>CM045763.1:128974150-129574150 GCA_025200525.1 Camellia lanceoleosa | reverse complement strand
ATCCGCCAAACCGCTAATCATTAATCCACACATCCGCGGATTGGACGGATCTTGATTGATTTTCTCCAATCCACCAATCTGGCGGACGGATGGCGGATTGGAGGTTCCGTGGCCGCAACCGACCCGCGCCCACCCCTAGCGTTTAGGTCTAGTTCCCAGTAAGCCATTAACAGACGTGCTTATCCTAATTCCTGTATCAAGCACTATTCTGAATTTCAAAAATTTGTGATGGCAGAAGACCATCATCTTCTTCAATTTCTGCAGGCGAATCAGGTTAGTGCTAAGAAAGCACATTAATCTGTTGACTGGTAGATCCTATTCTGATTTTTTTCATTTTATTGACAATGGCGTCAATAAATTCATCATTCGGTTTAGGAGGTTTCAGATTAAAGTTTCAAACCTCTAAGGGTGGTTTGATATTAACTGGTTGAAGATTTGTTTCTGGTTTACTAGCCTTTTTATGTTCAACTAATTTAGTAACTGATTCTTCAATTTTGGTTAGTTGTTTTCCTACAGTTTGAAGATGCAGGTTGGTACAGTTATTCTATTTAATGAGAGGAGTAAGGTCAGTAACGAGCAGAGAGCTGGAACAAGAAGCTAGGCTAGGTGCTAGGTCTAGAGACTGCAGTGGAGGATGTATCGATTTGATACTTTTTCCTTCTATTGTCAGCCAAGTCTTATGTAAATCATCTAATACATTAAGCTGTGGTGCTGGAAGAA
This sequence comes from Camellia lanceoleosa, assembly GCA_025200525.1. NCBI lineage: Eukaryota > Viridiplantae > Streptophyta > Magnoliopsida > Ericales > Theaceae > Camellia > Camellia lanceoleosa. The sequence goes on along the minus strand of CM045763.1, from coordinate 129,573,430 downwards.
GTTCCATAATAGTGGCAAATTCAAAATACCACTCAGGAAAATGGGTAATTTTCTATTGTCTTTCTAAATGAAAGTAATACTGGTTCTTTAATTGCTCAAGCTATTGAGGATTGTGATAGCTAAAGTACCTCTCTCTAAATTCCTGGTATTTAGGTTGCATAAAATTCCGGTTGATAAGACGACAGGTTTCATTGCTAGGTGTAAAATCCATCAAATCTCGAAATTCATATCGCTAGCCACAGGGCTTTCTCAATCATACGACTATATCGATCGAAATATTAAGGTACAATATCATTCTATTTTCTTTAAAAAAAATTATTTGACATTTTATACATAAATGAAAATATATTAATGACTAATGTTATATTTCATCATGTAAGAGATTTGTGGCATAGGAAACGAGACTCAGCAACTCTTCATATATAAAAATATATTACATAATGGTATTAATGCGTTCCTACACCAATAATATGCAATAGTGGGTTCAATGAATTTGAATTATGAGATAAATTATTAAACAAAATAATATTATTATGCAATTAATTTCATACCTTCAATTATATTCCAAGTACGTATTATGAAAAATTGTAGGAAGTTGATGAAAAAAATTTGTATAACACTACATATTTGAAGGACTTGTTTATTGTTTATTGTTTAAGATAAGATTATAATCTCAACAATCTAACTATACATTAATGTTTATATTTATAAAATTCCTCATTTATTATTTGAATTCTTCAACCGAGTATATATTCATTTCTTACTTAATTATATTTTAGGTATAGATCAACTTACTCATACAAGTCTCCATACTTCATATACATATCACATACCAATTTCAGAGACACAGAAAATTGCAGTACTAACAGTTGATAAAAAATCACGTGTTACATACAACGCACATGCCTAACCACTAATAATTTATATAAAACTGAAGAGAGATTTCCAAATATTTTATTCTAACACATATCTGTCATTTCACAATATTACAGAAATACATAAAGTCTTACAAAGAAACAAGCCCAACAACAAAATTACTAGCAGGGGAGGCAAATTTACAATAGGATACTCCTTTATTCTCATACCAAGTACTATTAGTAATACCTCATTACAGCCACTACAATAAACATCCCATTGAAAAATAGCGAATACAATAATAAGCTCGATGGCAGGGGGGCACTTATCATTGCACATAGCAGTCCGCTGTATGCCAATGATTTCAAGTTCAATAATTCTAACTCTGGGGGACATGTTGTCATGTTGAAAGGTAGAATCCCACTCTTTTGGAGAATCCATTGGCTGCTGCACACAAGAAGAAAGTCCCATGGCACAACCATAACAGAGAAAATCAGCCAACTGATGTAAAAAAGACAACTGAGCCAATTAGGGATGAAGACAGAGATAAGGGAGACTGGATAAAGAACTCCCAAGACCATAATAACATAGTCAAAGATTTGAGAATAGTTTGAACAAAACTGAGCATGTCCAAATAGAGCTGCGAAGCCATAAGAGAATATTGCTACCACAGAAATTCTCATGCTGATTGGATGAGTTTGAAAGGGGGAGTCATCTCCTTGATACAAATGTTGGATGTGGACATGCAGCAGCGCAACAAAGGCGAAGTATAAAGCATGAAATTCTGGTGTGTTGTGCCATGCCCTTGCCAGAATTAAAAATTAAAAAATAAAATAAAATAAAATGGTTAGATTTCAATGTTAAAAATTGTAGTTCTTCAAATATAAGTGAACTAAAGTGATTGAATATAATAGGGTGTCAACTACAATTCTACCAATATCTGTGTGGTTTATGTTGGGAATTTCAATGTAAAAAATTATAGTTCTTCAAATATAAGACAACTAAGTGATTGAATATAGGGTTGTGGTTGCAATGTGTGTACTACTGGTTTAAGTTGTATTTAGATCATACATTTGGATAGCGATTTAGAAAAAGAAAGGAAAAATATAAGAAAAAGATGAATGAAATATTAGTTAAATTTTTCCTCAATTTTCTTTTTCTTTCCAATTGCCTATTTAAATCTATGATGCAAACACAGCATTAAGTATTTAAGTTTAAGAAAAATACTAGGTCATCAACTTTTTTATCACATTTAATTTTTATATTTTATTTTTCTAATATATCATCATAAGGAACAAAAATTGACTACATATCTTTTGTATGTAATGACTAAATACTATGCCAATTAGATTTTTGTATGTAACGACTAAAAATTCAAGGATATATCCTCTGTTTTCCAAACTGGATACCATTGTCACCATTTTTGTCAAATCTGGAGTTTTACATAATCATTTCTCTTAAAAGCAATGGGGTTGAAAACTAGACTCATAAATCAATTTTGAAAACTCTTACAAATTACTAATATCTGGTTACAGAAAATGAATGTGAATAGTGTGCACTGTTTGGCCCACAACTCCACTTAAACCAAACCACATATTGATGAGTACTATCTCATTTTAAAATAGACTTAATAACATTAGCTCCCATAAGTTTTAATGATTTTAGACTAAATGAAATGATTTAAGAGATGAATTTCCAAATTTGATGGTTCTACAAACATAGACATTAATTAAATCAAATTCATGATTTTTGTGCTTTTTTGTGCTCCGACTCATGACCCACATATCACATATCCGAGGCGTGACATTGTCAATTTTAATACGTAGTGGCAGGAATCGTGCAACCAGGTAGCGATTCTGAGTAAGAATCGCGATTCCGCGTTTCCTAGAGAGAAACGTGTAAGAATAGCGTTCCTGTAGAGAAACGCGATTCAGTCCAAGATGGGATCGTGAAGAAGAGAGAGAGAGAGAGAGAGAGAGAGAGAGAGAGAGAGAGAAACCTGGTCTGGCCGACTTGGACCTTCGCTCTAGCTGTAGCCCTAACCCTCGACATCAACTTTGGCTCTAACCCTAGACCTAGCCTTCGCCTTCGACGTCGACGTCGACCTGGGCTCTCGATCTCCTCTTCTCTCTCTCTGTCTTCGCCTTCGACATCTATGTCGATCTTCGCTTCTCTCTGTGTATCCATCTCTCGATCTCCTCTTCTGTCGTCCTCCTCGTATTCTTCTTCTTCGATTTGTGTTCTGGAGTCCACTCCCGTTTTTAACTTATAATAAATATCGTAAATAATATAATTTGTTATATAATAATAAATCTAATTAAGGGTTGTTTTGAGATGTTCTAAAAAAGTGTATTTTTTTTAATTTATTAGTGGGTTTGGGTTGGGTTTGATATGATGTGTTAGAGAGGTAATGTGATTTAAATAAGATGATGTGACTTAAATAAGATAGTGACTTTTTGATTTTTTGACTTATTTAGGTTATGCCAAACTAGCCCTAAATCATAGATAAGAAGAAAAAAAAAAAATCTAATAAAAATTATAAAATAAATCATTTAATTTTTATTTTTTTATTTATTTTAACATATTTTATTATTTCTTATTTGTTATATTTTTTTATTTATAATATATATATATCAATTAAAAATAAAAAAATAAATTATATAAATAAATTAAAATAATTATCAATAAAAATATTACGTAGGATAAAAATAATAAATATATTTAAAAATAACTATTTAACTCATTTTACCGCTCTTCGAGTTATTCTCAACTTAAGAAACTTCTATTAGCTCACGCTTTTTAACTCCCACTCCCGTCCATGCAACTTAATTTGTATAAATGAGAGATTCACATAAAGTTTTAATAATTTTTAAAATTTTATAGAATCACACACCGGAAGTAAAGAAAAATAAAAATTTTATTATACCTTCCTAATCTTTATTGAAAAACAAGTAACATTAGCTATTTGTCTTCTAATATTCAATGAATTAGAATAAAAATATATATAAGTATAATAATTCGGCCAGACTAAAATTATGATAAAAAATACCCTAAAGTACAAAATATTTTGTAATATTTACTTTATAAAATTTGGATTCTGAATCTACAAAAATATCACTTAAACCTTGCATTTTAATTTGTTTCATCTTAAACCTTTGTTTCTAAATTGGCCCCAATCTCAACTATCAATCCATCTTAATGGATGGTGTAACGCCCCAATAATTTATAACATTACGTAAGTATAACGACAAGCATCCATTATAAGAGAGCTGGAATTCGCAACCCTTACATTCATTGTGTGATGCCCCAAGTTTTGATAATACAATACAATGATACATCAGGGTTTAACTAGCGGATGCACATCATTTTTAAGTACAAAATACAAATAATTACACTAAAAGAAAATATTGGTTACAAATAAAATTCTTCAAGTCTTTAAATACAGATCAGTTCCTTGATACAAAAAGATTATCCAAAATACAAGAAATATAAAAACTAATCTCTAAAGCAACCATGGTTCTGCAAAGCTTTTAGGGGTTCCGTTCTCAGTGTAAAACTCGCATTCACCTGGCATAAAACGCCATGAGCTTGGAATGCCCAGTAAACACACACACCTCAACCCTTTTCCCATTCCAAATACACAAGTAATATAACGGCACGATCATAACATATAGCGAAAATAATAATTAAGCAGAGTTTATAATTAAATTTCAGTTGTCATGAATAATAGTCAATTTTAGTTAGTTCTAGGCAACTCCCCGTGGAATGCTGTTCCTACCCAACCACTAACTCTGGCCACGGGCAATTCTGACTCCCCCTTGGTTAATACAATACCAATGCGCCGCTATCAAGATAACCACCGGTCCCCTCATCAAGACAATTACCAATGATGCCCACGCACCTAGGTTACATACCCGAGTAGCGACATCACGGTCTGCCCCAAGGAAACGGGCTTCTAGGGATACTCTCCCTGTGTGAGACCCTCACTGCCACCCTTATGCCTCCTATTTCCGTTAAGCAGCCAGAATATATAGCGATTCCGGTTTCCTTTTTTTTATTTGTTGTATCCGGACTTAGGTTCCGTGGAGTTGGTTGTTGTGTATATCTTGTTTACATCCTTTACTCTTTATAGTTGAGTCTTGGGTTGTGTTGGGAAGGTTTGAAACAGGTTGGTTGAGCTTAGGAACTGACTCTAGTTGCCCAGATTTCGGCTTGTCCGCTTGAGCGGAGGTTTGGACGCTCGAGCGAGGAATACACCCATCCAGTATTTCTTATGTACTGTTGTCCGCTCGAGCGGGAGGTTGTGAGTGACGCTCGGGCGGGGAGTTGGATGCTCGAGTGGGGGACCTGTCTGCAAAAGTGCTGAGAGCGTGCATCCGCCGCTCGAGCAGGAGTTTGGCCACTCGAGCGGGAGTCTATGAGTGCCACTCGAGCGGGGGTCTGGACGCTCGAGCGGGGCGATTGGTTTAAAGCTCCGTGTTTTGACATTTTAAATCACTTTTTCACATTCTCTTCTCTCTCCTACTTTTCGAAAAACACCATTGTTGAGCTTCTCACTCTAGAACTCTACATTCTCTCTAGGTATTGATCTAGTAGGAGTGATTTGCCCATCTTTGGCCTTTACAAAAAAGTTGTTGATCATCGAGGGCTACCTTTTGATCCGTAAAACTTGTGATTTGGAGCAACTTTGTTTTCGTCATCTTCTTCCTTGGGTGTCAACTTTTGAGGTAGGGATTTCTACTCACTATTATGGTCTTTGACGTAGATTTTTGGTTATTTTGATAAAATGTTGAAGTTGGTTGATTTTGGGACTTAGGGTTTCAAAATGTTATAATAGGGGGTTCGTTATTTTGATTCTTAAACTTGTATTTTGGGTCTCAAAATGATGATTTGGGTGTTGGTTGTTAATATATGAACCTATGGGTTAATATTGAGAGTTGGGGAAGAAAGCCCTAATTTGTATATAAATTAATTGGTATAATTAATTTGAGAAGTTATGGATTTATGGAATTGAATTGGAATTAATGAAATTGATTCATTTTATTGTGAAATGGTGGAGTTGGTTTTATTTATCTCTCACTTTTGAAAACATTGATAATTTATCTGTTGGAACTTTTATCATCTGTTTAGAAATAATTGCTTGGGCTACCAGTGGAGGGTAGTTTTGATTGTTGTAGACAATGCATGATGATTAAGCAAATTGAAACTAATCAATTGGATAGGTCATTGAGTATGACGGATGAAAGAATACATTAACGTTATGTATTGATTGAATATGTATATGACCTTTGAGTATATATATGTATATGTTGTGTTGTGTGGGAGGAGATAGGGGATGTACTCCACGGTTTAGGGGAAGATGAGGGATGGACCTCTAAACCGGATGTTGTTCGGGAGAAGATAGGGGATGGACTCCACTGATACAGCTCATATGCTTGTCAGTCAATGTGTTGATATAGCTCATATGCTTATCTTGGGAAGTGTTGATATAGCTCATATGCTTATCTGTTGAAGTGTTGATATAGCTCATATGCTTATCTGTTGATTTGTTGATATAGCTCATATGCTTGTCTGTCGAAGTGTTGATATAGCTTGTAGGCTTATCTATTGTGAAATGGGAAATGTTTAAAATGAGTTACTGTCTCATATAAGTTGTTGGCCAGGTTCTGAGCCATAACTGTGAATTGTGAAATTAATAAGAAATGGAAAATGAAATGAAACATAGACACTGTGATCATGTAAGGAAAGTGGTGTATGAATTGATTTATGAGAGGTAAACATTTGTCAATTGCTAATGTCTTAGTTAATGCTCATATTGTGTTTAGCATATCTTTACTGGGCGTTGACTCACCCTATATGGGACATCATTTTCAGGTACAGGTAGCATGCCGCCTCCAAGTACATAGCTTGGATGGTCATAGGAATTGAAGACTCTTTTTGGATTATTTGTTAGTATTACATGTGTATCAAGCCAAGGGCTTATTTGTATAGAGTTAGTACTCTTTTTTTGTAACCAAGTGTTAACTTGGAAAGCTATAAGCCTATAGGGCACTTGCTTTTGTTGTTAACATGTAATATTGTTGTAAGAACTACTCTGATGAATATAAATGATTGATTTCTCTTATATAAATGCATGTCTAAAACGTTGGGTTTATGTATTATTTTGAGGGCGTTACAGAATACCTCTCGTGCCATGTTAGGGTTCGAAAACACACTTGCGCAAGACTTCACAAAAATGGAACACATTCCACTATATCATACTCTTGAATCCATCATTCATTATCTCATAAAATTTAATACGATGATCGCAACCGATTGCCATCCCATTTGATTTCCCCTTTATTAAGTGCATTATGTTCTCAGTTATAGCAAAGCATGGCCATTATAATTACGAATTCAAACTAAACAACAAGTAATCACAATTTATCATAGATTACATATCGAGACTAAAACATTCAAGAAACATAGAATATAAGAGTTGCAAACCAAATAAGAGCACATTAGCACAAATTTCCAGATTTCTAGATTTTGAAAATAATTATGAAAAAAATACTTTTATTGGCCCTAAATATCTGGCCTCCTGTGAGTTTGTAGATAAACAAGTCTAGTTTCAAACTCAATTTATGAAAGCAGGATAGATATTTTAGATTTTAAGATAATTCAAATTTACCAAGATCTGTCCAGATTCGTTGACGGTTACGCAAATTGGTTTTTCTCTCAAACTCCTCACTCTCTTGAGTTCAAACAAATTTTAGTTAAAATATAACACGAAGATTACGATTTTGACATAAAATTGGACTCAAGATTATTTTTCTGAAATTTTATAAAAATAGAGAAAGTTGACTGTTTTTCTGGTTTTGTAAGTAACAAACTTAGAAAAATTATTTAGGTTATAAAAATACATCCTTAGGTCCTACCAAAATTATCACATACTCTAGACATACCAAATATTACACCATAAAAACAAATTTTGAGTTTATGGAGTTTTGATAGGAAAATAAATTCAAGAGAGGGAAAAAATTTGCTGCTGGAAATTTAAGAAAGAAAGAGAAGCATACCATTTCTTGATTAATACACATTTATACACGAGTGTAGGCCTAGACTACAACATATATATACAAAGAGCATGTATTAGGAGGGGAAAAACAAGTGGTAAAAGAACTTGGGAGAAGAGGTGATGTATGTTTACCTTTGTTGTACAAGACTCAACAAAATTCTTCTTTTTCTTCTTCTCTTCTCTCTCTCTCTCTCTCTCTCTCTCTTCTTTTTTTCCAAGATCACTCTCTCTCACTCCTCTAGTGCATGGCTGAAAATGTGTAAAATGAGGGGGAAGAAGTGTGCATATATATAGAGAGAAAGGATTTGGAAGTTTTTTGGGGGCCAAGTTCCAAAGGTGCTGTAACGCCCTCAAAAATTTAACCCATTAAATATAAAACATGACATGCATTATTTAAAAGAAAACAATATATTATACCAATCATCAGAGTATTACGAAATAAAATATCATAATAAGTGCCCTACGGGCTTACATCTTGCCAAGCCAACACTTGGACACAAATCCATGAGTTCTAACTCAAACAAATAAAGCCCTAGGCTTGAATGTTTACATAGTTCAAATAAAGCAAATAAAGCAAATAAAGAAAGTCTTCAAGTCCAAATCCTCACAAGCTAAGTCTTTGGAGGTAATGAACCACCTGATCCTAAAAAATGAAGTTCCCATATAGGGTGAGCCACAGCCCAATAGAGAAATACTAAACCAAGCATAAGGATTAACTAAAGCATTAGCATTCGATACATGGTTAACACAAGATAATCAATTTCCCATTTCATGACACGAATGTCTACATTATCTATGACCTATTGCCTATGACACATTTCACTTTCCAATATTTATTCAACTTTCCCATTTTATCATTATGGCTCAGAACCTGGCCAACTATAATAGTAATCGGATATTACAAAAATAAATGAGACTAAAGCTCAAACCACAACACTTCCATACTTCCAACCGATACACATTACAATGATGTATCATATCAACAACAAATAGCAATATTGCTATTATCAATAAGCACACATATGAATGATGCTGCTGGAGTCCATCCCTTATCTCCTCCCAACAAATCCGGTTTAGAGGTCCATCCCCTATCTTCCCCTAAACCGTGGAGTTCATCCCCTATCTCCTCCAAAACCAAATGCATATGCAACATAATCAATACTTGGCATATACAACACATGATCAATATACGAATGTTCTCAGACTTAATTCAACTGTCAAATAAATGACTCAATTTCAGTTATACCTAAGCCGCATGCAAGGTCTACAACAATCAATGGCTATCCTCCACCGATAGCCCAAAACAATTATTTCTAAGCAAGAAACAAATACACAACAATTATAATTCCAACATTCTCAAAGGTAAGTATTTAAACCAACCCAATACCTCATTAAATTACTAAATTCCCCAATCTCATGAATTTAGCCAATAACACAATTTCCCCTTTAAATTAATTATACAAATTAATCTCTGACAAAACCTAGGGTTTCTCCCAAAATTACCCAAACTACCCCCACATACCAAAATACCAACACTTAGGATTAAAACGTATAAATGGAGTAGGAATTCCCTACCTCGAAGAAAGAATCCAAAAAGAAGGAGATGTAGATAATGCCCAAAACTTCAAAATGCTCCAAATCAATAATTGCTCCGATTAAATGAAAGCCCTCACTCTCCTCTATCTTATTTGTAAAGCAACTAGGGTAAAAACACACCCTAACTAGATCAAACCAAGAAGAGAAGATGGGTTGGGAGAGAGGAAACTCGTAACCTAGGGTTTTCTGAAACTGAAGGGGCTGAAAAACTGATCTGAAACACGCTGCTGCGTTTTTAAACAAAATAGGCTCGCTCGAGCGAAGACCTGGTCGCTCGAGCGACCAGACGTAAAATCCTCGCCGAGCCAAGAAAGGCCCGACGGCGAAGAACTATCAGCCGCTCGGCGACGAGAAGCTCGCCGAGCCGCCTAACATCGCTCTTAGGTCTAGCATCGACGCAATCCTCGCCGAGCCAAGAAATGCTCGCTCGGCAGCGGACCAAAACAAAAGCCTCGCCGGCGAAGATAAGCTCGCTCGAGCGACCAAGCCAAAAACTGAACATCAACTCTTGGTTTCTAAACCCAACCAACTTGCAATCAACCTGCCCAAAACATCCTATAACCCAAAATAAGGAATCAAAGGACAACACAACAATAATAAGACAACGGAATCCACGGAACATAAGTCCGGATGCAATAATTAAATGGGAAAAGACCGGGGTCGCTATAGGTGCAATTTGTCAAAGTTGCCATCAAGGCCCTTTTATCCATCACATGGTCAATAACTTGGGCTTCAAGAATTATATATATATATATATATGAGATATTTGTATTTATAAACATAATATAATAGGCATAAGTACATTAATTAATAAAATATTACAATTAAGGGTTGGAATGAAGTAAAATAGAAGTATATGAGGACCAAGTCTAAGTTTCTGAAACCTTGATATATGTTATTAATATACTAACATTAGAAAATAGTTAAAATAATAAATTCAGGTCTTGTTAAATTAAAGCGCAAACAAAGGCGAGAAACCGAGCAAAAACAGCATTACCAGGAATTAAGATTTTAGAGTGATTAATATATAATGATAGGGTCTAATAATTAATAATATGGTTTTAAAGGTGATTATTGATCTATAGGATCGATTAGGGTTTACTCAAATTAATCTGCGATGCCTCCCGATTCTAGGATTTAAAACGCAACTAAGCGAAAATTCAAGGGCTTTATTGAAATAAACTCAAGGTTAGGGATTTAATGAACTTTCAAAAATTAGGTTCTCTACACATTGAATCAATAAGGCTTGTACAAAACAGTTCCACATGCAATTATACATTCAACGATATCAAATACATGAATCTATACTATGTAGAACATCAAATTCAAGAGTAAATAAAATGCTCTCAAGGGCTTACAATTTCCAAGGCTTAAGCCCAATTACACAGAAATGGCCTCTCGGACCCAAACAATTAGAGCCCTTGGCTAGTAAAAATACAAACACAACAAAAGAGCCTTGTGCTCTTAATACAAACTTCCACGCCCTAGTTTGGCGTGTTCACCACATCTTTTCCTGCACCAAAATCTCATAGGGATGAGCATAAAGCCCAACAGAGAAAAATCTTAATAAAGTATATATATACATTTATGCAAGAATTCTCAATATGAAATGCACATGCCATGCTATGCCTTAAAAAATTTCGTTTACATCTCTTTGAAAACCATCACGCACAATGATAACTTGAAATTCTCTACAATTCAGAAATTTACATTTTTATTCAATAGGGTAGTAAATACGACTCAAGTAATCCTTAAGTTGGTATCTGCAAGTAGGCATAACTAGCACTACCAAAACCCTACTTTGCCGGTTGCTAATTGGAAGGGAAGTGGTACCTCCTCCGCGCGTGTTTTCAGTCTTTCACCCCGGACACTCAGGCCAATTTAATCAATTTCATCTGCACCTCCTATCCGAACTTACCAACATATTTACCCCGACACATTTCAATAATTCTTATTTCGAAATATTCTTTTCTCAAAGTAAACGTTTCCAAACTCAATTCAAAACGTATAAAGATCAAATTAATGAGTATGTAATGCAATGCTTATCAATGCCTCATAACATTTCTCAATTTTTAAGTATCTCAACAATAATACGATAATAACCACATTTCCCATTTTCCTCCCTTCCATGTTACTTCACAAAACACCACATGTTAAATTATATCTAACAACAAGTAACAACCATTCCACGTCTTGTACAATTCTCAACATTTTAGTCATTTCAAGACTATGTACAATGTTTGTAAAACCTCAACTTTCCAAAATCACAATTCCCATATTTTATGGAACTCGGCAATATGCCAATTTATAGCCACACATGTATATGCATTTAACAATAAATTCAAATATGGTCTCCACATTCTCATACATCAAGAAGTTGTCATATTTGCAAACAACAATATGAAATTTCCACTCACTCCTTCATTTAACCCAAGAAAATCCATGAATCCCCAATACTTTTCCAAAACCCCCAATTTCTAGGTTTTTCACAAAAACCAAACTGTTAGGACTCTTTGTTGTCAAATTCCATGGATCAAACCCAAGGTTGTAATTTTTTAAATTCACATGTTGGGTCAAACTAGGATTACTTTGGATTTCTCTAAGAAGTTGATTTTCTTCCAAAACTAGGATTACTTTGGAGTCCTTTAAGAAGTTGGTTTTCTTCCAAAAACAGGATTACTTTGGATTTTCTATAAGTAGTTGGTTTTCTCCCAAAACTAGACTACTCATTAATTTTTCCTTCAGATCTTCTTTTTGGTTCTTAAGGGTTATATCTGGAGATATTTTGTTAGTTTTCTTTGATGTTTTATTGAGTATTCAACTCATGGTTTAAAGAGAGTACATCAAAGGTTTTGTTTGTTATACACAAGAGAGAGAGAGAGAGAGAGTTGTTCTTCGGTAGATTCTGAAGAATTCGAGCCTGAAGCTTCAGTGGATTCTGGAGTGGCTCATCGTAAAGACAATTTCGTGGTGAAGATGGGGTTGGAAGAGGCACATAGAGGTTGGTTCAATTAGGTGTTGTGGATTCGTTAGATAATTGAGAGTATACCTGTGTAATTCCTTTTAATCTTCTTAGTGGATTGTTCTTGTGGCTGTTGCCCGTGGTTTTTTAATCACAATTGGAGGTGTCCAATTGTGGTTTTTCCACGTAAAATCGTTGTGTTGATTTATCTTTGATTGTTTGATTGGGATTGTTATATTCTGCTTAAAATTGGTACATAATCACAAATCAACATCTAGGGTTTCTAGATTTTTCACAAAGATTTCTTTATCTCTTAGCAAAACCTCACTAGAAACATTATTCTTAAGCCAATGTGATTCAACAATTCAAGAGGATCTTTAAAAGAAACAAAAGATGAATTTCTTTTATAAAATCACTAATTCTTGAGCCAAAAACCAACTTTTTAAAATAATCAAAGAGGAACCCTCAAAATCAACCAAAAACTTGCAAAACATATATATAACTCTAAGAATTTCCCTACCTCAAGCTTGATGAAGAGATTTGATGAAACCCTGGAATCAAAAGGTGTAGAAATTCGATCTCCACCGTACAAAGTGAAGTTCTTGCTTTGTTCTTCAAAACTTGTGAGAGATGATGGATCTAGACCCAATGGATTACAAGAAATCAAGGGTTTTTAGTGTTTGATGATAGTTTTTAGAGAGAAGGAGGAGCAACAGTGTTTTTAGAGTAAGAAGGGAGGGTTAAAAAGTGATACACGCTCAGCCAAAATGAGAGAAAAAAGCAGAGTTTTCGGACTCAGCCTATCCCGCACGTGCGACACTTGCCCCTGCACGTACGAAGCTTGCTTCCCGCACATGCTGCCCTCCCAATCCGCACCACACCCCGCACCTGCATATAATGCAGTGTACAAGGCTCAAAATTCCCCACTTTCCCGCACATGCGACCCAAGGCCCCGTATGTGCGGCCCTGGTCCTCTAGCCCATAAATTTTCTGGTTCGATTCCATACACTCCGGACTCGACCGTGCACCCTCTAAAACAAGTGACACTCAAACCCGGAATAAATAGGGACAAGAATTTGATGAAAACTTCTGAGCACAACAAATCCAATAAAGACAATGAGTGAAGCGATGTACAACGAAACAGGTCATCATAGATGGAGACGATTTAAAAATTCAAGAAGCAAAATTTTCTCTATTCACTCTTCTTTTCTTTAGCAATAAGTATGATTATAAAACAAATCAACCTATTTCTGAATTTGTATTTGACTCATTAAAAACTCATTTAAACGCTAATTTTTAATCAAGCTGAGTTCAAATAACTTTAATAGAGAAATATTGTATCACAATTTTTTGTGAAATCATCTTACTTCACTCACTTATGACCAATTGTTTCAGTTTATTTTTTATTTATTTATGAAGTAAATTCTTAGCAATGTACTCAAGAGTACGATAGTATGGAGCAAACAGGGAAGATGACGCTGTCCAAAACTCAAGAAAATATCATTTTGCTCTTAAAATCATCACTCAAAAATCAATTCAACTCCTATTTTTTTAATAATATCAATTTTATATTTAAACTATTTAATTTTGCATCAATTTTATCTCACTGTCAATTGTTGTCTATAATCAAACATAATATGACACCCAAAATTCATTTGAAAATTTATTTACTCTCAAACTGTCGTTAAAAAGTAAAATGTAAAATAAAATTTTGGAGCCACATCAACAACTTTCATTTAATTATAAATGGCAAGTAATAACGAGGGTTAAATTGATCCAAATTTAAATAATTAAGATGTAATAATAGAAGTTGAATTCATTTTTTAATAATAATTTATGAAGCAAAATGAAATTTACACTCAGAACTCCGGCATTTGGCTCCCTACGAAACGTTCATCCGTCTTATGCCAACGATGCAACAACTTCCCAAGAGGTGAAAGAAACATGGAAACTCACCAAGCAAACCCATAAATATACTCTACCATTACGAAGAAAAGAAAAACAAAGGAAAAGAAAAATGTAGGAACAAGCACAACACAAACTCATGGAAGAAAACAATTAGGATGTGTTTGGTTGAAGATTTTGTGGAGGGATTTGGAAAGGAAAAAGAAAAAGGGATGTGAAATTTTGTTTTTCCATTCCCTTTCCAAATTCCTTCAGAATCCTTAAACCAAACATAGCCTTAAGAGGAAAGATCTATAAAGGTCATTTCCTTTTCCTTTTCTAAATCTGTCCCCAATCTTTGAACCAAACACAGCCTTAAGAGGAAAGATCTATAAAGGTTGCCATAGAGCATAATATTAGAAAAGAAAATGAGACGATGCAGAAGCAGATGAAAATGATGATTTGGAAAAAAGTTAGGGCTTGCAAAGAGACTGTAAGTCTATAATTAAAGAAGGCCAACGTACCTGTGATGATCCATTATCTAATCCGATGATGGTGTTTCCAGTGATGGCGTTTATTACCTGATCTGGTGATGGCAGTGATTGTGTTTCCACAGTATGAGTTTCGATGAGCTTAGCACGAGTTATAGGGCGGCGGTGATGGTGTTTATTACTCCTTCTTTCATTTTTTAATGTCCAAAATATTAGTCCCTTCTTAAAAATTAAGGAATAAAATAATATGAATTTACTATTTTATCTTTCTTTTAAATTCATTAATAATATAATAAAAAAATTAAATTCCCCAAAAAGAACCATTATTTTGGGACAGAGGGAGTATCTAGAAGTCTTTCCTTTGCCACGTGGCAAATAATAATTTTGCATTATAATAGGTAGCACAGGTTAAAACTTGTGACATCTGCTAGAGTTTTTGCAACGTTTAACCACCAAGCTTAATAGCCGCCGCATTAGTAAATGATATAAATTTATATTATTTACTGCATTGGTAATATTTTTTGCAGTTATTATTTTATTTATAATTTATAAAATAATTATAATATCACAATTCGATTCCAATTAACTAAAAGGTCATGCTATATGCATCTTGTTACGTATTTTTATGATAAATGTTGTGCATATTTTGTAGCAATTACAACAATTTATGATTCAGAAATAAAATAACACATTTTGTGATTGTTACCCATTTGATCCAAATATTTTAGGATAAACTACCAATAGATCATAATATTTAGATTTAATTTCCATCAAGTCTTATTGAAAATAAATTCTAATAAAATCGTCGCTAAAAATAATTTTTTGTGACGATTTTTTACATGTCATTACAAATTGACAATTAGTGACTTTTTTTTGTCACGGTTTTCATAATCTGTTGCTAAAAATTACAATTAGTGATGTTTTTCTATAACGAATTTTTCAAATTATCGCTGAAAGTTATAAATTAGTGATTTTTTTGTGACGATTTTTTTAAACTGTCGTTAAAACTTATAATTAGTGACATTTTTTGTGATAACATTTTCAAACTGTCGTTAAAAATTAATAGTTAGTGACATTTTTTAATAGTGTTTAATGAAAAATGTGATTAATTATTATAGGACCTATTGGACAATAACTCCACTTATTAGAACCTAAACGTAAGTTCCTCAATATTTTATAACCACAAAATGTGTAATAATGCAACAAAATGTGCAACATTATCACAAAATTATGTAATTTTATTTTTAAACTACAAATTGTCGTAACTATTACCAAAAATTATGTAACTGTTGGAGCTGAATTCAAACCAACTAATTCAAAAGTGGCACGTGGCATAATATGAAGAGATACGATTAGCTAATTAAGTGAGAGCATATAGCGAACCAAAAAGGGACAAATGTTGGATTGTAAGAGGTTTCATGTTGTAGTTCGCAACTTCAGTTATATATCATGAGTTAAAGAGCAAGGCTCATGGTTTTAACCATTTCAAGCAGTTACAAAGAAACAGCCAAAGCCTTGGAATTCAAATTCAGAGTTAAAGGAGAGAAAAGCTTATGAATGTAGTTATAATGGTGGAGATTATGGAGGTAAGGTTCAACAATTATTGCAAATTTGAAGGACACCTATAAATAGTCAAAATGAAAGACAAAGAAAATCCTCCGAACAAATTCAACACATTAATTTATTATTTTTCTCTTTTCTTCCTCTGCATTTACTTTCCATAGGAGTAGTTTTTAACTCAAAATTTTAATTTTCTTTACCAGTTCTCACCTTCAAAGTTGCCAAAACAATCAAGCTAACACAAGTGTAATTGGATTATTTTTATGAATCAATTATTTTGTTTCTGTTGGTCTTTTCCAAGTATTCTTAACTTGATTATTACCACATTAAGTTCTCTTTATTCATTACATTGGTTCAAACTTACACACGCACAATAATATCCTCTTTATTAAGGCAAAAAAACTTTCACAATTGCCTAATCATTAAATTAACTTAATTAATATATATATATATATATGTATGTATGGATTATTTAATGGGTGGCTCGATTTGTACCTCAAAAGATTGGTTGAATACCTCAACTTAATAAAAAAATTATTACATTCCTATTCAAAATGACCAAAAAGTACTTGAAATTGACAAAAAGTACAAATCTTAGGGGATGTTTGATAACCTCATTCAGCTTTTAAAACTGAATATATTAAATGATAATCAATTAAACCCATTTGATATTCACAATTGATATCACTTAAAATTTTTAGTGCCTCTTAAAATGAAAGCTAAAACTTAAAAAAATTTAAGTCATGTGAAACTTACTTAATTCTGACCAAATTTATAAATATTATAAACTCACCACCATCACTACCACTACAACTAGCACCAACATGCCACCACGACCACGACCACCACCACCCATGCCACCGTCATCACTACCGCCACTACTACCACCACCACCATGCCACCGTCATCACTACCGCCACTACTACCACCACCACCACCACCACCCCCACCATTGTCATGACGTAAACCCGCCTCTATAGGTTTAGCGTCATAACCGGCCAATAATCTAAGATTACCAAAGGCCTTCCTTTACAAATCAAAATAATCGAGGCTAGTGAAAGCTAATAAACAAGAAAATAAACGTCCAATGAGCTGTGAAAACTTAAATGGAACAAAGAACTTTTATATCTATATTCACATATATACACATATCGGTCTATACATATCAATTCATGGAAAGTTCAATTACAAAACGTAACCAAAACACAGGGACTTAACCTCGGCCAACAAAATTAATCTCGCTAAAAAGTTGCAAGGCACTACTCGTATGTCAATAGGATGACTCCCGAACCACTCATGAAGCTTCAAAGCTCGACCGATTGGAACCCCGAGGTAGGGCACAAAAGTTGGCTTGACAAAACGAAGGCAAGGTCGACGCCACTACGTCCCCTCTTGCACTTGGTCACCTATATACACATATAAAACAATGAGCTAGAGCCCAGTGAATAACAACAGTGTAACGAGATTATGAATGATGTCCTTACTGTAATCCAAATCGGTCAATTATCGCAATAAATAGAAAATCAAAATCATTTGCTTTGCAGATCTATATTTCATACAGAAAACATAGCAGTCATACATGGTACATCTAATAGCAGAACAGTACAGACGGTCATGAAGACCGAACAGTCAGAATTGATGGGCATGCCATCAAGAATTCAAACTAACAGAGACCTTTGTAACAGTAACAGTAAACAGATGCTAAGGATGCCATGAATATAGTTCAGGAAACAGGACAATCATTCATTTGAACAAAATCATCATTGCATAAAACAGAGTATAATATAAGTAAGAAAATACTTATAATTGAACATATCTTTACCAGGTTGTTACTCACAGTTGGTTCCTCAAATTACGCGGATAGGACGCGACGTTTGCCCTATACAGACACATGCAAGCATAACACGTTCAATTCACAATCCAATCACTCGTTACTTGTTTATTTGATTCTTTTTATTATTCCTTAATCCCTCTTATGTTCATGCAATGCATGTGAACATAAAAACATTTGAAAATCATGCAAACAGAAGCCCGGATGCCCGGGAAAATGGAAAGAAAATAAAACTGGACCTGCCTTGAAATCGCACGTATGGAGTGCCTTGGCTGCACGTGCGGAACTCCCACCGCACGTGCGCCAGCACATGCAATTATTTCAAAATCAACCCAAGAACAGAGCAGGCTGGGTCACACGTGTGGTTTGGGTTCTTCTCCAGTCCAAAATTATGCTATGAATTTGGGACTCAAATCTTCCAAAATCCAACTTCAATTTCATGAAAAACAAGGCCAAAGACCCTTAAAAACATCTTCAATTTCATAGTTCTAACGTCAAACAAAATCATGACTTTAAAACAAAACCAAATGTCCATTTAAAGATCAGAAATCTAGAGTTCAAAAGCAAAAATCAAAACCATGCCATGTTAAGTTCCAAACTCAAAATCTATGGAGTTTTATCCTCCATCTTCAAGACTCAAGCAAGAAACAAGTGATTGAGTATGAAAGATGCCATGCATGACAAGATTTAAAGCTCTTTCCTACAAGTTCTTTCTTTAGGGTTTATAACTTTAACATACACCATCCAACTCCCTAATTCAACTCAAATTCTACAATCATATGTGTAAATTTACTTAATCTCATGGGTTTAGAGAAGAATTCTTACCTTTGATTATGGAATTGTTGAAGATTGACTCTAATCCCCCTTGTTTCTCTTCCTTCTCTTCTTTCTTAAGCTCTCTCTCTTCCTTTCCTTTCTAGAACTCTCTCTCTCTCTCCCTTATTGTTGAAGTCCTAATATAACAAAATATCTATCTCTAATATCCTTAGCCAATTTTAGGCTTAAATAAAATTAAATCAAATTCACCTAAGCCACTTTAAGGCTCAATATAATCTAGTTAATAAACTTAGTTATGCGAAGGTAAATTAGGCTCTAATTGTTTAATCCAAACATTTAATTTCAACCTTATGGTTTAACGATTCAGACTGGTCTTTTTCACATTCTAACATATTTGTCAATCATAACATAATTCAAATAGCACATGGCACACAATTAACACACATATAAGCATATAAACACCTAATTAAGGTAAGCCACAGTATTAACAGTTAACTAAGGAGGCGGGTGTTACAATCATGTTGCCACCACCACTAATACTACAACCACTTTTATCACCATTGTCATTACTATCATAAACACTACCATCATTTTACTACCATTACCAATGCTACCACTATCACTATCATGCTGCTACCATATTAATGCCATCGTTACCACCACCACCACCATCACAATATAAAAATTAAAATATATAATTTGAAAATAATAAATTTTAAATTTGATCTTATACATATTAAAAATTTTATTTTTAATTCAGCACTTATATTTCTATGAAATAACTTTTCATCTTAAAAAATTCAGTATTCAATTTTCAATACTTAATTTTAGTCTTTAGTTTTCAGATTTCAGTTTTATCAAACACCACCTTAATGTTTTGAATACCCAATCTTATAATTGAAGCACTCCAAATTTTTTTTTTTCTTTCTCATCGCTCAAGCGACGTATTGATCGCTCAAGCAATCTTGCGAGTCATCTAGTACTTTTGCAGGTCTTAGATTCTGGGAGATATTGATGTTCGCTGGAGCACAGGGTTGGTCACTCGAGCAGTCTGCCTTGGTTTGGTCTGGAGTCCTGGGAGTGTGAGTTCTACGCTAGAGCGAAGGTTTCATCGCTTGACCGATGCGGTGTCTTTGACGCTCAAGCACAAGAGTGGTCACTCAAGCAGTCTGTTCGGGGATCAGCACTTTAAAAAGTCATTTTTGGTTCACTTTTCTTCATTCTTTTTAGATTCTTTCTCTCTCCTTCCTCTCTTTTCAGCCATTTTTGAGTTTCAAGCTCATAAAAGCTTGGTTTTTATTTCTTTCTACTAATTTCCTACCCCATGTTCCTTATGTAAAAATGAAGAATACAACCAGAGCTTTCTATCCATCTGAGCAGATCATGTTTTCATTGAAGTTGGGTTTTTGGGTTTCTTCCTCTTCTAGCTTGAGGTAGAGATTACTTTGCTTCTCTTCAATACTTTCTTATAGATAGATGGTTGGTATATTTGTATTGCATAAAAACCTCATGTTAAGGAGATTTTCTTAAAGGCATAAAAAGGAAGTTAGGGTTTACAGAATAAGGGAGTTAAATGAAAGATTAAAGTGGATTAAAGAAGTTTTGAGTAGTTGGAACATGGTTTTGTGCTTTAAAGTAAAAAGCCCTAATTTTTGTCTAAACCTAGTTATAGATTTTAACATCATGAATACTTAACCTTCAGCAATAACTTCCGTAGCTAATCCAGTAGCTTCTACATCAAAAGCAGCAAAACTTGTAGCTTACTAAGATGTGAAGGAAGCCTTAGACAAATGGACAATTCCAATTGTCAAACCAGATACAATTTATAAAATTGGAACTTTTGATTTTACTAGTAAAAAGTTAATCAAAACTTTTGAGCATGCCGCTCCTCTTCAGAATAATGATGAAATAATTAAATTACTTCATATCCAGGATCTTGCACCTTTTTAAAAAAAATACAAATATATCCATCTAGGACTTGTCCAGATAGCTTTTAAGCCTTTAACTTTGTTAGGCCAGAATACCAGTATCCAGTGTACCTTTAGAGATGGTAGGTGTACCAATTGGCAAGCCTCATGGCCTAGTTTACTTTAATATATATCCAAATTTAAGTGTTTTGCTTTTTGATCCAAATCAATCAGAAGTCTTAGAACTAAGAGTTCTTACTCATGGGTATGAGTATTTACCAGGGTCACCGCCTCTAGCAGCAACCTTTAGGATTCATTTAAAGGTTTTGACAACCTTAAATCCTTATACCATAAGAAGAAGCAACACATGACATGCAATCCTGATAGACACTAACCTATTTAAGATGATACCATTGAAGGATATTACCTTTCCAGCAAACTGGCAAATATCGACTGTTGTTCCCGCAAGACCTATAGTCAGACAAGCACTTGACCAGGTCATCCAGACACAAGGAGGAAATGTATGCCTCCAATTTCATCGCCCTTTGACCGGAAGTATTATAGCGACCCCGGTCTTTTCCCATTTGATTATTGTATCCGGACTTAGGTTCCGTAGATCCTAGCATGGTTTAATTGTTGTTGTCGTTCTTTAATTTCTCATTTGGAATTATAGGATGTTTTGGGCAGGTCTGTTTCAAGTTGGTTGGGTTCTAAACCAAATCTTCTGTCCGATTTTGAGTTCGCTGCCGGCGAGGGCTTGGTCGCGCGAGCGAGGGTTGAGTTTTGTCTCTAGTGGTTCGAGCCAGAATTTCTTCGCCGGCGGCGATTGCGTCTAGTCTGCACTGAGAGTAGAGTGTCTTCGCCGGCGAGCTTTCCTTCGCCGAGCGAGCTAGGTGTATGTTGAGTTCTTCGCTCGGCGAGCATTCTGTCGCTCGAGCATGCTTCTGTTGCAGACCAAGCATCGAGTTCTTAACTCGGCGAGATTTTCTTTGCTCGGCGAGTGTTTATTAGGTCTGGTCGCTCGGCGACCATGTCTTCGCCGAGCGAGCCTGTCGAAGATTTAAACGCAGCAGTTAGCAGTTTTAAAACGTCCTTTTTCACAATTTTTGATCCAGAAACCCTAGTTCCGAGTTTCTTCTCTCTCAACTCATCTTTTCCTTGGGTTTGATCTATCTAGAGGGCGTTTCTAACCTAGTTCCTTCATTAAAAAGGTAGAGGAGAGTGAGGGCTTTCATTTAATCGGAGAAATTGTTGATTTGGAGCACTTGGGGTTTTGAGCATCATCTTCTTCTTCATCTTTTGGGTTCTTCTGTTTAAGGTAGGGATTTCCTACTCCATTTATACGCTTTAATCATAAGTGTTGGTATTTTGGTATATGGGGGGGGTAGTTTGGTGATTTTGGGAGAAACCCTAGGTTTTGACTTAGATTAATTTGTGTAATTAATTTAAGGGAAGTATGTGGAATTGAGTTTAAATTCATGAAATTGAGGGATTATGGGATAAATTGATGTAGTTGGATATTTAATTACTTATCTGTGGAATTAGGATTGTATATATTGTATATTTATTTCTGCTTAGAAATAATTGTTTGGGCTATCGGTGGAGGATGGCCAGTGATTGTTGTAGAACTTGCATGTGGCTTAGGTATAACTGGAATTGAGTCAACTATTTGGCTGTTGAATTAATACAGAACATTACTTGTATTGATTATGTGTTGTATATTGCAAGTATTGATTATGTTGCATTTGGTTTTGGAGGAGATAGGGGATGGACTCCCGGTTTAGGGGAAGAAAGGGGATGGACCTCTAAACCGAATTTGTTGGGGTTTAGGGAAGAAAGGGATGGACCTCTAAACCAGATTTGTTGGGAGGAGAAAGGATGGACTCCACTAGCATCACATATATGTGTGCTATTTGTTAATAGAAGTATTTCTATTTATTGTTGATATGATACATCACCACTAGGTGTATCAGTTGGGAAGTATGGAAGTGAATGTGGTTGTGATTGATACAATACCAGCATGTGTAGTTGTTATGTTATAGAGAGGTTTAACTTAATTTGTTATCCCTGTTAAATCATTGAGAGATGGGATTCCCGTTGAGTTTTTGGCTAGGTTTTGAGCCATAGATGGAAGGTAAGATGTGCCATAGACAATGTGTCATAGGCAATATAGATATT
Source organism: Camellia lanceoleosa (assembly GCA_025200525.1). NCBI lineage: Eukaryota > Viridiplantae > Streptophyta > Magnoliopsida > Ericales > Theaceae > Camellia > Camellia lanceoleosa. Next base: position 129,550,332 of record CM045763.1, on the reverse strand, counting down.
CGTGTCATAAAAATTGTAATTGGAATATTGTGTGTTAACCATGTATCAGATGCTAATGCTTTAGTTAATTCTTATACTTGGTTTAGTATTTCTCTACTGGGCTGTGGCTCACCCTATATGGGAACTTCATTTTTCAGGTGCAGATGGTTCACTACCTCCAAGGACTTAGCTTGTGAGGAATTGGAACTCGAAGATTTGTTTTTAGTTTATTTGCTTTTATATGTAAACACTCAAGCCTAGGGCTTTATTTGTTTTGAGTTAGAACTCATGAATTTGTGTCCAAGTATTGGCTTGGCAAGATGTAAGCCCGTAGAGGCATTTATTTTAATGTTTTATTTCTTAAGACTCGATGAATGGAATTATATTTCTTGTTTTTATATATTGGTGCATGTTAATATTATTTATTATGGGTTAATTTTGAGGCGTTACAACTTGGTATCGGGCGTCTGGGTTGAATACTTTGGAGTGCGTGGGAAGTGATTAGTATCACAATGGGTTCGTCTCGTTTGATAGAGACTTAGTGTAATGATTGCATGCTTATATGATAACATGTTTATGTGATTATGTGGGTATGGAATGTAGTTTCTGGGATATTGATTGGACCCTTGTGTCTCTGAAAGTCTTGTTGGAAAGGCACTTGATCAATGTTGTTTCCAATAGGAACTTTAGTGACGTCTCGGGACTATCACTATCCGTAAATGAAATTGTAGGTGCTTATGTGATTATGTGCTTACGTGGTGTGATTTATTGTTATCCAATGTGTTAGGGGCGAGTGTCATAGTTTTGGCATATTATTTAGAGTGCTAACGTCTTTGTTTCCTTTATTAGGATGTCGGGGCGAGGACGAGGTCGTGGTAGGCGTGGTGGGCGGGCGGGCAAGAAGTGCCTATCTGGGAGAAATTCGTGAGTTCGAGGAGGTGTTGGCTGTGCCAATGTGGCCGAGCGATGAGGCGGCAGGTATGGGCGCTTTGGCCCAAGAGATAGCAGGGGCATTTCAGGCGTCAGTGGACATTCTAAGGGCTGCGAATCCGGCCAGGCGATTCAGCCCGGTAGTTCTTTGCAGATCTGAGGCCTTCTTTTACGAAGAGAATTTTTCGGTCTCAACGGAAGTGTTTGTAGGTGATCCTAGCGAGCCGCTTAAAGCGCATTTAATGGCTCGAGCAGACAACAACGTTTGAGATGCTAGGCATCGAAGACGAGACCTTGAAGGTGACCTTGGCATCTTTCGGCTAAAGGGGATCTTGGTCAATGGTGGAAGTTCACTAAAGGCGTATTGGAGGTGCGTGGAAGGCGTTTGTTGACGCCAGAGAAATGTTGTCTTGTTTGCCCGGAGAAGCCGAGAGATCGATTCTGCCATCTTGAAGAAACGGTTTATCGATGGCCGAGTTTGGCGGCATTCACTAGTTTGTCGAGTTTGCACCGAGTTAGTAGCGGCGAGGCGTCGTTGTATTGAGTTTGAGAAGAAGTTGGCGTGGCCTCGTGAGAGTTGTCGGGTCTATGATTCGGGATTTTGGACGTTTGGTTGATCTGACCCATACCGAGGTTATGATCACGAGGAAGAAGAAGGCGAAAAGGCTCCAAGAGGAGTCGGGAGGTCGAGTGATGGCAGGAGGCAGAGGTTTCACTCCTCGGCTGACCTCGAGTAGTTTTTCTAGATCCACATTTCTGTGCCCGTGCTAGTTACGGGAAAGGCAACAGGAGATATCACTTGCTTCAAGTGTGGCGGTGGGCCACAAGTCTTGATTTGTCCTCGGAAGGGAGGAGTGCAGAGGCAAGATCTTCTTGGCTCGATCTCGAGCGAGTCGGGTAGAGGCGGTCGCTCTCTTGTTTCGATGGCGGTCATCCGGCACTGAAGAGGTTCTGTCCATGATTGAGTGGCACAATGCGTCTGGTTTGAGTTGTTTCGATGTGGTCACCGGGCACTGAAGAGGTTTTGCCCATACCGTGAGTGGCACATCTAGTGCATCTGGTTTGAGGCGGAACTCGAGTCAGCCCGATTCGATCCGTTCGAGCCTCGAGGGCTAATCAGGGGCTTCATCGTCCCATTCGGTCTGGCGATCTTATGCTCCTAGGGGTGAGGAGTTGATCGAGGTCATCTGGTAGCGTGTATCTTTATTACTGTGAATCTTGTACCAGCTCCGTCGGTTGTGAGAGGTACCTTCTTGTTTTGCAATTGATTGCTAGTGTTTTGATCGTCTGGGAGCATCTCATTCTTTTGTGTCTGCGCTACATTTGCATCCATTTTGGAGTTAGAGTTAGCTCGCTTAGCGTCTCCTATTTGTGTAGTGTCACCACTTGGGGTGAATTGATTTTGAAACAAGGTGTTAGGGGTTGTGATATAGAGGTCGATGATCATAGAATCCTTTTTCTTTCGTGGTTATGCCCATGAAGGGCTTCGATGTTATTTTGGGTATGGACCGGTTATCGTCATCTGGGCATTTATTGATTGCTACCGGTCGAGGGTCACTTGTTGTCGTTATTATGAGAACGCTTTCATTTTCGGGGATAGGGTTGGTAGTGTTTTGCCACTGTGGTATGATCCATGAGGCGAGTGAGCTTAGTAGTCTACTTGCGAACCTTTCGATTAATGAGGATGTTGAGACCCAGTTGTGTTGCGAGTAGTTTGTGAGTACTCGGACGTCTTTCCGAGGATCTTGTTAGTTTGCCACCTCATCGAGATTGAGTTCTCTATTGACTTAGTGCAACGCGAGCGCCGATTTCTATGGCACCTTACCGTTTTGCCCTGCCGAGTTAGTTGAGTTGAAGGTTCACTCCGGGAGTTGTTAGATAAAGGTTATATCCGTCCTAGTGTTTCACCGTGGGGCGCCAAACTTTTCGTTAAAAAAGAAAGGTGGTGCTTTGAGGTCGTATAGATTATCGGAAGTTGAATCGGTTACGGTTAGAACAAGTATCCTATGCCTCGTATAGATGAGTTGTTTGATCGGTTGAAGGGTTCCGTTGTTTCTCTAAGATAGACTTGAGATCGGGTTATCATCGGTTGAGAGTCGTGAAGAGGATATTCCAAAGACGGCATTAAAATGCAGCGGTATGGCCACTATGAGTTCTGGTGATGCCGTTTGGGCTCACCAATGCACCCAAGATGTTTATGGATTTGATGAACCGGATCTTAGGAATTCTTAGATCGTTTGTGGTCGTCTTAGTGACGACATTACGATTTACTCACCTTCAGAGGAAGAGCACGAGGAGCATTTGAGAGTGGTGCTTGAGTTACTTAGAGCCCATAAGCTGTGTATGCTAAGTTTGGGAAGTGTGAATTCTGGCTAGAAGAGGTGAAATTCTTAGGCCATGTAGTTTCTGGGAAAGGAGTGTCTGTTGATACATCCAAGACTGAGGCAGTGCAAGATTGGGCACAACCTAAGAGTGTATTTGAGATCCGCAGTTTTCTGGGATTGGCTGGGTATTACCGTCGGTTTGTGAAGGATTTCTCCAGGTTAGCTTCACCGTTGACTAGATTGACTCGGAAGGGAGTCAAATTTGTATGGAGTGAGACTTGTGAAAAGTCGTTTGAGTTGAAGGTTAGATTGACCACCGCTCGGTCTTGATTATTCAGGAGAGGGTTGGGTTATCTGATTTCTTGTGGCGCCTCACGAGATGCAGGTTGTGTGTTGATGCAAGAGGGAAAGGTGGTTGCCTATGGCTCACGTCAGTTGAAGATTCATGAGAAGAATTACCCTACGCATGATCTAGAGTTAGCAGCTGTGATATTTGCCTTGAAGATTTGGAGGCATTATCTGTTTGGTGAGAAATTTGAAGTATTCTCCGATCATAAGAGTCTGAAATATTTGTTCACACAGAGAGACTTGAATCTGGCGGAGGAGGTGGATGGAATTTATGGAGGATTATGATTTCGAGTTGCATTATCATCAGGAAGGCCAATGTTGTGGCGATGCCCTTAGTAGGAAATCTGTTGGTGGCGTTGCTAGGATAGCCATCCGAGAAAGGGAGATGTTGGGAGCAATTGGGGTGTTTGATTTGCTTCAGGTGAATCCGTTGAGGTTGCGGCCTTGTTTTCTATTGTTCTGCGACCCACCCTTGTGACTCGAGTGTTAGAGGCTCAGAGGGGTGATCTTGAGGTAGAATCTCTCCGAGAGAAGATTTCCAATGGTAAGATTGAGAAGGGCTTGACGGTGTATCCTGACCTGAGTGTGAGATACCAAGACCGTCTGTTTGTGCCGGAGTCGTGTCGAGAGGAGGTACTCCAGGAGTTTCATCATTCGCGCCTTGCGGTGCATCCGGGAAGCACCAATCCTCGTTTCACCGCCAGGTTGTGGCAGAGTTTGCAGAGTGCTTTAGGTACTAAGTTGACTTTTAGCACGGCTTATCATCCTCAGACTGACGGGCAGTCCGAGCGTACTATTCAGATCCTTGAGGATATGCTTCGGGGTTGTGTTCTCGACTTTAGTGGGTCGTGGGAGAGGCACTTGCCATTAGTGGAGTTTGCCTACAATAACAGTTTTCAGTCTAGTATCGGTATGGCACCATTTGAGGCCTTGTATGGCGGGTGTTCGTGATCTCGGTTTGTTGGGCGAGGTGGGTGATGCACCTTGATAGGTCCTGAGTTAGTGAGGGAGACGACGGAGAAAGTTGAGCTTATCCGTAGGAGACTTGTTATACTCCTAGTCGCCGAAATCTTATCTAATCGTGGAGGAGGAGACCTTTGGTGTTTGAGGTAGGGGATCATGTCTTTTACGAAAATCTCACCTAGGCGAGGTTTAATGAGGTTCGGGAAGAGTGGAAGTTGTCCCTCGGTTTATTGGTCCTTTGAGATCCTTGAGAGGATTGGCGGTTGCTTAACGGTTAGCTTTGCCACCGCAGTTAACGGTCGTTCAAGACGTGTTTCATGTGAGTATGCTTTGCAAGGATGAGCCAGATCCTTCACACGGCTTGGATTGGACTGTTTTAGTTGTTGATGAGGATGTCTCGTATGAGGAGAGAGAGTTCGAGTCTTGGATAGGCGGGATCAAGTCCTGCGTGGCAAGACTATCCCTTTAGTGAAGGTTTTGTGGAAGCATCACGGAGTGGAGGAAGCCACTTGGGAACGTGAGTTAGAAGTCCGTGAGAAATATCCGGATATGTTTATTGATTTGTAATCTTGTATCTAGATTATATAATATTGTGGAACTTGAGCATTTTATATATGTCTTAAGTTGGAAAACATTGAGAATGTTTTGGTTTTGTGAGATTAATTTAAAAAAAAAATTTGTTTTGGAAGTTTAGTGGAACATTGCATATGTTGGTTTATTATTGAATATCATGGAATTGAATATGATATGAAAATGGGAATCTTGTATTTCAAAAATGTTAAATTTGAAAGGAAATTGCATAATCTAATGCAAATTTGAAAGATATCTTGTTTTTGTTTATATTGTGAGATGCCTCTTGATAAAGAGATGAAGTGACGTATTGGGTCAAGTTGTTTATTGTTGTTTTATATATCATTGGGAATGAAGAAAAACTTGTTTTACAAACTCATGCTTAATTTGGGGACGAAATTCTTTTAAGGGAGGTTATAGCGACCGGTCTTTTCCCATTTGATTATTGTATCGGACTTAGGTTAGTAGATCCTAGCATGGTTTAATTGTTGTTGTCGTTCTTTAATTTCTCATTTGGAATTATAGGATGTTTTGGGCGTCTGTTTCAAGTTGGTTGGGTTGGAAACCAAATCTTGCTTGTCGATTTTGAGTTAAATCGCTCGAGCGAGGGCTTGGTCGCCGAGCGAGGTTGAGTTTGTCTCTAGTGGTTCGAGCGAAATTTCTTCGCTCGGCGGCGATGCGTCTAATCTGCACTGAGAGTAGAGTGTCTTCGCCGGCGAGCTTTCCTTCGCCGAGCGAGCTAGGTGTATGTTTTGAGTTCTTCGCCGAGCGAGCATTCTGTCGCCGAGCATGCTTCAGCTGCGGACACGAAGCATCGAGTTCTTAACTCGGCGAGATTTTCTTTGCTCGGCGAGTGTTTATATGCGGTCGCCGGCGACCATGTCTTCGCTTCGGCGAGCCATCCCGAGATTTAAACGGCAGCCAGCTTTTAAAACGTCCTTTTTCACAATTTTTGATCCGAAACCCTAGTTAGAGTTTCTTCTCTCTCAACTCATCTTTTCCTTGGGTTTGATCTATCTAGAGGCGTTTCTAACCTAGTTCCTTCATTAAAAAGGTAGAGGAGAGTGAGGGCTTTCATTTAATCGGAGAAATTGTTGATTTGGAGCACTTGGGGTTTTGAGCATCATCTTCTTCTTCATCTTTTGGGTTCTTCACATTTAAGGTAGGGATTTCCTACTCCATTTATACGCTTTAATCATAAGTGTTGGTATTTTGGTATATGGGGGGTAGTTTGGTGATTTTGGGAGAAACCCTAGGTTTTGACTTAGATTAATTTGTAATTAATTTAAGGGAAGTATGTGGAATTGAGTTTAAATTCATGAAATTGAGGATTATGGGATAAATTGATGTAGTTGGATATTTAATTACTTATCTGTGGAATTAGGATTGTATATATTGTATATTTATTTCTGCTTAGAAATAATTGTTTGGGCTATCGGTGGAGGATGGCCAGTGATTGTTGTAGAACTTGCATGTGGCTTAGGTATAACTGGAATTGAGTCAACTATTTGGCTGTTGAATTAATACAGAACATTACTTGTATTGATTATGTGTTGTATATTGCAAGTATTGATTATGTTGCATTTGGTTTTGGAGGAGATAGGGGATGGACTCCCGGTTTAGGGGAAGAAAGGGGATGGACCTCTAAACCGAATTTGTTGGGGGGTTTAGGGGAAGAAAGGGGATGGACCTCTAAACCGATTTGTTGGGAGGAGAAAGGATGGACTCCACTAGCATCACATATATGTGTGCTATTTGTTAATAGAAGTATTTCTATTTATTGTTGATATGATACATCACCACTAGGTGTATCGGTTGGGAAGTATGGAAGTGAATGTGGTTGTGATTGATACAATACCAAAGATGTGTAGTTGTTATGTTATAGAGAGGTTTAACTTAATTTGTTATCCTGTTAAATCATTGAGAGATGGGATTCTGCTGAGTTTTTGGCTAGGTTTTGAGCCATAGATGGAAGGTAAGATGTGCCATAGACAATGTGTCATAGGCAATATAGATATTCGTGTCATAAAATTGTAATTGAATATTGTGTGTTAACCATGTATCAGATGCTAATGCTTTAGTTAATTCTTATACTTGGTTTAGTATTTCTCTACTGGGCTGTGGCTCACCCTATATGGGAACTTCATTTTTCAGGTGCAGATGGTTCACTACCTCCAAGGACTTAGCTTGTGAGGAATTGGAACTCGAAGATTTGTTTTAGTTTATTTGCTTTTATATGTAAACACTCAAGCCTAGGGCTTTATTTGTTTCTGAGTTAGAACTCATGGATTTGTGTCCAAGTATTGGCTTGGCAAGATGTAAGCCCGTAGGGCATTTATTTTAATGTTTTATTTCTTAAGACTCTGATGAATGGAATTATATTTCTTGTTTTTATATATTGGTGCATGTTAATATTATTTATTATGGGTTAATTTTGAGGGCGTTACAAGTATGTCTAGTACGAGTTCCAGATTTACTCCATCTTATAGAGTAGATTTACCTGACTCATCTAGGCAATCTACTTCCAAACCTTCAGAATTTGTTCTACAAGAAATGCCTTCTAGACCATCTAGTGAACCACCACTAGAATATGTAATTCAAAGAATGCATATTTCTAAAAACCAAATATCTCATGAAGTGTATAATACAAGCAGGCCGTCGTATGATCAAGAAAGCCCTACGGCCAGCGATATAAATTTTGAGATTTAATGGATTTTACACTAGGTAGTGAAAGTCGTCGTCTTATCACCAGGATTTTATGCAACCTAAATACTAGGAATTTAGAGAGTGGTACTTTAGCTATCACAATCATCAACAGCTTGAGCGATTAAAAAACCAGTATTACTTTCATTTAGAAAGACAACAGAAAATTACCCTTTTTCCTGAGTGGTATTTTGAATTTGCCACTATTATAGAACTTCTTCCAACACCACAACTTAATGTATTAGATGATTTAGACAAGACTTGGCTGACAACAGAAGGAAAAAGTATCAAATCGATACATCATCCACCGTAGTCTCTAGAGCAAGTGCCTAGCCTAGCTTTCTATTCCAGCTCTCTATTGGTTATTACAGCATTTGTCAAACCAACTGATACTCTTGAGAAGTGAGATCCTGTCAAGATTATTGACCTTACTCCTCTCATTAAACAGAATAACTATACCAACCTACACCTTCAAACTGTAGGAAAATAACTAACTAGAATTGAAGAATAAGTTATTGAATTAGTTGAACATAAAAAGGCTAGTTCTAAACCAAAAACAGATCTTTAACTAGTTAACATCAAACCACCCTCAGAGGCTTTAAACTTTAAGCTTAAACCGCCTACATAGAATGATGAATTTATTGACGCCATTGTAAATAAAATGAAAAACATATGAATAGGATCTTCCAGTCAACAGATTAATGTGCTTTCTTAGCACTAACTTGATCCGCCTACAAAAATTGAAGAAGATGATGGTCTTCTACCATCACAAATTTTTGAAATTCAGAATAGTTTCTAGGAAATGCAATCTGTCAATAAGACGTATTTTCCTAAACAGACCTCCCGAATGGCCTTAACAGGACATAGTAGGTATTACTATTCCAGACCTACTCCCTAGGATATTCTTTATGAAGAAGATTTCCTTCATACCTAGAAATCCTACCATGGAAAAACCATTTATGAATGGAACATTGATGGTAAATTAGAATACCAGATTTTTGAGACTATCCACCAGATACTTATGTACGGAACCGTTTGTAAACAAAATGATAATACAGGCAGCCAAATAGCTCGATATATCGTAAATGACTTTACAAGAATTCTTAAAGGATGGTGAGACAATGTTCTCACACCCACTCAACAGAATGAAATTCTTAACTCTATTAAGATTGAAACAAACCCAATCACTGGTACTACCAGAAATAGGGAAGATGCTATCTACACCCAAACTCGGACTATTCCTAGTCACTTTATTGAACTAGAAATTGCTAGTAGTGATAGAGGTCGTGAACTTCTCCAGAATTTAAAATGTCCATCTTTAACCCATTTTAGATGGTATAAAGATGTTTTCCTGCTTAAAGTTATGCAACGAATTGATGCCAACAATGAACATTGGAAGGCCAAATTTATTGATGGTCTCCCCAATCTCTTTGTTGAAAAAATCAGGAAAAAACTATGACTATTCCTTATAACCAGTATACTTATGCCCAACTTATTGGCATTATCATTGAAGAAGGTCTATCTTTATGTAATGACCTCAAACTCTAGCATCTTATGAAAAAACACAATCTTATAGGCAAAAAAGAACTTGGCGAGTTTTGTGACCAATTTGCTTATGACACCAAACTCCAGTACCCTTCTAAGTCCAAGAGACCTAGGTAGATCAAACCTTATAGAAAATCTTCCAGAAAAAATTATTCCAAAAAGTGAAAGGGTTCTTCTTTCAAACCCTCTTACCCGTACAAGCCTAATATATACTCTATAGGCAAACAAAAATCCACTTCTAAATCTACAGCAACCTGCTACAAAATGTGGCAGAATTGGGCACTATGCTAATAAATATAGAGCCAAACAGAAACAAAAACTCAACCAGAAAATTAACCAAGTTTCTACCAAGCTTTCTTTTGAAGGTCTCAAACACCAGATATGCAAGATTTTTCTTAACTCTTCTGATTCTGACCCTGAATCGGATCTCAAAAATGGGCTTGCTAAGTTCTATTCTGCATCCAAGTTTAATGACTCTCTTGATGATATCCAGTGTCCTTGTACCACTAGTCATCTAAATCCAATTACAGAATCCAATTATTGGAGAGCCATTGTTGAGATGAACGACCTTTATATTGGAGGACCCAGCCTCTATGTTATAACAGATAATCAAAAATCTATTCTAGATTTGATTGACCAGGTTAAAGATCTAGAAATGAAATTAAAACTTTCAGAAGTTTGTTATTAATCCCAAAAATCCAAAGAAGTTCTTCCTATACAACATTATAGTATAAGAGAAATCATGAATATAATGCAATCTTTTTCTCTTGAAGAAAAACCAGTAACAATCTAAGATCTCAAAATGGAGATTAATGCATTGAAAACAGAAGTTAAGAATCTAAAATCTTCTAACTAGGTAATCAATTCAGAAATTCTCAAACTTAACCAACACTTATCCTCCCAAATACTCCCCTTACAACTATACAACAATTTATGTTAACCAAAATGCAGAAAAAGAAAGAGGTGTACCAAGATGGGTAATTAATTATAAACCTCTTAATGATGCCTTGAAATGGATTAGGTATCCTCTTTCGAACAAAAAAGATCTTTTAGATCGTCTCCAAGATGCTGTTATATTTTCTAAATTTGACATGAAATCAGGATATTGGCAAATCCAGATAACTGAGCATGATAGATATAAAACTGCTTTTACAGTACCTTTTGGGCATTTTGAATGGAATGTTATGCCATTTGGTTTGAAAAATGCACCATCTGAATTCTAGAATATTATGAATGATATTTTTAATCCATATTCAGACTTTACAATTTATTATATAGATGATGTTCTCATTTTCTCATCCTCTATTGACCAGCATATTAAACATCTTAACATTTTTAAGAATGCTGTTTTCAAAAATGGCTTGGTAATTTTTGAACCAAAAATAAAACTTCTTCAAACAACAGTTAGATTTCTTGGCCATAATGTTCATAATGGCACTATTATACCGATAGATAGAAGCATTGAATTTGCTTCTAAATTTCAAGATGAAATTAAAGATAAGACTCAACTCCAGAGATTTCTAGGTAGTTTAAACTATATTGCAGATTATTATGAACATTTGGCCCAGGATGTAGCCATTCTTTATTTTAGGCTAAGAAAAAAATCCAAAACCATGGACAGAAGCCCATACTAGAGCAGTTTAGAAAATTAAAATTAAAGCTAAACAACTTCCTTGTCTTGCATTAGCTAATCCCGCATGGATGAAGATCGTAGAAACTGATGCTTCTGATATAGGATATGGTGGTATCCTTGAACAGCTAAATCCCAATACAGGAAAAGAATAACTTTTAAGATTCACCTTTGGTGTATGGAAAAATGCTTCTTTAAATTATCCCACAATTAAAAAATAATGTTTTTCCATTGTCAAATGTGTTCTTAAATTCCAGGATGATTTACTATATCAATATTTTTAATTTGGGTTGATTGCAGTTCAGCTAAGGCTGTTTTAACCAAAGATGTTAAAAATTTAGCCCACAAATAGATATTCGCCACTTGGCAAAGTTTACTTTATGTTTTTGATTTTGATATTGAGTATATCAAAGGAGAATCCAACTCCTTACCAGATTATCTAACTAGAAAATATTTTCAGGGCCCTTGAGTAGCGGCCGGGGCAACCGCAGCAAAGGACGGGAACACTCGCCTCATCTGTAAAATCTCCGGGATACCTCTGAGTATCCATGGATTATAGTAAATTTGAAAGGCCAATCCAGTAAACCTCCTCAGGGAGAATCAAGTACCATGAATGATGCTCTTCTTTCTAATCTAGAAAATAATTTCATCCAAACACCTCTTACAGAGTAAACAGTTCTTATTATTGAAAAACAAGATGAACAATGGATGAGGGATCCATGGGAAATCAAATGGTGGTACCTTACCACCTAGGCTTTTCCCCCTCATTTCAACCAGTATCGCTATATCTATGAGCAAATCCTTATGGACACTGCTTCAGTTGAGTTTACCCACACTCTTATGGAACCCCAGAGAACAAATAACCCTCTTTGTTTCAGTAAAGCAATAATCAGAAATATTATGTCCATTTCTGCTTGGGGAATACATCCTTATACTACCAGACAACTTAGTATAAAGTCCAGAGAACGTAATTTGTTACTGGGACTATATTGATGCTTTTTCTAAAGCATTTTATTACCAAAATCCAATTAATAACCATTCTTGGGTTTTCAAAGTTTGCCAAGGTGTTCTAAAATCTAGTATCTCAAATTGGTTTTTATCTTTGGTGGAATATCTTTGGTCCATCAATGGATATTTTACTAGAAGCAATCAGATTAGAATTCAATGAGTGACAAATTGCCTATTCTCACACTCCAAGCAACAGGGAAATCACTATGTCCAAGTCTTGGGTTATATTTGTTATCAACTTCGGAATCCCTTGGATTTGGAAATGGGATTTCTAGTGTGATTATTTACCAATCAGTATTTCCTACTTGAAGTGAGTATTTCATGCCAAGTGGTGGAATAAAGGTATGAATCCTCACCAGGAAGAATTAATCCAGAGAATTAAAACATATACCAAAGTTTGCTGGGACATGGCTCCCAAGGCCATTCCCTCTACAGTATCATCCAGCAATCCATTTTTGGATATCCAAGAGGCTCTTCACCAATAATTTTCAAACATTTCACAGACATAACTAATTGTGAAAAGTATGGACTATATGAAGGAAAAATTCCTTCAAACCATTACCAGTCAACCTCAGTCCAGGAATGATACCTCCATGCACACTATGTTAGCCCACAGTGATGAAGATGAAGAAAAAACCACACCAGTACCAGCTGCTCGATCTGTGCGCAACAGTGAAGATCCAGTCCTAGCAGGGGAATCACAAAATCCGGATGACAACATTATTGCTATAGAAAATATCGGGGATCTTTGGGATTCTCTCACTGGCATAATCTCCGATGCATTAGCAAAAGACCAAAAAAGAAAAGGCAAAGCTTGATTCCTCTCTACCAAAATTCCTTTCCAGCTAAGTGTCAGCACAAGGCGACAATCAATAGTAAAAGCAGAAGATGTCTACTTTTATAAAAGTAGATTACTTATTTGCCATTTGTATGCCATTCGGATAAGGAGCCTACTGAAGTCTACAGCTGTCCTGCTCTACTACAAAAGAGATAAGAGATAAGATTCTTATCAACAAAGTTGAAGATAAGGATAATCGACTCCAAGCCATCTAGGACACGCCACCTGTCTTCAACCCTATCTCTTTTGCTTTCAGAATTTGTGTATAAAAGGAAAGGCTTCACCCTTGTTGAAGCACGAACAAATTTTTATCTTTCTTTTGTAATCTCTTTCTTTTCCTCTCTCTCTCTCTCTTCCCTCTACCGTAATATCAAGTAGTTGCAAGTTTGGATCAATAAAAGTATTTTATAAGTATTTCTTTCATGTATGCCTGTTGAATTACTTTCCTATTTAAATGATATATTAGAATTTAATAAATGGAGATGTTCTTTATATTTAAGTTTACTTTCAGATAATTATTTACGTCCATCTGTAATACCCGTACTTAAAGAGCTTGATCAATTGATAGCTCAAATAGAACATCAGATCCAAGAAGAAATCTGCATTTGGCGGCCTATCTTAAGCCTCATCCTCAACAATAAAATAGTAAATGAGACAATGTATGTCATAATTTAATTTCAGTATGATCATAATATGAGTCATAGTATTCTTGGGTTTGTACTAGTTAGGGACTGATCAGATTAAGGGTAAGTGGGACGTCACCCAAGTTGTATATGGGGTTTTAGGATCATTGTTGTAGTGATTGCGTTTAGCTCTAGTTCCAAGTAAGCTGTTGACAGACATGCTTATCCTTATCCCTCTGTCAAGCACCTAGTTTGGCAATTCCTAAAACTCAAGCAATTAAGCACATCTATGGCCGAGTTTGAGGCAGCTTTCACAAATCTTTCGAGGTTTACATCGGAGCTTGTGGCGATAGAAGAACGTCGTTGTATTGAGTTTGAGAAGAGATTGAGAACTGAACTCCTTTTCAAGGTTGTTGGGTCAATGATTAGAGATTATGGTCGTTTAGTGGAATCAGTTGCACATTTGAAGGTAGTCATTCAGACTGAAGAGGAACGGATGAGGGGTTCTATGTAGAGAGAACAGGAGTTGCAGAGGGATGTGAGGGATAATAAAAGGCAGAGGGGTTTTACCCTATAGCAGTCCTAGACTTTACAATTGAGATCCACTTTTCCTGTGCCAAATTCTGGTTCTAGAAGGGGCAGTCAAGATGAGTTCACGTGTTACAAATGTGGTCAGTTAGGCCACAAGTCTCCAGCATGCCCACAAAAATGAGGAGGGGAGCAACTAGCAAAGTCTTCGGCTTGCTCACAGAGCCAGAGCCAAGGAAGTGGGCAACCGCTTACCTATTATCAATGTGGGCAGACCGAGCACTTGAGGAGGTTTTGTCCTTGGTTGGGAGGCATATCGTGTGATAACCCCATTACGTAGTATACTTATATCTATTTAATTTGAATGTTAATTATGTGTTTAATGTGTATTATGTTCATTAATTAATTATCTGTTGTGGTTTCTGCTTTAAATTTGAAATTGAAGACCTAATGACTTTAGAAACCAAAATTGACAAGTTAAATTAGGATGGCATGATTTTTAGAACTTATTAAGAAGTTTGATTAAAATTTGATTCCGTTCAGAAAATTAGGTTTTAATTAATTAGCCTTAAGCCTTAATTAGTTAAGTTAATCCATAATTAGCATCTTAAGTTAATCAAACCTATATATATATTTGTTAAGAGTTGAGACTTAGACATGTTTGAGCTCAAAATATTTGCTGGAAATAATTCTAGAGAGAGAGTGAGATCATTTCAGAGAGAGAGAGAAGCTAAAACTTGAAGAAATTGCTTGGAGGATTGAAGATTTGAGAAGAGAGGCTCAAGTTTTTGCTAGAACAAATGTAATTGAAGACTCTAGGTAAGAGTTTAATCCTCAATTCATGAATTTAAATCATCTAACTTATGAATTCAAGAAGATTATGAGATTAAGCACATGAATTGAGCTAAGGATGATGAATTTGAAAGCTAGCCATATATGCATACATATATATATATATATATATGTGTGTGTGTGTGTGTGTGTGTGTGAAGAATCATCATTTTGATCATAATTTTTGTTACCTATGTTTGAATTGAGAGTTGTATCATACTTGCATCCTTGATTTGAAGAATTTTCAAGTTCAATTTCATGTTTTGAAAGTTGTAGAAGAAGATTTGAGTCAAGTTCATACATGTATGAAGTTTTAAGCTTCAATTTTGTGAAATCTTGGAGTTTTGAGCTAAAGATTTGGAATTGACTTTATACTCATATTTTTGGAAGTGTTTTCATGGTTTGGAGTGTGTCATGCAAGAGTTTTGACTTTCAATTCAAGTTTGGAGTATTTTTCTTCATGTTTGAAAACCTAGAATTCGGCGTCACCGCTCGAGCGCCCAATAAGACTTCCCAATATTTTTGTAGAACATTGCACGTAGCTCGAGTGACCGTCGAGTCTACATTTTGACCATCTAGTACTTTTGCAGATCAAGTGGTCTGCTCAAGCGACCTATAGTTCACTCGAGCGAACTATCCTGTTTCAGCCTATTTTGAAAAGTCACATTCTGATCATGTTTGCATCCTCACTTGCTTATGAGCATTTTTAGGTAAAATAAGCCGCATGATTGACTTAATAAGTAAGAAATGGACATAAAGGAAAGTGATTAAGAAAAGTATGATTCGATTAAGTAATGTATTCCAATGTGTATGTGTTTGTGTGTTATGTAGGTTGATCCACAAAGAGGTGACAACAACTTCATCATTGTAAGTAATATCTTAGAAAAGATATTTTCATAGATGTTATTTTCTAGAAGTTTCCAATGTGGTAAGCTTTTCTGAACTTATGATTTAGTAGATATGAATCAGCTTCTATCTGTTCAATCAACATGGTATTTGTTAATGGAAATGAATAAGTACAATATGTGAAATGAACCCAAGGTCGTTCTGTATATCCGATAAGATGGACCAAAGGTCGTTATGATTATTTGATAAGTCTGAGATATCTGTTATGTGTTGACCAAATGGTCATTATACAGCTATAATTGATTGGACCCAAGGTCGTTCCATCAAGATATGATCTGTTTTGCTCTGTACATCTGTTATATGTTGGACCAGAGGTCGTTCTATTATGAAATGTATATGATATGGAACCAGTTATGTTAAATAATAGGACTCATTCATGTAACCTCTTTACTTTGATGTTATTCGGTGGGCTTTAGCTCACTCCGTTACATATGTATGTAGATGAGCAGCCAGATGTCCAGCCCTAGTGAACTATGTGGAAGATTACCCAGGTTTTGTGATGTCAACCATGGAATGCCTCTCGGAAGAGGCTTTTTATCTTTTGTTTTGTTTTTATTGGTCATGTTTGACCATCTTTTGTTTTTAAGAAGTTTAAGTTTTGTAAGCTTATGAATGATACTCTTATGTGATAATCTTCTAATATGAAGTCATGAACCAATGTGTGTTGTACAAATGTATTCTAAATGTGGGTTACTAACTTAAAGTATTTTGATATGCCATGTATGCATAGTTTAATGGACAATTTTGTTATATTATTATTTTGCTTCTGCTTCTAGCCCCATATATATAATTAAGTTTTGAATTTTTGTTTGTGGTCGTAGGTAATCTCATGATTACTAGTCGATTATGATCCAAACCTCTAGGGGCGGGTTCAGGTTGTAACACATTCGAGTGTGTCTAGTTCGAGGCAGACACAGAGCATTAGCCAGTACAGTCAGTTTAGGCCTTGAGAGCCAATCAGGGAGCTACTTTAGCTCAGTTTGTGCACCAGGCCTATGCTCCGAGGGACGAGCAGATAGACCAAAGACTTTCAGGAAGTATGTATGCTATTGCCACACTGGACTAGTTGCCAATACCTCTAGTTGTGAGAGGTAACTTCTTGTTGTTCAATTCTCTAGCCAATGTGTTGATTTATATGAGTGCATCTTACTCTTTCATAGCATCTTCTTTTACATCTGCCTTGGCTTAGAGTTTGACTTGTTGGAGTCTTATCTGTTAGTTAAAACACCTATTGGAGGTAAAATGGCATTAGGTCGAGTATGTCGCTCTTGTGAGATCGAGGTCATAGATCATCGACTCTCGTTCGACTTTATTATTCTCAACATGCATGCATTTGATGTAATTTTGGGCATGGATTGGTTAACCCATTATCGGCCTTGATAGATTGTCCACATAAAGGGTGTCGATGTATATACCATTTGGAGAATGTTTCTACTTCTTGTGTAACTGGGGTGATAGTGTTGTTCCTCCGCTGTATGACCTTAAGGGTCAAAAAAGGTTGAGTATTCTTTTTGCCATCATGGTAGCCGAAGAGGGTAGTGCGGTTCTAAATGACTTACCAAGAGTAGTTCGAGAGTATCCAGATGTCTTTCTTAAGGATCATACTGAGTTACAACCCCATAGAAAGATTATTGACTTGGAGCATAGCACAGTCCTGATTTCCATGACCCCATATAGATTTGTGCCCACCGAGTTGCGTGAGTTGGCGAAGCTCCAAGATTTGTTACATAAGGGCTTTATTTGCCTTAGTACCTCGCATTGGGGATCACCGACTCTCTTTGTGAAGAAGAAGGATGGCACGTTGCGATTATGTATTGATTACCGTAAGTTAAACCAGGAAACTATCAAGAACAATACCTATTGCCAAAGATAGATGACTTGTTTGATCAATTGAAGGTGAAGGAGGAAGATCAGTTGAAGATCTCTTTGTTGCTTTTTGAAGATCGACTTAAGATCACGGTATCACTAGTTGAGGGTGAAGGAGGAAGATATCCAGAAAATGGCATTCTATATGCAATATAGCCACTATGAGTTCTTAGTGATGCCTTTTGGGCTAACCAACTCACTAACCTCGTTTATGGACTTGATGAATCGAGTCTTCCCTGAATTCTTTGACCGGTTTGTGGTTGTCTTTATCAATAACATCTTGATTTATTCACCTTTTGAGGAGGAACATGGGAAATACTTACGAGTCGTACTAGAGTTACTTAAGGCACACCGTTTTTATGCCAAGCTAGGGAAGTGCAAGTTTGGCTCAAACAAATTAAATTTCTAGGCCATATTGTGTCTAAGGAAGGAGTGACTATAGATTCCTCTAAGATAGACACAGTGTAGGATTAGGAGCAGCCTAAAAACGTCTTTGAGATCCGTAGTTTCTTGGGCTAAGCCAGGCATTACCGACATTTTGTGAAAGATTTTTTTAGATTGGCCTCGTCTTTAACTAGATTGACTAGGAAAGGAATTAAGTTTGCATGGAATGAGACTTGTGAAAAGTCGCTTTAAGAACTCGAGACTAGACTCACCACTACTCCAGTTTTAATTATTCTGGTAAGGGGTTTAGGTTACTTAGTGTATTGTGATGCGTCTTGGGACAGTTTGGGTTACGATGCAAAAATGAAAGGTAGTGGCTTATGGCTCACGACAATTAAAAACCCACGTGAAATATTATCTTACACACGACTCAGAGTTAGCGGCAGTGATTTTTACCTTAAAAATCTGGAAGCATTATCTGTACAAGAAGAGATTTGAGGTTTTTCTGATTAAGAGAGTGTAAAGTACCTGTTCTCACAGAAAGACTTGAATTTGAGGCAGAAAATGTAGATGGAGTTCATGGAAGATTATGACTTTAAGTTGTATTATCATTCGGGAAAGGGCAACGTAGTGGCTGATGTTTTGAGTAGGAAGTTCGTGAGTAGTATAGCGGCAAGAGCTATCCAATATGGGAGATGTTGGGTGTTATCGATGAGTTTGACTTGCATCTGATTGAGTCCGTTGAGTTGGCCACTTTGTTTACCGCCATTATATAGCCTACTTTGGTTAGTTGGGTTATTGAGGCACAATAACATAACCGTGAGGTGGAGACTATCCGAGAAATGATCTCCAGCGGGAAGGTAGAGAAGGGCTTAAATGTTTACTCTAATTTGAGTGTCAGATACCTAGACTGCCTGTTTGTACTGGAGTCTTGTAGAGAAAAGGTACTCTGAGATTTTCACCATTTATGCCTTGTAGCTCATCGAGAGACACAAAGATGTATCACGACCTTTGCCGTTAGTTTTAGTGGAGGGGTATGAAGAGAGACATGGCACTATTTGTTTTAAACTGCCTCACTTGTCAACAAGTGAAAGCCGAACACTAACGATCGGCGAGTTTGTTACAACCCTTACCCATAGCCGAGTGGAAATGGGAGCATGTTACAATGGATTTTGTTGTGGGTCTTCCGAAGACTCAACAGGGTAGTGATGCCGTATGAGTAGTTGTCGACCGGTTGACCAAGTCTGCCATTTCTTACCTATGCACACGAGTGACTCAGTAAATTACCTCGCCAAATTGTTTGTGAGGAGTATAGTGCGACTTCACGGGGTTCCGGTGACTATTGTCTCAAATGGGAATCCATGTGTTACGGCTTGTTTATGGCGTAGCCTACAGAGTGCCTTGGGTACTACATTGACTTTTAGCACAACCTATCATCTCCAGACCGACGAGTAGTTTGAGCATCCTATTCAAATTTTAGAGGACATGCTTCGGGCATACGTCCTCGATTTTAAGAGGTTGTGGGAGAGACACTTGCCTTTGATGGAGTTTGCTTATAACAATAGCTTTTAGGTGAGTATCGGAATGGCACCTTTTGAGGTTTTGTGTGGTTGACCTTGTAGATCGTTGATTTGTTAGGCCGAGGTGGGTGATGCACCTATGTTGAGGCTGGAGTTGGTTAGAGAGACAACATAAAAGGTTGTACTTATCCGTAAGAGGTTGGTTTCAGCTCAAAGTTGTCAGAAGAACTATGCCAACCGTAGGAGGAGACCTTTATCTTTTGAGGTGGGGGATCATGTCTTTCTTAAAATTTCAATGAGACAGGGTTTGATGAGATTCTGGAAAAATGGAAAATTATCTCTGAGATTTATTGGGCCTTTTGAGATTTGGAGCAGATCATGGAGATAGTATATCGATTATCTTTACTGCCCCAACTTTCTGGGGTTCACGATGTGTTTCATATTTGTATGCTTCAGAAGTACGAACCTGATCCTTCACATGTTTTGGATTGGACGAATTTAGAGGTTGATGAGGATGCCTCGTATAAAGAGAGACAGGTCTAGGTTTTGGAAACACGAGAGTAGGTCTTATGAGTCAAGACCATTCCTTTAGTTAAGGTGTTCTGGCGACACGATGGGGTTGAGAAGGTGACTTGGGAGCATGAAGTAGAGGTCTGTGACAAGTATCCGGACTTATTCTCTAGTGTTTTAGTCTTTTGTAATTATTCTCGAGGCCTTATTGTAAAATATGGGGTTTGTAAACCTTTCGCAAAGATAATGACAATGTATTTATGTATTAGATTGAAATAAGTTACTTTTTTGCCTTTGGGTTTATATTGAGGTTGTTATGGTGGGATACTTGTTCTTTTGTGGTATAATCTAATTTCGGAGACGAAATTTCCTGGGACGGGGAGATTATAGCGGCTTGTGTTTAGACCTGTTAATTTTGTACTTTCGTTGGGGTGTTATGATTACTTTGGAGTTTGGTTTGGCTCATCCTTAGTTTTAGTTGTCTCCGGGAACCTTATTTTATATTTAATAGGTTGGTTGAATCTTTCCCTGTTTCCTTAGGTCTTGCCCGTGACCTCCTTGTTCGCAGCCGCAATGTTGTTAGGTCACGCCCACAAGGGGATGCGACTAGGCTGCAATAAAAAAACACCTCCTAGTACTTTTGCAGGTCTTTCTCTCTATGCTTGCGAAAGGGGCATCGCACCCTTAACCTCCTTGTTTATGCCCGCAGTCTTTTGTGTTACGTCCACGACTGAATGCACCTCTCAGGTCTTTGTATGGGTGAAGGATGCGTGGCCCGTGAAGGGCCACGAGGTTGGTCTGCGACTTGAGGGTTTGCACCCACGGTATTCTTGTCTATGGCCGCGACTATAT
Organism: Camellia lanceoleosa; assembly: GCA_025200525.1. Lineage (NCBI taxonomy): Eukaryota > Viridiplantae > Streptophyta > Magnoliopsida > Ericales > Theaceae > Camellia > Camellia lanceoleosa. The sequence goes on along the minus strand of CM045763.1, from coordinate 129,529,474 downwards.
CTTTCGTGCCTGCGGTCTGTTGTTTGCGGCCGTGACCAATCCATCTATAAATTCCACCAAAAGTTACAAATATTTACTTTTTGATATCATCTTCCACTTTTCTCTCTCCAGACCACCATTTTCAACCTTCAAGCTCCAAACTCTTGGTTTTCATCTAGCTACACTCATCTTCTACCCCTTGTACTTGAGGCTTTAAGGTAGAGCAAGTTGTGAGCTAAGTTTTGATAAAAAAAATTTCAAGTTTTCGGCATCATTGGTTTTCGGGTGTTGTTCTTCCTCTTCTCGGGCATTGAGGTAGGGATTTCTTTAACATTTATGTATGTTTCTTAGCCTCGTTATGTGCTCTGGAATTAAATAGTGTGTTGGTTGTGTTTGGGTTAACTCTTGGATTTTTGTACTTGGATTTGATTTTGAAAAAAAAGGGTTTTTCATGAAAATGGCACAATAATGATTTTAGTGTTGAGAAATTTGGGAAATTACTTTGAAGGTGTAAAAATGTTGGAAGGATATCGGTTTGGGAGTATCTGGAGAAATTTTAAGTGTTCTTAATGTGAATAAAAGATTATAGCAAGGTTGAGATTGAAATGTTATTTTGATAACCTTTGTTGGGTTGGATGGGGGAGTGGAATATGTATTGTTATTCCGAGTATTGAAATTCTATATTAAATCTATCTCTTGAATTTATTCCTTGCATAGAGATATCTGTCTTCGGGCTATCGATCGATGATAGTCTTGTTTGTTGTAGAAATTGCATGAGAACTAAGTGAATTAAAACCTTTCACTTTTGCATCTCTCATTTGAATATTGTTTCATACTTATTCATTGAAATGTATTGTTTTTGATAAAAATGGGTAAATATCGTAGTGAATCTAATTAGAGGGTGTGCTTATGGTTATTATAATTGTTGGTTTGTGTGTCCGTGGTGAAAGTCCAGAAACCCACGCAGTGAGGTGCCGATCCTTCTAGTTAGTACGGGAAAATGGCTTTAGTAGTGTTTGTATAGCCTACTAGTAGACACGTACTTAGAGATTCTCAGAGTGTGTATCCACTACCCTGTTTTTTGTTTTGGAAATAAAAAGTTATGAAGTTAACTGCAAACTTGGCATTGCATTAAATGAAAGATAAAAATATGCATTATTTCGGAAATGACATTCATGTGCATTCACCATATGACCTTGTTAAGGTTCATGCAATTTATTAAATTAATCTCTACTGGGTTTTAGCTCACCCTCTGTGAAAACCAACTTTCAGATACTGATGATATGCCTCCGCCAAGGAATTAGCTTGGGAGAACTATGGAGTTGAAGGCTCACTTTTATCAATATTTTTGTGAACATTTTGTATAAGCCTAGGGCTTATATGTATTGGGTCCTATCACACTTTTGTTTTACCGAAGTTTCATCTTGAAATGTGTAGCCACTAAGATATATAATTGTAATAGTTTAGATATTCATGCTTAACCATTACATGTTATAGATTCAAGATGTAAAATCTATGAATGTATTATGCATGTGAATTGGTTTGGGGTATTAAAGAATGGATAAGGTGTTGAAGAACTCATATATATATGTCACATGATTTATTTCCCCTTATTGAATGGATGAATGTTAGATTATGGATGGTTTGAATATTCTAATTTATCGGGGAGTTACAATATATATTTAAACTGATCATATATTTTTAACAAAAAAAATTATTAATCAATTGATGGCAAAGTTGATCATATTTGTATAAATGATGGATAAATGGACATTTATGACAAAAGATCAAATGCATGCAATTTTTTCTTTATTTTTTCATTTTTTTGGTAAAAAAAATAAAATTCATTAAGAAAATGTTTGAATTTAAGCTTGAGAAGGATCATATATAAATATTTTTCTTATCTTCTATTTTATTGTTTATAAATAATATTTTATAAATAGACGGGATGTATCAAAATTCCTCTCCCAAACTCATTCCAATAAAACAAATCGTTTTAAAATCTTGTTTAATCCCAACAAAATAATTATGCCTAAAATTATATAAAAGAAGTTAGAATTGTACCAAACAAACTATCTTTTATATCTTAACTGTTTTGTATACTTTTAGTCAATAAAATAAATAGGCTAAAAATCCAGTTTAATCCCAATGAAATAATTATTCTTAAAATAATAATTAAAAAAATAGAAATGTATCAAACAAACTATCTTTTATATCTTAAGTATTTTTTATGCCTATTTTTAGTCAATAAATGAAATTTTTAGCTAACTTTCAATAAAAATTTTAAAGTTCCATTATGAGAAATTTTAGAACTTTTATAATTGTCAAAATTTTTTTAAAAAAAGAAAAAAGAAGTGATCAACAAGACATTTTAGTATATAGTATAAAATAATATTAAAAATTATTTTAAAACTATTTGTAAAAGATTTACATGGTAGCCTTTTTGTTATGGTAACTTGAAAAAATTTTATTGACTTAAGAAATTCTCAATTTTTTTTTGGGGGGGGGGGGTTGGGGTTGGGAAGAATCTTCACTTTGGAAAGTTATAGGTGGAAACTTTTTTTAATTATAGTAGTGTAGAATTTGAAGGGAAAAAAAAAAAAAAAAAAACTCTTTCAATTAGCATTTCTCGATTCATGTTATAATTAAGTTTTGTTTTATGAAAAATATATATTTTTCTATTTTGACTATAACTAAATTTTTTATTCTTCTTCTTCTTGTTTTTTTTAAATATAAAATCACGTGTATAGTATTGGTTATTGCTGATTAAAAAAAATAAATGAAAACACATAATTTTATAAGCTTTGAAAAAAATTTACAAAAAAATTGTTAGCATGAGATATCCAAATCATGTTAGAAAGTATAATAAAAACACAATAGAAAATAAATTTATATGTTTGGAGACTTTTATTACAAATTAACTTACTTTATTTATAAAAATTATTACAAATTTGTTAGATACTGAATTGATGAATTTAAAACTATTTAACTCATATTTGTAACTCCTTTTCCATAATGTGGGGATGATTCAAAAGTATTTAACTCAGCATGTTTAGCTTCCAAAAAACTAAGTACACTTTTTCAGAAAACTGAGTTTTTTTGTTTTTCCTTTTTTTTTTTTTATTTTTAATAATTTTTTAAAAAAATTTTTACATATTTTTTTTTATTTTTTAAATACACTTAATCTAAATATGCTTAAAAAGTGTAATATTTGTGAAAAAGACAACTTAAAAAAATTCACCAAATATAAAAAATATAAAAAATTTAATACATTTTAATATTTTGTTGTATTCAATGAATTGTTTTAATTTTTTTTTGTACAAATTTTGTAACACCCCTAAAATAATACAAATAATCCAATCCATAAGATCTATGAACATAATAGAAATGATATACTTCATTCATTAGAGTTTATATCACAACAGGTGTTACATGCATTATACATTCATAGATATTCATTCTGAATCTATAACATATAACATTTGTTAATAACAACAAAATAAATACCCTACGGGCTTACATCTTTCCAAGACATAACTTAGTTACAACAAATGAGAGTCATAAGCTCTATACATCTAAAGCCCTTGGCTTGAATAGATATTTAAACACAAAATAACAAGGTAGAGCTTCCAGTGCCGAAGTCCTCCCAAGCTACGTCTTTGGAGGAAACATATCACTAGTACCTGAAAATAGTTTCCCAAGTAGGGTGAGCCAAAGCCCAGTAGAAAAAGACTAACACAATATATGAGATTTAACTAACATATAAATGCCAGATAAATGTTCCACACTTCTAACCAACTTGCATTCTTTCCATGATCATTCAATACTGATACCCATATCTCAACCCATTTCCATCTATTCAATTCAAATTAATTCAATTAAATCTGAGTCAATTCATGAGACAAATTCATTGTTATCTAAACAATCCAAATGAGACTACAACTTAGTGATTCACAATTCAATACAACTATTATTCAAACACTTCAATTTTGCCATCTTACGAAATTTTCATCTAAGGAAACCGGCACCCATATATACACAAGATTTCATGTTTTGCCATTTTACGGAATTTTCATCCAAGGGACCGGCACCCATATATATATATAAGATTTCAAGTTTTGCCATTTTATGGAATTTTCATCCAAGGGAACCGGCACCCATATATATATAAGATTTCGGGACTTTCACTCAGGACACTTCGGCCAACTTAATTTTAAATGGAGTCTATCCCTTATCTCCTCCCAAACAATGATACATATACAATGAATTAAAAGCATCGTTATATACAATGACTATCCACAACACATATTCAATATTTCAAATATACCGTCATATTCAATGACATAATTTAAATGATTATTTTCAATTTCCTTATCCTCATACAATTTCTACAACAATCATAGCTATCCTTCACCGATAGCCCAAAACAGATATTTCTAAACAGATGTACAATTAATCAAATAGATAATTATCAAATTTTCATAGGTGAGTAATTTATCAAATCCAACTACACCATTCATTCACATATCCTTCCAATTTCATATTTCCCATATCAATTTCATTAACATACAAAATAAATTATTTAACTTAAATTAGGGCAAATCTCTCCATTTTCCAAATATTAATCCCAAGGCCAAATTTAATCTTTTCAACCCATATAACTTCGTATTCAATACCTCATATATATATATATATATATATATTCATGGAACCTAATATAAAATCCATCTTTTAATTTTTTTGTACCCAAACCCTAACTTCACCCAAATCTTTCCAAATTCCACCCCTTATACAAAATGACAAATACCTAGGTTAAAAACCATAACAAGGTGTAGAATATCCCTACCTCAAGTGTAGAAGCTTAAAGGAGATGAAGAAGAACCTCAAAGGTGCTCAAACTCAATTTTGCTCGGATCAAGAGGAAGCCCACAAGATGCTCTAACTCTTTATCAAAGGTAGTAGGGTAGAGAGACCCTTAGATCATGGAGTATTTGTAGAGAGAGTGTTTTAGAGAGAGAGAGTGCCAGATTAGGGTTTTGAGTGAAGAGAAGATCAAAAGTGATGAAAAATCACCTTGCTACAAACTGATATACATGACCTTCGCTCAAGCGAAGGAGTTGTCGCTCGAACGACCAGACACAACAAGTGGCCCTGCTCGAGCGCAAGAAGAGTCGCTCGAGCGTAAAATGCAAAGCTTCAGAAGTTTTACAGACGCACACGCTCGAGAAACCTTGCTCGAGCGAAGCACTTCACCTTCCCAGAAATGCTGCGTCTAGGAAAGAAACCTGAGGACTCTCAATTCTCGCTCGAGCGTAAGAAATCTCGCTCGAGCGAAGGAACAAATTTCACAAGGCTCGCTTGAGCGCAAGAAGCCTCGCTCGAGCGAAGGAGCCAAAATCTGGGCAACAACAATTTAGACCAACTAACAACCAACTTGTTCCAAACACGCCCAACATATTCCGAAACTCAAATTCTAAGAGTTAAAGGAGGAAAACAAGACATGGATATTATATTCAACCACGGAATCCGAGTTCGGAACACAATAAAGGTCGGGTCAAAACTGGAATCGCTATAACCTTCCCCCTTTAAAGAATTTCATCCCCGAAATTTTAAATCATGTGCCAAACCAATTAAACTATTCCCAACTATGATAGCCTATCAGTTTCAATCATTGTGACTCATTTTTCGGTTATCCATTATCATTAACTCGATGCACAAGTTTCAATAGTGTATTATAATTCAATTCTCATTACCATAACCCACCTACTGGTCATTTAATGCCTTCACAAAAGAACAAGTCCACAATATACTTCTCATCATATATTATCAACATGCATGTCCTGAAATTTAACAAATTTCAATACGTATACCTCATATTTTCAAAACATATTCAATGTTTATGATAAATTTGTATCCCCAAAACTTAAACAGCACATACAATGTTCAAATTAAACTTGCGTTTCTGAAACACAATCAACATATACAATGTTTCCAAATTTGATACAACACATACAATATTCTATATTCCTAGAACATATACAATGCTCATATTGAATCTATGTTTTAAAGATACCCAAAACATATACAATGTTTTAACATTTCATTAACATAGTTAGAGTCTCAACTTATGCTCAAACACCAACGAATAAGTCTAGATATTTCTCACGGACTACAAATTCACGCTCCCAAATTGCTTCCTCAACCTCGAGATGTGTCTATGATACCTTAGCTAATAGAAACGTCTTGCTTCACAAGACTTGACTCAACCACAAGGAACGAACATGAATACCTCTCTAACCAGCAAAACTCGCGGCGATTTATAAGACAAGTGCACATACCCCCGATAATAATAATAGTAACAATGACTTCAATAACAACCGAGTGTCAAGACATCCACCATGACTTGACTACTTACAATACTCAAATCACCATTGAGTGCTTAACACTTCAACCTAGGGGAAAAAGGAAAACCACTCGCACACAAGGCTTTCGGTCAGCTCTTGTAGAACGAGAACGCAAAATTAAACATGAATAATCAATAACGTCATGGCACATTAATGCCCGACAATTCCAAGTCCTTGCCAAAAGACATACAATATGTAGCCAGCAACTTAGGCTAGATCAAATGTGACTTCTAACACATGGCATAAGATATTCTATTCAGGGTAAGGTAAATGCTTAATCTATCCCATTTGTTTCAAAACACTTGGTTTTCCTCCAAATTATTCATCAACATTCCTCCAGTGAATCACAACATAGTCATCCCACAAAACCCATCACGCTCATGGTGGTGTTACAATACCTCAAAACAAAATTTTCCACGATGAGGACCCCTGTAAATTTTAGAAATACTAGTGACGCAATAACACTAAGGAAGAAATTGCACACCCACTAATCATATAATGGTGCAAAGCGCTTATAAGACCAAAGTTCTCAACAGAAATCCCGAACAATTTACTACCACTCAAAACAACCCTTCAACTATCCATGTGGGACTTACATTCCACACCAAGACACCGTTTAATTACACAACCTACAATTTCAACCTATTCCCGAGGTGACTATATGTCAACCAACCCAAGTATTGACCAATCAACTATCCAACTTTATTCACTTGTACCAGTCTTCAAACACCAATATCTTGCCCAACCTCACTAACTGCTAAATGGAGTTCCATACACAACCCCTTCGGTCCAATGAATCACTCCGAATTCTTCAAAGTTAACCCATGGTACTCTGATTTTTTTTCATTCACCCTTTACACGTATGCCTAAGTGGCACGCACATCATCGCTTCAAATTTGAGTCCTAACTGAACTTTTCAAGTCAAACACAATACACCATGCACACAAGGACCGAATAAGTCAAAACAACTCTGACAGAGTGCATCACTCACTCTACACAATCTTACTACCTTACTCGGAGTTCTACTATCCAAACTGGACGACAAATAGCCACACCAAAGTGACCCAGCACTATCAAACATTAAACTACCTAATTCAATCATTAACCACACTATTGCCTTACCAAGGCACTCTCTTGGGATTTCCCTATGACCAATCCCCTTCTATACATCATCTAATAACAACATACGAACCACACACCACCACACACCATTTTAGTAAAACCTCCTCACTTAATGCACGATATCTTACACCCACACTGAATTCCTCATTTTGAGAATGTACTCACAACCTCGACTGAATTCACAATAACGAAATTTACATACTTGTTCCCTCGCCCCAAGTTAACTAGAAAAGGCTTACCATGCCACAACACCATCGTTACTATGTAACCGCTTGTACCGAGCACAAGCAACCATAACACTTCCATCCCTCAATGACCAATAAGGTCAACTATTTATTCTGTATTCTATTTGTCACTCGTCACCAGAGTACAATCAAAATACTAAGCCTCCATGTTAATCCACTAGCCATTGCTACTATTGGACAACTACTCTGAACCAAGCCCCGGCAAAAACGCAAGACACCGACAGGGCTTTCAAAGACTTACCGTCTTAACTCTCCAGAAGAATAAACGAAGTCCTCAATTTTCTCGCCGTCATCCCAAACCTTTACCCATAAACACCATTCCACTGTGACTCTACCCACAGGTCACACCCTAACCACGGGTTATATACCCAACCAACCCTTCCGACAGCATCACTGACTTAACTAGAATTGAGGTACACACCTATCACATTCAAACATAATAAAAGAGTCCTAAAACTTAGGAAACATCCACTATACTACTGCCTGAAATATATCACCAGCTGCCCACAACACACCACTTACCGATGCTAACAACTACAATTTTGATAAGAGACTAACATCCCTTCAAAAGAAACAACCAATTAGGAGATATGAAGATCCGATAACATTACCTACCATGAAGGTACAAGTCTATACTTAACAAAACTATACGCTATTCATCCCTGAAAACATTGTGTTATAAGTACAAAACCTAGTGCCAATTGCACACTTCACATTCTCTCGAGGAATTCCCACGACAGTAGACCAAAATCTCTACCATGCACATAAGACCAAATAAAAAATGCTCATGAAATTATGTACACCCGGCAAGTATAACTATTCTCGCCCCATGGCAATTCCGACTAAAGCACACATCCCTCAATAACTCTTTTTAATTTCAAACTATGGCTCATCAGCCATCACCTTTCCAAACCAAATCACACGCATAAGTATGCATTAATATGAAAATTTTTCGATTCTACAATAACTTATCTTATTAATAAAACTTTAGAGTCATTACATGCTCTAATTTGCCCAATTCATGGAAATAAACAAGCAAAGATACATATATATAAGTAGTTATGATGTCTCAACATCCCCAAAACACATTAGTTACATAACAGAACCTAATGATTACAATGACAACCCATTGATTACAAAACAGAGTAGCCAAAACAAACCATCCCAGTAGTACTACCACCACCACCATCCCTCACTAGACCGCTAAAGTCGGTTATTCTCAAACCTAAAATACCCTAAGAGCTCACAAGCCACAGACATGAACTGTTGATGTGTCCTAATTGGCCACACCCGGAACAAACGCATAATTCCCCACTAGGGGTTTGAGAACTCGACTCACCCGAGGCCCGCGAAATCTGGCCTGCTTGTTTCTCACAATGGTATTTTCCCTGCCCAAACAAATAAGGTTGAACTCGACTAGGTTGCAAAACTCCCAAAAAAGCCCCTCTGCTGGGTGTAGAAACGTTTAAGATAACCCGGCTGATTACACACCTAGCAAGTAAGTGGTTCCCGAATACGTGACTGGTTCAAAGTCTGAACTGGTAATGTTTCCAATGACTGCTTCCCCATCGAGCACTTGATCGTTCCAACTCTTGGCTGATTAGATGATCCTGGTAGTGCAACTACTGGTTGAACTACCAACCTTGCTCTCTTTCTCTGTGGGCACGTTAGAGACTTATGGCCCAGCTGACCACATTTGAAACAAGTGAAACCCCTCTGCCTCTTAAAAGGTCTACCAACACCCCAAGTTACTGGGGTTGCCAAGATGGCCTCCTCTCTACTCTGGCCCATGACTAATACCGCTGCCTCTACATGAGCCGCAGCTTTAACAAGCACACTATAACTTCTGTGCCAAGACCTAGCAATCCTTTCTCGGATGTCGTTACATAGCCTACTCTCAAACTCCGAACAATGAAGTTCCTCAGTCTCTACCAACTCTGGAGCAAATCTCGACAGGTTAGCAAACCATGCCTCAAACTATACTAAAGGTGTAGTACCTTGGCATAACTCCACAAACTGTTTCCACAACTCTTCCCGTGTGGAAGGAGGGAAATTGTCACTTCATCGTCTAGGCATCCTAGTAAGGGTAACCCAAAGATTAGCACAGTAACGAATGTACCGAGGCCAATTCACTCAAGTCCTAGTACGATAGACAACACTAACTCATTCCACATAAGCACATAATCACGTAAACACATACGAATTTCATTTCCAGATAATGATCGTCTCGCGGTGTTGCTAAAGTTCTGGTTAGAAACGACAGTGATCAAATGCCTTTCCAACGGGACTCCTAGACACCCATGGACTCGATTAGCATCTTATCATACAAGTATGTTATCACATAAGCATACAATGCATACTGATGCCTCGACTAAGCGAGATAAACCCATTGTGGTAATAACCACTTTCCACGTATCCAGAGTATTCAAACTCGGTACGCTTTGATACCAAGTTGTAACATCCCTAAAATAATACAGATAATCCAATCCATAAGATCTACAAACATAATAGAAATGATATACTTCATTCATCAGAGTTTATATTACAACAGGTGTTACATGCATTATATATTCATAGATATTCATTCTAAATCTACAACATATAACATTTGTTAATAACAACAAAATAAATACTCTACGGGCTTATATCTTTCCAAGACATAACTTGGTTACAATAAATGAGAGTCATAAGCTTTATACACCTAAAGCCCTTGGCTTGAGTAAATATTTAAACACAAAATAACAAGGTAGAGCTTCTAGCTCCTGAGTCCTCCCAAGCTACGTTCTTGGAGGAAACATATCACCAGTACCTGAAATGGTTTCCCAAGTAGGGTGAGCCAAAGCCCAGTAGAGAAAGACTAACACAATATATGAGGTTTAACTAAGATATAAATGCCAGATAAATGTTCCACACTCGTAACCAACTTGCATTCTTTCCATGATCATTTAATACTAATACCCATATCTCAATCCATTTCCATCTATTCAATTCATATTAATTCAATTAATTTCGAGTCAAGTCATGAGACAAATTCATTGTTATCTAAACAATCCAAATGAGACTACAACTTAGTGATTCACAATTCAATACAACTATTATTCAAACACTTCAATTTGGTCATTTTACGAAATTTTCATTCGAGGGAACTGACACCCATATATATATATATATATAAGATTTTGGGACTTTCACCCAGGACACTCCGGCCAACTTAATTTTAAATAGAGTCCATCCCCTATCTCCTCCCAAACAATAATACATATACAATGAATTAAAAGTATCGTCATATACAATGACTATCCACAACACATATTCAATGTTTCAATCATATCGTCATATTTAATGACATAATTTAAATGATTATTTTTAATTCCCTTAATCCTCATACAATTTCTACAACAATCATAGCTATCCTCCACCGATAGCCGAAAACAGATATTTCTAAACAGATGTATAATTAATCAAATAGATAATTTATCAAATTTTCATAGGTGAGTGATTTATCAAATCCAACTACACCATTCATTGACATATCCTTCCAATTTCATGTTTCCTATATCAATTTCATTATTCATACAAAACAATTTATTTAACTCAAGTTAGGGCAAATCTCCCCATTTTCCAAATATTAATCCCAAGGCCAAATTTAATCTTTTCAACCCATATAACTTTGTATTCAATACCCCATATATATATATATATATATATATATTTACGGAACCCAATATAAAATCCCTCTTTTAATTTTTTTGTACGCAAACCCTAACTTCACCCAAATCTTTCCAAATTCCACCCCTTATACAAAATGATAAAATACCTAGGTTAAAAACCATAACAAGGTGTAAAACATCCCTACCTCAAGTGTAGAAGCTTAAAGGAGATGAAGAAGAACCTCAAAGGTGCTCAAACTCAATTTTGCTCGGATCAAGAGGAAGCCCACAAGATGCTCTAACTCTTTATCAAAGGTAGTAGGGTAGAGAGACCCTTAGATCATGGAGTATTTGTAGAGAGAGAGTGTTTTAGAGAGAGAGAGTGTACTGGATTAGGGTCTTGAGTGAAGAGAGATCAAAAGTGATGAAAAATCACCCTGCTGCGAACTGATATATGCGACCTTCGCTCAAGTGAAGGAGTTGTCACTCGAACGACCAGACACAACAAGTGGCCTTGCTCGAGCGCAAGAAGCGTCGCTCGAGCGTAAAATGCAAAGCTTCAGAAGTTTTACAGATGCATATGCTCACTTGAGTGCAAGAAGCCTCGCTCGAGCGAAGCACTTCACCTTCTCAGAAATGCTGCGTCTAGGAAAGAAACCTGAGGACTCTCAATTCTCACTCGAGCGAAGGAACAAATTTCACAAGACTCGCTCGAGCGTAAGAAGCCTTGCTCGAGCGAAGGAGCCAAAATCGAGGCAACAACAATCTAAACCAACTAACAACCAACCTATTCCAAACACGCCCAACATATTCCGAAACTCAAATTCTAAGAGTTAAAGTAGGAAAACAAGACATGGATACTATATTCAACCACGTAACCCGAGTCCGGAATATAAATTATAAATATAAAAATTCAAACTGAAAACTCAGAAAAATTGTTCTTGAAAACTCAAAGCCAAACAATGAATTAATATCAAGTTTCTATTTGATAATGGAATTAAATACGTGAAAACATCTGTATTCAATTATTTTGTAGCTAATAATAGCTAATTGTGAATAATTACTTACTACTTAATTTTTAAAACTAATTTATATTCAATCAAATAAAACATGTCTAAATCTTAATTTTAATTTTTATAATCAAAAATAATTTTTAATTTCTTATATTTCAAATAACTTAAGTTAACATACACGATAATTATCTTGGTTTTGTTAGTTGAAGCTGTTTTTGTCTCAGCTTGTTTTTTGTTTGGAATGCCTTTTTAGGCTGGTTGTTCTTGCTTGTATAGCTAGGGTTAGGGCCTGGGGTATGCCCCTTGTATTTTTGTATATTTTATGTTTTTAATTTATGGCTTATTCATCAAAAAAAAAAAAAAATACACAATAATTCTTTTGAGTCATTTATACCATAAATGAATTAGATTAAATAAGATAAAATGAACTAATTAAATTTAAAAACTTATGACCTAATTTATTTATTTTACCTACCTAATTTATTTATTTTACCTTTTTATTTTATAAAATTCTGTGCATATCACAAGTATTATACTAGTTTCTAATGAAACCAATTGCATGAACAACATTGAGATAACTACTAATGGGATTTTCATTCTCCATCAAAATTATTCTCATCTCAACATGGTATTTGGGACATTTTGCTCACCCCAAAATATCAAGGCCTTATTTTTATTTTATTAAATTTTTTTTGGAACAGAAAAAAAAGGGATGCTCTGTGGAGGCATCATAGCACTTGTGGATCTTGGCCCTGGAGTAACCGATTGCAATCAGACTTAACCCAATCCATAAAATGGGACCCACCACCGAGACACCCAATGGATCTCATCACGTGTCATACAAGAGACCAAGGCCTTATTTGATGCAACGTATAAAGGCTGTTTATGACTTTTTATTTTAAGTATTTGAACTAAAGTTTGATGCAACCTTAACTGATAATTTATGAGACAAAAATAATTTAAATAAATTGAAAATGTTTATTATTGAAAAGTTATGAGAGAAATGCTTTTAGTTTCAAAATGTTACACTAAACATAATCTAAGAGCATGTTTGGTATGAAGGAATGGAATGAAGTGGAAATATAATGATAGTGAAAATGAAATATAAGGTTGAATGAAATGAAATGTCCATTCTCATTCGATTGTTTGATTGCAAATATCGAATCACATAAGAATATAATGACAATTCTCATTCTAATGTTTGGTTAAACTTATTAAACTAAAGGAATATAATAAGTTATAATTTATTATTTATTTTTTTAATAAGTTAATAATAAACAAGTTAAAAATTCATATAGATCATGATAATGTTGATAGTTGTGGAAGTGTGGGCCATGGTAGTGGTGGCAATGGTGGTGGTGGCATTGGTAGTGGTGATAGAAGTGGTAGTAGAATCACTACTAGAAATATGACTTTTTGCGTCTATTTTTTTGCAACTGATTATGTAACCGTCGCAAAAAATCATTTTTACCATCAAAATCTAATTTTACAATCCCATTTTCCTGATCCAATCGTGTTCTTAACTTTAAAAAAAACAAAAACCCAAATTAGTAAAACTTGAATCTCTTTCTCTCCCTCTCAATCCCTCCCCATTTTTTTTCCTATTTCCCAAATCTGAACTCTCTCTCTCCCTCTCAAAATCTGTCTCTCGCTCGACTCTCACTGCCTCTCTCGCTCGAATCTGTCGCTCGAATCTCACTGCCTCTCTCGCTCGAATCTCTTGCTCCAATCTCACTGCCTCTCTCGCTTGAATCTGTCGATCGATTCAACTCTCTCAAGTCCACTACTGTTGAAGATTTCATAATCGGTAAGCCTAAACACATCTTCATCGATTCAATTCTCTCTGTAATGATCTGAGTTATGTACTTCTTTGTAATGGAATATGTCTCAAGAAGAATCTGTAACAGCGCTTTACACGGCACTATTTTTTCATCAGATTCAATTAATTTTTGTTCATCAATTTTTTCATCAGATTCATTAATTGATGATGTACATGATGATGACTTGTAGATCAATTGACATTACTTTTAATATTATCATAAGAAAGGTTGAAATTCAATCAATTGAAATCTTGTGAATTGATCAGGTCTCAAGCTCCTTTCTCCTTTTTTCTTAGTTTTTTTAATTATTTATTATTATAATAGTAATTATTATGGGATTTCATAGGTTAAGTTAAATTAGATGATTTAAATGACAATTTATACTCCAATACATATATATATATATATATGTATATAATTTCCATGCATTAGAAAATACTAGCATGGGATTTTTAGGCTGAATTTTGTCTACACTTTGAATATTTTCTGGATTTTTAGGCTGATTTTGTCTACACATTTGAATAGGCTCTGTATCTATCTCTGTAACGCCCTCAAAATAAAGACAATAAACCCATCAATCGAACATGCATCAACATAATAAAAGTCCACCTTCTTCTATTTAACTGAACTGTTCTGTACAAAAGTGTTACATGTAAACAATAAAAGCGGGTGCCTTAAAGGCTTACAACTTTCCAAGTTAACACTTGGTTACAATCAAAAGAGTTCTAGCTCAATACACGTAAAGCCCTTGGCTTGAAGTTACATGTAACACATCAAAAGTAAATAGAAGTCAAAAAGTCCATCCGCCACTAGCCTCCCAAGCTAAGTCCTTGGAGGTGGCATGCTGCCTGTACCTGAAAATGATGTTCCCATATAGGGTGAGCCACAGCCCAGTAGAAATATACTAAACCAGTTATGAATAATGACTAAGAGATTAACAGTTGATAGATGGTCAACACTTTTACATTCTTTCATAACACATTTCAATTCCAAGACTTTCAAGTCTATATTCAATTCACTCTCCATTTTCATTAAATTCTCAATTTTAACTCATGGCTCAGAACCTAGCCACACAACTCATATGAGACAATAACTCATATTAACCACTTACAACTTCATTACTTCCACAGATATGCATACTAGCTATATCACATTCCCAAGACAAGCATACGAGCTCTATCTACGGAGTCCATCCCCTATCTTCTCCCAAACAACATCCGGTTTAGAGGTACATCCCCTATCTTCCCCTAAACCGTGGAGTACATCCCCTATCTTCTCCAACACAACACAATGCATATAAACCACAATTATACACATCACAAATCAATACATAAAGTTAATGTATTCTTCAACTGTCATACTCAATGACACATTTCAATGATTGGTTTTAATTTACCTAATCATCATGCATTGTCTACAACAATCAAGACTATCCTCCACCGATAGCCCAAAGCAGATATTTCTAAATCGAAAATAAATGCGCAATGGATATATAATCAACATCTCAATTCCACAATTTAATTATCCCAATTAACTAAACAATATAATTATAGCATTTTCCATAATTAACATTCACCCCTAAGGTTCCATTTTCATCAATGATTCCACATTAATCTCATCTCTATGTACCAACCGTACATATAGGTTTATTTAAAACAAATCCCCAAACTTTTATAAAATTGCACAAAAGCCCCAAACTTTCCCAAATTTACACAACTATCCCCAACACATCAAAATGTCAAAATTCAAAGACAGAATCCATAAAGAGGAGTAGGATATCCCTACCTCAAAGTTTAAGCCCAAAAGGAGATGAAGACCCAAAGATCAAAATGCTCCAAACACCGACTTTTTCAGATTAGATCGAAGCCCCGATTTAATTCTACCTTTTTAACAAAGCAAGAAGGGTAGGAAATGATCCTAGATAGATCAATCCTTAGAGAGAATATAAAGTTAGAGAGAGAAGCTCTCAGATCTTGAAGATTAGATCAAAAGTTTATAAAAAATCTAACTTGAAACTCATTGCCGCTTAATCGATATAAATAGGCTCGCCGAAGGAAGACTTGGTCGCCGAGCGACTGAACCTGAAAACCGTAGCTCGAGCCAAGAAGGTCTCGCCGAGCCAACAACTCGGCTCGCCGAGCGAAGAAAGCTCGCCGAGCCAGAGCTCGACCTTCAGTTCGCAACTAGACGACGCTGAAGCGATTTAACCGCCGCCGAGCGAAGATCGAACCAGATCGCTGAAGCGAAGAACAGCTCGCCGAGCGAAATCATGGTGTTCAGTCCAAGCAGACGCGCTGCCGGCTGAAGCCGCCTGCTCGACCCACCGACATTAAACTCAACTCTCGCCGAAGCGACCAACTCCTCGCCGAAAGGACAAAATTTCGGGCAAGAACCCTAGGCTCCCAAACACAACCAACCTGAAACAAACCTGCCCAACACATCCTATAACTCAAATACAATATATGAAAGGACGTAAACAAGACAACAATCCACTACCAACATCCACGGACACATGTCCGGATCACTATACAACAAGGAGTAAACCCGGATCGCTATAATCTCTAACAATGAATCTGTTGGTTTGTATAAGAGCAAGTTGTCATATATGTGTGCCTGTTGCTGGTTCAATGAATCATACAAAAGTGACTAATCATTTTAACGGATCAAACATAGGATTACATCCCTGTCAAAGGTAAGGATAAACCTGAGTTAGTTGTGTGCAAATCTCAGGAAAACCTTAAATTTTGAAATTCAAAACATGACTCACTTTATTAATAGTTCTACTTTGTAAACTCAAAAAGTAGATAATACACCTAAAACAACAATAGATAGTGCTTTCAAGCCTCATATGATCCTCACAAATCAAATAATCAATGAAAGTAAGTATAAAATAAATATATATATAAATATAATGCAATCATAGTAGTTATAAAAAAAAAAAAATCATATAATCATGATCAAATAAATATTTAATCAAATAAAAGTATGAATCCATACCTATAAAGAGTTTGTAACTTGAAACCAATTTAAAATATCTAAAAAATATGATAATTCCCCAATTAGTTTAAAAAATCTTAGATGAATAGATTCAATCAAACATAAATTTAAAATAAAGAGAAAAAGAGAGTACCTTAATTGAAACAGTGCTTCTCCTAACTAGCCTTTCTCCTTGTACACTGAGTGTTTTACCACTGGCCCTTGGTTATATTGGTAACAAATATTTGGTGTTAAATTTTGTGGTAAAATAATTTGATACTAGGTTGTTACTGATACACTTGGCATGCCATGTCTAATGCAGATTCTTGGACTTGCTGAAATCATCCAGGAGCTTTTGGCTCAGGGAAAAGCAAAAGAGAGGTAAATAACTTCTTTTAATTCTCGTCTTTCGCTTACAATTTTGTGGTTTCCATATTATGTGATTATGTGGTCAGGGATCATTGGATCATTTCAGAAATCAGCATTAGCTTAGAACTGTGATGGTGAGCTAAGCTAAAATATTGCTTAGATGTTTTTAACAGATAAATTTGGTAGATGGAAATTTGAACAATTGCCACTTCTACCACCCTAGCGCCAAGTGTCTAAGAATTGGGTGTAGTTTTTTTGGAGAAGTTACTTTTGATTATGTTTCTTTTGTTTTTATTTATTAAACTGAAAACATTTAGAATTAGATTAGTTTCTAAGCTCCTTGCATTTGGTGGTTTTCTTCTTTTTTTTTTTTTTTTTTCTTTTTTACCCTTCTCTTGCTTATGGTACTCAATTTGGCATGCTCATTGGTGATAACAGTATATATATATATGTCTGTGTGTGTGATGACAGGCTATTTTTCTCATGTTTAAGTTTTATGTTTTTCATTGTTTAGGTCATTGGGAACTTGGTTGCATTTTCATTGGGATTGGCCACTACGCTGGCAATCCTTGGTATATAAGCATCATTTGCTGGAAAGGCGTATTGACAGATAGGGCAGGGACTACCTGTGGTTGCTTTTGGTTTGGCCGTAATTATGGGTCTAAACCTCCTACAGGTGATTAATTGTATCAATGCTATATTGCTCAATAATCTCGTTTGACATCTTATGTACTCATTTTCAATACTTTTTTTTAATCTCTCTTCTGCGAAGAATTTGTTGTTCTTTGCTTTGATTTAAGGCCCACTCCATGAAAGAGATTTTTCTATATGTTACTTTCATCGTGATAGTTCTATACCAAATAACTGTAAGCTTTTTGAGCAAGAAAGGGGAAACGTAACCATTTGCAATAATGATAACCACAAAGTTGCCAACGGTAAATCAGTTCTTAGTCTAACTGAAGTGACCAATCTAGAAACTATACGAACTACATGAGTAAACAATCCTTTTTCCTCACATTCTTCTTCTTCTGCTCTTACGATGTTGCATACCATGTCCTTTCCAAGGTAGCTAAACCAAAACCTACATATTGCTACCTTATGTGATTGATTTTCAGAAGGTGGCTCTTCCAAAAGCATAGACTTTTGGTTTGGCTGTATATCCATGTTTAAGTTTTCAGCTTACATAAAACTTGAGCCATGTTATCTATTCGACCCAATTGGTTTCCTTTAGCATGGCATACTTAAGTATGTCTAAACAGAATCACTTAAGTTGTAGATAGATATTGTTTTTATCTATTTATTCCTAGCTAATGTCCCTTTTTTTTCCATGGTCTTGCTGGCTGATATTGCAGATAATTGAGTTACAGCTTCCTTCATTTTTCAACAACTTTGATCCTCGTGTCCGCCGCTAATTTCCTTCGTAATGGACTTTCTAATTTTACCATCACTTCTAGTATTCATCATTGGGGTTTAGTCGTTTCTACGGTGCTTACAGCTTGAAAGTGTAACTAACATTTAAAAAAATCTGACATGTCAGGTGTGCAAGCATATTTGGCTGGGCTTACATTCGCATTAGTTGCTTCACCTTGCAACACTCCTGTGCTGGCAACCCTGCTTGGATAGATAGCTACATCCAAGGTACTTTTAAATGTTTATTGATTTCAATTTCCATCTGAATTATTAACTTTTCAAACTGCTTTATACTAATCATTCTGGGGCCATAATGATGGCTTAGCACTCTTACAGAAAGCAAAAAGTCTGCCCAAGAGAAATTTTGAGACCCAGGAGGGGCCATGGCCCCCCTTCATCCAAACATAGGCCCACCCTTAGATCCATCTTTTAAGTTGATAGTTTGCATAATGCTTTCTGGTTGATTATTTAATTCAATCCTTAGTTCCAATTAATTTGATGAAGCTAGGGTTTCTGAGGTTAATTTGATGAAGCTAGGGTTGGGTGGATGTTAATAGGGAAGGTGCATTGATATTTACACATATATGGCTTTAGTTTTGGAGTTTGAATAAGACTTTTTGACTGGAAAAATAAAAAAGAAAAAAAAATGAATCTATGACTTTGTTGTCATTTGGGGGTTGCTCTAACAGTTGAAGCCAGTCTGGATTTGCCAAGATTTATATAATTTTATATAATCTTTAGTGTTTTGACAACTTTGAAATGGTTGCATCAGATTTGCCTTTATCTTGCCTCTTTCAGATTCAAATCTATCTTTCTATGATCTCAAAGGTGCCTTCTTTTCTCTTCTTTTTTTCAGTTCTCTTTAATGGGTATTTGATAGTTTTTGTGCTTGTGTTTTGAGTACTTCGAATGTGTTGTTCCTTATATTTTCCAGTTCTTTAGTATTCAAACCCTACATTCTTTTGGCTCTCATTTCAAATCTGAGTCTCTCTTTATTGGAACTCCCATGATCTCAAAGGTGCACTCTTTTCTCTTCTTTCTTCACTTCTCTTTAATGGGTATTTGATAGTTTTGTGATGTTGTTTTGGATACTGCGAGTTTCTGTGCCGTTGTTGTTGTATAAAAAAATCCTAGATGTCCAATTGGAACTAAGATTGAAGAACCTACTGTAATTTATAGGTTTTTGATGATGGGTTGTGGAAATTTTGAATTTTTGATTTGGGTATCATATTGTCTCTGTTCTAGTTTTCTACTGGATTTACTGCTGCAGACTAGCATCTTATAGATTGTGGATCACCCTGCAAAAATTATACTTTTAAATACAAAATGAAGGAATTTAAAATATATATATTTAATTATGTTATTACATTTTTTTGACGAGTCTATTTGGTTTCAAAAGATTTAGTAACTTTTTATTTTCAGTTGCCCCCAATAAACTCAATTCATATATTATTTTATTTTCAGAATTTCAATAGTTGGGATTTCTCTCTTTGAAGAATGGCTCTGTCTCTCTGAATTTATATTGTGTTTAACTACATAGCATTTTATAGTATGAAGGCACCTGGTTGAGTTTGATATATATATTTTTGCAGATTTTGTTGAGGGAATAGTTGATATGATCGAGCGGGTGATGTTGGGAGCCAAAGATTATGTTGCTCTTTTTTTTTTTTTTTTTCTTTGAAGACTTGAATTTTTTAGTACAGTGTATTTAAGGATGGTTAATGGATAATGTCTATTATAAATTTAATTAATTTGTTAATTTTGTTATTTTTTATTAACAAAAAATTGTTTGGTGCTTGTAATTGATTTTTTTGTTGTAGCAAACCTGTATATGATTTTTTTTTTTAAGAAATAATTATTTGCAACAGTCAAACAATGGTCGCTAAAAGTGTTTTTAATTTTTTTTGGCTACGGCATAATAGCTGTCGCAAAAAATAGTTTAGGTGGTCACAAATAATTTGCGACCGTTGCTTTGCCGTCGCAAAAAGTATTTGCCACCCCCACATTTGCGTCCCGCATCTACGGTCGCATAGGCCGTCGCAAAAAGTCTTTTGCGACTATATTTTTATTATTTGCGACGGCTTGTGGCGGTCGCAAAAAGTGTTTTTTTTAGTAGTGAATGGTGGTGCAATGGTAGGTCATTGTGGTAGCAGCAATGGTAAGGTGGTGACGGGCAACTGTAATAGAGTGGTGGTTCTCACGATGGTGGTGGTTGTAAGACCTCAGCACTTACCATCTTACCAAAACCATAAGTAGTAGTGAAGGCACAACTTTATTCCCTTAAAGGGTATAGCGCCAAGCGCCACAAGTCGACTGTGACTTGGCCATACCCCAGGCCTCCGCCATAATGGGACGTTGGCCCAAACCTGTTAACAATCCTCCAAGACTCCGCAAGCAAAGATGCCCTCTAGGGGAATCGATATTGAAACCTTGCTTTGATACCAATTGTAGGACCTTAGCACTTACCATCTCACCAAACTCCATAGGTAATGGTAAAGGTGTAACTTTATTCCCTTAAAGGGTATAGTGCCAAGCACCACAAGTTGATTGTGATTCAGCCTTAGCTCGGGCCCCGTCACGATAGGATGCTAGCCTAAACCCAAGCCAATAGTGGTGGTGGTGGTGTGGTTTGTTAAGGTGGTGGTAGTGGTTGTAACGGGGGAAGCAACTATAGTGGTGGTGGGAGCAGTGGGAGTAGGGTAGTGGTTCTAGTAATGGTGGTGACTTGGATCAACTGTAGGAGAATTATTCACCTACTTATGTTTCAATTAGTCTAAATTATTTTCTTATGTTCTAATAAATTCTATGAGTGACATAGTTACTAAAATAACTCTAATAATAATAATAGGGTGAGGCATGCATTAATGTTCACATTGATAGTGTGAATGTTTGATGATATGAATATTCACATTATCAATGTAAACATTCACATTTAAATTTACTTAATGTGAATGTTCATATCACCGAGTTGGAAAGAGTTCAAAAAATATTTGTAAGCAGTGACGGAGGCAAGTAAGGACCGGAGGGGTAGGTGCCCTCTCAACTTTTGAAAAATTACACTTTTGCCTTTAATAAAAAAAAAGTTTCAATTCAATCCATTCAAATATGATATTAAAATTTTAAATCACTATTTTCTTTACATTTTCTCTTCAAAAAAACTTGTTTAATATATTACTATGTGTTACCAATTTTTTATATTAGAGAAATATTATATGTCACTGAGTTTTTTTTGTTATATCACCTCTTATATGAATACTCATAATTAGTTCATTTGTTTAGAAATACTTATTACACAATTAACAACAACTAATAATATATTACTATGTAATTCAATAATTCAAAACTATTAAAAAAAAGAGAGAGTAATATATAGCAGTGTCTTTGTATTATTTATTTACATTCTCTCTCAATTCTTTATTTTTTATTTTTTATTTTTTTTATTCCTATCTACATCTCTTTTGTGTGTAACGCCCTCAAAACATGATATAAATCAACCCAAGAGATTCATAAACATAATGTGAAATGTATTACTTTCATTCATCAGAGTTTATATTACAAAAGAGATTACATGCATTTTACTTTCATAAATATTCATTCTGAAACTACAGCATGTAACACTAATTAATAACAACAAAATAAATGCCTCACGGGCTTACATCTTTCCAAGAGATAACTTGGTTATAACAAAAAGAGAGTTATAGGCTCTTTACAATTAAAGCCCTCGACTTAAAGGAAAACATATAAACATAAAAATGACAAAAATAGAGCCTTCAGCCCCGCCCTTCCAAGCTATCCCCTTTGAGGTGGCATGTCACTTGTACCTAAAAATGGTTTCCCAAGTAGGGTGAGCCAAAGCTCAGTAGAGATATACTAATACAATGGATGAGATTTAACTAAGATATAAGCATTAGATAAATGTTTAATACTTAAAACCAACTGACATCCTCTTTTCATGACTAAACAATCACGACATCAATATCTCAAACCATTTCCATTCATTTATTCAAATCAACACAAAGATATAATCCCTTGTTATCTAAACAATCCCAAACGAGGCTACAACTCATTTATCAACACTTCAATAGCAACCATTATTCAAACACTTCAATTTCCTTGCCATTTTACGGAATTCTCATCTGAGGGAACCAGCACCCATATACATATAAGATTTCAGGACTTTCACCCTGGACACTCTGGCCAACTTAATTATTAATGGAATCTATCCCCTATCTCTTCCCAAACAATGATACATATACAATGTATTTAAAAGCATGTCATATATAATGACTACCAAAATTCACACATTCTACTATTTAATCAAACTGTCATATTCAATGACATAATTCATATGACTAGTTTCAATTTACCTAGTCCTCATGTAGTCTCTACAACAATCATAGCTATCCTCCACTGATAACCCAAAATAGATATTTCTAAACAGATAAACAAATCTATCAAACAGATAATTTACCAAATTTTCCATAGGTGAGTGATTTATCAACCCAACTACACCATTCATTTACACATCCTCCCAATTTCATATTTCCCCTATCAATTTCATTGTTTATACAAAATAATTATTTAACACAAATTAGGGCAATTTTTCCCCTTTCTCTAAATGTCAATCACAAGTCTATAAATTTCATTATTTTAACCCATACAATCCCATCTTCAATACTCTACATATATTTTCATGACCCAAAATAGAAAACCCCTCTTTCAAATTTTAAGCTCAAACCCTGGTTTCACCCAAATGCTTCCAAATTCCACCATTTATACAAAATGACAAATACCTAAGTTAAAAATAATACTAAGGTGTAGAATATCCCTACCTCAAGTGTAGGAGCTCAAAGGAGAGAAGGAGAAACTTTGAAGATGCCCAAAACTCAAACTTTCTTGGATCCAATGGAAGCCCACAAGTTGCTCCACCTTTTTCTAAAAGGGAGTAGTAGAAACCCTTAGATTCTAGGAGATTTGTAGAGAGAAGTAGACTTTTAGAGAGAGAAGGGGCCGGATTAGGGTTTTGAGTGGAAAGAGATGCAAAAAGTGATACAAAATATCCTCTGCTGCGAATTGATATATGCAGTTGTAGCTCGGCTTTCTGCACCCCCTTTCAGAAGAATGAATAGCCCTTACAGTTCGGACTCTACTTGTGTTGGTTCTAAATCTGATTACACAAGTGCAATGTGAAACAGTGGAAACACGAAAAGAGTCCAAATCCGGTAATTGCTTTTGGAAAATCGACGTTTTGAATCAAATGCCAAAAATGGACTGCTTTACCAGTTATCAGAGTCACCACCTAAATATTTATTTTGGAAAATTTAGGAAACCCATGACTCATTCCAAGGCCATCAATCCATCATTACCTAAATGTCTTGGTTCGGGAACTCAGGTATGAGAGGGGAAGGTCAATAATGAGCACCCCACTCACCCGATCAAAGATCGGCCTCTACTAATTATGATGTGATTCTTATGTAAAGTATATGTTCTTATTTTATTTTTAACATACAAGTATAGACTAATTTCACTAGAAGTTGGAACGTTTGATTTCATGTTTGTCTTGAAAAAGTGTTTTGAATATGTACCACTTGAAAAAGTGATCTCATATATATGCATTTAATCAAAGTATCCCAATTTCAGTGAATAGCCTTCATCCACAGGCATTCAAGCAGTTTAACAACTAAACATTTAGCGTCATGGTAGTATGTTTGATACGACAGCAATCACACTTATGCAATATGCTAAAGCCTAAAAACTTACCTCATACTCCAAGCCAAAAAAGGAATTAGTTAGAAAAATGCGTGATCCTAACTGTGTAATATGGCTAATGCAACACATACAATATGCAATTAATAAGCTCGACTACTAGCATGGCATGCAAGTCAATTCAAGGCATGTGATAGCACACGTATTCAAGTAAAGAGTTTGAATTTGACATTTGAATAATATGATGAGCCGAACTTCTATGCATGCAATACAAGTGGATGCAAACATTAGTATGCTAAATTAAACATGATGTCCTTAAACTAACTATCATAAGCTAGTAAATAAAAGGGAGAAAGACGTGGGGTTAGAAGACATACACATTATTACAAGTTTGTCTGCCCTCGCGCAGGAGGGTCCGAATTTCCAAGTGTCCGAATAAATAATTATTACAAATCCTAATGAATAATAATAACTAAAAAAGGGGGCAGTCTAATTTCTTACAACAAATAATATGTAATAATTGCGCGATGCTCCTCAGGAATTACTCTGTCTGCCCTGCTGGGATTTGTTTTGTTTCACCCCTAGTCACTGCTTTCGACCAAAAGTGTATTGTTTTGCAATTTATTGGAGCCTTGCTGACCCAAAATGTGACTCAGTCGAGTCCCAAATAAATCCAATCATACCTTGTTTTCTTTGCAAAAATCTTTTTTTTTTTTTGTGCCTGAGATAAAACAATGAAAACAGGGTATTCCTAGCCATGTTTGTCTCTTCTACCCTTCTCTATCATAGAAAATACTTAAGAGTGGAGCGAACTCAGTTCCCAAACCATCTATGGTTGCAAGTTGATTTGTAAGATGATTTTGGACACGATAGGACAAAGATCAATAAATACAATGCATAACAACCACCATTCCCTCCTATTATGAAGAGAATTCAAGAAGGGAAGTAGCGACGCTTCAAGTTCATCAAATTATCATGAATTGATGTAAGACAAGCCTTGACACAATAAACTCGGTATAACGCCCGACCGAATTCAATCAATCATATTGGTTCTTTATGTTGGTTGATTCATTTTAAGCTCAATTTCATTAGCCTCTTTTATGTTACCTTTCCTTTTCTTTAATCCAATAA
This sequence comes from Camellia lanceoleosa, assembly GCA_025200525.1. Classification (NCBI taxonomy): domain Eukaryota; kingdom Viridiplantae; phylum Streptophyta; class Magnoliopsida; order Ericales; family Theaceae; genus Camellia; species Camellia lanceoleosa. The sequence goes on along the minus strand of CM045763.1, from coordinate 129,503,649 downwards.
ATCCACGGTGATATTTACATCCACTAAGTCTGAAAGACAATAAAGGAAAATAAGTGTCGACTTAACTCGAGGAAATAAACCTTATTTTCTTCGGAGGAAATTACAAAGAAAGAGTCAAACTTATTTATAAGTTAGGGATTTCAAGTCAAACCCAAGATGCGCAACAAGAACTAGTCAAACTCAGAAGAGTGATAATGACTTAGAAAAACCCAAAGTGAGCGATAATGACTTGAAATCCAAACTTGATAATAAGTGATAATGACACTTTCCTTGGTGATTTCCAAGAGGCAATTAATCCCTTAAAAGTAGACACACTGGTGATAAAAAGAACTGAAAAATAAATGATTGTACTTTAGTATAAGAAAGTTTTTGTGCCTTTGGTAGTGAACCTCTAAAGAGATTAAACCATTAAGCATGAGAAAGTTTATGCCTTTGGTAGTGAACCTCCTAAGAGATTAAACCATTAAGTATGAGAAAAGTTTCTTTCTTATACTTGAACCACGATTTTAATTTTTCACAACTTTTTAATCAAAACAATTAAAGAATTGAGGGAGGTTGCAGAGATGATTATGCAAAGTTGATTAATTGGTTATTATGGAACAAACATAATATGCAAAACAAAATTATTGAAATAAATTAAACAGCCTTTAAATAACATACAATAGTGCTGAAATTAAACTATAGAAGGTGCACAATCATAGAGAGATTAAAGCTAATACAAGTATAAGGAAGGGTGGCTAACCCCTCCACGTTTACAATTTCAAATCACATAGTTTAGATGTTGAAGAACAGCCCCAAAACAGTCCCAAATTAGCCCCAAAACAGTGGCAAAAATTGGCGAAAACAAGTGGAAAACACACGGATTTAAGCTAGGAATAAGGTTCGAGCAAGGGGGATTAACCCTTCCACCTTTGGATAGCTTTCAATCACAAGTTTCAGCCCTCAAAACGGTCCAAAAATAATATGAAAACACAAGAAAAAGATGAACAAAGATTGAAATAAAAGCAATAAAGCTTTACCTCTTATAGAGAAGGTGTTCTTGTTGTAATCCAAACTTGATTCCAAAGCACCCTCAAGTTTGAGTTATGATTTTCAATTCTCAAATAAAGTTCAAGTTCAAGCTCTTGTATGGTATGTATGGATGATATGAGAGCTTCAAGGCTTGTGGAAGAACAAGAAGGATGATAGCTTTGATCTTTTCTAACTCTTGATATTTCTAACTCACTTGATATTGATTTGATCTCTCTAACTAAATTCAATATATGTGTTAGGTTTTTATTCTTGGCAACCCCGTTTGACAAAACTCCTTTCAGATGTATTTATTTTCGCACTTTTATTTTAGTGAGGCTATGAGTTTATTAGATGCAAATCCAAACCCGAATCGAACCATGCAGAGAAGTTTGTGATGTTAATGCTTTCAAGATTGCCACTTCGCTGATTATTATGGGGGCCGAAGCAAAATGTAAAATTGCATTCAAAATTGCATTCAAAATTGCATGTCTGCCATTGGTCGCTCGAGCCAAGAAGAGCTCGCTCGAGCGAAGGTTTGCTCGCTCGATCCAAGGAGTTCTCGCTCAAGCCAAGGATTGCGTCCATACAAAAACCTGAAGAAGTGTATTCCACACTCGAGCCAAGGATCCGTCGCTCGAGCCAAGGCACTAGTAGAAATCATGAAAATTACTCTCCTCGCTCGAGCCAGGAAAGCTTCGCTTGAGCGAGCCTCAGAATCCGGATTTCTCAAGGAGTTTGTTTTCTTCCCAATCTAGGATTACTTTTGGTTCTCTATAAATACTTGGTTTTCTCCCAAAACTAAGTAATTGATTGAATTCCTCCAGATCTTCTTTTTGGTTCTTAAAGGTTTATATCCATGGGGATATTTTGTTATTTTCTTTGATGTTTTATTGAGTATTCAACTCATGGTTTAAAGAGAGTACATCAAAGATTTGTTTGTTATACACAAAAGAGAGAGTTCTTCAGTTGTGGATTCTAAAGAATTCGAGCCTGAAGCTTTGGTGGAATCCGGAGTGGCTCATCAGAAAGATAATTCCGTGGTGAAGATGGGGTTGGAAAAGGCACATAGAGGTTGGTTCAATTAGGCATTGTGGATTTGCTAGATAATTGAGAGTATACCTGTGTAATTCCTTTAATTCTTCTTAGTGGATTGTCTTGTGGCAGTTGCCCGTGGTTTTTTTATCACAGTTGGAGGTGTCCAATTGTGGTTTTTCCACGTAAAAATCATTGTGTCTCTTTCTCTTGATTGTTTGATTGGGATTGTTTCTTACTATTTTTTATTGATACATAATCACAAATCAACATCTAGGAGGTTTCTAGATTTTTCAATATGTTTTTCAACCTCCTTACAGCAGTCCAAACCCTGCTACTTATAGGCCCCGAGCAGGTTTGATCAAGATATTTGTAGAATTAGGCAGTTGGCAGAACACTGTTGAATCTGTGTGAAAAGTCAAGAGGTCCGGCCGAACTTCAGTGTATTTCCACTATCTCTTACTTTCAGGTTCAATACAGGTTGATACAAGGTGCAATACTGAAATTCCAGGGTAGAAATACAGTAGGGATGGCAGGTTAGAATTTTTTAGAGTTCGAACTCAGATTCTTTTATTGAGAATTTAAACCACTAACTCAATGTAATCGTCATCATCGAGTGCTCGGAATCAAGCGCCTAAGTCTTACGAGCAGTCAAAATTGGGGTGTCTACATTAGTCTTCGCTCGAGCGAAGGAGTTGTCACTCAAGTGACCAAATACAACAAGTGATCTCGCTCGAGCGCAAGAAGCGTCGCTTGAGCGCACAATGCAAAGCTTCAGGTTTGCCACAGACGCACACGCTCGCTCGAGCGTAAGAAGTCTCGCTCGAGCAAAGAATACAAACCTTCAGGTATTACACAGACGCATGCCCTCACTCGAGTGTAAGAAGTCTCGCTCGAGCGAAGGAACAAATAACATAAGGCTTGCTCGAGCGCAAGAAGCCTCCTCGAGAAGAACTTCATCTCCCCTAGAAATGCTACGTCTAGAAGGAAACCTAAGAGCTCCTAATTCTCGCTCGAGCAAAGAAGCAAATTACAAAAAGCTTGCTCGGGCGCAAGAAGCCTCGCTCAAGCGAAGAGGCCAAAATCTGAGCAGCAACAATCTAAACCAAACAACAACCAACTTGTTCCAAACACGCCCAACAAGTTCTAAAACTCAAGTACAAAGGGTCAAAGGGGAAAAACAAGACATGGATACAATGTTCAATCACGGAACCTTAGTCCGGAACACAATGAAGACCAGGGCAAAACCAGGATCGCTATATTGTGTGTGGAACTAAATATAATTCGTTTTCATATTTATAAGACATGCGATTATTTTTCAAACCATGTGATCATCATACATAAAATCAAATTAAAAATAAAAAATAATTAAGATTGGTTATCTCGAACTTATATTTAAATATAACATTTGCATTACAATGCTTTTCATTTCTATCATCCAATAAAAATTAGGTTAAGTTTGATTGTCATTTTGTTAAAATTTTAATTCAATAATGTTCTATTTGAACCAAAATTCTAGCTCTACCACTATTTATAAGGATAAAATTTTTCATAAAATACATTAAATATGAGAATTAAGATTTGGTATAGATTAAATATCTAAAATAATAAGACTTATTAAAATGTAAAAATATCTAAAAAAACTAATTGAGTTGTATTATTTATTTACATTCTCTCTCATTTCTTTCCTTTTTTTTTTATTCCTATCTACATCTCTTTTGTGTGTGCACCTTAAAATAATTTCGTTTTCATGTTTAGAAGACATGTGATTTTTTTTAACCATGTGATCATCATAGATAAAATCAAATTAAAAACAAAAAATAATTAAGATTGGTTATCTCAAACTTATATTTAAAAATAACATTTGCATTATAGTGCTTTTTATTCCTACCATCAAATAAAAATTAGGTTAAGTTTGATTGTAATTTTTGTTAAAATTTTAACTCAATAATGTCCCATCTGAGCCAAAATTCTAGCTCTACCACTAGTTGTAAGGATAAAATTATTCATAAAATCTATATAACAAAACAGCTCTATTATTGATGGTACATCTATCCTAGGTGACAATAAATTAAAAGGTTGAGATTTGTCTTCTTATTTTCACCGTTGGATATAGCTTCAAACATCAAACCCATTTCACTATCTTTAGATTTTCAAAAGATTTCAAACCCATTTCACTCTCCCTACACTGCCTAAAACCCATTTCACTCTCTTCAACAACTCTCCAACCACCACAAACCCACCTGAATGTCTTCCCACTGAACTCCCCCAACAAACCAATCTCAATCACCTACTCCACCGCATCCCAATCACCTCTCCACTACCTCCGAATCTCAAGATCGCGTCTTCAACTTCGTCGCTGGCTGAATCCGAGCTCTACAATTGGCGTGGCTCTGATCTGCGAACCCTCCTCCAAATCCACAGAGGTAAAGAATTTTTCTTTGTTGTTTAACCAGATAGTTTTTTGTATCAAAATCGGATAGTTTTTTGTTTTGGTTAGGAAGGTTTGTTTTTTACCATTCTTTTTTATTTATTTATTTATTTGTTTTTTGCGAATTAATCTAGACAATTTTTTGCAATTTTTTTTTTTCCCCTATTTTACCATAGGAAACAAAACCAATTTTAAACCCTTAGTTTTTTGTTCATCTTATTTTCTATTCATCTTATTTTTTTGTTCATCGTAGTTTGTTCATCATATTTTTTTGTTCATCTTAGTTTGTTGTTTTCTCTCATCTTATTTTCTGGACTGTTGGATTAATCAAGAAATCAAATATTTGGGTCAGATAGTTTTTGGCCAATAAAGGGTTGTTTGGGTCAAGAAATCAGACCAATATTTTGTGTTTGTGTTTCTAAGGGTTTGAAAATATTTCTTTCTTAAACTTACACAAATACTGGGGCCATACCCTAGGCTCTAACAAAATCTATACATAAACAGGAGAAAACCTGCCCAAGGCAACCATGAAACCACACGTAAGCAAAGTTTGTTTGCAGCTCAAGAAATCATATGAACACAGTCAGTAGCACCAAAGAGCTGTAGCAAAAAAAGCATATATTCCCTTGCATAGCCTCCAAGGATTGGCTAAAAAAAAATTAGTATGAGCTTAACAAAAGATCTAACAGAGAAACTATCTCCAAAGGTTCATTCATATAAATCAAAAATGCAATATTGCAACAAAGATATTAGAGAGTGACAAAGCAAAAATGCAGCCCACCTCTTCCGTAGGCAAGCTGTGGTTCAGGCCACTGTTGGCAAAAATCAAAAATTCAAAAGAAATATAATGAAACTGCTAGTTAAATAAATAGTGGGAAAAACAAAATGAATATGGGATTCTATAATCTAATCAATTTAATACTTTAGAAACAAACCCCTTTAGAAACCCATTTTAATATTTTTGAAATAAAAAACCATTCAAAAACACATTTAAATCTAATTAATTTCAGAAAATATTTACATGAAAATCACTACCTTTGCCTTTGCCAACGGAAGCTCGCCTTCCTTCAACCAATCAATTGACTCTTCTACGACTTTAAAAAAAAAAAAAAAAAAAAAGGCATCAGTTGGCTTGTGCGTTTTGTAATTGATGGATAGCATGTTGATTTATTAGAAAGAAAAAAATGCAGGCATGATATCTTGCTATTAGAGAGAGGATGTTAAACAAAGAAATATCATCTCTCTTTTGCCTTAAGAAAGAGAGAGAGTGGTGAGACAGGTGAGGCTCTTTTAGCTGGCTGGCAGTGGTGACACAATGCGGTTTTTTTTTTTTATCAGCAAAATACAATTTAACTTGACATAATCGAATCGAGGATCGATAGCAAAATACAATATCAACAAAACACATTGAGAACTGAACTTAGCAAAATACAATGTGAGCCTACTAAGCTGTCTAATGATCAATCACTGTTTTTTTTAATCATTAAAATAAGAAAGCCTAGTTGGAGATTGAATCATAGTTTCAGCCTGATTTAATCATTAAAATAAGAAAGCCTGATTTAATCATTAATAGTTTTAACCTTTCTGGGGAGTGATGTGGCATATCTAAAAATTATTATGTGTGTGGTTTGATTCTTGGTCTAAAGAAACTAACAAAATGCATAAGACAACATTCAAGTTTGTACTTGAGACTTGAGCTCATTTCCCTGCCTTTTTCCCCCCTTCTATTTCTTAATCTCGAACTGTAACACCCGCATCCTTTAAATCCTTTGGAGAGTGTATTTAATTCCCTTATTTTCATTTTGGGAGTCTTTGGAGTTGTGAATGTTGGTTTTGGAGGAGTGTAATCCGATTTAATCTTGTTGGGTTTGGGTGTTCGCATTTGTTCTGGTCAAAAGTTCCTTGGAAACTTAGAAATTTTGCCTTGGGGTCGACACTAGCCTTCCCAAGGGTCGACCCTTGCATGTTGTCATGTTTCTGGAAGTGTCGTTGGAATATAGGGTCGACACCAGCCTTGGTGGTGTCGACACTTGCCTCTTACTGCTGTCCACTGGGGTAGACACCAGTCTGGGAAAGGATCGACCCTCTTATGTTGCAGAATTTCTGTGTTGGTTGCTGGAAAATAGGGTCGACCCTCTCCTGTCAAAGGGTCGACCCCTGCGTGTTTTTTTCAGATTTTTTGGGCTGGTTTGGGCCCTAATTTTGAGGGGTTTTGGGCCCATTATTTTATTGACTTTAGGGCCACTTTTCTACCACTATAAATTGGCTCCAAAACATGTTCCATTTCATTTTTTTTTCTCTTCTTTCATCTCTCTCAAACCGTGAGGTCTCCTCTCTCTCTCTAAACTCACGTTTTGGCACTAAGATCTCTAGATCTACTCACCTAGAGTGATTGTTTCACCATGGTGCTTTGAGAAAAAGTGTAGATCTCATCAAAAGCTTCCTTTTGGTCCGATTGGTTCGTGGCTTCGTCGCCATTGATTTTTGGGTCGTCATCTCTTGGCTTCAAGAGGTAGGGATTTCTAGTTCTCTTTCAATACCCTCGTTTATGGATAGATTTGTGGTATTTTCTTTATATAAATACAAAAGTTCACATTTTTCATGCATATTGTGATAAATCATGGGATTGGGAGTTAGGGTTTGAAGAGAGTTAGGTTTGTTTGTTCGGTTATAATTTTGGGTCATGAGTTTGGGTGTAAAAGTAATAGAATGGTTGGAATAGAGTGTGTTTTGTGAAAATGTTTAATTTCTCTTAAAAACCTTAAGTCAATTCATGATGATAATTAATGATTTTGCCCAAATTAAATGTAGAATCATGAAATTGGGAGGTTGAATTATATATGTACAAGTTTAATTGGAATTTGGAAATGTTTGAAAATTATGTTTAAAATTTGCAAATGAACTTTGTTATGAGCATTGTAAATCATGTTATAATGAGAAAAGAATTGGGAGAAAAGATTTGTTGATGATGTGGATGATGTAAACTTGGCTATGAAATGATGAAATGAGCTTTAAGAATTTAACTTGAATTATGTTGAATTATATTTGGTGGTGTTAAATTGATTATGTTGAATGGTGTTGATTGGATTGAATTGTATTGAATGATGTTGAATCGAATTGTGTTGGACTATGTTGAATTGTATTTGCATTTAGTCGAATTGTGTTGAGTTGAGTTGTGTGGTGTTGTGTTGGTACCCGCGCGGGGAATTGAAAAATGGTTTTTCGGTGACCACGACCATCCGTATTAATAGCCGGTAAATGTGGGGGATGGTTTTGAAAATTGAGAAAAATGGTTTTTCGGTGCCCACGACCGTCCGTATTAATAGCCGGTAAATGTGGGGGATGGTTTTGAAAATTGAGAAAAATGGTTTTTCGGTGCCCATGACCGTCCGTATTAATAGCCGGTAAACATAGCGGTGGTTTGAATTCAAGGTGCCCAATTGCCCTGTCTAGGCTTATCGCTGGACGAATGTGGGAAAATGTTTTTGGGTGTCCACACCCCCTGCCAGACAGATGCGAAAAGTGGAAAAATGTTTTTGGGTGTCCACATAGTCCTGCCGTATTGTAGCCGGCAAAAGTGGAAAAACGGATGGTTTTCGAAAATGTTTTGGGTGCCCACGTCCTGTCGTATGATAGTCGGCAAATGTGGGGAATGGTTTTGAAAAGGTTGAAAATGATTTTCGGAAAAGACATGGTTTTTGAGAAAAAGATTTTTGGGAGTTCACTTCCCGCCGTATAACAGTCGGCAAAAGGTGGAATGTGCTATGAATTAGGTGCCAGCTGTCCCGCCGTATCAAGCCGGCAAAAGGTGGGGTGTGTTGTGGCGTGTGTTGAGGTCAACGATGATATATGTGACTTGTGATGAACTTGTGAAATTACTATTTGATGTGTAAATGGGTATGGAATGTAAATGCTTATGGAAATTATCTGGAACGAATGGATAAATAAATGGTAATTAGATATGGGATTGGTGATAAAGAACTCACCGGGTTGTTTGTATCTATAAGGAAAGACTTATAGTTTTATTTTGTGATTAATTGAGAAATTGAATTAAAAGAATTTGTTATCCTAGTGGTATGTTGAATTATAGTTGGTAATGCTAATGTGGATGTGATGTAAGTGTTCTTGGATTTCTATGTTAGAGCGTTATAGCAATAAAAGATCGAATGGTGGGAATGGAGTGTATAAGGGTTGTTTTGGGTATTAAGGGAACATAAATTTGATGTCATGGAGTTGTAACAAACTTAATTAGTAAAAGAGGAGAATGGGAATAGAAGGAAAAATGTTAAGATGGATATCTAATAAGGAAAATTTTGGAATGGGTTAATAAGTATAAAATGATGTGGTTCCTTAAACATTTTGTTTCCAAAAAGGATTTTTGTTTGGTTTTCTGATAAAAAGGATGGTTTTTGATGGTTAAGGGTTTTCCTTAAATTGTTTAAATAAATTTTGAGAAAAGATACTCTACGTATGATATTTTGAAATTACAAAACGTCACCTACTATATGGTATCACCTTGCATGCATGATCATTTCTATCTGTGTGTTGGTTATTGATTTAGAACTATGAGATTCTTATTGGGCATTAGTGCTCAACCCTGTTGTTTTTATCTTTTTACAGGAGGAAAGCGTGGATTCTTTGATTGAAGAGTTAAGAAGTCTATGTGCCTTTTATGTGTAATTTCATTGTAGATGTGATGGATCTTGTATTGGTATTTTATTTAATTGTAACTCCGTAGCGGGAGCTTGGCATGTATTACATTTATTATTGTACTCATTGAGAGCGAGAGAACACGTATCATTGTATTTCTATTACTCAAGTGTAATAGATGGTTGTATATATATATATATATATATATATTATAAAAAAATGGACCTAAATTTCAGGCTTTTGGTAGTGTTTCTGTGTAATTAAAATTGGGGCGTGACACGAACAATGTTAAGAAGTTGATATCTTCAAAATTGAATTTGAAAATCTCACACTCAGATTTTAGTTGGTTTTGCTGAAGGGAAAGCATTAGTTGCTATAATTGAGAATACCCATGGTATAGGTTGTGTTTTGTCAAGTTTATATGTGGCTAATAAGCTGATTTTTTGGCTTATTACGGAAAAAATGTATAGAAAGTAGAGAGGTGATATGACCCAAATAAGCTAATAAGTCAATAAGATGGCTTATAAGCCACTTCCCAAAATAGCCCTTAGGTTACGGGTTTGGTTCATCTAGATGTTTTGGCTTTTGTAGATTTTGTGAATGATTTGATTTCTTAGCTTTGTTATTCGAGATTTTTCTTCCAATGAATAGCTGGATAAGTGAATATTAACCCAAGGGCACAACAAGATGGTGGATTTGTTGGCCATGGATCTCATGAATTTTTTTTATTAGTTTAAATACGTTCGTAATTTCTAAGCTTTTTTCTTTTAATGGGATTAAATTTTGTTATTGTCATTTCTGGGTTATGATTGTATTTTTATCAAAATTAAATTTTTTTATTGGGTTTTGTACTCAAGAACAAGTGTTTCCTTTGGCTAATCGTTGGTTACTGTGTTTAGTTGCTGAGAAAGTAGGAGAAAAGAAAAGAAAGTGAAGTATTGATGTTCTTAATTGTTATTTTTCTTAATTGACTAGGGTCATTTGTTCAAGCACCATTAATCTAGAGTGCTGCTATTAGCACCCCGTAAATTATTTTGAACCCCCCAATTTTTAACCTTTTTATTACAATAATAACCTCAAATAAAATTACTAAAAAAGACATCATTAATTTTGGGACAGCCCATCTCACAATTAAACTTACACACCCACTACGTCATGAATTAGGGTTTATGAGAGCACCCACCTCCATCACCACCCATCCATCTTCTCCAAATCCCACATTCAAAATCTACCCACCCTCAAAACCTTGAAAACTCATTGGCGGCAATATTCCGACGGTAACATTAGCAACTGTTTGACTACCTACACTTCTCCAGCAATGACAATAAGTAGAAGTTTTTCTAATAACCAGAACTCCATCAGACAAGAGGAGTACAACTATAAAAGCTTAGAGGTTCATAACTTTGATGTTGTTTTTAGCTCAGAGGAGATTGACTTTGTAAGGGTAAGTTTCGTTTTTGTGGTTTTCACAGTTTTCATTTGGTTATTCACCTTTAAATTCAAAGCAAGATAATACAAACTGAATTATTTGTGAGGTTCATAAATTTGTGGTTTTCACAGTTTTCGTTTGGTTATTCACCTTTAAATTCAAAGCAAGATAATACAAACCGAATTATTTTTCCTAACACTAATTTATTAACTCTACACTTGAAATAGATATTTTAATTGAGCTCAATCCCTCACATTTTTCTTGAATCAGATTTTGACCCCAAACTAGTACCATTACACACATATACATATATATATACTTGTACCTTTCTTAAATAAATAATTTTGTACACAAAATATCTTCACATATATATATATATATATATAAAATCTCCCAAAATTCCTTGCACATGGCTAGCCACCCTTGGGAAGAGAAATTGATATAACTTTTTCAAACCAAATCCATGAAATTAAGGAAAAAGTTTGCTAGTACACCTCAAAACATGGAACCTTGTCTCTACCTCAAGTTCCATCCTAACTAGAGCCCAACTAGATCATGATTAGTTGCATAATTAAGGCCTCTAATCATTCACTATTCTATTAGGTTCCAAGTAAATCCAAAATATCCAATCCAATTCCAACTAATGGGCATTTTGGACCTTTTGCACCAATTTTATTACAAAAATAACCCCTCCCTTAGCATTTTACATACAAGAACACACACACAAACACTTCATTTAGCTGAGAGGGAGAGAATAAAAGAGAGTAAGCTTGGTGGAGGAAAGCAGAGAAAGGAAAGGTCTTGCTAGCTAACCAATTAAGCCTCAAGTAAGCCACATCACCATCCCTCCTTCTATTTCCTTTTCAAAAACATGTTATTAGAGATTTAAAACCACATTTTCAGATGTGTTGTGATGGTATTCATGTGGTTAAAGTGGATGAATTAGGCTTTGATCCTTCTTCTATTCATATTTCCTCTTAATAGATGCAAAACTACATTTTTCTTCCCATATCTCACATTTTTTTTAAAGCCATACCACCACTACAAAAATCTAAGCTATTGATACATTATTTAGTATGTTTTTCATCACAAAATAAGTGGAAAATTTCCCTTAGTTGGCCTCTTTTCTCACCAATCTTCTTATTTTGAGTTTTGTGCATAAACAATCTGTTTTACAGCCAACTTTTGAAAATTCTAGAAAAATGTAGAAAAATCTTCTGGACCTTAGTTTTATGTCAAAATCTTCCTTAGGGAGTTAGATTTCAAAGAAATTTGGTTTCATTGAAAACGAGTGAGCGGTTTGTAAGAAACTCCAATTTTCGTAACGGTCGACGAATCTGGACAGCGCTGGAGTGTTTCTTAAATAATTAAAAATCTAGAAAATCTATTCTATTTCTGAAACATGTTCTGAATACTAGATTAAATTCTATACGAACCATAGGAAGGCCGAGTTCGGCAAAAATTTGAAATGGTCCCTCTAATTTCAATCTTTAAGTGGTTTTGAATCTGAATATTCTATTTCGCCTTGGTGATATAGCAGATGAGAGTTGTAGATTTTATCAAAGTAAGATCAGAGTTATTTTTGGAGATGCATTGAGAAATATCGAGATTAGAGTGTTGGCAATAGAAGAGATTGATTTGAGGTAATTCGGGTGGTATACAATATACTTCATTTAAATCTCTTTGCAAACAGTGTTATTTTAATCACCTTCAATTTGTACTCCTCTTGATGATTTTGATAATTTGATAAATTCTGTGGAATTATTCGTTGTTGATTCGTTTGATTACTCTAGTCATTTGATGAATTCTGTGCAGTTGTTCTGTGTTGGAAATGTTGATTTGTCTAGCTAAATGACGTGGAAATGCTCCATACATGGATTGAGTGGACTTTGCCAATATGCTCTATACCAATAGCCCGGATAAGCGGTTGTGCTTGGGTGAGGGGGGTAAGGCCGGTCACTGGTCATGTACTGGTTCTGGATAAATTATTATATGTTGAGTTGACTTGTTTGTGCAATTGGGTAAATTGCTTGGTATCTCGAATTGAATTGTTTGTGTAATTATTGGATCCCTGTGAATTTATTTCTTTGTCCAAGCTTTGTTATTCCTGTTATATTGTATAGTTCCCGAATTAATTTATTTTTCAGGTGCGGAGTAATTTAGTGGAGATTGGATTTGAAGTTCTAAAGAGATTATTAGAGTTAGATATTTTAGGGTCACCACTATATGTTATTATTATTATTTTTTGGAGATTTGTATAAGACATATTTTGGATACATTTGTGTAATTATTTTGGAGATAAATTTGTATTTTTTTTTAGCTAGAGGTTTAAATTTGAGGCTGAGTTGATTTATTAACGGCTCGAAAGTTGGAGCGTTTCAAACCCTGCATCAATAATGGAGGATACTTCATTAACAACCTTCACCAACTCAAGGAGTATATAGAGAAGAATTTCAAATCTTACATTTCAACCTTAAAGTGAAGTAAATACATTCAATTTCATGTTTTCGAAACCAATTGACCAAAATCCCTCTTTATTGAACAAATCTCAAAACTAGGGTTTATGAAAATTTTGGGGTTTTCTCTCTTTTATGAATTGGGGACTACTTTTCCTCATCAACAATAGAAATCATCAATAAAAGACATAATTCCATAAAAAATTCGTGAGTTCTTGACCACATTCTTCCAAATCACCAACTTGCAACACAATCCACACACACACACACACACACACACATATATATGTCATGAATAACTAATGAAATTACCACATAAGTGGTTTCAAATTGAAGATATAAAGAATTAAAGACACCCTTACCTCTAATTTGGAAGCTAGGGTTGAGAACCACCCTTGAAATGTTGATGAGCTCACGAAACAATTGGTAAAATTGTTGATTTATGCCTCCTTCAACTTTTCTTGAAAGATTTTGTGTAAATCTTAGGTTGAAATTAGAGAAATCTAGAGTGGAAAGGCTGGGGTTTTCGAAAAAATAGAGATAGAGAGAGAGAGAGAGATGGTGTGAAAAAAGTGGAAAGAAAATGAGTAGAGATCAACTTTTTAAAATTTGTTGTCTCGATAGATTGCTCGAGCGCAACTTCCTACACTCGGGCAGATAGCACAAATGTGAAGGAATCGCTCGAGCGACACTTCCACTGCTCGAGCGAAAAAAAAAAAAAAAAAAGTCCTAGAAGTTTTGCAGAGCTACAGTGAAATTACTGGGAGCATGACTTCTACGCTCGAACGACAATTTCTCGAGCGGTCACACTTGAAAATTGGCAAACTACTGGGAGCTGAAGATCTACGCTCGAGCGACAAAAGTAGCCTTGAGCAGTCCAAAAAACCCAGGTGTCATAGTAGGCAATTGGCCCCTTCCTTGGGCTTGGCCTTCAGAATGAGTTGGTTGTTGGTGACTCGAATTCTGTTTGCAATCAAATGCCTTATGGCCTGTTGGCCACATTTGAAACAAGTAACACGGTAGGGACCCTCACTTCCTGAACTTCTCATGGAAACGGACCCGATGATTTAATTTGTTGGGGTGTGGACTGGGAAGATGAAGACAACGAACCTCTAGATCTCTTAGAAGATCCCGTATTACCCTTAGATTCAACATAACTCGGTCTCTTGTGCTTCTGTCTTGCTTCTTCGGTCTTAAGCATAATCTCCACATGAGTCGCAGCCTCCACCAGTCTATCATACTCTTGGTACATATTTCTTAACACTTTTATTGAGATTTTAGGCCTTAATCTCTTCTCAAATTCCAAACACTGACGCTCTTCGGTTGCAGCAAGCTCAGGTGCAAAACTAGTAAATGTGGCCTCAAATTCTACCACTGGTGTCTATTTGCCTCAAGTCTTCGAATTGCCTCCTCAACCTTTCCCTTGCCGTGGGAGGCAAGAACTTCTTCTGGAAGGTGTGGGTGAACGCCTCCCAGGTATGCTCCACTCTATGTTTCACAAGTTTCCACCATTGACCAGCCTCCCCCTTTAACTGATAAGTTGCCAATGCCACTCGAAGTTCTCCATCACGTATGTCTAGAATATCAAATGACTTGATTATTTGCTCCAACCATTCATATATATTCATTGGGTCAAGCCCACCACTAAACTTTGCGGGATTAGAGCAGAAAAATTCCTTTTTCAGAAAGGAGACTCGGGTTTCCCCCTCTGTTTTCCTGGCCGCTTACTCAGCTCGGAGTATTTCCATAGACTCACGAAGAGCCCCCGCCATCTCCCAGGCTAATGCCCCCATCGTGTCTTGGGCCGACGGAATGGTTGTGTTGTTTTGTCCCATCGCTTCCTCTTGGGAAGGGAGATCTTGGTGTGCCAGCATATCTCAGCGACCTCTACGAGGCCTACCTCGTCCTTTTCCTCATCCGACATCCTATATAGAAATAAGGAGAAATATTTAACTCACAATCCACACACTATGCACATATCAACCCTCATATCACACGTGCGAGTTAAATACACTCCCATGCAATTACCTATATCACATAAGTGTAGACACCCCATTTTTGACCGCCCTTAAGACTTAGGGGCCACTGATTACTTACTTGGTGATGAAAGTTGTGCAGTGCAAAGGTTCAATTTCTTCGGAAGAAGAGTTTCAAATCCCAACCTTACACCCCATTTTTGGACCAAAAATATTTTAGACCTTAAAACCTTCTCTTTCAAAACATTTTTGAAAAAAGGCTCCTACGATGTTCCGAGGCTTGCATTTCGTTAAATGTTGCGCTTTTCGGTAAATTGAGCAAGGACAAAGTGGAATGAATGAAAGAGAGGTGAACTTTTTGAAAAATCTTCCAAAACACCTTATTTGGAGGTTTGGAGTTGAAGAAAATTGGAGGAGAGGGAAGAAACCTGGTTGGGGAAGAAGTTGGGCATGAATCGTTAAGAGAGAGTCAAGCAGCCCTTGCTAAATCAGGCCTATCCTTTTGTACACTTGAATTTTAGCTATCAGGCCACCACCATTGGAAAGAATACTTCCAAGGCTTCATTTTACACTCAAGAATCTCCTCAAGCCGAGTCCAATGAGGGAGATATGGTTGTTGGAAGTTAGGCATTAATCCGATTGAGCTGAAACTGAGAAGTCTTCACTAAAAGAAGGATATCTTTTAGCACACTTGGAATTTTGATGTGAGGCTGCCACCATTGGAAAGAAGACTTCCGGGGCTTCAATTTAGGCTCACGAATGACCTGCAAATGAGTCCAGATGAAAGAGATATACCCATTTAAAGTTGGGTCTGGAAGTAAATTTTTGGTGGTCGACCGACCACCACTAGTGGACGACCGGCCACCACTTCTGGCCGTCGGCCGCTTGTAAAAATAGCTCAAATTTTGCAGATATTATCCTCCAGTTGTCTCCCATAGGCTCCAACTGTCTGTTTTGTTGATATTTCGACCTAAAGCTCATATATTGCTATATATAGAGGCCTTTCTCTATTGTTTTAAAGGTTAGAAAGTTTGGGAGCCTCTCTCTCTAAAATCTCCCTGTCTCTCTCTAGATTTCTCTCTCTCTTGAGCTTTTGTGCTTAGAAGCTTGTATACTTCAAAATTTAACCTATCAACCCTTAACCAAAATGGTTCATCTTTGGGCTAAGGTTGCTTAAAGCTCTCTTGGAGCCTCCTTTGAGCTCTAGAAGATGGTGTAGATACCCCATTTTTGACCGTCCTCAAGACTTAGACATCATTGTTTGAATACTCGATGATCATCCATATTTGTGTTCGCTTTGAACGCCTGAAGTTCTTAGCGAAGTGCCTTGCCTTTAAGCCTTTGAAACTTGTCTGTTTTGTGCTTGGTTGTGGACCAAGAACTTGTTGTTTCAAGTTTGGTAGAGAGGGTTACCTGTCGGCCAACTCTACAACCCATCGGCTAGGGCTTGTGCCCATCGGCCATCAATGGTGGCCGGTCGGCTACACTGATGGTTGGCGGCCATTTTTCTTCTTTTTCAGATATTTATTTGCCAACTTTGCCAGCTATTGTTCACTGAAGCTCATCTTCATACATGTGTATGGAGGGATGAATACAAGCTCTAAGCTTGATTTTCTATATATAGGGGGGTCTCTCCCCTATTTTGGAGGGTTAGACAATTTAGAGCAAAATTCTCTCTCTCTCTCTAGAATTCTCTCTCTCTCTTCTTGTTTTGTGCTTGATAGTTAGAATTCTCTACACTTTTGCACTAAGACCCTTAACCAAACATTTTCATCTTGGAGCTGAGGTTCTTTGAGGCTTAGTTTGAGCTCTTAAGGGTGGTATAAGCTCAGAATTGTGACTGTTTTTGTGTTGTGCTTCAAGAGTTAAAAGACTTGCCTTGTAGACTTAGTTTTAATCAATTGCTTGGCTATCTTTTTACACTGTTTTGACCTGGTTTTTCAACTAAAAAAAACTCTGTTTTTAAGGTTTGAAAATGGTGGTTTGAGCTTTTGTGAGTTAGGGGGTTGTCCCCCCCCTTTTGCTCTTTGGCTTGTGAACCCTTTTGTGCCATTTCTTACCAACCTTAAATCAAACTTTTTGGCCCTTTTAAACACTGAAATCCAGAGCCATTTTAGTGGTGGAAAGTATGTTTTGAAGTCCAAAAGTGGAGGGGTTAGCCTCCCCTCCTTGTGTCTTGCTTCCATGCCTAGGTTGCATCACATGTTAGCCTATTATTCTAGCTTGTGTTAGCTTAGTTCAAGCATGTTTTAGGCTCTATTTTGGCATGTTTCAACTCTGTTTTTGGTTGGTTAGAGCATTTGTTGCTTGCTTTTTGTACTTGTAATGCAATTGTGCTTACTAGTCTAGCATGCTTAATGATTTAGCCTATTATTCTAGCTTGCGTTAGCTTAATTTCAGCATGTTTTTGCTATTGTTTTAGCATGCTTTAACTTTGTTTTTGGTTGGTTAAGTCTTTCGAGGCTTGTCTTGCATGGCTATAGTGTAATGGTCTTCACTAGCTCATTGTTTTAAGGCTTTAAACATGATTTGCATGAATTGCTTGCATGTTGTAGCATCATTTTGCATGTAATTTCAGTGGATATAGCTCTGTCACATGCTCATTTATTTCACTCCTTCATTGCTTTTGAGAGTTGTGTTTTGAGTCTTGTTTGCAAGCTAACATGTGCGCATGTTTTTCTAGCTTTTTGTGCTTTAATCTCACCATGTTTTTACCATTTTTTTGACTGGTCTTAGCTCTGTTTTGAGTTCGTTTGGCCTTCTGAGGCTTTCATTGCATGGTTGTTGTTCAATTTCTTTCACTAGCTTAATGTTTTAGGCTTTGTAGCATGTATTGCATGAGTTGCTTGCATGATTTAATGTCATTTTGTATCCCATTTCAGCATTGAAATCTCTGCCATCTCCCTCTATTCTTCACACTTTCATTTGTTTTGAAAGTGGCTTTGAACCCTTTGTTGGCTTGAGTGTGGAATTGAGACCCTCGTGCCTAATGGTTTTAATCCTCTCTTGAGGGTTTGTATTAACCAACAACATGAGGCCTCTTTCATGCTTAAGGTACTTGTGGTTTAAGCCTTCTTTCGCTTTAGAAGACTCTCACCTTGGACTTAATTGATTAAAGGACTAATTGGTAATGTAAAATGAGTAAACAAAATGAACAAAGTAAAAGAGGCAAGATTGAGCATCTTGGTGTTGCATTGCATGTGTTCAATCGGACGTTATATTGAACACAAGGAAGATTGGAGCATTTCATACTCAAAGTGATGAAATGAGCCAATCTCCTTAGTCACCATTACCCTTGATCATGCATGATAGGGTGGTGGTCCTTCGAGTCTTATTTGTGCATTCATTAACTTGTATAAGCTTGGTTCTTTGGCCATCATGCATTGAGAATGCTTGGTTGATGGCTTAAGAGCCAAGAATTGCAATCCTTTGACTTTGTGTAATGATAAGGAGGGTAATAGTACACATATATTCCAAGAATACACTGCTTTGCCTCTGTTTGCTCTCTGTTGTAACAAAAAGGAGAATTCCAAGGAAGGGGTGGCCGACCGGCCACCAGCAGTGGTCGACAGCCGCCTTTTGTGGCCGACCGGCCATCAATGGAAAATTTGTTCAGTATGTTCCTGAGGTGGAGCAAAAGTGTTCTGGAAGTTGATGCAATTTTCAGAGATCAACGAGTGCAAACAGAGGCAACCGATGGGAAGGCGGTGGATTTTCAGAAGGAAACCAACCGAGCATGCATGCGTCCCTCGCCCTTGAGACCATTTAATTGCTTTAATTAGTTAGCGTAGCTAATTATTCAATTCAAGTGTGGTACTTAATTAGGTAGTGTAACTAGTTAATTTGTTTCAATTGTTGTAATAATTAGTTAACTAGAATTAGTTAATTAGTTTTGTTTTGTAACAATTAGCGTAGCTTATTCATTCGGACCCTCCTTCGCGAGGGCGTATTGTTGTAATAAGTGTGAGTGCGTGTGTGCATGTCTTCCAACCCCACGTCTTTCTCCCTTTTATTTAGTGGTTTTCGATGGTTAGAATAGGGACATTTTTTATTAGCATACCTTATGCTTACATGTTTGCATCCATTCATTTGTCTTGCATGCACCGAGGCTCGGCACATCATCCAAACTGCATCGTATTTCAATACTTATTTGAATATGTGTTTCAAAGAATGCTATCAAAGTGTTGCAAATCAGATGCCATATTAGTAGCTGAGCCTATTAATTGCATTATTGCATTTGTTGCATTAGGCATCTTACATAGTTAGGATCATGCATTCTTTCTAACTAGTTTTTGCTTTGACTTAGAGTACTAGGTAAGCTTTTACGTTTTAGCATATTGCATAAGTGTGATTGCCATATTGCCATGTTTCGCATGCTCGCCATGAGGCTATGTGCTTACTTGCTAAACTACTTGAATGCTTGTGGATTAAGGCTTTGTTGTTTGAATTGGAACAATTCAACGAATGAGAGTTTTAAGCCCACTTTGCGAAGTGGTAAAATCATGTTTTAAGCCCATCATGTTTGATGGAAAATCCGCGCTTTAGCTCACTTGAGGGTGGCAATTTCAAACCATTTTCGAAAACAAACATGAGTTCAATTCGTTCCAATTCTTGCGACATAGTCTATACTTGCTTGTGTGCGTCCCATAGTAAAGTTAGCTAATAATCAGAATAAGAACACATGAGGTTTATAAAACAATATATCATGATTAGTAGAGGTCGATCTTTGATCAGGCGAGCGGGAGTGCTCATTTCAAGACTTTCCCCTCTCGTACCCAAGTTCCCAAGCCGAGGCAACTTTGGTGATGACGGACACGTGGCCTTTGGCACGAGTCAGGGTTTCCTAAATTTTTCAAAAATAAAATATTTAGGTGGCGACTCTGTAATCTGGCAAAGTAGTCCAATTTTGGCATTATTTGATTTAAAATCAATTTTCCAAAAAGATTTGCCGGATTGGACTCTTTGGTGTTTATCGATTTCACATTGCACTTGTGAGACTAGATTCAGAACCGTGACAGGAGTCCGAACTGTAGGACCGATTCGAGCTCTCCGAAAAGGGGCACAAAAAAGTCAAGCTACAGGTGGTTTAAGCTCAGAATTATGGCTGTTTTGTGCTGTGCTTCAAGAGGTATAAGACTCACCTTGTAAGCTTTGTTTTGACTACTTGTTTTGGCTATCTTTTATACTGTTTTTGGCCTAGTTTTCAACTACAAAAAACTCTGATTTTTTAGGCTTAACATAATGGTTTGAGGTCATTTTGTGTTAAGAGGTAGTCCACCCTTCTTGTTGCTTATTTGTGAAGTCTTTTGTACCATCTTTTAGCATATTTAAATCAAACTTTTTGGGCCTTTAAGCCATTGAAATTCAGAGTTATTTCAGTGGTGGAAAACATGTTTTGAAGTCCAAAAATGAAGGGGTTAGCCTTCCCTCCTTGTGTCTCACTTGCATGCCTAGTTAGCATCACATGGTATCATGTTTTTGTAGCCTAACTTAGCTTATTTCCATCATATGTTTGCCTCTGATTTGGCATGATTTAGCTCTATTTTGGGCTGTTTTGGTCATGTAAGCCTTGTTTTACATAGTTGTAGTGCAAATGGCTTCACTAGCTTGGCATTTTAGGCCTCTAAAGATGATTTACTTGTGATGGTTGCATGTTGTAGTGTGTTTTTACACGTAATTTCAGCATATATAGCTTTGTCAAATGCTCATTTGTTTCACTCTTTCGTTGCTTTTTAAAGTTGCTCTTGAGTCTTGTTTGCAAGCTAACATGCGAGCATGTTTTTCTAGCATTTTTTACTTCAATCTCAGCATGTTTTAGCCATTGTTTTGACTGGCTTTAACTTTGTTTTGGGCTGGTTTGGTCCTTTGAGTCTTTCTTTGTATGCTTGTAGTGAAATTATCCTCAAGAGTCTAGCTTGTGCTATGTTTTGGCCTCTTATTTTAACTATTTTTGGCTTACTTCAAACATGTTTTAGGGCTCCTTTTAGGCTGTTTTAGGACTATTTTGAAGTGTTTGTACCTTTTAAGCTTTGTATTGCATGCCTATAGTGTAATGGCTTCACTAGTTTGGTGATTTAAGGTCTTGGATGCCACTTGCTTGTGTTGGTTGCATGATTTAGTGTCATTTTGCACTCCATTTCAACACTGAAATCTCTACAATCTCCCTCTATTCTTCACGCTTTCATTTGTTTTGAAAGTGGCTTTGAACCCCTTGTTGGCTTGAGTGTGGAATTGAGACCCTCATGCCTAATGATTTAATTCCTTTGGGAGTTCATTACCAACAACATGAGGCATTTTTCATGCTCAAGGTACTCGTGGTTTAAGCCTACTTTCAATTAGAGAACATTCACCTTTTGGACTAATCAATTAAAGGATGGATTGGTAATCTAAAATTGGTAAATAAAATGAACAAAGTAAAAGAGGCAAGATTAAGCATCTTTATGTTGCATTGCATGTGTTCGGATTGGACGTTAACCCGAACATGAGAAAAATGGGACGTTTCATACTCAAAGTGATGAAACGTGCCACTTTTCTTAGTCATCGTCACCCTTAATCATGCATGATAGGGTGGTGGTTGTTTGAGTCATGTTTTGCACTCATTAAGCTTGTACAAGCTTGGTTCTTTGGCCATCATGCATGAAAATGCTTGGTTGATGGTTTGAGAGCCAAGAGCTACACTCTTTTGAGCTTGTGTGATGATAAGGAGGGTAGCAGTACATACACTCCTTGAGAATACACTGCTTTACCTCTGTTTGCTCTCTGTTGCAACAAAAAAAGGAAGTTCAGGGAAGGGGTGGCCGACAGGCCACCTGCAGTGGCTGACCGGCCACCATGAGTAGCCGACCAACCACCAATGGTAGCCGACAACCACCATTGGTAGCCGACCGGCCATCCATAAAGGAAGTTGTTCAGTGTGCTCCTAAAGCGGATCAGAAGTGTTCTGGAAGTTGGTACAATTTTCAGTGATCAAACATGTGCAAACAGAGGCGGTAACGGCAAGGCGGTGGCATTTTCAGAGGAAGCCAACCGAGCATGCATGCGTCCCTTGGCCTCGAGCCCATTTAATTGCTTTAATTAGTTAGCATAGCTAATTATTCAATTCAAGTGTTGTACTTAATTAGTTAGTGTAACTAGTTATTCAATTCTGATTTGTTGTAATTAATTAGCTTAGAATAAGTTAGTAATTAGTTTTGGTTTGTAATAATTAGTTAGCTAGAATAGTTAATTAATTGTGTTGTGATAATTAGCTTAATTAGCGTAGCTAGTTAGCTTATTCATTCGGACCCTCCTTCGCGAGGGCACAATGTTGTAATAAGTGTGTGTGTGCGTGTGTGCATGTCTTCCAACCCCGCATCTTTCTCCCTTTTATTTAATCGCTTTCAATGGTTAGATTAGGGATCATTTTTCGATTAGCATACATTATGCTTTCATGTTTGCATCCATTCATTTGTCTTGCATGCACCGAGGCTCGGCGCATCATTCAAACTACATAGTCATTTCAATACTTCTTTGAATACATGTTTCAAAGCATGCTATCAAAGTGTTGCATATACCATGATTAGGTAGCTGAGCCTATTTTATTGCATTATTGCATGTGTTGCATTAGACATTTAACATAGTTAGGATCATGCATCTTTCTAACTAATTTTTGTTTTGGCTTGGAGTACCCGGTAAGCTTTTACGCTTTAGCATATCGCATGAGATGTGAATGTTTCCATGATAGCCTGCTTGCCATGAGGCTATGTGCTTACTTGTTAAACTACATGAATGCCTATGGATGAAGGCTTAATTGTTTGAATTGGAACAATTCAATAAATGTGTGTTTTAAGCCCACTTTGCGAGGTAGCGAATTGTGTTTTAAGCCCACTTGAGGTGGCAAATCTGTAAACTTTTGAGCCCACTTGAGGGTGGCAAATTCAAACCATTTTCGAAAGCAAACATGGGTTGAGTTGTTCCAAATCTTGCAATTTTAGCCTATATTTGCTTTGTGTGCGTCACATAGTAAAGTTAGATTAATAACCGGATAAGAACACACGAGGTTTATAAAACAGCGTATCATGATTAGTAGAGGCTGATCTTTTGATCGGGCGAGCGGGAGTGCTCATTTCACGACCTTTCCCTCTCGTATCCAAGTTCCCGAGCTGAGGCAACTTTGGTGATTTGGCATGAGTCAAGGTTTCCTAAATTTCCCAAAAAATAAAATATTTAGGTGGCGACTCTGTAATCTGGCAAAGCAGTCCAATTTTGGCATTATTTGATTTAAAATATGATTTTCCAAAACGATGTACCGGATTGGACTCTTTGGTATTTATCGGTTTCACATTGCACTTGTGAGACTAGATTCAGAACTGTGACAGGAGACCAAACTGTAGGACCAATTCGAGCTCTCCGAAAGGGGGCGTGAAAAAGTCGAGTCCACAATAAGGCACACCACATGTTCACATAAACACATAGAACACAAACGAGTTACTCTTCTAGGACTCTGACTAGTCCCATGGAACTTAAAGATTTCTTAGTGGAAAAAACATTGATTAGGTGCCTTTCCAAAAGGATTTCAATTATTGCAATAGGTACAAGTCATATCCTAAGAGCTTAACTCCATACCCACGTAATCACACAAACAATTAAGACATACGAGACAATCTAATATCCCCCTATAACATAATAGACCTATGTGGAAAAGCCGCTTTCCACGAGCTCTAGGTATTCAACCCAGTTAGCTCTAATACCAATTTGTAACACCCTGGAAAGAACCATTCTAAATCATGTTCTGCCAAGCATTACCAACACACAACGCATAAAAAAAAAAAGAATAAACATAGTAGCAAGATCATAGCATTCTTTTCCATTGAACTATTTCCTAAAAGTTGTAATATTGTTTCATTACATCCCCGACAAGTAAAACAGTTCAATAGACAAGTAACATATACAACAATCAAGTCCAAATGGGCTTCCCTCCAAAATACGCCTTTTACTACAGTTACACACAAAATCAACATTTAATTACAATCATCATAGCCAAAACCGACAAAACTTCAATAAATATGTCATCAAGCTCCAAAAGAATCCTTTCTTATGAATGCCACCATTTAGTGGGTATGTCATCTTCATTTCCTAAATTTGTTAGCTTTAGGGTGAGCATAAGCTCAGTAGGTGATGAATTTAACAGGTTATATAGTCAATTGAAAAACATATGACAATGCAATGTAACATTTAAATTATAGAAATGAAAATGTTAGTAAGTTTCTATGTATATAAGTGACAAGAATACAATACATGAAGTTGTCCCATCTTTCACATATCCACGGGTGGTAAATATACTATGACATCCCAAGTGAGAGCCGAAAGTCAAAACATTTGTATATAGTTATAGTATAATATACATAAAATAGTTCCACATTTGCCGGCTCCAAAAACGGCGGGGGGATGAGTACCTTAAAACATTTTCCCTTCTATATTTTCCGACTCCATAAACGGCGGGGACGTGGACACCTAAAACCATGTTTTTCCACATTTGCCAACTCTAGAAACGGCGGGCTCGTGGACAACCATACAAGGCAATTGGGCACCTTGACTCCCCGTGCGGGTACCAATTACAATACATAACTCAAACTCAACCCGACTTCCTACCCAGACTCATAGACTAATTACCCCCTGTCAATCCTTTAACCTTCACTCATACATAATGTCAAAAGAGAATTTGAAATGCACATGATGCATGCATTTGGAAAATCTTTTGTGTTCGGACTCCAAACACATTTTCACCCCTTATTTTGATTGTTTTATTTGTTTAGAGTTTTCAAAAATTAATTCTACACCCACTTTTGAAAACTCTTTCCAAGACGGGAAAATTTGGGCTAATCGAACGTTTGGCCGGTTGACTGGAACAGTTTTTTTTTATAAATATAATTGGCACCTGTTATTTTTTATATTTTAAACCAAAAAGAAAATCGAAAATTTTTAAAATTTTGTATGAGCTTTGAATAGAATTTTGAGTTGTGTGTTTGGTTATGAGTTATAAGTTTTTGTATCAAATATCATATGTCACGTCAAAAATTCCCCACTCAATTCAAAACTCTTTTCAAAACTCATTCACCAAACAAATTTTTCACACTCAAATCATAATTCCAAAACTCACAAACTCAAAATACAACTCTATTCTCAAATCATATTTAGAAAATTCTGCCAAACGCTACCTTTAATTTTCCCTAAGATGATTCTAAACCATAATAAAACTCCACCTCATACTTCAATGATGAAGGATATCTCATGCACAACCATCTCCATTATCAAAGTTGATGTGAAGAAGAGCTTCGGTTTAACACTTCTATTTCAAAATCATGTAAATACACTCAATTTTATGTTGTGATGATTAATTAAGCAAGAGCCCCATTTTATAGAACAAGTTCAAAACTAGGGCTTGTAGAAAATTAGGGGTTTTTCTCTTACAAAAATTTGGAGGTTAAATTACACCATTAATTACAATTATCATCCATAATAAACAAAATCTCAACCACAATCACAAAGTATTATCCATATCTTTCCAGATCATTTACTAACAGCGTCATCTATATATATATATGCATATATATACCAAAAAAGGCGGAAGCAGTACAGAAGAACAGATAAACAAACTTAATAAAATAAGAACTTAAAATACGAACTTACAATTGTTTACTGATAACTGGATAACAGTTCTTCCAAATACATAAGCTTGAAAATAAATTTTGCAAGATAGGAAATTACAGAGATAGCTATTTTTTGAGGTGCTGGAATCTCAATTCTAACTCTGCCATATAACTGACTAAAGAGGCTCTTTTATAAGCAAAGGAGGTAACTGTGAGCCTTGTGAAGGAATTTGACTTGAAAAAAGCACATGGGGAGCAGTCTACAATTTTCTGTGAGTGACTAAAAATGATGACTGCTTTTGACTGTATTGAATTTGTCTGATTGATGAATAGTGAATAGTAAATTTGACTTTTTTCACTATTCATTGCTTTTGGTAGAGACATGTGACTGATGGGGAATCAATATAGATACAAAACAGCAGCTTTTCTCAAAACAGAGTTGTGAGTGAAGCTGTTCTGCATATATATAGAATCCTATGGTTGACTATTAAGCATATGGGTCTTGAGCATCTTGAAACTGGGGCCCATAGGGATCATTATTAGTTGAAGCCTTGGAGGAACTGGATTCTTCAGAGGTTTCATCTTCAATTTGTGACTTGGCTTGAGCCATCAATAACTTGGCCATCTGGATCAATTCATCACTGGATGACTTGGGCTTAGCTTTGGGCTTTTACTGAGCTGTCTTGGATTTGGATGACTTGGGCTTGGAAGAGCTGGTTATTGGGCTTCCAAGTCTGACTAGTGGAATTGATGATTTTGGTGTGACTGAAGCAGTTGGGTTCTGCTGAGCTTTGACCATGGCTGGAGTTGGAGCATGAGAATTGACTAGAAATTCTTCTTGAACTTGTTCAAGGACTCGATGATTTTTGAATGTATCCCACCATTTGACAAAATGGAGTCTGGTGACTATATTTTCTGAAATAGCATATTGCCATTTGAAAATCCAAGGGACTTTGTATTTGGACATAAAAATGAGTAATAAAGGAAATTGACTTTGATGCTGACTGAGTTTATAGACAGAAGAGAAATAGTGAATTTGTTCCATCAAAGCAGATGGGATGATCTCAAAAATGGCACCATGTTGAGACCACCATCTGAGGAACCATGTAGGAATTGTTGATTTGAATTTGTGATCAAATTGGAGAAACCAAGGGTGAGTAAATGACTCATTTTGGTGTAAGAGGATTTTGAACCAAGCATCCATATAGTCATAATAACTATATTGGATGGTATGACCAGGTAAATCTCGGAGTACAAAAGGGAGTCCCCATTCATCAAGAGAGACAATATTGTGAATATATAATGAATGGTAAATGATTTTACTGGTATAGGTTCAATCATAAATAGGTTTAATAATGATGGACTGATGATGGAAAAGAATGTCTTTGTAGAAAGTAATTGACTTCTTTGGATGCAGAGGAACAAAATGCCATCCAGGAGAGCAATAAGATTTAACTAAGTCAAGAACATTATGAATATTCTTGTTTAGGTTCCTTGAAGAATAAATTAATAGACTGGGTTTTAATAAAGTCAGATCTAGCTGTTCTAACTGGGTTAGGAGGAAAAAGAGTAAGTGACTGAGAAAAGGAAGCAAATGGATCTGAAGTAAGTGCAAAAGTATAACTAGGTTTAGGAATATTACCAAGAACTTGGTAACGATTGACTAAATCAACAGGAGGAAGAGCAATTGGTTGACTAGCTGGAACAATGGCCTTGTTGGGAGGTTTTTGGGATTTTTGACTAGACATCTGTAAAAGAATGAACAGAATTTAACATCCACTGAGGATATCTAATTTGTTCAAATGGTAATGAAGACAATTAGTATAATGAACAAGTAAATTGCAACGACTGGTAATTTCATGAAATTGAATGAATTGTGCACGGCTAGTAGTTTTGCAAGCTGTCTTAAGACAAGCAATACGGTAAGCAGTTTGGTAAACAAGGTTTGTATAATGGGTGACTTGTAATTTATGGTAGGAAATAGAAGGAGTTTCCATCATCTCATCCATATCCCCCCTATAAAAATTCTCGGGTAAGGAAATCAGGAATATAATTTTGACAACCCGGTATATATTCAATATCAAAATAAAAAATACTTAAAATAGATTGCCAGCGGACAAAAATTTGTTTACTAGTAATATTTTGAATATTTTTTTCTAAAACATATTTAGCACTTTTACAATCAACATGTAGTAAAAAATTTTGGTTTAAAATATCATCTTGAAATTTACTAATACATGAAACAATAGATAAATTTTTTTTTTAATAGTACTATAATTCTTTTGTGCTTTATTCCAGACACCAGAATGGAAATGAACAATTTGTTCAAATGACTGATGAGTGATTTTCTGAAGGAGGATACCACCATAACCAACATCAGAGGCATCAGTTTGAATAATTTTAAAAGAATTGTCTGTAGGAATACTAAGACAAGGCAAAGTCTTGACATATTTCTTGACTTGTTAAACAATAGCAATATGTGTAGAAGACCAAGGTGGGGGATTATCTTTCAACCGATCAAAGAGGGGTTGATAAGTTTTCCTAAGGTCCTTATAGAATTCAACAATGTAATTTAAGGAGCCTAAAAACCTTTGTAATTGGGTTTTGTCTAAGATTTCGTCAGGGAACTTAGAAGCAAACTCAATAGAATAACTAATAGGAAGAATAGTATTTTGGTGGATATCATATCCTAGGAATCTAACTTTAGTTTGGGAAAGTTTAATCTTAGGAGTAGAAATGACTAGACCATTATATTTGATAATATGGAAAAATGAATTAAGATGTTTCTAGTGTTCATCTAGTGACATGGAGAAAATGAGGATATCATCTATGTAGATTATGGAAAAATGACTAAAGGGGTTAAAAATTTCATTCATAATATTCTGAAATTCACTATGAGCATTTTTTAATCCGAAAGGCATGACATTCCATTCGTAATGACCAAAAGGGGTAGTAAAGGCAATCTTATATTGATCATCAGGATGAATTTGGATTTGCCAAAATCCATTTTTTAGATCAAATTTACTAAAAATGACAGCTTGACTAAGTCTTTTACTTAAATCTTTTTTATTAGGGATTGGATACCTGATCCATTCTAAAACTTTGTTTAATGGTTTATAATTAATGACCAATCGGGGAACACCTTGTTCTAATTCAGCATTTTTATTAACATAAAAAGCAGGGCAAGACCA
Source organism: Camellia lanceoleosa (assembly GCA_025200525.1). Lineage (NCBI taxonomy): Eukaryota > Viridiplantae > Streptophyta > Magnoliopsida > Ericales > Theaceae > Camellia > Camellia lanceoleosa. Next base: position 129,474,845 of record CM045763.1, on the reverse strand, counting down.
GGGCGACTAACTTTTACTAATGATATTATTTTTTAATAATTCATTAATTTCTTTTTTGCACATCTCCATTAATTCATGATTCATTTGAATAAATCGAGACTTAGTAGGAATTTGTTTTTCATTAAAATTTTTAACATAAGGGAGTGTTACTACATGTTTTTTCATATGCCAAAAAGCACTAGGTAAAGTGGAACAAATAGTATTTGTTAATTGGTTTTTAAATCCTTCAATTTTGGACATAAGAATGGGATTACTCAATTAAGTTTCAATTCGCTTGTAATTGATTTCTTCTTTGAGAAATTTCAGTTGTTTAGTTAGTCGATTAATAGATTGAGAAATTGAACATTCTTTTAATTGATTTAATTCTTTAATTTTAGGTGGAGATAGAAATTTGAAAGTTACAGTGTGACCAAAAGCTTGTGTTGTTATTCCATTATTAGTAGTAGTAAAAGGGTATAATAGAAAGATAAATAGTGTACCTAAAATGACTTTATCTATTAAATTTCGAACTAACACAAAAGATGTTTTAAAACAAACATTATTTTGACAAATATGTACCTTTGGTAATTTATATTTAATATGCATTTGACTTCCATTGGCAGAACTTAATTGTTCAGTAGACTTATGATAATATTTTGTAGGAATTAATCCTTCTTGAATACAATTTAAATCAGCGCTAGTATCAATTAATGCGATGACTTCTATTTCAAAATCATTAATAACTAATTTGACTTTTGAATATTAATTCGATTAATTATACGTAGGCGATTACTATCATGATCACTATTGTGTGGAGTAGTTCTATTATCAAAGATGACTTTGTCGAGATCAGGTTCAGAACCAGATTCAGATTCTAATTCAGAGGATGATTTATTGGATTGTTGGAAATCATGAAGACCTTTTTTGGTTTTTAATAGAGTAATATCTTCTTCTAAGTTCTTGTCTTTACTTTTTAATTCCTGAATAGTGAGTTTAATTTGATTAATTTCATTTTGTAAATCTTGTAAGGTGACTTCTTTATGTTTTTTTTTTTTTGAATCGGTCTAAAGTTTTGGTGAGACTAATTATTGGCTTATCATGTTTATTTCTTATCTTTATTGATTAATAAGGATTTCAATTTATTAGTATTTTGTTTCTTTAATTCAGGATTTTCTAACTTACTAATTAACTCAATAAGAGCAGTTTCTTCTTGTTGAGATTTACTAATAACATTGACTATTTTGCAACAAGTATCATTACATCCTAATTCAATGTCATTGTCCGTACTATCAATAGGAGAATAATAGGAGGAAGTATCACTAGAGGGAATATAATCGCTAGATGAATGACTAGATTGGACAGGAGATTGATTGGGAGTAGTGGTTAGTTTAAATATATCAAGGATTTGTTGTTGAGTTTCACTAGTAATCTTTAATTGGTTAAGTTTAGCTTTAAGTTTTTCTTTTACGCTGCATTTATTAGAATAATCACCCTTTTTTCCACAATTATAACAAGTAACATCTGGAGTAGATTTTGACTCTTTCTTAGATTTCTTATGATATTTCTTTTTGGGTTTAGTATAATATTTATCAGTTGATTCGGAAGGGAATATGTTTTTTTACCTTTATTGGTATATTTGTAAGAAGATTTTTTATTTTTACTAGTTTTTCGGCATGAAGGAGCTACTGGAGGTAAACCATATTGTTCACAAAAATTTCCAAATTCATATTTAGCTTTATGTTTATCTTTAGCAACTTTTTGGCTAAGTTTTAAATCGATGCACATTTTTTAGCCTTCCTTTTGAATTGTGCTAATGATATCACCATAGGTTAAATTATCATATTTTATAATACCAGTAGGTTGACTAAGAGCATCCCTAATTTTATGGGCAAAAATGCTAGGTAATCCATTAATAAATTTTTCTTTCCAAAACGACTTAGTACAATCATCTCTAAGCATTACTCTAGAGATAAAAACATCTTTATACCATCTAAAATCACTTAAAGTGGGGTGGATTAAATTATTAAGTTGATCATGGATAAGAAAATGAATATTAGTTGGTGTACCAATAAAATGTTTGACTATGGTATATATTAAAGTATTAATACCATTAGGTATACTAGAACCTATTTCTTCGTCAAAGATAGGAAAACCATTATCATCCATTTGAACAGCATGTTAAATTGATTCTCGTTGATTAGAAGTGAGATATTTATCCCACCAAGATTTGGGCATATCAGTAAATCCAGTAGCAATTAGAATAACTATTTCTGGTTGAGTATAATCAAGATAATTAGTAAGGTAATTATTTGCAACCATGGATAAATGATTAAGTTTTTGGAGGATTTGATGTTCACTAAGACCATCTATATTCCATTTATATAATTTTTTTAGCAGAAATAGAAAATTGATTGCTAATATTAGTTTATTCAAATTGGAGATCGGGAGGTGTAGGTTTAATGTAACAATTTTTGGTAAGAGTGGTAGGATTAACTTTAGGGTGTGTGATTCTATTAAGATGAGAAGGTTAAAATTGTTGTTCTAACTGAGTGATTTCATCATCACTAGACATATCAGAATGGCTAGGAAATTCGAGTGGAGGTTGTTGTGTTAGGACAGTAATTCCTTTACTTGTAGTAGATGTAGACATTTTATTAAATAATTTTTCAATGGCTTCAATTGTAGTATTATCTTGAGTAGCTAAACTTAATCGCTTTCTAGTACTAGGAAGATTAATAAGAGGTTTATCTAAAGGTTTACTTGTAGAAGTATGACTAGTGGAGTAATCATCAAAAGTAGTTTCAAGTTTATCGAGTTATTTACCAATGGTTTTTAAACATTGATTGGTATAATTATTTTGTTCAATAACCTTTTTAATTTCAGATTCGTCACTAGGAAGTTTAAAAGGGGAAGCATGAATAATGGTACCTTTATGTTCAATAAGTATGGTTTCTAAAGGAGGGTGACTAGGCGAAACAGAAGTGGTAAAGGAAGTTTTCCATTTAGTTTTTGTAAGAACATTTACTTTTTGATAATAATTTTCTAAATAATCAAAGAAATTAACTTCAGTATTGATTTCTGTCATAAATTTATACCATTTTTGGTAATTTTAGATTGTTGTTTTGTATCATAAGTACTCCTATATGTGTGTCTTTTTGACTTATTTGCAACAGATTTGAATTCATCATGAAGTTTATTAAGGTTTGGAGTAAAAGGTTTATTTAGAGTTAACAATTGTGGGTTAACAGGAGGAACAACTTCAAAATCAGTTTGAGTAGGGAAATCTTGAGATATAGTATCTTCTTCTTGAAGATGTGTGTGAGTAGAGTAAACTGGTTTGCTAATTTGAGAAGTAGAGGAATTATCAATGCCCTTTAATTTACTATGTGTATGCTGGGTTTGTGAAGAAGGTTCACAAAGGTGTAGTTTTCTGTCTCTGCAAAACAAAGGGGTATTGAAGATTTCATCTTCATCAGTTTCAGTGGGTATTAAATCTAATATAAACAGAACCATCATTAAATTGTTGAATGTTTTGAATATTATGACTAGTAGAAGATTGTTGATTTTGGGAGTAATTTTCATTAACTGTAGGAAGATTAATATCTTTCCAAGTAATCATTTTAGGAACATAAATGTTTGTTTCATTTGTACTACCTTCAATAAGTAATGTTTTATCTTTTGGGTTTTTATGCAAAGCTTGAACATTCAAATTGGTTTTTATACATTTGTAATAGATTCGATAAATTAAAGCAATGCTATGAACACTGTCTAACATATTAGTAAATTCACCAGATAATTGAATATTTAATGTTAAAGCTTTAAGTATATGAGGATCGCAGAGACTTAAAGGAAAATCAGGAAAGCAATTAAAATGGATTGGACCTTTATGAAGACCAGATTCCATCATTCCCATGACACTAGCATGATAGTTAATAAATACATACTGCTTCCTCAATCACCAAGTCACATGCTGCGTAGTTAATTTTCGTTCTATAAAATGTAATGGTTAAGTTATTGGTAGGTAGAGGTTCAAAACTGAAAACACTCTAAGTGAGAACTAACACCTATAGTCAATCTTCTTCTTCTTCCTTTTGTTAAAATGTATTTGGAAGCAACCCAGTGTTACTTCTATTAAACAATTGTAAGTTATTTATTTAAGTTATATTAAAGTATTTATTTAATGAATTTTGTTTAATCTTGCTTTAATTCTTCCGCCTCCTTTTGTTTAATGAATTTTGTTTAATCTTGCTTTAATTTGTATTTATATTGATTCCTGCAAGGCTGACTAAGCATATTGATCCTGTGCATCCTGAAACTCGGGTCCATATGGATTTTTAGTAGTTGAACCTTCAGAAGAGTTTGAACCATCTGATCCTTCTTCTGAACTGTTTGAATCGGAGTCTGTCAGGGCTTGGGTTTGATTAACTAGTAGACGAGCCATCTGGAGCAGCTCATCTTCAGATGACTTAGACTTGGGCTTATCCTTGGATTTCGATTTATCTCTTGACTTGGGCTGAACAGTGCTGGGCTTTGCTGCCTTAGATTTAATCTTTGATTTGGATGACTTGGGCTTGGAAGAACTTGAAGTTGGGCTTCCAAGATTGACAGGAGGAAGTTGGCTTCCTTGTGTGACTGAAGCAGTTGGGATCTACTGAGCTTTAACCATGGCAGGTGTAAGAGCATGAATGTTAATCGGGAATTCAGTTTGAACAATTTCAACAATGCGGGAAACTTTGAAGTTATCCCACCATTTAACCTTGTGTTACCGGTAAATAACATCATCAGAAATGCCATATTGCCATTTGAATATCCAAGGAATTTTATATTTGGATATAAAACTAAGCAATGGAGGAAATTTCCTTTGTTGTGGAGTGAATGAGAAAACAATTGAGAAATAGTTAATCTGTTCAATCAAAATTAATGGAAAGATACCTGAAATGGCGCCATACTGAGGCCACCATCTCAGAAACCAAGAAGGTAATTCTAATTTAAACTTTTGATCAAACTGGAGAAGCCAGGAGTGACTAAAGGTTTCATTTTGGTATAAGAAAACTTTGAACCAGGCATCAATATAGTCATAATAACTATACTGAAGGGAGTGATTAGGTAAATCTCGAAGTTGATAAGGAGAACCCCATTCAACTAAGGAAACAATATTGTGAATATAAAGTGAATGGTAGAAAACCTTACTAGTGTAAGTGCGATCATAAATAGGTTTAATTACAATAGACTGGTGGTTAAACAGGATGTCTTTATAGAAGGTGATTGTTTTCTCTGGATGGAGAGGAACAAAATGCCACCCAGGAGGGAAATAAGATTTAACTAGATCATGAACAGTATGACTCTTTGGGTGACTAGATTCTTTGAAAAAAAGATTAGTAGTGGTGGAATTAACATAATCAGATCGGGCTGATTTAATAGGGTTAGGAGGGTATGGAGTGACTGCTTGACTAGATGAAGCAAAAGGATCAGTAGCCAAAGTAGATGTATAGCTAGGTTTAGGAATGTTACCAAGAACTTGGTAACGGTTAATCATTTCAGTGGGATGATATTGGGTGACTAACTCCAATGGAGGAGGAACAAAAGGTTGACTAGATGGGACCAAGGCTTTGGAAGGAGGCCGTGGACGAGACATCTGTGAATAGAAACAAAGGTTAGTAACAAAGATTAACAACCACTCAAGAGGTCTAAATAATTTTGATGGTAAGCCAAACAGTTGTAATAATCAGCAAGTCAGTGGCGACGAGCTTGAATCTGATGATAGTTAATATATTGAGCACGAGGAGTATTTTTTCGGGCTAATTTTAGTCGAGTAATTCTGTAAGTAGTTTGGTGAATTAGATCTCGGTATTGGGTAATTTGGGTTTTATGGTAAGAGATAAAAGGAGTGGCCATCCTTATCCCCCCTGTAAAAATTCTCAGGTAAGAAAATCAGGAATGTAATTTTGACAACCAGGTATATAAGCAATGTCAAAATGAAAAATACTTAAAATAGATTGCCAACGGGCAAAAATTTGCTTACTAGCAAGATTTTGAACATCTTTTTCCGAAACATATTTAGCAGATTTGCAATCAACACGTAGTAAAAATTTTTGATTCAAAATATCATCTTGAAATTTACTAATACATAAAATAGTAGATAAAATTTCTTTTTTAATAGTACTATAATTTAGTTGTGCTTTATTCCAGACACCAGAATGATAACGAACAATTTGTTCAGATGACTGAGGAGTGACTTTCTGAAGAAGAATGCCACCATAACCAATATCAGAAGCATCAGTTTGAATAATCTTGAATGAATTGTCAGTAGGAATACCAAGACAAGGAAGAGACTTGACATATTGTTTGACTTGTTTAACAATAACAGTATGAGTAGAAGACCATGGATGAGGATTATCCTCTAACCTATCAAAGAGAGGTTGACAAGTTTTCCTAAGGTCTTTATAAAATTCAGCAATATAATTGAGTGAACCTAAAAATCTTTGTAACTGGGTTTTATCCAAAATTTTATCAGGAAACTTAGACGCAAACTCAATGGAGCGACTAATGGGTAAAATTGTATTCTGGTGAATATCATAACCTAAAAATCGAACTTTAGTTTGAAACAATTTAATCTTAGGAGCCGAGATGACTAGACTATGACTTTTAATAGTATAAAAGAATGTAGTAAGATGTTTCCAGTATTCACTAAGTGATTTAGAAAAAATAAGGATGTCATAAATGTTGACAATAGAAAAATGACTAAATGGGTTAAAAATATCATTCATTATATTTTCAAATTCACTAGGAGCATTTTTTAATCCAAATGGCATGACATTCCATTCATAGTGACCAAACGGTGTAGTGAATGCAGTTTTATATCTATCTTTAGGATGAATTTAAATTTGCTAAAAACCACTTTTTAAATCAAATTTATTGAAAATAACAGCTTGGCTAAGTCTTTTGATTAAGTCTTTTTTATTAGGAATAGGATATCGAATCCATTCTAAAACTTTATTTAATGGTTTATAATTAATAACTAAGTGAGGGACATCTCGTTCCAATTCAGCATTTTTATTAACGTAAAAAGCAGGACAAGACCATGGTGATTTACTAGGACTAATAATTCGATTGTTTAGTAGTTCATTAATTTCTTTTTTACACATTTCAACTAATTCGTGATTCATTTGAATAGGTCGAGATTTAGTAGGAATTTGTCTTTCATTAAAGTTCTTAATATATGGTAAAGTGACTACATGTTTTTTCCTATGCCAAAAGGTAGTTGGTAAAGTAGAAGAAACAGTTGTTTCTAATTTTAATTTAAATTCTTCAATTTGAGATATAACAACAGGATCAGTTAATTATTGATCAATTCTCTTATACTTGACTTCTTCTTTGAGAAAACGTAACTGACGAGTTAATCTATTAATAGTTTGGGAAATAGAACAATCTTTTAATTGATTTAATTCTAACATTTCAGGAGAAGATAGGAATTTAAAAGTAACAGATTGGCCTAAAACATGAGTTGTTATTCCTTCACTAGAAGTCGTAAAAGGATATAATAAAAATATAAATGGTGTGCCTAAAATAACTTTATCCATCATATTTTTAACTCAGACAAATGAAGTTTTAAAACAAACATTATTTTGACATATATGAACTTTAGGTAATTTATATTTAATATGCATTTTACTACCATTAGCAGAGGTGAGTTTTTCACGACATTTTTCATAATATTTAGTAGGGAGTAATCCTTCTTGAATACAATTAAGATCAGCACCAGTATCAATTAAAGCAATAATATTTAATTCAAAATCATTTATAATAAGTTGAACTTTAGAGTACCATTTTTTAATATGAATTTTATTAATAAGATTTAATCTTTTGTCTTCAAGATTATGAGATTGATGTGATCTATTATCAAATAAAAGATTTTCAGGATTAGTATGATCAGAATCATGTTCAGATTCATTAGGAGATTCAACATTATTTTCTTGGAAATTGTCTAAACGTTTATTAAGTTTTAATGTAATAATTTCATCTTTTAAGGCTGTATCTTTATTTTGTAAATTTTTAATAGTTTGTTTAATCTGATTGATTTCATTTTGTAAATCCTGAAGGTTAATTTCTTTTTGTTTATTTTTAAATCGTTCTAATGTTTTGGACAAACTAACAATAGGTTTATCATACTTAGGTTTTCTATCATTATTGGTGAATAAAGATTTTAATTTGTCAGTATATTTGCGTTTTAACTCTAGATCTTCTAATTTACTGATCAATTCAATAAGAGCAGTTTCTTCTTGATTTTGTTTAGTAAGAACAGTAATTTGTTTAACTAGTTTACAACAGGCATCATTACATCCTAATTCAATATTATTAGCAGAATTATCACTAGGTGATGGAGAATCAGAATCAGATGAAGTATTGAGATGATCAGAAGAGGAATTATTATCAGATTGATTTAATTGGAAGATTTCATATAATTGAATTTTGGATTCATCATTGATTTGAAGTTGATTAGCCTTATCTTTTAATTTTTGTTTTTCTTTACATTTATTAGAATAATGACCTTTTTGTCCACAATTGTAACAAGTAATATCTTTATTAGATTTAGATTTTGGATGTGATTTCTTATAATATTTCTTTTTGGGTTTAGTATAGAATTTATCATTGGATTTTGAAGGTGAATAATTCTTTTTATATTTATTAGAATATTTGGAGGTAGTTTTATGTATATGTTTAGAATATTTATGTGATTTATGACGAGAGAGTGCTACAGGCGGTAAACCATATTGTTCATAGAAATTTCTTAATTCATATTTAGCCTTATGTTTATCTTTAGTAGCCTTTTGACTAAGTTAAGATCAATACACATTCGTAGGCCTTCTTTTTGAATAGTGCTAATTATATCACCATAGGTTAAATTATCATATTCAATAACACCAGTAGGTTGACTAAGAACATCTCGAATTTTATGAGCAAAAAGACTCGGTAATCCATTAATAAATTTTTCTTTCCAAAAAGATTTAGTACAGTCTTCTCTTAGCATTACTCTAGAGGTAAAGACATCTTTATACCATCTAAAATCACTTAATGTAGGGTAAGTAAGATTACTAAGCTGATCATGTATGCGAGAATATATATTAGTAGGGGTACCTATGAAATGTCGGACTATGGTACAGATTAATGTGTTAATTCCATCAGGTTTATAATATTCAATAGTTTCATCAAATATAGGTAAATCATTTTCATCTTTTTGATTAGCATGTAAAATTGATTCTCGTTGATCTTCAGTAAGGTATTTTTCCCACCAAGATTTGAGCATACCAGTAAAATCAGAAGTAATTAAGGAAACAATTTCAGGTTGGCTGTAATCAGGGTAGTTACTAAGATAACTATTAGAAGCCATAGATAAATGATTTAATTTTTCAAGAATTTGATCTTCACTGAGACCATTAATATTCCATTCGTATAATTTTTTAGCAGATACAGAAAATTGATTGGTAAGATTAGTTTCTTCATATTGGAGATCAGGTAGAGTAGGGCGTGAATACCAATTTTTGGTAAGAGTAGTAGGATTAGGTTTAGGATAATGAATTTCATTAAGAGTAGAGTATTGAAATTGTTGGGCTAATTGATGAATTTCATTATCTGTGGTATCAGTTTCAGATTGATTAGAAATATTATCTAAGGGAGGTTGTTGATTCAATACAGTAAGACCTTTTTCAGTAGAGGGAGAAGTTGTGTCAAAAATGGTTAACTTACTGATGAGTTGTTCGATGGCTTTAATAGTAGAGTGATCTTGGGTGACCAAACTATTTCTTTTAGAACGATTACTAGGTAGATTAAGCAAAGGTTGATCTAAAGTTTGTTTAGTAGATGTAGTATTTGCTAAATAATCATCTAAATTAGTTTCTATTTTATCTAATTGTTTACCAATTGTTTGAAGACACTGATATTATTTTGTTCAATAACCTTTTTAATTTCAGGGTCAGTGCCAGGCAACTTAAAAGGAGAGGCTGGAACTTGAGATCCTTGATGGTCAATAATAATGGTAGATAAAGGAGGATGACTAGAACTAACAATAGTACTGGAAGAAGTCTTCCATTTATGTTTCGTGATTGTATTAACTTTTTTGTAATATTTTTCTTAGTATTCAAAGAAAGGAATTTCCATACTATATTCAATCATAAAATCATACCATTTGCGAGTAATTCTGGATTGTTGATTAGAATCATACTTAGAATGATAAGTATGTCGTTTAGTTCTATTCTTTTTAGACTTAAATTCAACATGTAATTTATCTAAATCAGGATCAAAGATTTTATTAATTGTCATTAATTGAGGATTTATTGGAGGTATTGTTTCAAAATCAGTTTGAGTTGGAGAGTCTTGAGACTTAGTATCGTCTTCAGGTAGATGTGTTGTGTAGAATAAACATGTTTACTAATTTGGGAAGTTGTTGAATTATCAACTCCTTTCATTTTAATATGAGAATTTTGACCAAGATGAATTTGATTATTTTTTCTAAATAGAGGTGTATTAAATATTTCATCTTCTGTTTCAACATCAGTAAGTATACTAGAAGTACTATGACGAGAAGATTGAGATCGATTAAATTTAATCTTAACAGATCCATCAATAAATTGTTGAATATCTTGACAAGTATATTGTTATTGATTATGTTTGTAATTTTCATTAACAATAATCCATTGATCAAGGAGAGTAATATTTTTCCATTTAATCATTGGGGAATATTAATGTTAGTATCATTACTACTACTTTGAATCAGTAAAGTTTTATCCTAAGGACTTTTATGTAAGGCTTGAACATTTAGATTGGTTTTAATACATTTGTAATGAACACGATAAATTAAAGCAATATTGTGAACCTTTTCTTTCATATTTGTAAATGAGCCATATAATTGAATATTTAGAGTTAAAGCATCTAATATATGTGGATCGCGTAAACTAAGTGTAAAATCAGGAAAGCAATTAAAATGGACGGGTCCTTTGTGGAGATCAGTTTCCATCATACCCATAAGACTATCATTGTAATCAATAAAACGAGCATCTCGTAAGCATAATAAAACAGAAGTATTTTTCTCCTATGGAGTTAATGGTTTTATCCCAACTTGAATTAATCCTAAATGAATAAAATTGTGACCAGTTTTTAAATAACATTTAGTAGTATTGGCATCAAATAACTAACAAGTTTTGCGAGGTTTTTCTAAAGCATAAACTTGTTCTAATGTTTTAACATGCAGATTAACATTAAAAGTAGATTGTAAAAAAGTAGTTTTATAAATTTCTTTAACTGATAATTTTGGTATATTCCAACTTAAATCAATTTTATCATTTTGTATTTCGACATCTTCTTCATTAATTACTAATCCTAGATTAGGTATTGAGGGCAAAGTTGTTGACCTAGAGCTGACTGAAGAGTTACTTCTAAATAATGGACACATATTTCTGACTATGTAAATGTCTTACAGAAATCTTAATACATTGTCTAAATTTATCATGTTTTCACATACTTTGTTTTCACACATACCCATTTCGGAGTACCGCTAAAATCCAACACTGCCTAACCAAAGGACTTACTAAGGACTGGGATGAAGATTGGGTGGCTAGTTACAAAGTGGAAAGACACAGATATAATTTTGACAGATTAAGATGACTGAAGGCAGATACTAAGCAGAATAAAGAAAGATTAATCAGAATTAACAAGACAGTAAGCAATAGATAGCAACATAACTTGGCTCTGATACCAAAAGGAAAAGGAGGCGGAAGGATTAAAGCAAGATTAAACAAAATTCATTAAATAAATACTTTAATATAACTTAAATAAATAACTTACAATTGTTTAATAGAAGTAACACTGGGTTGCTTCCAAATACATTTTAACAAAAGGAAGAAGAAGAAGATTGACTATAGGTGTTGGTTTTCACTCAGAGTGTTTTCAGTTTCGAACCTCTACCTACCAATAACTTAACCATTACAATTTATAGAACAAAAATTAACTATGCAGCATGTGACTTGGTGATTGAGGAAGCAACTGGCAGCACATGGAGAAGAGCAGGCTTGCCGATACATTTGGTTGATTGACTGAAAGTTGATGTAGCATTTAGCAGATTGATTGAGTGATGAACAGTAAAAGTGAATAATGACTTATTACTTTTGGTGGAGACATGATTGTAGGAATCAATAGAAATACAAATTGGCAGCTTTTCTCAAAAGAGTATTGATTGAAGCTAATTAGTATCTATATGGAATCCAATGCAGGCTGACTAAGCATATAGCTAATGAAATTACCACATAGGTAGTTCAAATTAAAGATATAGCTAGTTAAAGACACCCTTACCCCGAATTTGGAAGCTAGGGTTATGAATCATACTCGAACTTCGATGATCTAGCGAAATAATCGGTTGCAATGTTGATCTAGACTTCCTTTCAACTTTCTTTGGATGATTTTTAGGGAATCTTGGGTTGAGGTTAGAGAAATCTAGGGTTTATGGACTAGGGTTTTCAAAAAAATAGAGTTAGAAAGAGAAAGAGAGAGAGTGTAACAAGTGAAAAGAAAATGAGTAAGGATCGACTTTTAAAAATCTGCTGTCCCGACGACTGCTCGAGTTCAAATTCCTTCGCTCGAGCGAACATCACAAATTCAGAAGGATCTTTCAAGCAATACTTTCTCCGCTCGAGGAAAAAATGAGAGGTCCCAGAAGTTTTGCAGAGCTACAATGAAAATACTGGAAGCATGAATTCTATGCTTGAGCGACAACTGCACCGCTCGAGTGGTCCACCTGTAAACTAACAAACTATTGGGAGCTGAAGATCTATGCTTGAGCGACAAAAGTGTCGCTCGAGTGGTTTGAAAAACCCAAATGTCGCAGTTTTTATAGCTTTTCTTAAGTATGTTGGAACCTTGTGGTCATGGGAGGTTTAGAGTTTAGCCATCCCGCCACACGTTCGATTAACTAGCTATAAATCTTTCGCTTTCATAAATATTGTTGTTTACCTCGAAGCTAGGTGATAGCTTCCATATCAAAAGTGTTCAAAAACTCTCTTTTTGATCATTTTTGAAATATGGAAATGGATGTCTCATCCTTATTCCATGAATAAAAAAGGAGTTGTCAACAACTTTGACGAGTTGTGTGTTTAAGCTTTATAGTTAGCTTTTTTTTTCTTTTTCTTTTTTTTTTAGTTTCTCCCTTATTTCCATTGTTGCTCATATAGAGCTCTTTATCAAAAGTGTTGAAAACTCTCGTCTAGTTCCAATTTGAAGCATGGAAATGGGTGTCTCATCCTTATTCCATGAGTAGGAAGAGGAGTTTATAGTAATTTTTTAGTTGTTATTATTTTCCATTTTAGTTGCTTCTATGATCATAACATACTATCTTGTGTTGTTTGATGGTTTGTGAAACAAGTCTATATCTTCCTCGAATACCTTTATGATAGGAACGTGGTGAGAAAAATAGCCTTGTTTCTATGTTTAATAGAGTCTTTTCCTATTGCTTCTAAGATCATCATGCAACAACCTTGCGATGGTTAATGATTTATGAAGCAAATCTATTCCCTTCTTGAGTATCTTCATGATAGGAAAGGATAGAAAGGACAAACATCTTTTGGAAACATTCTGTCTGCACTGTTATTACCTCACTGTGGTTAAAATTGAAACACGATAGTCTTTTATTAGACCCGGTTGGACCTTATTATGGAACGATCGAGCCTCAAAGTGGACAAACAACTTACTGTTGTTGACAAAACATAGCAGTGGTTGAGGGTAAAACAGAGCAGTTCTTCCGAAGGTAGGCAGAGTAGTTTCTGAGGGATGTTCTCATTTGTGCACATGTGGTTCATGTCCTTTTCTTTTCTTTTTTTTAATATATTTACTATTGTAATATTTGTAGATGTAATAATTAGTCGATTAGGCCATTCAGACCCTCTTGTAAGAGGGTAAATTTGTAACACTTAATGTATGTCTTTCAGCCCCCATTTATTTCTCCCTTTTATTTACATGCTTATCATCGCTGTTTATAGCATCATGTTTTCATCTCTATCATTCCCATGCCTTACATCCATTTTTGCACGTATTAAGGTTCGGCTCATCATACATAGTGCTCTTACTACTTCCTAAATGATTATGTGTGTTATCTCATGCTTTGAGCTGTTTCATATGTCATGTTAGTAGCTGAGTTTATTAGTTGCATTTTATATGTGTTACATTAGCCATTTTGCATACTAAGATCATGCATTTTTCTGAATTATTTCTTTTTTTTTGGCTTGTCTCGGTTGAGTACTAAGTGAGCGTTTTTGCTTCAGCATAGCATTTGTGTGTATTGCCATATCTAGCATATTACCATGAGGTTACTTGCTTACTTGAAATATCTCTATGAATGCCTGTGGATGGAGGCTATTTTGCTTAAATTGGAATGATTTTGATTGTTGTACATATGAGCTCATTTTTCCTTTGAGTTGTACACATTCGAAAACTCTTTCCAAAAGCATGAAATCAAAGCATTCCAAAGTAAGTGACGTAGCTTACACTTGTTTGCCTCATATAGTAATGTTAGCATATTAATAAATCAGAATATGAGCATATAATGTCTATAAAATTCACATTATGATTTAGTAGAGGCCTATCTTTGATCGAGTGAGTAGGATGCTCAATTCATGACCTTCCTCTCTTATACCGAAGTTCCCAAACCGAGACAAGATGGACAAGTGACCTTTGGCATGAGTCATGGGTTTCCTAATTCTATCAAAAATATTAGGTGGCGACTCTAAAATCTGCCAATACGGTTCATTTTTGGCATCTATTGCAATTAGTGGATTTTTTTGGGATTTGCTAGATTTGGACTCTCATTTTCTTTTGTTTCACATTGCACTCGTGAAACTAGATTCAGAACCATGGGAGTCTGTACTATAGAGAATCGCATTCGAGGAGACTAAACCCCTCTGAGGAGCGCGAAAAACCAGCTACATACTGTAACTCGACTTTTTCGCACCCCCTTTCGAGAGACGAAATAAGCCCTACAGTATCGAACTCTGTAGACACCCCATTTTTGATCGACCACAAGACTTGGACGTCATCATTTGTACACTCGATGATTGTGCTTGTTTGTGCTTGTTTTGAGCGCCCGAAGTTCTCGGCGGAATGCCTTGTCTTTAAGCCTCTAAACTCTCTTTGTTTTGTGCTTGTTTTTGGGCTAAACCTTGGTGCCTCTTGCCTAGAGGAGGGAGGGGCCTTGTCGACCACTTTTCCCTCTTGTCGACCACTTGAGGTGGTCGGTCGGCTAGTGGAGGTGGCCGGTCGGCCACCTAGGGTAGCCGACGGCCATTTTTCTCCTTTCTTCAGATATTTCTTTGCCAGTTGTGCCAGCTGTTGATCACTCATGGCCATCTCCATACACGTGTATAGAGGGATGAATGCAAGCCTTTGGCTTGTATTTCTATATATAGGGGGGTCTCTCCCCTATTTGAGGGGTTAGAAATTTTTGGAGCAAAATTCCTCCTTCTCTCTCTAGAATTCTCTCTCTCTTCCCTCTTGTTTATGCTTGAAAGTTAAAATTCTCTACACATTTGCACACTAGCCCTTAACCAAATTGGACCACCTTGGAGCTGAGGCCTCTTGGAATCTATTTTGGGCTATTGGAGGGTTGTTTGAGCCTAAGAGAGTGGCTGTTTAGTGTTGTGC
The DNA here is from genome assembly GCA_025200525.1 of Camellia lanceoleosa. Taxonomy (NCBI): domain Eukaryota; kingdom Viridiplantae; phylum Streptophyta; class Magnoliopsida; order Ericales; family Theaceae; genus Camellia; species Camellia lanceoleosa. The sequence goes on along the minus strand of CM045763.1, from coordinate 129,459,188 downwards.
TTCAAAGGTATAACACTTACCTCATTTAAGACCCTTGTATACACTTGCTTTGCCATCTTTCTACGTTGTTTTGAGCCTAGTTTTTAACTACAAAAAGTTCTGATTTTTGGGCCTTAACGTGTTGGTTTGAAGCCATTTTGTGCTAGGGGGTTGTCTACCCTTTTTGTTGCTTGTTTATATGAGCCTTTGCATCATCTTTTAGCATGTTAAAGTCAAACTTTTTGGGCCTTTAAACTACTGAAATTCAGAGTTATTTCAGTGGTAAAAAGCATGTTTTGAAGTTCAAAAATGGAGGGGTTAGCCTCCCCTCCTTGTGTCTCACTTCCATGCCTAGTTAGCATTGCATAGTAGCATGTTTTTGTAACTTATGTTAGCTTAATTCAAGCATGTTTTAGGCTCTATTTTTACATGTTTCAATTCTGTTTTGGGTTGGTTTGTGCACTTGTTGCTTGCTTTTTGTACTTGTAGTGTAATTGTGCTTACTAGTCTAGCATGCCTAATGGTTAGCCTATTATTCTAGCTTATGTTAGATTAACTCTAGCATGTTTTAGCTACTACTTTGGCCTACTTTAACTCTGTTTTGAGTCGGTTAAGTCCTTTGAGGCTTGTTTTGCATGGCTATAGTGTAACGGTCTTCACTAGCTCATTGTTTAAGGCTTTAAGCATGAAGTGCTTGAGTGGTTTGCATATTATAGCATCATTTTACATGTAATTTCAGTGTATATAGCCCTGTCACATGCTCATTTGTCTCACTCTTTCATTGCTTTTGAGAGTTGTGCTTTGAGCCTTGTTTGCAAGCTAACATGTGAGCATGTTTTTCTAGCATTTTGAGCCTTATTCTCAGCATGATTTAGTCACTGTTTTGGCATGTTTTAACTCTATTTTGAGTTGGTTTGGCCCTTTGAGGCTTGTATTGTGTGGTTGTGGTGCAATCTCCTTCACTAGCTTAATGTTTTAGGCTCTCGGCATGACTTGCATGTGTTGTTTTCATGTTTTAGTGTCCTTTTGCATGCCATTTCAGCACTAAAATATCTGCAACCTCTCCCTATTCTTCACTCTTTACTTTGTTTTGAAAGTGGCTTTGAGCCCGTTGTTGGCTTGAGTGAGGAATTGAGGCTCTCGTGCCTAATGGTTTAATTCCTTCGGGAGTTCATTACCAACAGCACGAGGCCTCTTTCATGCTCAAGGTACTTGTGGCTTAAGCCCTCTTTCCAATTAGAGGACTCTCACTTTGGACTTAACCGGTTAAAGAACTAATTAGTAATGCTAAAATGTGTAAATAAAACATGACAAGTGAAAGAGGCAAGATAAGCATGTTGTGTTGCATTGCATGTGTTTGGATCGGACGTTAATCCAAACACAAGAAAATTGGGACGTTTCATACTCAAAGTGATGAAACGTGCCATTTTTCTTGGTCACTGTCACCCTTGATCATGCATGATGGGGTGGTGGTCCTTCGAGTCTTAATTGTGCATTCATTGACTTTGTACAAACTTGGATCTTTGGCCATCATGCATTGAAAATGCTTGGTTGGTGACTTGAGAGCCAAGAACTACACTCCATTGAGCTTGAGAAATGATAAGGAGTGTGGCAGTACGCACATTTCTTGAAAAATGCATTGCTTTGCCTCTGTTACTCTCTGTTGCAGCAAAAGCAGAAGTCCAAGAAAGGGGGTGGCCGACCGGCCAGAAGAGAAAAGTTATTCAAATGTGTTTCTGTGTCGGAGCAGAGGCATTCTGGAAGTTGGTACAATTTTCAGAGATCAAACGAGTGCACACAGAGGCATCCGATGGCAAGGCAATGGCATTTTCGAGAGGAAGCAACCGAGCATGCATGCCTCCCTCGCCCGTGAGGCCATTTAATTGCTTAGAATTGTAGCTAATTCATACAAGTGTTGTAATTAATTAGTTTAATTCGTTTTGTAATATTCGTTTTGTAATATTTTAGCGAGCTTAGAGTAGTTAGTTAATTTATTTCAATTTTGTTGTATTTGATTAGTTAGAATAATTAATTAGTTTTGGTTTGCAATAATTAGCTTAACTCAGTGTAACTTAGCTTATTCATTAGGACCCTCCTTCGCGAGGGCATAATGTTGTAACAAGTGTGCGTGCGTGTGTGCATGTCTTCCAACTCCATGTCTTTCTCCCTTTTATTTAACTGCTTTCGATGGTTAGATTAGGGACACGTTTTGATTAGCATACCTTATGCTTGCATGTTTGCATCATTCATTTGTCTTGCATGCGCTGAGGCTTGGCGCATCATTCAAACTGCATCGTATTTCAATACTTATTTAAATACGTGTTTCAAAGCATGCTATCAAAGTGTTGCATATGTCATATTAGTAGCTGAGCCTATTAATTACATTATTGCATGTGTTGCATTAGGCATTTTGTATAGTTAGGATCATGCATTTTTCTAACTAGTTTTTGTTTTGACTTGGAGTACTCGATAAGTTTTATGCTTTAGCATACTTGCATGAGTGTGAGTATTGCCATATTTCACATGCTTGCCATGAGGCTATGTGCTTAAATGATTAACTGTTTGAATGCTTGTGGATGAAGGCTTTGTTGCTTGAATTGGATCAATTCATCAAATGTATGTTTTAAGCCCACTTTGCGAAGTGGCAAATCCTGTTTTAAGCCCACTTGAGGTGGCAAATTCGCGCTTTAGCCCACTTGAGGGTGGCATATTCAAACCATTTTCGAAAGCAAATATGAGTTGAATTCATTCCAATTCTTGTGACTTAGTCTATACTTGTATGTGTGCGTCATATAGTAAAAGTTAGCTAATAATTAGAATAAGAACACATGAGGTTTATAAAACAACATATCATGATAGTAGAGGCTGATCTTTGATCGGGCGAGCGGGGGTGCTCATTTCAGGACCTTCCCGTCTCGTACCCAAGTTCCCGAGCCGAGGCAACTTTAGTGATGACGGACACGTGGCCTTTAGTACGAGTCAGGATTTCCTAAATTTCCCAAAAACAAAATATTTAGGTAGCGACTCTGTAATCTGGCAAAGCAGTCCAGTTTTAGCATTATTTGATTTAAAATTGATTTTCCAAAATGATTTGCCAGATTGGACTCTTTGGTATTTATCAGTTTCACATTGCACTTTGTGAGACTAGATTCAGAACTGTGACATGAGTCTGAATTGTAGGACTGATTCGAGCTCTCCGAAAGGGGACGCGAAGAAAGCCGAGCTACAGACTCCTACAGTTTTGAATCTGATCTCACAAGTGCAATATGAAATAGATAATCACCAAAGAGTCCAAATCCAGCAAATCTTTTGGAAAATCACTTTTGAATCAAATTGCCAAAAATGGACTGCTTTGCCAAATACAGTGTTGTCACCTAAATATTTTTGGAAAATTTAGGAAACTTATGACTCGTGCTAAAGGCCACATGTCCGTCATCACCAAGATTGTCTCGGCTCGGGAACTTAGGTACGAGAGGAGAAGGTCATGAATGAATTGAGCACCCCCACTCGCCCGATCAAAGATCGGCCTCTACTAATCATGACATGAATCTTATGTACATTATATGCTCTTGCTCCGGTTTATTAGGCTAGCATTACTATGTGATGCGCACTGACACAATTTATAGACTAACTTGCAAGAATTAGAACATTTCGATTCATATTTGTTTTTGAAAATTCTTTCGAATATGTACCACTTGAAAAAGTGATCGCATATGAACATTTACTCAAATTATTCCAATTCAAGCAATTAGCCTTCATTCACAGGCATTCAAGCAATTTAGCATTTAAGCACTTAGCCTTATGGTAAGCATGCTAAACATGGCAATAATCACACACATGCGATATGCTAAAGCGAGTAAAGGCTCACCTAATACTCCAAGCCAAAAGAGAAATGAGTTAGAAAAATGCATGATTCCTAACTATGCAATATGACTGATGCAACACATACAGTATGCAACTAATAGGCTTGGCCACTAATATAGCATATGAATCAATTTGATAACATGCAGTCTAAGCACGTATTCAAAGAAGTATTTAAACTAACAATGCAAGTTAGAATGATGCGCCGAGCCCTAGTGCCTGCAATACAAATGGATGCAAGCATGAAGTATGCTAATCAAAACGTGATGTCCCTAAACTAACCATCATGAGCTAGTAAATAAAAGGGAGAAAGACGTGGGGTTATAAGACATACACATTGTTACAACATTGCACTCTCATGAAGGAGAGTCTGAATGAACTAACTAGCTAACTAATTAAAGCTAAGCTAAGCTAAGCTGCTTAACTAATTATTACAAACCGAGTTAATTAACCAACTATTCTAGCTAATTAAAATAATTACAAGATGAAATCAAACAACTAGTTAATTAACTAATTAATTACAACACTTCACAAAATTAACTAGCTACAACTAATTAATTACAACAAATATCTAAGCTAAATATTTGCGAGAAATGCTCATGCACGTGCTCAGTTTCCACCCCAAAAGCCACTGTTTTGCTTGTAGAAGGCCTCTGTTACACAATAGAATACTTATACCTTTGTCCACTTCCAGAATAGCTCTGCTCTGCTCAAAGAACACTTTGCTGAATTTTGCATCAGTGGTCGGCCAGCCAGTGGTGAGAGCCTGCCAACCACCAGTGATAGCCGGCCGGCCATCAAAGATGGCCACCTACCATTACTGCCTAGTTCATCTTGTTGCAACAGAGAACAAACAGAGCATGCACAGGGTATTTTCAAGGGTTTGTTTGCACAATTCACCCCTCCTTTTCATGAACAAATTAAAGGAGTAGTAAGCTTGGTCCACAAACCACCAATTCAAGCAATTTTATTGCACGATGGTTTATGAACCAAAGTGTGCAATTTCAATAAATGCAACAAAATCAGACTCTAACCTCCTCCCTTTCATGAGTTGATCAAGGGAAGTGGTGACCTTGGAAACTTGAACCATTTTATCACTAATGAATATGAAATGCCTCAAGTTTCCATGTGTTCAATTAATGTCCAATTGAACACAAAACCAATTATTATCTTGAACCATTTTAGTCCCATTTTAAGTACTTCATTTTAATTACCAACCATTCTTTAATCAATTGAGTCCAAAGGTGAGTTTAAGTCCTCTAAATGGAAAAAGGGCTCAAACCAAATGTTGTCTTAGTCATGAAAGAGACATCACACCGTTGATAATGAACCCCAAAGGGATTAAACCATTAAGCATGACATCTCAATCTCATGCTTTAGAAAAATAAGTAGTTTGAACCACTTTTAAAGCAAAGCAAAAGCCAAGAAAGGAGGAAGGTGGCAGAGATGATTAAGAGTGATCACAAGTATGGAAAATCATAAATAAATTCAATCAACTCAAATAAGACGGTGTCTAAGGCCTAGAACACCAAACTCATGAGGACAATTACACTATAAGCATGCAAAACAAAGCTCAAATGCAACTATCACCAAAAACAGTGTTAAAACAGTCTAAAATAAGTCCTAAAACATGCTGGAATTAAAACAAAAAATAGCTAGATTAATGAGCTAAAACATAGCATAAGCTAGGCTAGCAAGCAAGACACAAGGAGGGGAGGCTAACCCTTCCAAATTTGGACTTCAAAACATGATTTTAGCCATTGAAATAACTCTGAAAATCAGTCTTTAAAAGCTCAAAAATAGATAGTAAAAGGATGGGAAACACAAGGGTAAAGGCCTCCTAAATAAGGTGCAAAGAAGGATGAACCACCCCTCAACCTTTAATGGCCTTAGAACCCAAGTTTTAGCCAAAAAATGCAGAGTTTTTATAGCCCAAAAATAGTTGGAAAATTGCAAGAATAATAGCAAATAAAAACAAAGCAACAAGCAAAGCCTTATACCTCTTGAAGAGAAGACCAATTCTAGGTAACAAATCATGACAACACACCTTTCTAGAGCTCAAACCAAGCTTAAAAGTACCTCAGCTCAAAGATGAGAAGGTTTGGTTAAGGGTGTATAGGCAAATGTTAAGGATTTGTAGGCTAAAGTGTAGAAATTTGGAAAAGAGAGAGAGAATTGTAGAGAGAGAGAAAAAAATTTGCTCCAAAATTTTTCTAACCCCAAAAAATGAGAGAGAGGCCCTCTATATATAGAAAACATGAATTCCCTTCAAGAATATCCAGCCCTACACGTGGGAGCAAATGCAAGCATCTGTGCAAACAGCTGGCACAGCTATCACAAAATATCTACAAAAGACACTGGTGGCTGGCCAGCCATCACTGGTGGCCGACAGGCCACATTAGTGGTCAGCAACCAAAAGTGATGGCCGACAGCCCAAAAAAGGTAGCCAATAGGCCACCAAGGGTAGTAGGCTTGGAAAACCAAGGTCTGGTCCAAGAATGAGACAACAGAGGTATAGGGTTTGAAGGGTCCAAAGTTGTGGCATTCTGCTGAGAACTTCAAGCACTTGATGAGCATATAAACTCATCATCGAGTGTGCATGCGATAGCGTCCAAGTCGTAAGGGCTGTAAAAAATGGGGTGTCTACAGTTGCCCCTCTTTGACAGAACTTAGAGTGATGAAATGACATGAGTGAATGTCAAAGCTTAGAGACGACCCATTTTGACAAGGCCGTAAGACTTGGACAAACAATCAAGACAAAAAAAAAATGGTTGCGCCCGCAGGTTGCCTACGTATCCCTTTGCAAGGAATCAAACCTGCGTAATTTTAGGGTAAGATGCAAATGATATGCACAATGCAACTTTGAAAGCTGGACTCACACGCTTCGCGAAGCCGACTATTTTGAAAACTCATGATCATGTGAGATGATGCAATAAGCAATAACAAGTGCGATAAGAAAGACAATGAGATAATAACATCTGAATGAGCAGCTTCAAGCTTAAAACCAATACAAGTTTCTTGCAAAAAGATCTAAGACACAATCTGACCACGCCAAAACATGAGACAAGCAAAGAAAACATAGTCCAGGGTTGCGCCTCACGCGTCCTGAGAAACCAAGAAAACTGCTCAAGGTCGTGTTTCACACGTCCCGAGAAACTAAAAAACAAAAACTGCTTGGCGTCACGTTTCATGCGCCTCGAGAAACAAGAAACTGGTCAAGGTCGCATTTCATGCTTCTTGAGAAACAAGAAATAGCGCTTGGGTTCGCCCTTTGCGCGTCCCGAGAAACAAGAAAGACTGCTCAAGCTCGTGCTTCGCACGTCCCAAGATAAAACACGCCCAGAGCTGCGCTTCACGCATCCTGAGATACTCTAATCGCGCTGAAATCGTGAGAAGAGGAGAAAAACCGCTTTGGCTTGTGTTTCGCACGTCCAAAGAAACTAAGAAAATCGCTTGAGGTCGTACTTTGCGCGTCCCGAGAACCAAGAGAACCTGCCCGGGCTCGTGCTTTACACGTCCCGAGATACAAGAGAACCCGCCCAGGCTCGTGCGTCGTACGTCCTGAGATAAAACATGCCCAGAGCCATGAGTCACGCGTCTTGAGATATAAGAAAACTACTCGGGCTCATGCTTCACGCATCCTCAGATGAAACACGCCCAGGACTGCGCGTCATGCATCTTGAGATACAAGAAACCACTTGGGCTCGCGCTTCACGCATCCCTAGATGAAACACACCTAGGGCCGTGTGTCATGCGTCCTGAAATACAAGAAAACTGCTTGGGCTCATGCTTCACTCATCCCGAGATAAAACACGCCTAGGGCCGTGTGTCACGCATCCTGAGATAGAATAAAACTGCTCGGGCTTGCGCTTCATGCGTCTTGAGATGAAACTGAGGGGTGTGCGATACATGCACAAAATGAACGAGTGCGATAGATGCACAAAGTGAACAAGTGCGATAGATACACAAAATGTGAACAGGTGCGATAGATGCACAAAGTGAATAAGTGCGATAGGTGCACAAAGTGTGAACCGGTACGATAGATGCACAAAGTGAAGAAGTGCGATTGGTGCATAAAATGTGAATAGGTGCGATAGATGCACAAAGTGAATAAGTGCGATTGTTGCACAAAATGTGAATAAGTGCAATAGATGCACAAAGTGAATAAGTGCGATTGATGCACAAAATGTGAACATCTGCGATTGATGCACAAAATGTGAACTGGTGCGATAGATGCACAAAGTGAATAAGTATGATAGATGCACAAAGTGAATAAGTATGATAGATGCACAAAGTGAATAAGTCAATTCAGTGACAACACATATTTTACACATGAAATAAGAGTGAGAGCATATTCTATGCAAGAAAAAAAAAAAAACATATTCTATGCGAAATATAAATAATGCGAGACACGCATGCAATATGTGATGCACATTCTATGCAACGGAAAAGAATAAAAGTTTAAATCGAATGAAGCAATACTTGGTGGCACCTCCGAGTTACCTCTCGGAGGAATTGTAATATGTTCAAAAGGATACACCTCGTTCATGTTGACAAGCAATGAACATCGTGCGCTAAAACACAGTTTTGAGCTCCCTTCGAAACAATCTGAACCCAACAATGAACCTTCTTTACACTTCTTGGGAAACAAAGACACAAAATAGCATCAGGAAATAGAGGAAGGCCACCGGCCACTTGCCGCTACCTGAGAGGAGGCCGATCGCCTTAGGCCATCAAAAGGTCTTGCCACACCGCCAAATCGATGGCGGACTAAGGCTTTTGGTCTTTTCATCCACGGGTCTTTAAGTATGCATCACAAGAGCTCATTTCCTTACACCCACAAGACCGAAAATCTTCCCTCTCGCCCTTTAGGTGCTCCTTTTTCTCTAGATTTGCGCTTTACATGCGTGTTTCAACGCCCCACGCACACTTTATTCATAAAACCCTCTTAGTTCTCTTCACTTTGAATCGATTGGAATTTGTTTTCAATGCTCTTTTCCTCATTTTCACCCTTCTAGGCTTGTTCTCCTCGAGTTTCTCTCGGGTTTCGTGAACTTTTCTAAGCCTAGACTTTTTCTCTCTCTTAGGGTTGACTTTTTCCAAGTTTACCCTATTTTCTCCATTTTTTTTCACTTTTCATCCGCTTTTCACCCATTTCCCAGATGGCAGATGATATACCATATGACGGGGCTCCTCCAGAGATTCCCCCTGTATTCTCACATGTTGCTGAAGTAGAGGAGCCGGTCATTGCCGAGACTGGTGAGGCGGCTCAGGGTATTGAGGCTAACCTCGAGGCGAAGTTTGACCTGGAGCCGCTACTATTGAGGGTACGACCTTTTGATCCATCCAGGTATTATCCCTGCACACATATCTTGCCACCTGGAGGCATTAGGCGCTTCAGTGACTTCGTTCACGGTGTACTAGAGGACCTCCTATTGAGAGAGCCGGCTTCCCACCTTTCATCCAGCGCCACTGAGGTATAAACTCTATTTTTTTATGCATTTGTGCCTTTTTTTAAACTACATTTCTTGCACTGTCTTTCATCTGACTGCACTTTCACCACTGCCTTATCTGATTCATCTGTTCTTTGCCACAAGGGGAGTCTCGTGCCTTCAGGGGGTACGGAGCTACGACTACGAGAGATTGGTACGACGAGCTCCCTGCAGGAGTTCGTGACATTGTTGACGAGACTGGCTTTGGCCTCTTTTGCTCCAGCCTGACACGGGTCATTGTGAGTCGTCCTCTTCTAGGCGCGCTCGTGGAGAGGTGGTGGGACACCACCAACTCCTTCCACTTCTCCACTGCCGGGGAGATGACGATGACTCCTTACGACTTTGCCATGATCACCGGCTTAGGAGTAGGGGGCGATTCGATCCCTTTCGACATGGACATAAGGAAGTGAGAGGCCGCTTGGATTGAGCTACTGGGAGCGCGCCCACCTTTATACCGGATAGCCATAATCAGATATAGCTGGTTCATTGAGCAGTTCCGAGGGAGCGAGCCAGAGACATTAGAGGAGATGGAGCAGTACGCCAGAGGCTTCCTGGTGTTTGTCCTCGGTACCACCTTGTTTTTGAACAAGTGGAACACCGTGGGCTTATATCTGTTGAGCGCCCTCGTGACCCTTCCCCGGGTACGCTTCTATGACTGGGGCGGAGTTGGCCTCGCTACCCAGTACAGATATATGAGCTTTACTGCCCACCTGAGGGAAGAGCTGATCGGAGGCTACTGGCGAGCCTGGAAGGTACACATTTCAGTTCCCTCTTTGCACTTTACAATTTTCTGCTTCACATTTTCTGCTTTATATCTGTTCATCACTTGTGCTTTCTGCTTTGCACTTTCTGCATCTGTTCATGCATTGTTGATCACATATTACTGCACTTTCCTCGCAGCTGTGGGTTTATGCATATTTTCCAACTCTTGCCCCAGAGCCCATGGAGAAGCTCCCCTCGATAGTCCCTTACTCGAGGCGGTCTGATGGCAGGTGTCAGCATTGGAGCCGTGAGTCCTTCACTTTCTTCTAGTGGCCACCCACGAGGTAACCCAAAACATAGTTACTTCTACTTTACAACTGTTCTTATTCACGCTTTAGCAACTGACAACAATTAACAATTTGTACACTCTCTGTTTGCAGATCATGTGGCAGCCCTGGTGTAGACTGCCCAAACTCCGCTCCGCGTGCGAGGACGGGAATCATGGTTCTAGCTACTATAGTTTAGACTCCTGTCACGGTTCTGAATCTAATTTCACAAAGTACAATGTAAGACTGATAAATCACCAAAGAGTCCAAATCTGGCAAATCGTTTTGGAAAACTGATTTTAATCAAGAAGTGCCAAACATGGACTGCTTTGCCAGATTTCAGAGTCGCCACCTAAATATTTTGTTTTGGGAAATTTAGGAAACCCTAACTCGTGCCGAAGGCCACGTGTCCGTCATCACCAAAGTTGCCTTAGCTCGAAAACTTGGGTACGAGGGGGGAAGGTCATGAAATGAACACCCCCACTCGCCCGATCAAAGGATCGGCCTCTACTAACATAATATGTTATTTTTGAAAACACATGCATTCTTATTCCGGTTTATTAGCTAGCTTACTATGTGATGCACACAGCATACAAGTATAGACACAATCTCGCAAATTGGAATAGAACAACTCATGTTTGTTTGTGAAAATGGTTTGAAAGTGCTACTCGCAAGTAGGCTAAGACGCGGATTTGCCACCCTCAAGTGGGCTTAGAAAAACATGATTTTGCCACTTCAAGTGGGCTTAAAACTTATAGTCATCGAGTTGTTCCAGTCCAGGCAATCAAGCCTTCATCCACAGGCATTCATGCAGTTTAAACACTTAAGCAGGTAGCCTTATGGCAAGCATGCTATCATGGCAGTCACTTACACACATGCAAGGATGCTAAAGCGTAAACACTCACAGTGTACTCCGAGCCAAAAAAGAAGCTAGTTAGTAATCAATGCATGATCCTAGCTATGTTAACAATGCCTAATGCAACACATGCAAAAATGCAACTAGGATAGGCTCGGCTATTCTAAGATGTCATGTGAATGCAACTTGATAACATGTATTCAAATTGGTATTGAAATACAATGCAGTTTGTATGATGCGCCGAACCCGGTGCATGCAAGACAGATGAATGAATACAAACATGCGAAGCATAAGTATGCTAATTGAAACATGCCCTAAAACTAACCATCAAAAGCTGATAAGTAAAAGGGAGAAAGAAATGGGGGTTGGAAGACATGCATCACACGCACTCACACTTATTACAATAGTTGTGCCCTTTCGACGGAGGGTCCGAATAATAAGCTAACTAGCTAATCTAAGCTAATTAAACTAATTATTACAAAACGAAACTAATTAACTAACAAGTTAACTAATTAGAAACACAAATGAATAGCTAATTGCATTAACTACTTAAGTACAAAACCAAATAGCTAACTAGCTAAGCAAAGCAGTTAAAAGGGGCCTCAGGGCGAGAAGTGCATGCATGCTCGGTCGCCTCATTCGGAAATCCATCGCTATGCCCCAACTTGTCTCTGTTTGCATTTGATTTCTGATCACTACACAAGCTTCCAGGTAGCTTCTACTCCATCATGGGAACCTCCAGGAAGGCTGCCGACCACTTGGTGGTGTTGTAGACCACCTGTAGACCACTTACATTTGCTGCAAACCAGAAAAAGTGGTCAGCCAGCCACTTTTATTAGTCTGTCGACCAGAAAATGCTGCACAACTCCATTTTGCTGCAACAGAGAACAAGAAGGAGCACGACAGTGTATTTGCAAGATATGTGTGCACAACCACCCTCCCTATCATTTCTTAAGCTCAAGGGAGTGCGGTTCTCGACTCTCGGGCCACCAACCGAGCATCGCAATGCACGATGGCTGAGAAGCCAAGATTGCACAATTCAATGTAAATGAATGCACAAATGACACATAAGGGCCTTAAACTATATCATGCTTGATCAAGAGCGTGGGTGACCGAGAAATGAGACACGTTTCATCATTTTAACGTCCCTCGTTCCTCGTGTTTCGATTAACTTTCATTCCAAACACCATGCAAGGCAACAACATGGAAATACAATGCAATGCAACATGAGCATGTCAAAACAAAGTCCTTAAGCATTGAGGCACACAACACTAAGGCTATACAATGCGATGCACAATGGACTAAACCAACCCCAAATAGAATTCATGCATGCCAAGACAATGGCCAAAACACTCTTAAAAGATGGCATGAAAGGCTAGAAAATGCATGCTCATGCATTGACTCACCAATTAAGCATAAGAGCACAACTCTCAAAAGTGCTCAAGGAGTGACAAATATAGAAGTGTGACAACACTATATGCTCTGAAATCACATAAGAAATGATGCCAAATCATCCAAACAACACAAGCATGGCATGCTAGAAGGCTCAAAACTTGAAACTAGCATAGGCATTTGCACTATAGCTATGCAATACATGAACCATATGGCCAAGACAACCCAAAACAGTCCTAGAGCATGTCAAAATAATGCTAAAACATGCATAGAGCAAAGCCAAAACAAGCTAGCATGAAGGACCAAAATATCAAGTAAGCAAGGTCAATAAGGAGGATTACACTACACCTACCACAATCAAGCATGAGATGACTTTACCAATAAAAATCAGAGTTATGGCATGTCAAAATAACACCAAAAATAGGCTAATACCAAGTCAACACATGCTAGAATAACAAGCTCACTCATTAGGCATGCATGGCTAGCAAAGAGGACTTACACTACAAGTGTAAGAAGCAAATAAGGGATGCTCTAACCAACCAAAAAAAGAGTTGTATCATGGAAAAATAAGGCCCAAAACACACTGAAATTGTGGCCCAAAAGCCTAGGCAAGATGGCATACATAAGGGCTCATATTTAAGGCATAAAGCACAACCCCTTCAAAGCATTGAAAAAGTGACACATGTGAGGGCATGACCACACTACATGCACTGAAATCATGGTAGAAATGAGGCCAAAGCATGCAAATAGTCCAAGCAATGCATGCTAGTGACATGGAAACTCAAAGCTAGTGAGCTAGAATGCACTATGGCTATACAAAGTAAGGCATGCATGACCCAAAACACTTAAAACAGAGCTTAAGCATGGTAAACATGAGTAAAAGCTTGCTGGAGTTGAGCCAAAATCATGCTAGAATGATGGTCTAAAGCATGATGCATGTTAGGCTAGTATGGAGGGTTGCACTACAAGTGCAAGGAGCATACAAGAGGTAATCAAACCAACCCCTAGATAGAGGTATATCATGCTGAAATAAGGCCTGAGACATGCTAAGATGGAGCCAAAACATGCTTAACAAACATGCTACTTTGATGAGCCATCAACACAAGCATACAAGAGAAGATGAGGGGGAACAACCCCCACCCATTTGGGGCCTCAAAACCAAGTTTCCACCACTGAAATTCCTCTGGAATTCAGTGGTAGAAAGGCCAAATAAAGGCTAAAACAAAAGCCTAAAGTGATGGCTCAAAAGCCTAGCAAATAGGGCATGTAAGGGAGTAGATCACCCCCAACACCAAGGAAGCCTCAAACAAACATCTTAAACACTTAAAATCAGAGCTTTTTGCATTTTAAAGTTAGGCCTAAATCAACATGTAAATAGGGCCAAAGACTTAAACAAAAATAAAGCTTTAAGGGGTTAGAAACTCACCCTTGTAGAACAACTTCAAGGAAGCAACTCCAGTAACCTTTTTGGATCAAAAGCAGTCCAAAAACACCAAAACTAGCTTCAAGGTGCCTCAGCAACAAGAGTGTGGTGTTTCACTAGGTGTTTGTGTGCAAAAGTGTGAAGAATAAGCACTTTCAAGCACAAATATGAAGAGGAGGAGCAATATAGAGATAGATGCTATATGTATAGCTCCAATACAAAATTCTGAACCTGAGAAAAGAGGGAGGAGGCTCCCTTTTATAGAAAATCAAGAATCAAGCTTCTTGAACAAGCTAAGAGCTTGAACCAATCCATCCATACACGTGTATGGAGGATGCAATCTGTGCACTCCGGTGCGCACTGGCATCCTAACACACTGAAAAGAAGAAAAGGCATCAACCATTAAAGTGGTCGACCACCACGTCATTGGTCGGCCAGCTACTTTTTCTGGCTGGCAAGAAGAAAAAGTGGTCAGCAAGGGGGAGGAGTGGTTTGCACAAAGAAAGCAAGGTGGTGGCATGGCTGCCGACCACTTTTGGTGGTCCAAAGACCACCAAGACCAGCTGGCCGACCAGAAAGCTGGCTGGCGGGGAAGAAAAGTGGTCTATGGGAAGAGAAACTGGTCTTCAACCCTTATTCCACCCTCCAAGCAAGGAAAACAAGGTTTGTGCCAAAAAGAAACCAAAAAGGATGCAAAACAAGAGTCCGCGGGACAAGGCACGCAGCCGGGAGCCTTAAAGACTAGTCTACGGGCACAGAAAGTGGTCTACCAGAGGGAAAGGTGGTCTACGACCACAAAAAGTGGTCTTCAGACCTCTGTTTCCTTCTAAACCAAGGCAACAAGGCGTGGTCCAAAAACCAAGCCAAGAGGAGAACGTTAAGAGGTCCTGAGACAAGGTGCTCGGCCGAAGGCTCTAAAAACTAAAAACTAGTCTATAATAGGGAAAAGTGGTCTACGACCACAAAAGGTGGTCTGCAGACCTCTCTCTCCCTCCAGGCAAGGGCAACAAGGCATGGCCTACAAACTAAGCCAAAACACAAAGAGTTCAGAGGCCTAGAGGCATGGCACTCGGCCGAAAACTCCAGAAACTCGAAACAAGCACAAACATGTGTAATCATCGAGCGCTCAAACGATGACGTTTGAGTCTTAAGGTCGGTCAAAAAATGGGGTGTCTACACCTGGGCCATGATGCCAGCCGAGGTGCAAGACTAGTACGCAGGAGCCTGGGCCACTTCTCATTTTCGGATCCTACTTAAGGACCTAGTTTGCCGGGCCTGGTTCCTGAGTGAGTGGTTCGTCCGCTTGATCGTGGGCTTGCCAGACCCGATCTTTCCGATGCCACCACCAAAGTCTATGAGATCAGCAGATAGCCTATCCGTTGATGCAGTTACTCAGTTCATAGTGGGCTTGGATACTAATTACTTTAGGCTAGAAGGTCACTACGCGACCTTTATTCAGACTCACCTCATGCCACCCCTAACAGGAGCTCGTGGAAGCGAGGGGGCGAGGGCTCCTGTGGCAAGGGATGCGACTAGGGTGACCAGGGCCCGTATTAGAGGGGCTCCCCCTACGAAGTAGAGCACCCATTGGCTAGAGCTTCCTACCACGCTTACATGTTGGCAGCATACTGGGGCAGCTTACCAGATCCCGATTGAGCCTGTAGAGGCTGGACACGAGCTAGTCAGAGTTTGGGGTTTGTCTCAAGTATGGACCATACTTTTCTATTTGCACCTCGCATTTCATTTCAGATATGTTTATTGTAGACACTGATCATCCAAATGCATTTGCAGGCATCCATAGAGTACACGGGGAGCACTCTCAAGCTGATAGCCTCCTTGATGGGCATGGTACAGAGGAGGAAGACGCTGCTTGGTCTCCACGACATCCCGGTAATTTCCTTCAATTTGTACTTCATGTTATCATCTTTTCACTGATACACTGACGTTTCAACTGTAGTCTTTCCCAAACTACGCTGATACACTGCATTGGCACACTGTACTCACACATGTACTCATATTGTATCTGATTTCTACATACCACTTATATCTGATACACACACTATAACTGATAAGTTAACAACTGTCTTTTTTCAAATCCCATCTGTACCAATTGCAACGGTAGCGGCAGCAGCACCAGCACCGGCAGTACCTCCTCCAGTAGCAGGGAGGAGAGAGAGGGATAAGGGCACTCGAGGCCAAAGCAGTCCTCCAGAGCCCATCTTGAGCGATGATAATGCTGAGACTAGTGACTCTGAGGAGGCAACGAGTCGTTATTCTGAGTCATCTGAGAGTGGAGATAACAATACTGGCTCAGGTTCTAAGAGCGGAGGTGATAATGTCGATACGGGTTCTTGGGCAGAGAGCAGAGATGATGCCTGCTCTGGTTCTGGCTCAAAGACTGATTCAGACAATGGCGCTGATGGAGATAGTGCCCCAGAGTCCTCTCCTCCGAGGAAAATGACGAATAGGGCCTCTCGGGCCTGAGGCGTCAGACGTTAAGTTTTGATTTTTTTTGCTTCGTTTCTTTTTGTTTGGTAGCATTAGCACATTGTATAGCTTCAGATAGGTTTATTTGCTTTGAAACTTGTACTTCTCTTTTGTAAAAACCATGATCGGAATAAAAACTCATAATTTTTATAAAAAGTGTTGTTATTTTTACATCATGAGCACCATATTTGTATGAAATGGACATGGAATTGAATTGGCCAAGTACGTGCTTGATTGAGACAATGCTCTTAATTGGGTAACGAACTGACCAACAAACGAAATACAAAATACAACATGCGACTTGATAAACAAAGCAAAAACAACTCAAGTACAAATAAGCAAACTTGCTAAAACCAAAAAGACTCAAAACAAGACCTTGAAACACTCAAAGATCAAGACAAAAACACATGCTTCCAGTACTGCTCAGCATATAGGTGGACAACAGGCCTGAGAAAAAGGTTGCTGGCCAGAGAGGGAGCTTGCCGACCATAGAGAGTGGCCTGCCGGCCATTAAAGGTAAGAATCGCCATATTACTGACAGCTGGCTTCCATTCACAGCCTTATCTTCTACAAAAGGTCCAGCTTCGTGAATTCTTCTCTAGAACTTCATTTCAGCTGCAATTTCTTCTACAAACAGAGCCATTTTTTGCCGAAAAGCTCTCGGATTAGATAGCGACTTTAGACGGCTCGAAAAAGGTAAATTTCTGGGTTTCGGCATAAATGCACTTTTTTTGTTGAGCCGAACTTCACTTTGTTTTCCATTCCTTCATGTCGCGGCACGATGTTGGGACCCAATTACACACGTCTTTAACTTCGAGGGATAAGAGATATACTTGACAATTGAAGAATTTTAGGCATTAATGGAATCCCGGCGAGATGTAGAAATCATGCCTCAGCCCCATTTTGGCCACGCCCAAGCTTTGAGACGGATGTGTGGGCTCACTCTGCACGAGGCTCGATCTTTGGCCCACAACAGAGAGCTAGACATATCCAGCTTGATTCATCTATTTTCCGACGTCGATGATAAAGGCGACCTTTTCTAGCAAAGTATTCGACAACATGCCCTCTGCTTATGTATGCTGGTTCATTTCCTTCTTGCCCCTAGTTTCGATGGGTCCAGCATTCGATTAATCGAAATAGCCCAAGGTTTGAATGAAGGCAAGAGTTGTATTAGCTTGGTACTAGTCGAGACTTTAATGGGCTTAGATGCCTTTCATCGACGAGAGACTACCAGATTTGCAGGGAGTCCACTATTTCTTCAAGTATTGTTTCCCACCATTTCTCATATATGTTTCTCACATCACTCGCCACTCCTGCTCTATTTTTCTCTCAAAGCCCTTTTCTCACTTTTCTCTCAACATACATCTCTCTTTTCTTTCATCCCTTCCTAGGTGTGGCTTATGGGTAAGCTGAAAGTAGTGGACTCTTGCCCTAAGTACTCAACTCCAGGCTATTTCCTCTGCCACCAACTAGTGGATTTTCCCAACGAGGGGTGGGGGTGCAACTAGATATGCAACAGGTTTGCTACTGACATAGTTTGGCGTTTGCCCCTGGCTTAATCTGACCGAGATGAGTTACAACATGGCTCGGCAACCTGGCATACAATTGATCGGCCTTACGCACTGTGTGTTCTACTTCCCCTTCCGGTTTAGACGTCAATTTGGCCACGATCAGACTTACCCAGAGGAGTGGGTAGAGTACTCGATTTTATTCCCCATCTGTGGTTCACACTTGGCTAGGTACCTTACTGCTTGGAGGACGAGAGAGCTTCTAGCCCCTGCCCCTAGTTTTAGTTGCGTCCTTTCTGGTGAATGTTTGGCTTGGCTCGAGTATAAGGCACAAATCGAGCCCACTTTGACTTCAGAAGCTTCACAAGCATGAGCAGGGGACACGGGAGCACCTGACTCATCTATGCCCCTAGTTTATTGCTTTGACCTTTCTTTTCAAGTTTTTCCAATGTAATAAAAGAAACTTTGATTTGTATCAAAGAGTTGGAGAACTTTTATGTTGAAATCAATGAAATTAAAGTTGTAACCACTAAAAATTTTCCTTTTGGTCCAAAAATGGTCTAAGTTGTAAAAAGTAAGATTTGAACAAAATCAACTTTTATTTAAACTTTCCAAAACCATTTTCGAAAAGAATCACCACTTGACATGCATGAAATCAATCCTCAAGATGTACAACCCTGAATCAAAAGATCATAAATTGTCCCTTGACTGAATAGCACTGCTCAGCAGTATAACCAGCTTTTCTCTTAGAGTAAAGATCACAACTGAACCTTCAGGTAAAGAACAGACAAAGATGACCTGATCAGACACATGGATAGGACAGTTGAGTTGGAAGTGGTTACGGCCGAACTTCAGGATGAAGTTGCCTACATATCCCAAAGATGGGAATTAGGCCTTACGTAGTTCGGTATAGGTTCACTCGAGTATTTACTCTCTCCTTTTACGCTCTAACTTTTACCAAAGTCGCCCTTTAGGGTTTTCAACCTTGCGAGTTCAGTTTTTCTTTATTTCTAATTTTTCATGCTCTAACTTTTGCCTATCATCCTTCCAGGTTTTCGGCCTAGCGAGCCTCTTAGGGATAGTATTTCTTCGACTTGTCCATGTTGATCGGTTGTGAAAATTCTAGGCCATCCAGGTCTATGAGAATAATAGCTCCACCCAACCAAATAGCTTTAATGATGTAAGGACCAGTCCAATTGGGTCTAAACTTGCCCCTAGGGTCATAAATAGGAGCTCGGTTGTCTTTCAGCACTATATCTCCCTCCCTGAGATTCTAGGACTTAACTTTCTTGTTAAAAGCCCTAGAAATTTTGTGTTGGTAACACTGAACGTGATACAATGCTTTCAGTCTTCTCTCATCAAACAGCATCAACTCCTCAAATCTGCTTTGCTGCCAGTCCGCCTCTGCTATCGGACACTCAGCCATAACTCACAGCGACGGGACTTCTATTTCAATTGGCAAAACAGCCTCCATTTCGTAGACAAGAGCATAAGGGGTTGCCCTTGTAGATGTCCGGATTGAAGTTCTATAGCCCCATAGTGTGAATGGCAATTTATCTGGCCAGTTCCTGTAGGTCTCAACCATCTTCTGCAAGATATTCTTGATGTTCTTGTTGGCGGCGTCAACAGCTCCGTTGGTTTGCGGCCTATATGTAAATAACTTATGGAAAGCCACATTATATATATCCAACAAGTCTATCACCTCTTTCTTGAAGTAGGAGCTATTATCTGATATGATCTCATTTAGGACTCCATATCGGCAAATGATGTTGTTTCTGATGAACTTGGCCACATGCGATGCTTTCAACACTGCATAGGACTGAGCTTTCACCCACTTTGTAAAGTAATCAATTGCCACCAAGATGTATTCGTGCCCATTCGACCCTTTTGGTGTGACTGCACCGATGACGTCAATTTCCCATATTGAGAAAGGCCACGGCGAAGTCATGTTGTATAGTTTTGATGGCGGGATATTCATGCGATTTGCACGAATTTGGCATTTGTGGCATCGCTGAACAAAACCAATACAATCCTCCTTTATAGTGGACCAGTAGTAACCTGGCCTGAGAATCTTCCGGGCTAACATCACTCCATTCATGTGCGCTCCGCACTGTTCCCCATGGATGGCTTCCATCAAGCGCTTTGATCCCTCTTCTTCAACACACAACTTGTGCATTCCCAGATGACCTCTTTTGTACAGTTTACCTACGTAGATGATAAATTGGATGGCTATCCGCTGTAGACCCCTTTTGTCCTTGGCATTTGCCCCTGGTGGATAAATCTCCTTTTCCAAGAAGTTCCAAATATCGTAGTACCAAGGGTTTTTGTCTTGCGCTTCATCTATTGCGGCGATAGTTTCATAGGCCGGCGTATATCTCTGCTCAATGATAATCGGACGCATCCGGACTCCTAGTAGGATATCTACCATAGAAGATAAAGTTGCTAAAGCATCAGTGTAGACACCCCATTTTTGACCGTCCTCAAGACTTGGACGTCACCGTTTGAACACTCGGTGATCATCCATGTTTGTGTTCGTTTGGAGTTCCCGGAGGTCTCGGCTATGTGCCTTGCCTTAGGATCTCCGAACTCGACTGTTTAGTGTCTGGTTTTGCACCAAACACTTGTGTTTTGCCTTGGAAGGGCAGGGAATGCCTTGTGAGGCATCCCCACACATCACCGGCCATGGCTAGAGGCCACCGGCTGGTTTTTTGTTGCCATCGGCAATGTATATTGCCGGTCGGCACTCTTTGTTGCCGGTCGGCAGTCCATTTTGTCAAAATGACAATTTTGGGCAGCCGACTACTGTTCATCTGCTTTTGCAGATATTTTAAGACAGTTGTCTTGCATTTTGTTGGCTTCTTTGTTGGCTTCCTTGATAAGCTTACAAGATTGATGGCCTATAAGAAGAGGGCTCCTCTCTTGGCCTTGAGGGTGAGAGATTTTGGTTAAAAACATTGTGAGAGAAGCTCTGGTTTTAGGTTTAGGGTTTCATACATATCCTATCTCTATATTTCTCTCTTGTGTGTGTATAAGTGTGTTTTTGCCTTACTATTGCACAAAAACACCTAGTGCTACACCTTTTCTTGGTTTCTTCAAGGACCAGAGATTGTTCTTGGTGTTCTTGAGTGGTTTTGAACTCAAAGAACCAGTTGGAGCTCCATTGTTGAAGAGGTTCTTCAAGGGTAAGAAACTAGTCCTTTTTACCCCTTTCTTGCATTCTATCTTTTTCCTATCTTAGAACTATTTTTGTGCTTAGTGTATAACATAAAAAAGTTCTATTTTTGGGCCCTCTAAATAGTTTGTTTAGAGTGTTTTGTGGTTTGGAGGTGTTTGACCCCTCTTAAGCCTTGAGAGGCCCCCATTTTGTGCTATTTTGAGTGAGTTTCGGGACTTTGGTGTTTAGGCCTCCTCACCACTAAAATCTTGAGGGATTTCAGTGGTAAGGATGGTGCCTTGAAGTCCCAAGAAGGAGAGGGCCACCCCCTCTCCTTGTTGTCCTTGAAAAGGGCACTTTTTGGCCTCTTGAGGGAGCATCATGTTTGAGGGTTTGTTGATCATGCCTTGGCTGTTTTTCATGCTCATCTTGTCATAATATAACATGGTTCTAAGTTGGTTTTGGTACACCATGCATGCTTAGCATACCTACCTTGTAATGCCATGTTTAGGCCTTAACATGTTTTAGGTTGTAAACCATTATTCTAGCATGATTTAGGCTTGGTCTTGTGAAGCTTATTTGCATGATTTGGTGTGCTAAGGGACTGTTTTAAGTCATTGGAGTCATTCATGCCTTGCTTTGTATAGCCACCATGCAATACCTCTTGTATGCCTTAAGCTTTAACCCCTCTAGCATGCCTTACTTGCATGACTTGTTTGATTGGGCACCTTTTCTAGCATGTTTCTAGTGTCTAACATGTTGGTTATATGTCCATGTTTGTGCCTTTTAAGTGTGCTTAAAAGTTGCTTTAATATGCCTAAGTGTTGGACCATAAGTGCATGCATGTTTGCATGTTATTTTGCCTTCATCTTTGAGCACATTAGCCACTGTTTTGGACCTAACTTAGAGCTGTCCAATTAGTGTAAGTCCATCCCTTGCATGCCATTCAAGTGTTGTTACATTGTACCATGTTTGCATGCTTTGGTTGCATATGTTGCATGCTTGAAATCACTTGCATTTGCCTTGCATTCCTTTGGTCGAATGCCTAGCATGTTGCATGCTTAGATTCCATCTTGCATGCTCTAGTGGTTTGCATAATTGTGGCATGCTTGTTTGCTTTGTTGCTTGGGTTGTGAACCTAATGTGCATTGCATGTTTGCATGCTTCCTTTTATGCCATGTTGCATACTAGTTAACATGCCTAGGTTGCATTCCATCTAGCATGCATGCCTTGTCCCTTGATCAAGTGATAAGGAGTGGGCCTTTGTTTGTTTGGTTTGCATTGCATTTGAAATCAATGTGTACAACTTGGTTCTTTGGGCCATCATGCATGGAAATGCTTGATTGGTGGTCCAAGAACCAAGGACCATGTCCCTTTGAGTCATAAACATGATAAGAGGCTTGGTTGGTGCATACATGGCTTGAGTTGCATTGCCATGCAAGGTTACATCTCTCTTCCGTCAAACAGTTCTGAGGAATTTATTGCGATCGATCGCCTGAGTGCCGACTGGCAATCAATTGGTGGCCGATAGCTTCACTCTCTGCCGATGACCACATCCTACTGCTGGTGGCAATTCTACTCAGCCGGTGGTGTCTTCCAATGTCCAGGGAAGCAATTCTGAGACTTTGGCAGTCTTCAGAGGGGCAGAGTAGGGAAAACAGAGGCAGTCTATGCATGGCAGTGCACTTCCGAGCAGGACCCGAGCATGCATTGCATTGGGCACTCTTCCCGAGGCGTTTTACTGTCTTTCCTAGCTTAGTTAGTTTGTTAACTACTTAGGCAATTTGTAATATTTAATTAGCTTGTAGGTTAATTATCTGTAATATTTATTCGGTCCCTCCGAGCGAGGGCGAATCTGTAATAAGTGTGGGTGCGCGTGTGTGCATGTCTTCCAATCCCCACTTCTTTCTTCCCTTTTATTTACCCGCTTATGATGGTAGATTAGGGCATGTTTAAATTAGCATACCTTATGGTATGCATGCGTGCATCCATACATTTGTCTTGCATGCACCGGGCTCGGCACATCATGCTAACTGCATTTGTACTTCAATTCCAAATTGAATACGTGCATCAATTGATTGCATTTCACATACCATGTTTAGGTTAGCCGAGCCTACTCTAATTACATCCTGTATGTGTTGCATTAGTCGAACTTAACATGAACTAGGACCATGCATGTTTGCTAACTAGTTTATTGTTTTGGCACAGAGTACGATGTAAGTATTTTCCTGCTTTAGCATATCGCATGTGTGTGAATGCTATCATGACAGCATGCTTACCATGTGGCTAAATGCTTATGTGATAAACTGTCCGATTGCCTGTGGGTGAAAGTTGGATTGTCTGAGTTGGAAAAACTCGTTGAAATCCGTATTTTTAGCCTACTTGCGAGTAGCAAATCCCAAAGTGCTTTTCAAAACAAACGGATATGCAATGTTGTTCCAAATTAGGCGATCTAGTCTATACTTGTTTGCTGTGCGCATAACATAGTAATTCTAGGCTAATAACTGGAATAAGAGCACATAAAGTTTTCAAAATCGGATATCATGGTTAGTAGAGGCCGGTCTTCGGACCATGGTAGGGTGCTCATAAATGACCTTCCCAATCGCATCTAAGCTCCCGAGCCGAGGCAACTTTGGTGATGATGGACACGTGGCCTTTGGCACCGAGTCGGTTTCCTAAATTTCCCCATTAAAAAATATTTAGGTGGCGACTCAGATTCCGCAAAGCTTCCATGTTTGGCACTTCTTTTTTAAAAATCTGTTTTCTCAAAACGATTTGCCGGATTTGGACTCTTTGGTTCAGATTTAGAACCGAGACACAAAATCGAGTCCGAAGTGTAGCGAGGCCCCCCCGCGGGCTTGTTACAATCAGCAAACCTGTTGTTCTCTCCAGTAGATGCGTGAAAGTCAACTTTTCAAACCTAGGAATCAGAACATCCAAGGTCTAGTGATAAACCCTCATCTTTTCTTCTTTGACCTTCCAGTCTCCATTTGCTTGGAAAACAACTAAGTTCGAGTCCCTGATAACATCCAATCTTTTTGCCCCTAGTTCCAAGATGGCTTCCAAACCAGCGATACACACTGCCTATTCTGCTTCGTTATTGGACACCTTGAATCAGAGTTTGAAGGCTAAAGGTATATGAGAGTCGTCGGGTGCTATCAGCAACACACCTATCCCATAACCGTACTGATTGGATGCTCTGTCAAAGTACATTGTCCACATCTCCTCCTCGACTTGCAAAATGGCCTCATCTAGGAATAGGTATTCCACCGCTTCATCCCCTTCTACTGGGTGGTCTACCAAGAACTCCACTACAGCTCTCCCTTTGACCGACTTGTGGGTAACATACTTGAGATCAAAGAAGAAGCAACCAACAGGCTAGCCTACCTGTAAGCACTGGTTTCTTAAAGAGATATTTGATGGGACCTAATCTCAAAACCAAAATTACGAAGTGAGCTAACAAGTAGTGCCTCAACTTCCTAGTAACCCATACCAAGGCTAGGCAAGCTTTCTCCAACTAAGTGTAGCCGGTCTTATAATCTAGCATCTTCTTACTCAAATAGTAAATGGCTTTTTCCACCCTATCTTCACATTCCTGAGTGAGCATGCATCTCATAGTTGTGTCTGTTACTAACAGGTACAGAATCAAAGGCTTCCCCGGCTCTGGCAGTTACAACACAAGCGAATTCTGAAGGTACTGCTTAATCTGCTCAAAAGTGAATTGACATCGATCATCCCATCGGAATTTCTTTCCTTTCTCCAGGAGACCAAATAATGGTTCACAAGTCAAGGTTAATTTGGAAATAAACTGTCTTATGGATTGCACTTTACCTGGAAAGCCTCGCATCTCCTTTTCAATCCTTGGTGGTGACATTTCTAAGATGGCCTTGATTTTGGAAGGATCTACCTCAATGCCCTTTTGTGTGATCAAAAAGCCCAGGATTTTCCCTGCTGTTACGCCGAAAGTACATTTCTGCGGATTCAACCTAGTCTGTATTCTCTGATCCGTTGAAAGAATTTCATCAAGGCACTGTAGTGGTCCTCTTTTTCTTTGGACTTGACAATCATGTCGTCCACATACACCTCAACCTCTTTGTGGATCATATCATGCAGAATGGTGGTTGCAGCCCTCTAATAAGTAACCCCTGCATACTTCAGCCCAAACAGCATAACCTGATAGTAGTAGGTACTCTACGGCGTAGTAAATGCAGTTTTCTCTCTATCCTTGGGCACCATCAGAATCTGGTTATACCGAAAAACCTATCCATGAAGGATAGCTATGCATGACCTGCAGTGAAGTCCATTAATTCATCAATGTGCGGCAAAGGAAAGTCGTTCTTCAGACTGGCTCTATTCAAATCCTGGAAGTCCACACACACCTGGATTCTACCATCTTTTTTTGGCACTGGGACGATGTTGGCCAACCAAGTTGAATATTCAAATACTAACAAGAAACCTGTCTCGATCTGCTTGGTGAACTCCTCCTTGATTTTCAGCACCCAATCCGGAAGGATTCTTCGTAACTTCTGCTTGACAAGTCGGGCCTTGGGGTCAAGAGGGATCCGATGCTGTACAATCTTAGGATCGATTCCAGGCATGTCTTCATAGGACCACGCGAAAACATCTTTGAAATCTTTTAATAAAGTGACTAAAGGCTCGCGTTTCTTTAAAGATAATGTAGGCCGATCTAGACCAGACGCGGATCCTTCTTAGTACCCACGTTAATAGCAATGATTTCATTAGCACAGGGTTTTGCAAACCTCTCATCCTCTCGATTAATCAAGTTTTTCAAAACTAGAGGAATTCCTTTCTTTTCGTTTTCATTAAAATTCTGAAAATCTTAGTCAATGCAATAAACAAGCGGCATAGAGAAATACTCAAAATCAGTAGTGTTTTCATTCATAAGATCCAGCTCTTCGGTTACAACCACCTCAAAAAAAATAAAAAATAAATAAAAAAAAGAGGACCTGGACAAGACCTTGGCATCTGGGTTATCACCCCTGAGAATACCAGACTAGGACTCAAAAGAACCGGAATCTGATTCCGACCCCACAAACTCTGTGGAATTAGATTCTAGCTCATTACCTGACTTAGAATTAGACAGGTAGCCCTTCTCCAGCTGCTAGATAAAAGATGGTGCCTTCGATGCATCCAAAATGCTGCTGGATGGTTTACACCCGGTTGGTCCCCGATCATGGAGATGGTAAGGTTATCCCCCAAGATCACTAAGTTAGCCGGAGGATCTGGAAGGAGACATGCCAGTGCTGTCCCTACTCCAAGCTCGCTATTGTCCGAGTCACTTTCCATGCTCTGTTCAGCTTCAGTACATGGCTCAGCCTTTTCCTCGGCATCACTATCTTGCTACTATAGATCAAAAAAGATTTCAAATCCGAGGACACGCTGCTTCACAGAATTCATCCAGGGCTCGGGAAATTCATCCAAGATTTCAAATCTGGCAGAGGATGAATAGATGAATTCCCAAAAACAATCGCCACTCCTTTCCCGTGGGAGTATTTCAACATTTGGTGGAGGGTAGAGGAGATTGCTTTCACCAGATGCAACCAGGGTCTCCTTAGCAATAAGTTGAAGGTGGCCGGGACATCCAAGACATGGAACTCGACATCCTGCTGAGCAGGACCTATTTGGACTCTGATTTGCACCGTGCCCATAACCTCTCTACTTGTATTATCATATGCCCGAATTACTTGGGTTGTGGGCACAAAATCTACCGGTCTAAGGCCGATGGCATAAGCTGTGCGGGAAGGACAGATGTTGATAGCTGAACCGGTGTCTATCAACACCATCGGTACCCATTTTTCCTTGTACTCAACTGATACATACATGGGTTTGTTGCGATCTGAGTCTTTCGGCGGCAGTTTTTTGTCAGAAAAGGTTAGGGTTGGCCCGGCAACACTTGGGAAGACCAGTCCCACAAGCTGTTTAGGAGTAATGTCAATGGACAATTTAGCTTTGTCCATTGCTAACAATACAGCATGTCGATGTACCCGGGAGGCCATAAGCAGACCTTAAATTGAGATGTCAGCTTGGATTTTCTTCAGTTGTTTCAACACAACTTCTTCTTCCAGCTGCTTCTCTTTCTGTTTCTCAACCTCTCTGTCTTTCCCAGATGCCTCGGCTTGATCTAAGTGTGGTGGCTTGAAATACTGCCCACTTCTTGTCATGTGGTCTATCTCTTCTACGTACCACGTGTTGTCTAGAAGGCACTCACCCCAGTCCTTATCAGTGTGGGCCAGAAGTAGATCGTCATCCTCCCACCACACACTTCCGGCAGCCGACAAACAGTTGTCTGGCTCCGTTCTGATCACTCTTACATCATAAGTATCCCTTGCAGTGTGTTGGGCCATTACAGCTTCCTGGTTGTTTTCAACCCTCTCTTGTGCAAACTGCTTCAAGCCTTACTGCTCAGGTCCACAAGATACTCACAATGCCCAGCCTTCGAAATTTGAATTGTTCACGCCGGTGTTCTCCAACAATTTTCCATTTTCATCGGCCATTCCGGCCACTGCAGCAATTCCTGCTTTCTTTTCCTCCGGTTTTGTCTCAGTTCCTTCCTCTTTGTCGGGTTCATCACTCAACCACCCAGAGTTGTTCGTTGATCTATTCAAATCAAACCAGTCAATCTGCACTTCCCCTTGATCTTGTTCGTCGAAGAATTGCAGGTTGTCTAAGTCCTCCTCAAGTTTCACTAAATCATCTAACCCTTGACTCGAGCCATCCTCCCTAACCACATTAACCTCCATTATAGTTGGCAATACCACTTCTGGCCTGGCTTGATCAATCGGCACAATGTCGCAGCTTGGATCGTACACGTCCTTAGAAAGGCCCTCAAAGCACTCAGGCAACGGACTCACACTTTCTTCCAAGGTCAACCTCTCTTGTACTGCAACTGTCACCACCTCAGGCTTAGGTTGAAGTGCGGACATGTCCATCATGCACAAATCTGTGCTTTCAGGAATGAACACCGTCGGTCTGGGTAGGTAGGAAGGGGCAATATATATGCTGGGGTCGTGGAGGATGGCCAATGTATGGATTAGGTTTAGATTGTGAGGTGGGGAACTTGATTGTGGGCTGGGAGAGGGTTTGTGGTCACATTTGCTTTTTGGGGTGGTGCAATCACCTTATTATCAATGAAGTCTTGAATCTCATGGCGTAGTCTGAAGCATTGGTCGGTGTTATAACCATGTTGCTGGTGGAAAGCACAGTATTTGGATGGGTTGTGTTTAGGTGGGAGAGAATTGGGTAGTGGGCGAGGCTCTAATGGCTTGAGGTGCCCCTTTTTGATCAACACCTTTATGGCTTAAGATAAATGCATATAGAGTTGGGTAAAGGTCCTGTAACGCCCTCAAAATTAACCCATAATAAATAATATTAACATGCACCAATATATAAAAACAAGAAATATAATTCCATTCATCAGAGTCTTAAGAAATAAAACATTAAAATAAATGCCCTACGGGCTTACATCTTGCCAAGCCAATACTTGGACACAAATCCATGAGTTCTAACTCAGAAACAAATAAAGCCCTAGGCTTGAGTGTTTACATATAAAAGCAAATAAACCAAAAACAAATCTTCGAGTTCCAATTCCTCACAAGCTAAGTCCTTGGAGGTAGTGAACCATCTGCACTGAAAAATGAAGTTCTATATAGGGTGAGCCACACTCAAGAGAGAAATACTAAACCAAGTATAAGAATTAACTAAAGCATTAGCATCTGATACATGGTTAGCACACAATATTCCAATTACAATTTTTATGACACGAATATCTATATTGCCTATGACACATTGTCTATGGCACATCTTACCTTCCATCTATGGCTCAAAACCTAGCCAAAAACTCAACGGGAATCCCATCTCTCAATGATTTAACAGGGATAACAAATTAAGTTAAACCTCTCTATAACATAACAAATACACATGCCGTATTGTATCAATCACAACCACATTCACTTCCATACTTCCCAACCGATACACCTAGTGGTGATGTATCATATCAACAATAAATAGAAATACTTCTATTAACAAATAGCACACATATATGTGATGCTAGTGGAGTCCATCCCTTTCTCCTCCCAACAACCGGGTTTAGAGGTCCATCCCCTTTCTTCCCTAAACCCCCAACAAATTCGGTTTAGAAGTCCATCCCCTTTCTTCCCTAAACCGAGTCCATCCCTATCTCCTCCAAAACCAAATGCAACATAATCAATACTTGCAATATACAACACATAATCAATACAAGTAATGTTCGTATTAATTTAATGACCCAAATAGTTGACTCAATTCCAGCTTATACTTAAGCCACATGCAAGTTCTACAACAATCACCGCCATCCTCCACCGATAGCCCAAACAATTATTTCTAAGGTAAATAAATATACAATACATACAATCCTAATTCCACAGATAAGTAATTAAATATCCAACTACATCAATTTATCCCATAATCCCTCAATTTCATGAATTAAACTCAATTCCACATACTTCCCTTAAATTAATTACACAAATTAATCTAAGTCAAAACCTAGGGTTTCTCCCAAAATCACCAAACTACCCCCCCATATACCAAAATACCAACACTTATGATTAAAGCGTATAAATGGAGTAGGAAATCCCTACCTTAAACAGAAGAACCCAAAAGATGAAGAAGAAGATGATGCTCAAAACCCCAAGTGCTCCAAATCAACAATTTCTCCGATTAAATGAAAGCCCTCACTCTCTACCTTTTTAATGAAGGAACTAGGTTAGAAACGCCTCTAGATAGATCAAACCCAAGGAAAAGATGAGTTGAGAGAGAAGAAACTTGAACTAGGGTTTCGGATCAAAATTGAAAAAGGACGTTTTAAAACCGCTGCGTTTAAATATCGGACAAAGCTCGCCGAAGCGAAGACATGGTCGCCGAGACTGCATAATAAACACTCGCCGAGCAAAGAAAAAGCTCGCCGAGTTAAGAACTCGATGCTTCAGTGTCCGCAACTTGAAGCATGCTCGAGCGACAGAATGCTCGCCGAGCGAAGAACTCAAAACATACACCTAGCTCGCTCGGCGAAGGAAAGCTTCGCCGGCGAAGACACTCGCTCAGTTCAGATTAGACGCATCGCCGCCGAGCGAAGAAATTTCGCTCGTACCACTAGAGACAAAACACAACCTCGCCGGCGACCAAGCCTCGCCGAGCGATTTAACTCAAAATCGAAAGAAGATTTGGTTTCAACCCAACCAACTTGAAACAGACCGCCCAAAACATCCTATAATTCCAAATGAGAAATTAAAGAACGACAACAACAATTAAACCATGCTAGGATCTACTGGAACCTAAGTCCGGATACAATAATCAAATGGGAAAAGACCGGTCGCTATAACCTCCCTTAAAAGAATTTCGCCCCGAAATTAAGCATGAGTTTGTAAAACAAGTTTTTCTTCATTCCCAATGATATATAAAACAACAATAAACAACTTGACCCAATACCGTCACTTCATCTCTTTATCAAGAGGCATCTCACAATATAAACAAAACAAGATATCTTTTCACTGCATTAACAAAGATGCAATTTCCTTTCAAATTTAACATTTTTGAAATACAAGATTCCCATTTTCATATCATATTCAATTCCATGATATTCAATAATAAACCAACATATGCAATGTTCCACTAAACTTCCAAAACAAATTTTTTAAATTAATCTCACAAAACCAAAACATTCTCAATGTTTTCCAACTTAAGACATATATAAAATGCTCAAGTTCCACAATATTATATAATCTAGATACAAGATTACAAATCAATAAACATATCCGGATATTTCTCACGGACTTCTAACTCACGCTCCCAAGTGGCTTCCTCCACTCGTGATGCTTCCACAAAACCTTCACTAAAGGGATAGTCTTGCCACGCAGACTTGATCCCGCTTATCCAAGACTTCGAATCGTCTCCTCATATGAGACATCCTCATCAACAACTAATTCAGTCCAATCCAAAGACATGTGACGGATCCGCTCATACTCAAGCATACTCACATGAAACACGCCATGAACTCCGGACAATTGTGGTGGCAAAGCTAAACGATAAGCAACTTCGCCAATCCTCTCAAGGATCTCAAAGGGACCAATAAACCGAGGGGACAACTTCCCACTCTTCCAACCTCATTAAACCTCGCCTAGGTGAGATTTTCGTAAAGACATGATCCCCTACCTCAAACATCAAAGGTCTCCTCCTACGGTCGGCATAAGATTTACGACGACTGGTCGCAGCAAGTCTCCTACGGATAAGCTCAACTTTCTCCGTCGTCCCTCACTAACTCCCGACCTATCAAAGGTGCATCACCCACCTCGCCCAACAAACCGGAGATCTACACTACGCCATACAAGGCCTCAAATGGTGCCATACCGATACTAGATCGAAAATCTTATTGTAGGCAAACTCCACTAATGGCAAGTGCCTCTCCCACGACCCACTAAAGTCGAGAACACAACCTCAAGCATATCCTCAAGGATCTGAATAGTACGCCGGACCGCCTGTCACCGAGGATGATAAGCCGTAAAAGTCAACTTAGTACCTAAAGCACTCGCAAACTCGCCACAACTTTGGCGGTGAAACGAGGATCTCTATCTCGAGACGATCACATCGGGACCCCTGCAACCTCACTATAACCCGATATACAAATCGGCAAGATGATCTACCAATCTCTAACACGATCGGAATGAAGTGCGCTGACTTCACAACCGTCTACCACCACCCAAATGGCATCACTACCCCGGCCGAGTCCCGGAAGACCCACAACGAAGTCCATAGTGACATGCTCCCACTTCCACTCGGCAATAGGCAAGGGTTGCAACAAACCCGCTGGCCTCTGATGCTCGGCCTTCACTTGCTGACAAATAAGGCACTTAGATACGAAAGCTGCCACATCTCTCTTCATACCCCGCCACCAAAACTGGCGACCCAAATCCCGATACATCTTGGTGCTTCCCGGATGCACCGCAAGGCGCGAATGATGAAACTCTCGGAGTACCTCCTCTCGGCAAGACTCCGGCACAAACAGACGGTCTCGGTATCTCACACTCAGATCGGGATACACCGTCAAACCCTTCTCAACCTTCCCATTTGAAATCTTCTCTCGGAGAGATTCTACCTCAAGATCACCCCTCTGAGCCTCTAACACTCGAGTCACAAGTGTGGCAAGAACAACAGAAAACAAGGCCGCACCTCAACGGATTCACCTGTATAAATCAAACTCCCCAATTGCACCCAACATTTCCCACTCCCGGATGCCTATTCTAGCAACGCCACCAACAGATTTCCTACTAAGGGCATCGCCACAACATTGGCCTTTCCGGATGATAGTGCAACTCAAATCATAATCCTCCATAAATTCCATCCACCTCCTCTCGCCTCAGATTCAAGTCTTTCGGTGAACAGATATTTTACTCTTATGATCGGAGAACACTTCAAATTTCACCAAGCAGATAATGCCTCCAAATTTTCAAGGCAAATATCACATTTGCTAACTCTAGATCATGCGAGGGTAATTCTTCTCATGAATCTTCAATCGACGTGAGCCATAGGCAACCACCTTTCCTCTTGCATCAACACACAACCTGCACCTCTCGTGAGGCGCCACAAGAATCAGATAACCCAACCCTCTCCTGGAATAATCAAGACCGAGCGGTGGTCAATCTAACCTTCAACTCTCAAACGACTTTTCACAAGTCTCACTCCATACAAATTTGACTCTTCCGAGTCAATCTAGTCAACGTGAAGCTAACTCGAGAAATCCTTCACAAACCGACGGTAATACCACCAATCCCGTAAAATGCGGATCTCAAATACACTCTTAGGTTGTGCCCAATCTTGCAATCGCCTCTCTTGGATGTATCAACAGACACCTTTCCGTAAAACTACATGGCCTAAGAATTTCACCTCTTCTAGCCGAATTCACACTTCCCAAACTTAGCATACAACTTATGGGCTCTAAGTAACTCAAGCACCACTCTCAAATGCTCCTCGTGTTTTCCTCCTCAAGGTGAGTAATCGTAATGTCGTCTACGAAGACGACCACAAACGGTCTAAGAATTTCCTAAGATCCGGTTCATCAAATCCATAAACACCTTGGGGTGCATTGGTGAGCCCAAACGGCATCACCAGAACTCATAGTGGCCATACCGCCAGTTTTAATGCCGTCTTTTGAATATCCTCTTCCCGACTCTCAACCGATGATAACCCGATCTCAAGTCTATCTTAGAGAAACAACGGGAACCCTTCAACCGATCAAACAAATCATCTATACGAGGCATAGGGTACTTATTCTAACCGTAACCCGATTCAATTTCCGATAATCTATACTGACCTCAAAGCACCACCTTTCTTTTTAACGAAAAGGGTCAAGCGCCCCACTATGAAACACTAGGACGGATATAACCTTTATCTAACAACTCGAGTGAACCTTCAACTCAACTAACTCGGCAGGGCAAAACGGTAAGGTGCCATAGAAATCGGCGTGCCGCACTAAGTCAATAGAGAACTCAATCTCTCGATGAGGTGGCAAACTAACAAGATCCTCGAAAGACGTCCGAGTACTCACAAACTACTCGCAACACAACTGGTCTCAACATCCTCATTAATCGAAAGGTTCGCAAGTAGACTACTAAGCTCACTCATCGCATGGATCATACCGTGGCAAAACACTACCAACCCTATCCCCGTAAAATGAAAGCGTTCTCCGATTAACGGTACAACAAGTGACCCTCGACGGTAGCAATCAATAAATGCCCTAGATGACGATAACTACCCATACCCAAAATAACATCGAAGCCCTTCATGGGCATAACCACGAAAAGAAAAAGGGATTCTATGATCATCGACCTCTATATCACAACCCCTAACACCTTGTTTCAAAATCAATTCACCCCAAGTGGTGACACTACACAAATAGGAGACGCTTAATCGAGCTAACTCTAACTCCAAAATGGATGCAAATGTAGCGCATACAAAAGAATGAGATGCTCCCAGATCGATCAAAACACTAGCAACGAATTGCAAAACAAGAAGGTACCTCTCACAACCGACGAGCTGGTACAAGATTCTCGCAGTAATAAAGATACACGCTACCAGATGATCTCTCGATCAACTCGCCACCCCTAGGAGCATAAGATCGCTGCATCAATGGGACGATGAAGCCTCGATTAGCCCTCGAGGCTCGAACGGATCGAATCGGGCCGACTCGAGTCCGCCAAACCAGATGCACTAGATGTGCCACTCACCATGGGCAAAACCTCTTCAGCCCTGCCGACCATTAATCGAAACAACTCAAACCAGACGCACGGTGTGCCACTAATCATGGACAGAACCTCTTCAGTGCTCGGATGACCGTGACTGAAACAAGAGAGCGATCGCCTCTACTCCCGACTCGCTCGAGATCGAGCCAAGAAGATGCCGCCTCGCACTCCTCCCTTCGAGGACAAATCAAGACTTGTGGCCCGCCACACTTGAAGCAAGTGATATCTCCTCGATCGCTTTCCCGTAACTAGCACCGGGCACGTGAAATGTGGATCTAGAAAAACTACTCGAGGTCTGCCGAGGAGTGAAACCTCTCGCCTCCGCCATCACTCGACCTCCCCGACTCTCTTGGAGCCTTTTCTTCCCTCTTCCTCGTGATCATAACCTCAGATGGGCCACGATCAACCAAATGCCCAAAATCCCGAATCATAGACCCGACAACTTCGGCTTGAGGCCACGCCAACTTCTTCTCAAACTCAACACAACGACGCCTCGGCCGCTACCAACTCCGTGCAAACTCGACAAACTAGTGAATGCCGCCAAACTCGCCATCGATAAACTGTTTCGCTTAAGATGGCAGAATCGATCTCTCAACTTCTCCCGATACCAAGACAAGTACTTCTCTCAAAAGCGTCGACAAACGCCTTCCACGCACCTCCACACGCCTTTGGTGAACTTCCACCATTGCCCCAGATCCCCTTTAGCCGAAAGATGCCAAGGTCACCTTGCCTTCGCCTTCGATGCCCAAAGATCTCAAACGCTGCTGGTTCTGCTCGAGCCATTAAATGCGCTTTAAGCGCTCGCTAGGATCACCCACAAACACATCCGGTTGGGACCGAAGAACTCCCTCTTCGTAAAAGAAGGCCCCGTGATTCGCCACAACCACTGAGCCCGATTCGAGCCCTAAGAATGCCCATCGACTCTAAAAGCTCCGTATCTCTTGGGCCAAAGCGCCATACCTCGCCTGTCTCATCGCTCGGCCACATTGGCTCGCCAACACCTTCGAATCGCCAGATTTCTCCCAGATAGGCACCTCTTGCCTAACTCCGCCTACCACGCCTACTGCGCTGCGTCCTCGCCCCGACATCCTAATAAAGAAACGAAGACGTTAGCACTCTAAATAACGTACAAAACTATAATACTTGCGTCCTAATACATTGATAATAATAAATCACACCACGTAAGCACATAATCACATAAGCACCATTTAATTTCATTTCGATAGTGATAGTCCCGAGACGTCACTAAAGTTCGGTTGGAAACACCATTGATCAAGTGCCTTAACATCAAGACCTACTGAGACTCAAGGGTCCATTCTGTATACCAGAAACTACATAACATACTCACATAATCACATAAACATGTTATCATATAAGCATGCATTCATTACATTAAGTCTCTATCAAACGAGACGAACCCATTGTGATACTAATCACTTCCCACGCACTAAAGTATTCAACCCGTGACGCTCGATACCAAGTTGTAACGCCCTCAAAATTAACCCATAATAAATAATATTAACATGCACCAATATATAAAAACAAGAAATATAATTCCATTCATCAGAGTCTTAAGAAATAAAACATTAAAATAAATGCCCTACGGGCTTACATCTTGCCAAGCCAATACTTGGACACAAATCCATGAGTTCTAACTCAGAAACAAATAAAGCCCTAGGCTTGAGTGTTTACATATAAAAGCAAATAAACCAAAAACAAATCTTCGAGTTCCAATTCCTCACAAGCTAAGTCCTTGGAGGTAGTGAACCATCTGCACCTGAAAAATGAAGTTCCCATATAGGGTGAGCCACAACCCAGTAGAGAAATACTAAACCAAGTATAAGAATTAACTAAAGCATTAGCATCTGATACATGGTTAGCACACAATATTCCAATTACAATTTTTATGACACGAATATCTATATTGCCTATGACACATTGTCTATGGCACATCTTACCTTCCATCTATGGCTCAAAACCTAGCCAAAAACTCAACGGGAATCCCATCTCTCAATGATTTAACAGGGATAACAAATTAAGTTAAACCTCTCTATAACATAACAAATACACATGCTGGTATTGTATCAATCACAACCACATTCACTTCCATACTTCCCAACTGATACACCTAGTGGTGATGTATCATATCAACAATAAATAGAAATACTTCTATTAACAAATAGCACACATATATGTGATGCTAGTGGAGTCCATCCCCTTTCTCCTCCCAACATCCGGTTTAGAGGTCCATCCCTTCTTCGCCTAAACCCCCCATCAAATGCGGTTTAGAAGTCCATCCCGTTTCTTCACCTAATCCGGGAGTCCATCCCCTATCAACTCCAAAACCAAAAGCAACATAATGAATACTTGCAATATACAACACATAATCAATACAAGTAATGTTCTGTATTAATTTATGACCAAATAGTTGACTCAATTCCGTTATACTTAAGCCACATGCAAGTTCTACAACAATCACCGCCATCCTCCACCGATAGCCCAAACAATTATTTCTAAGGTAAATAAATATACAATACATACAATCCTAATTCCACAGATAAGTAATTAAATATCCAACTACATCAATTTATCCCATAATCCTCAATTTCATGAATTAAACTCAATTCCACATACTTCCCTTAAATTAATTACACAAATTAATCTAAGTCAAAACCTAGGGTTTCTCCCAAAATCACCAAACTACCTCTTTATATACTAAAATACCAACACTTATGTTTAAAGCGTATAAATGGAGTAGGAAATCCCTACCTTAAACAGAAGAACCCAAAAGATGAAGAAGAAGATGATGCTCAAAACCCCAAGTGCTCCAAATCAACAATTTCTCCGATTAAATGAGAGCCCTCACTCTCCTCTACCTTTTTAATGAAGGAACTAGGTTAGAAACGCCTCTAGATAGATCAAACCCAAGGAAAAGATGAGTTGAGAGAGAAGAAACTCCGGAACTAGGGTTTCGGATCAAAATTGTGAAAAGGACGTTTTAAAACCGCCGCCGTTTAAATATCGGGATGGCTCGCCGAAGCGAAGACATGGTCGCCGAGCGACTGCATTAATAAACACTCGCCGAGCAAAGAAAAGCTCGCCGAGTTAAGAACTCGATGCTTCAGTCGCAGCCTGAAGCATGCTCGGCGACAGAATGCTCGCCGGCGAAGAACTCAAAACATACACCTAGCTCGCCGGCGAAGGAAAGCTTCGCCGGCGAAGACACTCGCTCTCAGTTCAGATTAGACGCAATCGCTCGCTCGAGCGAAGAAATTCTGGCTCGAACCACTAGAGACAAAACTCAACCCTCGCTCGAGCGACCAAGCCCTCGCTCGAGCGATCCTCTGGGATAGGGCAGGGTTGTTTGAAGTTTGTGGAGCTGTATTGGCAAAGGAATTGGCGGTCTTGGTTGTGGTGGTGACAATGCTCATATCTGACGGCCACGCAGTTGTGCTACCACTGGTGGTTGCATTGGAACTGCGCACAAAAGGCCTCTTGGACTGCTCTTTCTCATCAGTAATCAGTCCTTGTTTTATAGCATCTTCAATCTGAACCCGCATCTCATATAGCTCGGTGAATGTAAACAGTGGTAGGACGATCATTTTCTGCAACAATTTCCTGTGTAGATTGCGGACTACCATCCTTATTTGATCTTTCTCGGAAGGTTGTATGGTCATCATTAAAGCCTTGGCACTCCACCTCGTCACGAATTCTGAGAAGCCCTCCTTTGGCTCCTAGTGCGTTGCCTCAAGATCACGAGTTGTGACCTCGATTTGTGTGTTATACGAGTACTGTGCAACAAAGGCCTCAACCATTTCCTCCTAACTCTACTTCACAGAATCCTCTAGCTTCGCATACCATATGGCGGCTATACCAAACATAGTATGACCAAAGAGTGAGAGCTTCTACAACCTAGTCAGGCCCATCGACTGCAGAATGTCTGAAAAGAGCCAAAGATGAACCATGGAATCTCCAGAACCATTGAATCTATCGATATGCGGCATTTTGAACCAATCCGGCAATGTCACTGCAGAGTCGGTATACCCGTCTTCTATGTCGGGAATAAAGTTAACACCCTATGCTCTCTTGAAGAGCTTCTCTAGTTTGTTGACCTTGAGCATAGTTGGGTCAACCTCAAATTCAAATGGAGCCTTAGTTTGATACAAAGGTGCTTTGGAGGCTTGTGGTGAGATCACGGCTCACGGTTATTTTTTCAAGATGGCTTGGTCTTTGGGCCGATACCGTAGGAGGTGCATGAGATGCAGAAGGTGCTGCTGGTTGTGGTTGTTGTTGTTGCAGCCTATTTATTACCTCGGCTTGACGAGCAACGTCTTGCTACATGGTTTTAACTATTTGCTGAAGGTGGTGGATTAGTTCCTCCATGCTGACTGGGGGATATTGTGCCATCGGAATGGGTGAATGATCTCGTACTGGACTAGATGTAGAAGACTGTCCCTGAGCCTGACTAGATGCAAGTGAATTAAGGGGTGACTACTATAGAAATTGAACTGGTGAACTCTGCCTGACTCTCCTCCTTCTAGTAACCGGTAGGAGCAAAGTAAACACGGGATGTCCCCCAACAAGATCTCTAGCTTTGCAAAGCCTTTTGACATGGGTCTAGAGCGCTTGGGGGATATTCGAACTTTCTGAAGCTATGGTGTTATACTACCTAGCAAAAAGAAAGCAGTGATCAGAAACTGTGAAGCACCTCAGCTCAGATGTTAATAACACACAGATGTAATCAAAGTTGTAAGACTGCACTCAACACTGAATTTTGCCTCCAAAACTGATACCTAACTTGCAACTAATACGCACATTCCTATACATTTTCATTGTAAAGCGCATACCAGTTAAGTGAGAGCTAAAACACCCCTATGAGGGAGTAAGGTTACACTGTCATAGTTTCGTCAGGAGCTAGGGTTTTCTATTCAAACAAAGTGATTTCAGCCAATCTTGAATTCGGATGAGCATCTTGTCCTAGTTTGGAACAATTTCTATGGCTTTTCGATATGTAACTAGGCCAAATGGTCAAGAGGGTACCTCAACAAGACTACCTAATATACCTCTCACACCTAACACCGAGAAGTGAAAAGAGGATCAAGCGGTACAGCGGTAGTCTAGATCCAAGGGTTGTGTTCCCAACATGGCAGAGCCCATGACCAGTCAACCTTTCGGCAAGCTTTTGGGCAAGCCTCCGGCAAACCGTCCAGGAATAGTAGATGGTAAACACAGTGACTTAGGCGCACCAATGCAAAGAAACATATAAGTGTGAATAAAATTTCATATCATGAAATTCGAGTCAAGTTCTCTAAATCCCCAACAGAGTCGCCAGAAACTGTAGCTCGACTTTTTCACGTCCCCTTTCGGGAGATGAAATAAGCCCTACAGTATTAGACTCCCGCGATTCTGAATCTGATCTCATAAGTGCAATGTGAAATAGATAATCACCAAAGAGTCCAAATCCGGCAAATCTTTTAGAAAATCGATTTTGAATCAAATTATCAAAAATAGATTGCTTTGCTAGATACAGAATCACCACCTAAATATTTTTGAGAAATTTAGAAAACCCATGACTCGTGCCAAAGGCCCCGTGTCCATTATCACCAAAATTGTCTCAGGAACTTAGGTATGAGAGGGGAAAGTCATGAATGAATTGAGCACCCCCGCTCGCCCGATCAAAGATCAACCTCTGCTAATCATGATATGAATCTTATGTACATTATATGCTCTTGTTCCAGTTTATTAGGCTTGCATTACTATGTGATGCGCACTCACACAATTTATAGATTAACTTGCAAGAATTGGAACATTTTGATTCATGTTTGTTTATGAAAATTGTTTCGAATATGTACCACTTGAAAAAGTGATCGCATATGAACATTTACTCAAATTATTCCAATTCAAGCAATTAGTCTTCATCCACAAGCATTCAAGCAATTTATCATTTAAGCACTTAGCCTCATGGTAAACATGTTAAACATGGCAACAATCACACACATATGATATACTAAAGCGAGTAAAGGCTCTCCTAGTACTCCAAGCCAAAAGAGAAATGAGTTAGAAAAATGCATGATTCCTAACTATGCGATATGACTGATGCAACACATACAATATGCAACTAATAGGCTCGGCCACTAATATAGCATATGAATCAATTTGATAACATACAGTCTAAGCACGAATTCAAAGAAGTATTTAAACTAACAATGCAAGTTAGAATGATGCGTCAAGCCCCGGTACATGCAATACAAATGGATGCAAGCATGAAGTATGCTAATCAAAACGTGATGTCCCTAAACTAACCATCATAAGCTAATAAATAAAAGGGAGAAAGACTTGGGGTTAGAAGACATACACATTATTATAACATTGCGCTCTCACGAAGGAGAGTCCGAATGAACTAACTAGCTAACTAATTAAAGCTAAGCTAAGCTAAGCTACTTAACTAATTATTACAAACCGAAGTAATTAACTAACTATTCTAGCTAATTAAAATAATTACAAGACGAAATCAAACAACTAGTTAACTAACTAATTAATTACAACACTTTACAAAATTAACTAGCTACAACTAATTAATTACAACAAATATCTAAGCTAAATATTTAAACTTAAACATGCTCGGTATGCGAGGAATGCTCATGCACGTGCTCGGTTTTCACTCGAAAAGCTACTATTTTGCTTGTAGAAGGCCTCTGTTACACAATAGAACACTTATACCTATGTCCACTTCCAGAATAGCTCTACTTTGCTCAAAAGAACACTCTGCTAAATTTTGCATCAGTGGTCGGCCGACCAATGGTGAGAGCCTGCCGGCCACCAATGATAGCTGGCCGGCCATTAAAG
This sequence comes from Camellia lanceoleosa, assembly GCA_025200525.1. Lineage (NCBI taxonomy): Eukaryota > Viridiplantae > Streptophyta > Magnoliopsida > Ericales > Theaceae > Camellia > Camellia lanceoleosa. The sequence goes on along the minus strand of CM045763.1, from coordinate 129,417,873 downwards.
GTGACCTGTCGACCATAGAAAATGGCCTACCAGCCACTGTTGCCCAATTCATCTTGCTGCAACAGAGAACAAACAGAGCATGCACAGGGTATTCTCAAGGGTTTGTTTGCACAATTCACCCCTCTTTTTCATAAACAAATCAAAGGAGTGGTAAGCTTGGTCCACAAACCACCAATTCAAGCAATTTCATTGCATGATGGCTTATGAACCAAAGTGTGCAATTCAATAAATGCAACAAAATGAGACTCTAAACTCCTCCCTTTCATGAGTTGATCAAGGGAAGTGGTGACCTTGGAAACTTGAACCATTTCATCACTAATGAGTATGAAATGCCTCAAGTTTTCATGTTTTCAATTAACGTCCGATTAAACACAAAACCAATTATTATCTTGCACCATTTTAGTCCCATTTTAAGTACTTCATTTTGTTAGACTTATTTATTTTGATAATTTATTTAATTATGTTTTAATTTATTTGGAAGAGAAAAATAAAATCAAAATTTCTTGTTGATGATTTATTTAATTATGTTTTAATTTATTTGGAAGAGAAAAATAGAATCAAAATTTCTTTTGATGATTTATTTGAAAGAGAAAAATAGAATCAAAATTTATTTTGATGATTTATTTAATTTTGTTTTAATTTATTTGAAAGAGAAAAATAGAATCAAAATTTATTTTGTCCCATTATTTCTCACCTAAACCTTTCTTCTAAATGTTGTTAGAATGTATTTAATATTTAATTAAATCAGGTGTTCAAACAGCCCAAAGCAGAGGTTCAAACAACCCAAAAATAGAGGTTCAAACAACCCAGCACAGCAGCAGTTCAAAAGGTTCAAAAGTTTCAAATGGAAGATATTCAAATTAGTAATGATGGAGTGGAAGATATTCAAATTTGTAATGATGGAGTGGAAGATATTCAAATGAATACAACGGCTATAAATGGCTATAAGTTTCATTATATATACCAAAACCTCTAATGTAAACAAGTCACAAAAAAACAAGAAAATATTCTTTGATCCATAATCACTCACATCTATTCTCTGAAAAATTCTCTTAGAAGCATTCTTCAATTTTTGTTTACATCCTCTTTCAGAAATTATACACTGAGATGTATAGCTTTATGCCCATCTTTCCTGTGTGATGTTTACAGAAAAACCAGAGCTTCATTTTTATATCTATCTTTGAGAGATAATTCTTGTAGCTTTCTGTAAAAGCAAAAACACCTTCTTTTCAACCTTATAAGAGTGTAGCACACTCAGTGTTCTTGACTTAGAAAGTCTGTGGAGGATTGCTCCATCTGTGAAAAAGTTGCTAGCACCTTGTGAAGCTAGAGTATAGTGGAAAATCTCAAGTGAAGCTTGAGCAGTGGACGTAGGCCGAGTTGAAACCAAACTACTATAAATTTGTTTGCCTCTCTCTGCCTTATCTCTTTATTTTATTTAAATTGCCATAATTATATTTCACATTTTCACTGTGCTAAAATCATTAACTGACATAGTTGTTAGAACACTTATTTTAATTATTTCTATTTCATTAACTATAATTATCTATTGTGCTAGTCATAATTTTTATTAGGGTATTATTATTTTTATTTGTAAAAACCTAATTCACCTCCTTCTTAGGTTGTCTTTTGGGTAACACATCTTAATTACCAACCATTGTTTAATCAATTGAGTCCAAAGGTGAGTTTAAGTCCTCTAAATGGAAAGAGGGCTCAAACCAAATGTTGTCTTAGTCATGAAAGAGATATCATACCGTTGGTAATGAACCCCAAAGGGATTAAACCATTAAGCATGACACCTCAATCTCATGCTTTAGACAAACAAGTAGTTTGAACCACTTTCAAAGCAAAGCAAAAGCCAAGAAATGAGGGAGGTTGCAGAGATGATTAAGAGTGATCACAAGTATGGAAAATCATAAATAAATGCAATAAACTCAAATAAGATGGTGTCTAAAGCCTAGAATACCAAACTCATGAGGACAATTACACTATAAGCATGCAAAACAAAGCTCAAATGCAACTATCAACCAAAAACTGTGCTAAATAGTCTAAAATAAGTCCTAAAATATGCTGGAATTAAGACAAAAATAGCTAGATTAATGAGCTAAAACATAGCACAAGCTAAGCTAGTAAGCAAAACACAAGAAAGGGAAACTAACCCCTCCAAATTTGGATTTCAAAACATGATTTTGGCCGCTAAAATAACTCTGAAAATTAGTGTTTAAAAGTTCAAAAATAGATAGTAAAAGAATGGGAAACATAAGGGTAAAGGCCTTCAAAACAAGGTGCAAAGACGAGTGAACCACCCTTCAACCTTTACTGGCCTTAGAACCCAAGTTTCAAACCGAAAATACAGAGTTTTTATAGCCCAAAAACAGTTGGACAATTGCAAGAATAATAGCAAATAAAACAAAGCAACAAGCAAAGCCTTATACCTCTTGAAAAGAAGACAAATTCTAGGCAACAAATCAAGACAACACACCCGTTAAGAGCTCAAACCAAGCTCAAAAGTACCTCAACTCAAAGATGAGAAGGTTTGGTTAAGGGTGTATAGGCAAAGGTTAAGGATTTGTAGGCTAAAGTGTAGAAATTTGGAAAAGAGAGAGAATTGTAGAGAGAGAGGAAAAATTTTACTCCAAAATTTTTCTAACCCCAAAACATAAGAGGAAGGCCCTTTATATATAGAAAACATGAATTCCCCTCAAGAATATCCAACCCTATAGGTAGGAGCAGATGCAAGCATCTGTGCAAATAGCTGGCACAGCTGTCACAAAATATCTGCAAAAGACACTGGTGACCGGCAACCAAAAGTGATGGTCGGCAGCCCAAAAAAGGGGGCCTCCAGGCCACCAAGGGTTGCAGGCTTGGAGAACCAAGGTCTGGTCCAAGAATGAGGCAACAGAGGTGTAGGGTTTGAAGGGCCCAAAGTTGTAGCATTCTGCTGAGGACTTCGAGCACTTGACAAGCATATAAACTCATCATCGGGTGTGCATGCGATGATGTCCAAGTCGTAAGGGCCGTAAAAAATGGGGTGTCTACACATGCCTTCTTCTTCTTCTTGCTCAAACCCTAGATATAGAAACCCAAACCCTAGCTGGATGAGGGGTGGATCATGATGGAGGGTTATCGAAAGGGGTTGTTGGTAGTAGAGGGCTGCGGCTAGGGGTGTGCGCAGTGTGGGTCAATGTAGTTTAGGAGAAAATAGAAATTATACGGTGGATGGCGGATTGATATAAATGTCATTAGAAATTGCCATTTTTCTTATAAAAAATCGGCGGTTTGGTTGGCAAATAATGGAGGGTTGTTGGTAGTATGGGGCTGCGGCTAGGGGTGTGCGCTGTGCGGGTCGATGCAGTTTAGGAGAAAAATAGAAACCGTACGGCGGGTGGCGGATTGATAAAAGTGTCATTAGAAATAGCCATTTTTCTTATAAAAAACAGTTTGGTTGGCAAATAATGGGGGTTGTTAGTAGTGTAGGGTTGCGGCTAGGGGTGTGCACTGTGCGGGTCGATGCAGTTTAGGAGAAAAATAGAAACCGTACGGCGGGTGGCGGATTGATAAAAGTGTCATTAGAAATTGTCATTTTTCTTATCAAAAATCGGTGGTTTGGTTGGCAAATAATGGCAGTTTTGACTTCGCGGTTCCAACGGATTAGCGATTTATAAAAAATATATTTCAAATTATAGAACTTAAATTAAAGAGTAGATATAAATTAACTAAAATAGTCAAAATTAAAATATTCATCTAATATAACATTAAACATTGACAAACTAGTAAACTAAAAATCCAACAATTCAAACAAATTATACAATAACAATTTAACAAGGCAATAAATACTAAATAAAATAAAATCATCCAACATGATACATAGTTTTTAAAAAAGTTCTCAAAAGTCAATCTAATCATCAAAGTCCACAAACAATCCAAAAGTTCAAAAGGTAATCTAATCATTAAACTTCACAATAACTTCAATCTTTCACAATTGCTTTAACCAAACTCCAAAATTTCATTAATTTGTAGACATAAGCAAAGAAAACATAAATAAATAACAAAAAACTATCATCAAAATCATTATAAAAAAAATATTAAAAAAAACACCAATATAACAAAATAATATGAAAGAATAAGAATTAAATCTAACCTCAGGAACTTTAAAACCAAACTAACTTTGAGACATATTAGTTCTCAACAATAGTTGCTTCTTGTGTAGTAGATGATGCAAAAAATTCTGAAAAATAAAAAATATTTTTAATGTTATTCAAAATTACATAAAAACTAAAATCAATATTGAATAATTAATTTAAAATAAACACAAATCAAAAAAGTTACTTGACTCAATTTCTTCATATTGTTCAACATTATCCATACATTCTCTAAGATTGATTGGAATTGATGAAGACCGTAACAAATTTTGTCCACAAATTAGAGCCTCCATCATATTTGGAGTCAAAGAACTCCTAAATGGATCAATCCACTGGTTCTAAATGCTGACTCACTTTTCAACATAATAATCAAACAAGCACTCCAATTTTGCCTTTACCCTCTTTACTAAAATTTCTACCTTGTCATTTTCATACACTTTATTGAATGAAAACTTAAGATATGTCAACTTGTAGCGAGGGTCTAACACATTGGCAACATATAACAAGAAATTAACATTATTAAGATTCTCCTAATATTTGTCGTATTTCAATTTCATGTTATCAGCCATGTTACTCAACACTGCATCTCCACATTTACTCAATTGAACTAATTTAGATTGCACCGATTCAAGTTGATGAAAAAAACCATTAGATGTCACATACAAAGACCCTGAAAGTTGCAAAGGCACATTATAAAAAAAGTCTTAAAAATTTCACAAAGACTCTAGCTACCTCTTAATCTTCTTCTTTAGGATATGAAATGAATATTTTTCTTTTCCCTTTGCCTCTTCCACCATCATTCTCATTTGTATTCTCATTTTCATCATCATTCTTCATGAAAAATAACTTGAATCGTGGGTTATCCTCTTCTAACACTCAAAAGCTTTTTGAAATTTCTTTGCTACCTCTAACATCAAATAGGTGGTATTCCACCTTGTTGGAACATCAAGGCATAACAAACTTTTACATGCCTAAAATTTCTAAACCCTTACTTCTCCACATGCCTAAAAAGTAATTCATCAATTATAATCATCTTTGTTAGTGCTTCCCTACAAAGTTTTTTAACAAAAGAGAGGGTTTTTTTTGTTTTTTGTCCACTTCCCTAATAAGAGACTTTATACATTGATGCTTAAGGTGGTTCTACATATTACTAGTCCCATCTTGTTTTCCACGAGCACCATCATCCTTACCACAATAAATACAAGTAGCCCTAGGTTTATCAGGCTTACAATCATCAAGTAAGGTGAAGTGTTTCCGAACCTTAGATTTCTTTTTATCTAAATTAATACTAGAGCATGGACGAGTTTTACCAAAATTTTTAGCAGGCATTGTGGTAGTGGTAAAACTAGCAACAGTAGTTGATTCTGCAGTTAGGACTTGGACTGGTGTATAACGGTTTTCACCATCAAAGCAACCATCATTTGTATTTCCCTCGTCTGTTATCTATTACAAAATAAAAAATTTACAATGATGATAAGTAAAAATATTTAAAACTGAGAAAGCATGTAATATTTCAAATTAATTTTTAGCAATATTATGGATTGTGTTTTTGAAATATTATGGAATTGGAGTGGATTGTGTTTTTGCTCTTTAAGCAATTGATTTACTTATTTGTCTAATAGTAACTGATATGAGAGTAACATAAATTGGTATAATGGATAATGGACGAAAATGAACAAATAATTGATTTAATTATAGGAATGAAAATGAATTTGTATGATATCGTGAGTAGTTATATATATATATATAGAGAGAGAGAGAGAATGAATAATTAACAAGGCTATGGTTTGACAAATAATTTGATTCATTCATTCTCAGTTAATGTTAGACTCTAACAATTAACAAGGCTACGATTTTTCATTCAATTAATTTAATTATAGGAATGAAAATGAATTTGTATAATACAGTGAGTAGTTATATATATATATAGAGAGAGAGAGCGAGAGCGAGCAGAGAGACGAAAATATAATAAAATGTTAAAATCTAGAAGCTGTCTACAAAAAAGACCTTGAATAAATAGGTGTTAAACATGAAATCAAACAATCTTGGCCAACTGCATAGCAGATTAATTCCAAAAGCCAAATTGCAGAAACCCCAAATAGTAATAGTAAGACTAAAACCTTATGATGATGGCTTAGATAGGCTCCGACGCACTACTATCGCAGAAATTTTCTCGATTCACGATCTTGAACAGTGATGACAGCAAGGCTGTGGCAACGCCGATCAACAAGGTAAGGAAGAGGAACAAGAATAGAGAGCAATGGCGAATGGAGATGATGAATGAGATGATATGTTTGGGTTCAATTAGGTTTAATTGCGAGCGAAATTATTGTGTGTGTGTTAGTATATCTACATTTGGAAAATCTAACCAATTAGGCAGGCTGGGTCAGTTTATTATGCGGGTTGGCATTTTCACGCCACTCCTGGAACTCCCACTCGTCTAACCCGCCCACCAGAGTTGAAAAAATGCATGGTTTGGTGTGGTTTTGGCGGTATTGTGCACAGCCCTAGCTGTGGCGTTGTCGTTGGGAATGAAAGGCTGGAGGGGTTGCCGGCGATGATGGTGGCGAAGGCTGATGGTCATTGCGATTGAGAGAGATAGAGAAATCACAGATGGAATGGAGCTACAGGTGCTATGGCGACAGCGGAATGAGACAACGATGAGGGACTGACAGAAAGGGGCTGCGATGAAAGGAAAAAAGGTTGGAGAGGAGGAAGCAGTGGCGGAAGGGGGAAAGAGGTTGGGGAGGGGCGACGGTCGTGGGAGGCTGAGAGGGGATGAGAAGGGAATGTCACCGATGAGAGACGGTGGTTGCCAGCGATGGTTAGAGTTAGGGTTTGTTGGAGAAGATGATAGTAGTTTAGTATAATCTAAAAATTATTGATGTGTGTTGAGACAAAATTAAAAGTTTTAATTTGTGTATAGTGTGAATTGAGTAAATGATGTGTACTAAGACAAGTAAAGATGTGTGTACTAGAACAAGTAATGGTGTGTAAATAGAATTATCCCACCATTTTGCATCCCATCCAATGGGACAAAATAATCCCACAAATAAGGGATTGATAGTCCGATTGAACTATTAGTCTTGGCTTACATTTTTTGAATCAAATATTAAACTATTACATGAAATGAATATGAAATCCTATCTTACCCTCCAATCTCCCCAAACAACCACCTTTTTATGGATGTTTAGGGTTTATTTGGAGACTTTTTTTTACTTATTTTTGCTTTTAGTGATTTCTTTATAAATATTTTCCAAAAAGGATTAGGTTTTTTAATTAAATTCGACGAGACAAACATGAAAATTAAAAAATAAATAAATAATTCTAAAAAAATACACAAATAAGTAAAAAATAGTGAATTATTTTGCTTATTTTGGCATTTTTAATTTTTGTAGAATTTCAAAATATATATATATTTTTACTTTTAGATTCGTTTACATAAGATTGACCATAAATGTAAAATATTTTAATATAATTTTTTAAAAAAAGATTAATAAAAAATGGGTAATTTTATTTATACACTACTAATTCTTTCAGTATACACTATTATTTAGTACATATACAATAATTTTTAGGGTTTGAAAATATCTTAATCCACACCTTAACTTTTTATTACTAACCCTAAGGTAACACACTACCTGTCTGTTTGAATACAACCCACACCCAAATATCTTCATCTTTAGAACACCATAGATCTCTATTTTTAAAACATCATAGATGTCCATCGTCGGCGGAAGGTTTCATTCGGCCAATGCATTCTTATCGTTTCAGATCTCCATCGTTGTCGTCGTTTCGCAATTGGCTTGTCGGTGCATTATCATCTTTTTAGATTTCTATCTTCGCCGTCATCTTGCCATTGTTTCGCTGGTGCATTGTCGATGTTGAAAATTTGTCATTCTCACATTTGATTCTTACATTGATATATTTTTCCTATCTTCTTTTGATTTGATTACCGACTCAACTTTCATAGCAATTTATATTTTGAGTTTGGCTAAATTCTGATTGTCTGAACATAATATCATTGTACAAAAAATAAAATTAAACAAATTAAATATGTTCAAAATATTTATATTGAACAAAATAAATTCGTTCATACATTATACACTGAACAACTCGTTCAGAATTATATTGAACATATATTAAATTTTATATGTTATTTGTTTGTTTTTGTTTTGTAAATGTTGAATACATATTCTTTTTTTTTTTAAATAAAAAATAAACGGAAATATGCCAAAAACAATTAAATTATTGAATTGAATTGAATTAAATTTGAGGAATGAAATTCTTAAGGAATTAAAATGTTCAAATTTTGATGTATGAACATTTATAATTTGGTCAACCTTAACAATTTGAACAAAATTGTTTTGTTCGAATAAAAATAATCGAACATTGTGTAAAAGTTCAACTCTAATTATCCGAACACGTGACGAACAAAAAATTATCTTACCAATGATTATGCAAATGAGATAAATAAAAAATAAAAAAACTAAGTATTAAATTGAACTTTTCATTGTTGTATTGTTTGAAACCAACAATCTCAATGTCATCTATGGTGTGCAAAGTTTCAAAATCAATTGATTTTAATACTTTTAAATCCTAAATCTTCAAAATTAATTTATTTTGAATGTTTATATGTCTATAGGTTATGATGGTGTATAAAGAGTGTTTTGTATTTTTATACACCCCATATTACTCTTAATAGTCTTTTTATTTAAGAATATTATTAGAATATAAATTTAGGCCTAGTTTGGGATCTACTATATAATTCATCTTTTTATCTTTTTATCTTTTTTCCATCACATCACCTCTTTACTTTTCTGCACATCTTTTCGTAAAAAGACAAAAAGTATACTTTTTTAAGACACTCCAAACCAACCCTTAATCTGTTAGTGTAGATTGAGAGGATGAGTGGTGTGTAAATAAAATTTTTTTAAAAAAATATATTAAATAAATAAAAGACAAAAAAAGCAAAAAAAAAAAGCAAAAAAAGAAAAGAGGTGCTTTGCTCACCCCAAGCAGCCCCTATATATCTGTAGAAAATCGGTAGTGTCTCTGCCTCTCTTTTTCTCAGCTCGGAACCACGCCCGATGGTCACCTATTCAACATCTCTCTAGGTGGCCACGGTGGCACTGTGAGTTTTCTCTCTCCTTCCACTCTCTCTAGCTTTTCCAACGAATTCCAACCTCAGTTTTTTTATTTTATTTTATTTTTTCTAAATCATCTTTTTTCTCGATATCATTTTTTTTTTTGGTATCCAAAAATCCCTGTTTGGTTTCGTGCTTTTCTAGGGTTTTGGTCATGATCCATTCTTTGAATTTATTGGAATGTATTTTTCTACTCATTTTCGTTTTCTCTCTCTTCAGAAGGTTTACATGCTATTTATCTACATTATCTATACGGTTATATTAAGCATTTTTACATCTAAACTTCTATGCAATTTGAAATGAGAAAGATAAAAATTTAAAAACTGTTTATTGGTTAGCAGTTACTATCAGTGGCCGCGTGCGTAGAGCATCTTCTTTTCTTTCTTTTTTTTTAATTCAAATTGGGAACTCATCAAATTTTTTAGCAAATTTGAATTTGACAATGATTTTTTCTTTCATCAAATTTGATGAAAGAGAACTTTTTAAAATAATTTTGATGAAAATTTGATGAAAGGATTGATGCATTTCATATCAAATCAAACGGTTTACTCAAATTTGAAATCAAACTAGATGAAAAAATTTGTGATGGGCTGAAAATGCTCTTAGTAGTGATTTTATGGGCATTATTGGGAAAGAAAAAAATATATATTCGAAGTACAAACCTTCAACCATCTTAGAGATGTTTGATTTATATAATATATTCTATCTATTCTATTATAAAATAGGGCAAATTATATATACCTCTCGAGGTTTAGTTAAATTACAGATAGGTTTGAAAAATTACAGGTACCCCTTGAAGCTTATATTTACATAACAAGTTAGGAGGCAATTTGTTATGAAAATATAAACCTCAGGGATATCTTGAACAAATTAGGAGGCAATTTGTTATGAAAATATAAACCTCAGGAATATCTTGAATTTCTCAAACCTCGGGAGTATCTGTAATTTAGCTAAATTTCGAAGGAGGTATATGTAATTTGCCCTATATAATGTAGTCATTTTTTTTTTTTTCCAAAACTGCTCTCCACATCTACATGCCACATCCATCAAGTGTTTAACTGTTTTCTTCATTTATCAAGCTGCCAAAAAACTTGAATGTAAAATTGCAAGGATATTGCGTTTGCTCCCATTGCTGGTAGTGTATATAAAGCACGCACTCAGAATGTTTTGGAACTTTGTTATGTTTTTTATTTTCCCCTACAAAATTTCCATAGTATTAGTTGCTTCTAAAAGAAACGGCTTGAAGTTATTAAATTCAAACCATCTTCTCCATTCATCAATTATCAAAAAAATTAGATGTAAAACTGCAACCTTGGGAGATGTGAGGATTTTGAGCTGCACCCAGATTTCAAATACTTCAAATTCCAGACTATTGTAGCTTCCTTAATTTTATATATCCATGATTTTAACCAATCTCGTGTAAAAACAGAAATTTAGGATTTCAGATTGGAGTTTCCCCAATTCTCTCCTCATTATTGAGAATCTAGAGAGAGAGGGAAAAAAAAAATTTGGTTTTCTAACGCATGCATAAACATGGAATTTGACTGGATTTTCAAGGCTGTGGTAATTGCATCCTTAACTTGCATATGTTGGGAAATGCAGAATCACGGGCAAATTAGGATTCACTCGGGGGGTATATTGTGGAAAAAATCAGGGGGTGGGAAAGCTGTGGAATTTGATAAGGATGATATTGTGGGAATTTCCTTGATGAAGGTACCCCGGACTAATCAAGTTGGTGTTAGAAGTAAGGATGGTCTGTACTACAAATTCACTGGTTTCCATGACTAGGTAAGTTCTCTCTCTCTCTCTCTCTCTCTCTCTCTCTCTCTCTCCCCCTTAGATTGTTTTCTTTTCTGCATTTGATGTATATTGTATATTGTAGTCCCTTAATTAAGACCGTTGATTTTCATATTTTGTGAAAATTCAAGTGTCAGGCAGAAGGAATATTACTATTTTTCGGATGCACATTAGAAATTTTAATTTTATTTATGACACACTTGAGTACTCCTGGTTGGGTAACTTAATATTTTCAACTTTCATCATTATCCCAAAGGAAAGCCAATTATGGAACTTGTCATATGCCTATTGTATATATATATGTAACGTATAAATTTGTTCTTGTTTGGTTATGTACCTGGATTTAGACTCTATGGAGTTGCTATGATTGTCAAGCTTCTCATACATGATGATGACTGTGTTTTTAATTATTATTATTATTATTTTCTGTGTGGTTGGGTTGGGTCAGAAAGGGGTGAGTTTTTGCCCTGGGCTCCGGGGGGGGGGGGGGGGGTTGGGGGAGAATGCTATTGTTGTAAACTTCTTGCTGATTGAATTTTACAAAAATTGAACCTTAAAATATATTTCAATGGCTCTTTTAAAGCTTTTGTTGTTTGGTCTTGTTCTTAATTTCTTGTTTCATCTGATTATTCTACACTTGCATTTTTTGTTGTCAAAAAATGTGATTTTTATGCAGTGCACTTGGCTGGATTTTCTTTTATGTGGAATGCATGACTACCTCTGTTTAAACAAGGTTCTGTTGTCTGGGTCCTTTCCTTTACTTCCATTTCATAACCATTTTGACAGGATTTTCCCTTTCCATCGCTTCATTACACATCTGTATAAATTCTTTTCTATATTTGGTGGGTGGTTATATCTCCTCTGAAAACAATATTAGTTTTAGTAGAATTGAGAAAGGAATATTAAGTTAAAGCATGGCTATGGCTTGTATTATCCTATCTCCATTGCAATTCGTAAACTGCCTCTTATTGTGATTCCAGTAATATACTCCCTTTAATCTAGAAGCTTGTTTGTTTCATGGTTTACATTTTTTTAATTTCAGTCAATGGAGTCCTATTGTCATATATCCTATGTAAAATTTTGGAAAATTGTAACCTTCCCATCATTGGGTTCTTGTAATAGTTTTACATTTTCCCTTTATTAAACTTTCTAATTATTGTTATGCTGTGCATCCATACCTGCCTTGCAGGATGTGGCTATTTACATTTTCTCTTTCTTAAACTTGATTATAAGTCTTATGTTGTGCATCTATACCTATCTTGCAGGATGTGGCTACTCTTACCAGTTTTTTACAAAGCACTTGTGGAATAAAACCTGAAGAGAAGCAGCTTTCTGTTAGTGCAAAAAACTGGGGTGAAGTTGATTTAAATGGTGAGTGGATTATGTTGGAATGTAGTGTTGTTAGGTCATTTCTGTTTTATTCTTTTTTGCCTTGGAGACAATTTATTGAAAGTAAATTTGTTTAGGTTTTGTTCGGAACTCTTAAACTAAGAAGGAAGAAATTATGAGGCATTTCATTATAAGTTGTATGGTGTATTGGAAAGTTGTGAGGAAAAGAAAATGTGAAGGAAAGAAAAGAAAGGTTTATTTCTTTACAAAGTCTTATGACAAAACATGTAAAGAACTGAAAACAAATATATATCTATTTTCAGAAGTGGTTATTTTCTTTCATTTCCTATACCTTTTTCATTTTTGCTAGTTGGTTCCATCCTCCAAACAAAACCTTAGTAACTTCCCTCGTCACGTTTGCAAATTATAGGTTCTTTCATTGTTAAAATACAATTATCATCTTATGTTCGCTTTTGCTTTTTGTATATTAAATAAGATATGGCCTATGTTACATGGATTCAGGTATGGGTGTAGAGTGTGGGTATGTATCTTGAGGTTAGACTTATCAAATCATAAATTTAAAGATACGCGGACTCGGCAAAAAAAAGGTCAAATTTTTATATTTTTAATCAAATATATGAGATAAAATAGTGTTATATGTAACTTATAGTGTCAAAAAGATATTCATAGCAATTATACAACAATATGTACACATAATAGTAGTGTTAAATACAATTATATAAGAAGTATCCGATGAAAATTATCCAACACATATTCCATAGCCTTGTCCAATTGTCGGGTGTCCGACACGGGTAATTGATATATTTTGAAGAATCTATGTAACATAGGATATGGCTTTCTATTTCTTAGTTAGTAAATTGCGCCATGGCTGCGTTCGTACGTAGTGATGTGAATATGGTTTCTTTTATACTTTTAGCATGTGCTTTATGGTTTATTTGCAAACTTGTGCAGTCGCATGATCACCGTAAGGCTATGTTTGAGTGATAGTATTCTTGAGGGGGAATGGGAATGTGATTCTGGGTCCCATGATTCTAGTGTTTGGAATGGATTGGCATGATGTCACACACTGGCAATGCGGAAGCCTTGACAAAGATATGCAAGTGTGTCTGGCGTTAGTTAACTCTCTTCATTAGCCTGTCAATAATGCTCAATAGGTTTGCAAAGACAAGCAAACACAATATTAGTTAAGTTGATGAGCCACAAGATTGGAGACAAGCCACAAAATAGCAATCAACAAGCTAGAATTAAAGTAAGCAACAATTGAAAGGCTTTGCACAATTTAAAGGCGAAATGAACTTTCCATTACTCAAAAGAAGGCATTACAATAGTTGAACCATAAGTTAGGTTGGGGTACATTAAAGGCACAAGTGGTCTGGTTCAACACTTGGGTACCCTCTCCTTATACATAGCTTGTTAAGCCTTTTCCTAGCTGGCAGGAGGAAACATCCATTATGTTTGAGGAGTCATAATGGATTTTTAAAAATTCTACAAAAATAGAAAAATTACAACTCTTGGTTCCAAAACACATTTAATACTAAGGTATTTACATAAAAATTTACAAGGCAAAAAGATTACATTTGACCCTCTAAAAGTTGGCCTAAAGTTGCTACTTGGTGACTAGGTTGCTTCATGGCATGTCTTGGACTATCTTGCACTATGCCTTGAGCTTTTGCTTGCACTTGCACCAACAACTTCCTAGGCATGTCTTTGGCTCTCCAAAGGGTACAAATGTGTGTGGCATCAAGGTGTTGACCCTTGGATGGGCGCACCTTGACAGTCTCCCCCACTTACATGGTCGACACCCTCGACGACTTGGCCCAATAAGCATCAATCTCGTCTTGAAAAGCCGACAAGTCTGTCTTCCGTTTCCAGTTGATTTCTTCATCTCCTAGGCCTTTCCATTTCACCAAGTATTGCCTTTGTTTCTTCTTGGAAACCATTTTCACCCGATCAGCCAAGATAGAGTCAATAGACCTTTTTCCTGCTTTGGCCGTGATGGTTTGGCGTTTTAGCTCATTTTGGGTTGGATCTTCCTTGTCTGGATAGTGAGGCTTCAAATAACTCACATGGAAAACCGGATGCACTTTCAGCCAAGATGGAGCATCTATCTTGTAAGCACACTTGCCAATTCTCTTCAGAATGGTTATCGGTCCCTCATACTTGCGCACTAGCCTTCTGTCTCTTTCCCTCATGAACTTGCGTTGCTCAGGGTTGAGTTTGACAAGAACTTGATCCCTAGTTTTAAACTCAAGTGGCCTCCTCTTTTCATCAGCCCATTTCTTCATTTTACTTGCTGCTTTTTCAAGATAGGCACGAGTAATGTCATGGTTTCTCTTCCATTCCTTAGCAAATTGGTAAGCCCTGGGAGACTTTCCTTCATAAGGTCCATCCACTGTGTGGGGTAACAGTGGTTGTTGTCCATTCACTATCTCAAAAGCACTCTTGCCTGTGGAGCTACTCTTTTGAGAGTTGAAGCATAACTATGCTGCATCAAGAAGTTGCACCAAATTTCGTTGATTAGCATTGACAAAACGGCGCAAATACTCCTCGAACATACAGTTGAAGCGTTCAGTTTGCCCATCCATCTCTGGATGGTAGCTTGATGAAGTATTAAGTTGTGACCCAAGAAGCTTGAATAACTCCGTCCAGAAGTTGCCAACAAAACGCGTGTCTCGGTCACTAACAATACTTTTAGGCACACCCCAATATTTAACAATGTGCTTGAAGAAGAGTTGGGCAGTCTCTTCCGTTGAAACATACTTTGGGGCAGCAATAAAGGTGGCATATTTGGAGAATCGGTCCACAATAGTCAAGATAGTCCCAATATCTCCCACTTTAGGCAATCCAGTGATGAAGTCAAGTGATACACTTTCCCACGGACGTTTAGGCACGGGCAAAGGTTCAAGCAAGCCTACTTTCTTCTTATGCTCAACCTTGTCTTGCTAGCAAGTGAGACAAGTGCGGACATATTCTTCCACATCATCACGCATTTGGGGCCAATAATATCCTTGTTTCACTAAGACCAAAGTTCGCTCCCAACCCGGATGTTCTGCTCAAAGTGTATCGTGACACTCCTTAAGAAGTGTCTTCCTCATATCACCAGCCCTGGGTACAAATATGCGATTGCCTGTTGTCATAAGAAGTCCATCTTGCACCCAAAATTGGCGAGTCTTGCCCATTTTGACAAGGTTCATATGATTCTCTGCCATAGCATCCTTGTCTAGATGAGCCTTGATTTTCTCCTTGAGGCTGGTTGAAATGGAAGTAAGTGAACATACATGATGGCACACGGCAAGCTTCGCCTTCGTGCTTAGTGCATCAGCAACATGGTTGGTGGCACCGGCCTTGTATTCTAAGGCAAAATCAAACTCTGCCAACTTCTCTTGCCACCGTGCTTGTCGTGCGCTTAGCTTGGGCTATGTTAAGAAATGGCTAACCGCCGCGTTGTCAGTCTTCATAACAAACCGTGAGCCCAAGATGTAGTGCCTCCAAGTCCTCAGACAATGCACTACTACCAGCAACTCTTTCTCATGAGCTGGATATCTCCGCTCTACATCATTGAGCTTCCTACTCTTATAAGCAATTGGGTGACCATCCTACAAAAGAACACCACCCAAAGCAAAATCAGATGCATCAGTTTGTATCTCAAAAGCTTTACATAAGTCAGGTAGAGCAAGAATAGGGTCCTTTGACATAGCTTCTTTCAAGGCTTGAAAGGCTTGTTGGCACTCCGTTGCCCAAACATATGGCTTGCCCTTCTTTAGCAACTCTGTCAATGGGGAAGCTAGTCTTGAGTAGCCTTCAACAAACTTGCGATAATAATAAGCTAATCCAAGGAATGACCGCAACTCTAAGACATTGGCAGGTGGTTGCCACTCTTGAATAGCCTTGACCTTCTCTTAGTCCATTTTGATGCATCCATGCTCAACAATGTGCCCTAGGAACTTAATCCTCTCTTAGGCAAAAGAACACTTCTCTAGCTTGACATAAAGCTTGTGCTCTCTCAACTTGGTAAGGGCCTTTTGAAGATGTTCCACGTGCTCTTCTAAAGTGGAGCTATAAATTACAATGTCATCCAAAAATACTACCACGAATTGATCCAAATACTTTTGAAAAACTTCATTCATCATGGTGCAGAATGTTGCTGGGGCATTGGTCAAGCCAAATGGCATGACAAGAAACTCATAAGAGCCATAACGAGTAACACACGTAGTTTTAGGCTCGTCTCCCTCGGCAATTCTTACTTGATAGTACCCTGATCGAAGATCTAGCTTTGTGAAATACCTCGCTTTGCTCAATTGATCAAATGAATCTGCAATGAGAGGAAGGGGATACTTGTTCTTGATGGTCAGCTTGTTGAGTGCCCGATAATTCACACATAAGCGAAGACTACCATCATGCTACTTTTGGAACAAGACAAGTGCATCAAATGGGGCCTTGGATGGCTTAATGAAGCCTATTTCCAATAACTCTGTAAGCTGCTTCCTTAATTCATTCAACTTAGGAATAGCCATTTATACGGTGCACGAGTTGGGGGCTTTGCCCCTGGCACCAACTCAATAGCATGATCCACACCTCGGCGTAGAGGCAACTCCTTAGGCAATTGTTCAGGCATAACATCTGCAAATTGTCTTAAGACCTTCTTGCTTGTGGCTAGGACATGAGTAAATTTAAGAGCTTCGTTCAACTTCAATATGGCAATCCAAGTTTGCTCACCATGCCTAACACCCCTCTTGAGTTGCATAGCTGAGACAAACCGGTCACTGTTGTTGGTGGCCATAGCAGGAATGAGACATGGCTTATCCCCCATGACACACATACTATTAGAATAAGGCATGACTGCCGTCTTTGTGCTTCTCAAGAAATCCAACCCAAGGATGGTGGAAGTCATCCATGGGTACTGCGGTGAAATCTACTTTTCCTTCCCAAGTACTGACCTTCAAATGAACAAATTTTGCAACCCTATAGATAGGCTGTGCTGCCGAGTTAACCGCCTTGATGCGGCTGCCATCTTTCTCTAAAGATAGCCCAAGTCTTTCAACTTCGGTCCCTGTAACAAAGTTGTGGGTGGCCCCTGTGTCAATCAAAGCACAAAGGGGCTTCCCATTGAGCTTTACATCCACAAACATCAAATCTTTGTTGGATGACTTGCTCTTGTTCAACTTGCTTGATGATTCCCCACTATACATGGGTTTCTTCCCTTTGCCTTCATCTTTAGACTCCACGAGTTGTTTAGGATCTGAATGCTTGCCCACTTTGCCACTCTTGGCATTCTTCTTAGGTCTCCCTGTAGAAGCCTTCTTCTCCATGGCATTCATCATACGAAAGGGTCCCACTCTAGAGCCAGCTGCCTTAGAACCCTTGCCACTCTGCCTAGACCGCACGTCTTTTTTCTCGCTATCATCATCACTTGGTTGAGAGACAGGGTCAGACATAGTTGCTAGAGCATTCAAGGCACGCTTTTGTGGACATTCAAATAACCAGTGTGGCCCATTGCATAAGAAACAAGAGATAGGGCCTTTTGCTTTGCTTGTAGAGAATTGTTGAGGGGCTTTTGCCTTGTCACCATAGCTCTTCTGTTGCCATTGTCCTCCACCTGAATGGGTTTTGGATGTAGAAGTGTTGGCTCCCCCACTCTTAGGTTTGCCATAGCCTTGGGACTTTCCACCTCCCCTGCTCTTGCACGGGGAACCACTATCCCGTTGCTTAGGTTCGGCGTAGTCCGTAAGGCATTCAACTGTTGCTTGTGCATAGGCTAAATCTTGCACTCTTTGCCTTTGAAGTTCAACTCTGGCCCATGGCTTCAATCCCTCAAGAAAGAAGAAGAGCTTGTCTTTCTCTGACATATCTTTGATGTCTAGCATAAGCCCAGAGAATTCTTTCACATAATCTATTATAGTGCCGGTGTGCTTGAGATCCCGCAAAGCACGCCGGGCATTATACTCAACATTTTCAAGGAAGAATTAGAGCTTAAGTTCATGCTTAAGTTGCTCCCAAGTCTCAATTGTGCATAAGCCGTGTTGCATCTCATCATGTTTAGTCCGCCACCACAACTTGGCATCACCGAACAAATACATTGTGGCCATAGAAATCCTTGTCTCCTCAGCATTGGCTTTCACAGCTTTGAAATATTGCTCCATATCAAAAAGAAAGTTGTCTAACTCCTTGGCATCTCGGGCGCCGCTGTAGGCAAGGGGCTCGAGCACACGTGCCCTAGTGAATTCCATGCCACCACTAGGTGCATTGCCAAAGGCACGAGTAAGAACACTAACCTGGCCACTGAGGTCTTCAATCTCTAGCCTGAGTTCAGTGACAACATCTTCAAAATCTTGCCCTTGAGTAGGGCCATGAGTTTGCTCAAGATCATAAACCCGTTGCTCAATGGTGGCTAATGAAGCTGCCCGGCCTCCATGTTGTCCATACACTGCTCCAAGAGCTCAATCCTCTCCCTTTGCGTGGGATGACGGTTGCCAGTGCCCTCCATTTAGAAAGCCAATAATAGAGAAAGCCAAATAGACTGAGCTCTGATACCAACTGTCACACTGGCAATGTAGAAGCCTTGACAAAGATATGCAAATGTGTGTGGCGCTAGTTAACTCTCTTCACTAACCCGCCAATAATGCTCAATAGGTTTGCAAAGACAAGCAAACACAATATTAGTTAAGTTGATTAGCCACAAGATTGGAGACAAGTCACAAAATAGCAATCAACAAGCTAGAATTAAAATAAGCAACAATTGAAAGGTTTTGCACAATTTAAAGGCGAAATGAACTTTTCATTACTCAAAAGAAAGCATTACAATAGTTGAACAATGCACTAAAAGTGCTACAAAAGTTGCCTTACCATAAGTTAGGTTGGGGTACATTAAAGGCACAAGTGGTCTGGTTCAACACTTGAGTACCCCCTCCTTATAGATAGCTTGTTAAGCCTTTTCCTAGCTGGTAGGAGGAAACATCCACTATGTTTGAGAAGTCATAATGGATTTTTAAAAATTCTACAAAAATAGAAAAATTATAACTCTTGGCCCCAAAACACCTTTAATACTAAGGTATTTACATAAAAATTTACAAGGCAAAAAAATTATATTTAACCCTCTAAAAGTTGGCTTAAAGTTGTTATTTGGTGGCTAGGTTGCTTCATAGCATGTCTTGGACTATCTTGTACTATGCCTTGAGCCTTTGCTTGTACTTGCACCAACAACTTCTTAGGCATGTCTTTGGCTCTCCAAAGGGCACAAATGTGTGTGGCATCAAAGTGTTGACCCTTGGATGGGCGCACCTTGACACATGGGAAAGTGATTCCTTATTATCTATTTCAACAAGAATCACATTCCTAAACTAAGTAGGAATCCGATTCCCCCAGTCCCCCCATGGGAAACTCACATTCCTAGAGGGATGTTAACTATTTAAGAGTAAAAAATAATAATAATAATTGGGCCCACAATATTTTTAATTATTATTTTCCCATTGAGGACTCTTAATCCAAACTTTTGAATAGTATGGACACAATAATTTTATTACTAGTAATCTCATTAATGAGATTCCCATTTGCCCTTATGATTCTGTCATTCTTACATAGCCTAAAAGAAATGTTAGGGGGGAGGGAAATACCTAACCTGACATGGGATGCGGTAGTAAAAATTATACAAATTTACTTAATTTAGTTGAGTATACGTATAATAGCCCTTAATAAAGCAGAATGGAGACTTAGTTTCCTTTGGTTTTCCTCTCTTTTTCACCCTTGGTCTCAGCTTGATGAATTATTTTATATAACCTTTTTCTCATTCAAGTTATTATTTAGGAGTTTGCCTGCGTTGAGGCTTTTTGACTACTTTGCTGTCATCTTGATGTTTTGAGCAACTCCCAAGCTTTTATTTATTTTCATTTTTTATTTGTAGGGAATATGCTGACTTTTCTAGTTGGTTCAAGGCAAGCATTTGAGGTATCTTTAGCAGATGTCTCCCAAACACAACTTCAAGGAAAAAATGATGTCATTTTAGAGTCCCATGTGGATGACACAACTGGTGCTAATGAGGTTGATTTCAGTTTCTAATTAAATTTCCTGAATGACTCATGCTCTCTTTCTCATCTTATGCCTTTAGATTGAATTTATTGGAGCAATTTCATTATTCTGATCCTTTGGTGTTATAATTGCAGAAAGATTCGTTGATGGAGATAAGTTTTAACATACCTAATTCCAACACTCAGTTTGTTGATGATGAAAATCGTCCTGCTCAGGTAACGTTATTTTTTTTTCCCGTGTTTTGGTTGGATTGCATGGGTAGAAAACTAACAATTGCTTACTTCTAATATTCCTGTACGTTAGTCTTCCTTGACAAAATCATGTCAATGGCGGATGTTGGTGCAGGCGGTGGAGAATCTGTTGTTTCATTTGAAGGAATTGCGATTCTTACTCCAAGGTGAGTACTGTACTTCTGTGTGGTATCTTTTGTAGTTCCATTGTCTTTTATGTGATTTTTATGCTGCTTTGAAAATTTTGACTGAAGTATTTTCTTTGTAGGGGCCGATACAATGTTGAACTTCATCTTTCATTTTTGCGGCTTCAGGGGCAAGCTAATGATTTTAAAATTCAGTACAGCAGTGTTGTTCACCTTTTTCTACTGCCCAAGGTTCTCTCTTCTTTTTTTCCCTCAAGTTCAGAAGGCTTTTTTTGGTTGTACATTAGTTCGTTTTATTTGCTTAATGGAAGAATTATTAATATGCATATAGTCAAATGTGATGATCAGTTGTATTATTGAAATTGATTGGCCAGCTGTATTTTTTGGAAGATGCAACAATGTTTAACTTGACTCACATATTGTCATGTGTTTGTGCAATCTAACCAACTGCATACCTTTGTTGTTGTTACTCTCGATCCACCCATCCGTAAAGGTCAAACTTTGTACCCACGTATTGTTTTG
Organism: Camellia lanceoleosa; assembly: GCA_025200525.1. Taxonomy (NCBI): domain Eukaryota; kingdom Viridiplantae; phylum Streptophyta; class Magnoliopsida; order Ericales; family Theaceae; genus Camellia; species Camellia lanceoleosa. The sequence continues at coordinate 129,396,517 of CM045763.1, read as the reverse complement.
TAGGTATTGTTGGTTAAGTTTCATTAAGATCACCATTTGATTTTTCTTAGAGAATTGTGTGCCCACGTGATGATTTGTATTGGATCCCTGCCATCTTTATGCAGTTTGAAACAGACTATGTGGTTGAAAGCACCCTGTCAATGAATGAAGATCCTTTTAATACCAAATACAAGGACAAGTTAGAACCATCGTTTAAGGTATAGTAGAGATGCTGTTTGATCATTTGATGCCATTCCTAAGGCACCAATTCACACATGTTCAAAAATAGAACCTGTTGTCGTTCTAATTTTTTTTTAAATAAAATATATGATTTTTTATATATTGTGATGACAATATATTTGTTAGTTTTTTTTATTTATTTTTATTTTTTAAAATTTTAAAACTAAATCTGTGTTTTTTGGTTTAATTTTTCTATCTCTAATATATCAGGGCCTGATTCATGAAGTATTCATATTGATAATGCGTGGCTTGTCCGGGGCAAAACTCACTAGACCAGGAAGGTTCCGTAGCTGTCAGGATGGTTATGCTGTTAAGTCTTCATTGAAAGCTGAAGATGGTGTCTTGTATCCACTTGAAAAGGGTTTCTTCTTTTTACTTAAGCCTCCAACTCTTATTCTTCATGAAGAGGTAACTTTTTGGCCATACAAATGCTTTAAACATGTGGTTTACTTGTATTGTAGGTGATAGACATATTATATTAAATCATGGCCGGTTTAGGGTGCATTTGACATGTTGCACTTGCATATCTTATTTCAGATTGACTATGTGGAGTTTGAAAGGCATGCTGCTGGAGGCTCAAATATGCATTGCTTTGATCTTCTTATCAGATCGAAGACTGAGCAAGAACATCTTTTCCGAAACATCCTGAGGAATGAATATCACAATCTTTTTGACTTCATCAGGTTACTATGAGCTTCTCATGTTTTGTGTACGGATTGTTGGAAGTTACTTAAATTCTAACTCTACCGGTTGTTGATGCATGGGAAAGGTTTGAAAATCATGAACTTGGGAGACATCTGAACTAGGGATGGTGTTGCAGCTGTTCTGCAAAGTGATGATGATGATGCTGTTGACCCACATCTTGAGCAGATTAAGAATGCAGCTGTTGAAGATGAGAGTGATGAGGAGGTAAGATCCAAATTCATTTAGCTTCATTCATTAGACGCTTACGCCTGTTATCAAGTTGCTAAAAATCAGAGAGCTGGAAGTTTGAATTTTTACTTTGATGTATCAACAGGATTTTTTATTTTTATTTCTTATTAGGGAAAATAATAGTAGTCTTATAGTTGGCACCTTGTATCAATGTGGTCCATGTTCCAATTTTGACAAATTTGTCCTTTAATTTTTCACATCTTGTCAATTTGGTTCAATTAAAAATGACCATTGGAAACTTGGACGAAAAAGTCATGTGTGAGGCACATGACATTATTATAAAGTTAATTGATAATTTTGTCCTTACTTTGGTATTAGTTAAGTTAATCTAATTTTATTTAACTCCATATGCATATACATAATCATTTGTATATATATAACAATACATATATGTAAAAGATGAAAGGGGGCTGTGAGTGATGGGTTGGATAGTGGTGGGAGGGACTGTGATGGGTGGGGCACCGTGGGGAAGGGTGTTGGTGGTGGGGAGAGTGGGTTGGATTGTGACAGGGTAAGGGGGTTGGTGGGGGTGAAGGGGTGGGTTTGAACTTGGGGGTGGGGTGGGGTTGGACCACCGACTTTGGTCTGCATCATGAGTGTCCGGTTGGTGTTGATGATGACATTGTAGAGAAAAGAGTGGCAGAGCAGTCAACCTTCAAGATGGCGTCGTTGTGATGGCACTTGCTAGCGGGGAGAGAGAGATTGGGGGTAGTTTGTCCACTCGAAGATGAAAATGTTGTGAAGAAGCTGCATGTGCACGTCAAAGGCGTTGTTTGTGGGTGTTGGGGTGAAGAGAGGGGGTTTGGTTTGCACAAAGGACGTATTGTTTTTCTTTTTCTCTCCCTATAAGATGATTGCATGAGGTGCACATAACCTTCTATCGAAATACTGATGAACATTATCAATTGGACCAACTTGATACCATATGAAAATTAAGGATAAATTTGTGGCAATTAGAATTACGGAGACCAAATTGATAGAAGGGTTATAGTAAAGTTTTTGTTGCTCTTATTAGTATTTGTTTTTTTTGTTTTCTGGTGATGATCATATTAGCTGGTTTTCCTTAATTTTCCCCCATTATGTTTCTTTCTATGCTTGTGTTTGAGACATACCTGTGTTTCTGTCTCTCTTTATTGGTGTCTTCCTTCATTGTCAAACATGGTGGATTTTTGCAGGATGAAGATTTTGTTGCTGACAGGGACGATGGAGGCTCACCTACCGATGATTCTGGTGAAGAGGAATTTGATGCTAGTGACAGTGGAGGCGAGAAAGAGGTAAACCATTACATTCATTCTTGTTGTTCTGCCACTGTAAAACTAGTCTTAAATCTAATGAATGGTGAATTCAGAAACCTGCCAAAAAGGAATCCAAGAAAGAACCATCTACATCGAAGTCAGCCTCCAGTAGGGGTAAGTCTAAAGATGGTGATGAAGATGGTTTGAAGAAGAGGAAACAGAAAAAGAAGAAGGATCCGAATGCACCAAAGAGGGCCCTATCTGGTTTTATGTTTTTCTCACAGAGCGAAAGGGAGGTCAGTATATTTTGCTCAGTTTTATGTTTGTTACTTTAATTCCTTTTACTATTTAACTTTGCTTTAGGCGTTATTTGTTAGAAATTGATACATAACTAGGTTGGTAGTTGTGTGCACTTGTCATGTTTATAGAGTTGCAATTATGTTGATGTAGCTTATTTACTTTTTACATGCTTCAGAAGCAAAATGCATATTTGGTTTGTGTTATAATGTATTTATCTCTTTAGCCTTTGTGTGTCAATTTATCTCTTTAGCCTTTGCGTGTCAATCATTCGGGGTACTAAGTAGAATTATCTCTGATTTTTGTGTGACAAATTGCCGATTGTAATGCACATTTTGTCTCCATTTCCTAAATTTTAGATTTTTATGTCCTTCAATAAGTGGCCTACATTCCTTCCAAACATGTCCTTTTATTTTTGAAATTCACATATATCTAATTGTGTTATTTACATGGAGACTTTTTAAACTATTGAAAAGTATCACTTTGACCCTTTGAATTATAAAAGCATACAAATGAATCTCCTAAACTATTGATGTGTTTCCCTTTGACCCCTTTCATTGGGGGATCCAATTGGTACGTTTTTATAGTCTAGGGGGTCCATTTGTACACTTTTATAGTTTAGGGGGCCAAGTGATACTTTTCAATAGTTTAGGAGGTCCATTTGTACGCTTTTATAGTTTAGGGAGTCAAAGTGACACTTCTCAACAGTTTAGGGGGTTTTCGTGTAAATAATCCTATTTAATTACTATTCCACTTCCTTCACATGGAAGGTTAAGGCAATTATAATTTTGAGAGTTTATTATATTTAGATGCTTACTGAAGTTCATGGTGTCTATACATACCCCTTGGGTTTTGTACCAGTGATGTAGGACCAAAATTGATTCTTAGTAGATTAGAGGTACAATCCACCATATGCCATGACCTCAGAGGATTACAACTTCAAGGGTTAGTTGTTTTTCTAGTATTTGAACCTCTATATGAGGAGGTTGTGTTTTGTGTAACAAGTACACTACCGTGTGTAGACATCTCATTTTTGATTGACCCTAAGATTTCGGACGCTTGTAAGCTTTCCGATGATGAAATGGTAAAAACTTCATTCCTAGAGATGCTTGAAGTTGTTACGAGCTGCTGTATTATCCCATTTTAGCCAAAAACCATGTTTTTGTAAAAATGACCATTTTACTCTTGAACACATTTTTATCCAAAACCTAGCTTTTGGTCCTGCTTAGAAGTGAAAAGTTCGGTTGAGTCTGAATTGATGAACATTTCCAAAACCATTGATCAATTCTATGTAAAAATGTCAATTGAGAGTTAAACGGACTTACTTAGGCAATAGGAGGGTCCAAGCACGTACTAGTGCATGCATGAATGGCACACATACCGAGGAGGCACGTGAGCCCGCACCTACGTCGTGCAGCCACATGTCCATGCGACACCCAAAGTTGGTTTTGAATGTGGAGGCGAGAAAGAGGTAATCCCCAAGGCTCCTCCTTGCCTATAAATAGGACCCCTCTCTTCCTCTTCCTCTTCCTCCTCTTTGAGGGATGGAGCTTTTAAGCAAAATTGAAGTGTTTTAAGTTAGTTTGGAGTCCTTTCTCTCTACCCCAACCCTCAAATCCGAAATACAACTTTAATGCAATAGCTCTACAACTAAAAGTAGATCTAGGGTTTGAAGAAAGTGAATCAAGTCAAAGGCAAGCCTGAGGGAAGCTTGCAAGCAAGGAAATCTCTTCTTTTCTTGCCTTGTCTATTGCTCGTCGGTTTGATATTCAAACCAGCAAGTGATCTGATTTCTTTATTTTTTAAATATGATTTAAGCATGTTTTCATTGTTTGATAATGGTTAGTTAGGGTGTTAGTAATCATGAATCATCATGTAGGTTGTTAGATTTGCATGTTTTCGCTTTGTTTTGCATGTTCTAGTTAGACGCATGTTTGTTGCATATTTGGGTTAGTTTAATCTTGATATTATCATACATATAGCTTGGTTTAATCATTGTATATTCATCATGTTTAGATTTGTTATGTGTTAGTTATTTTTTGTGCATTAAATCATGATAGAAGCCTTAAACTGGGTTTAGGTTTGCATTGTGTGTTAAGTTGCACGTTTAGGTTTTAGTATTTTATTTAATCATATTTGGCATGGTTGGACGCTTTGTGGTGGAATCTAGGTAAGTTATTCTTTCATAGCATGTTGCTTGTTTGTTGCATTGTTTTTGCAATAAATCAAGTTTATGTGCTTTTTATGATCAGTTGAATGTTTCATGAATATTGCTTAGTTTGGGTTGTGTTTGTAGCCATGAGTGTTAAAAACTATCGTTTTGTTGGAAAATCATGAGTTTATGGAAAAGATATGGCTATATTTATTTAATCCAAATTAAGTAAAGTTTATTTATTCAAAACATCTAGTTTTAGGTTTAGTAAAGGAGTTAGGGCTAATATTGAATTTTGTGGAATAATTAATCATTAAATCTCATAAAATAAAAGATGAGTAGAGATCAATCACTTGATTGGGCGAGAGGGGTGCATCAATTGATGACCTTCCCCTCTCGTACCTAAGTTCCCGAACCTTGATTGTTTGGTTGTGACGCAGTTTTCATTGTTAAAGGTTTGTTAGTTTCCCTTAAAAATTAAGTGGTGACTCTTGAAAGTAAGTTGGTATGACATAGTGTGGAAATGCGCCTTGTACCCAAAATGGCACGGTGTCCACACTGTGTTGTATCGCTCTCTCTCATATAAACATGTAGGACTTATAAAAGTGGGTTTCACATAGTGTTACTAAAAAATGCTAATACATAGTGAAAATTTACGTTTTTGATGCATTTTCGAAAACATGGTACACTTTCGTTTAAAAAAGGAAAATTTAGCAATCCCAAAATTTTTCTTACATATTTTCTTAAATGTTTCCTGAAGAAGGAAAAAAAAAATTAAATATTATGAATTGAAATCTAGAGAGAATAAAGTTTTTGCATGACCAAATGTAAAACAAATGGGGGTCATAATGTTTCTAGAATTGTGTTTTTACGTGGTTAATTTATAATTATATTTTATTGGTTAATTTAGATTTTGCGTTGGTTTCTGACTTCGTGGTGGCCAATACTATGTATAAGAAGAGGGATGAGTATTTGATAACCTTTAAGAGTGGGTCAGTTAAGAGCCAAATAGATTACTTTTTAGTGAGAAAAGTGGACCGCCTAAAATGTAGTGATTGTAAGGTGATTTCTGGAGAGAGACTGGCCTCTCAACATAGGATTGAGGTACTATATTTATGTTTTGAAGGGCAATACCAAGCTAGGAAGATTGGTGGGCGTTGTAGGACGAGATGGTAAGGCCTAAAAGGGGATAATCTGGAAATATTTAAGAATAGAATAGATGAGGAAGGTATTTGGAACTTGAAAGATGATGTTAACACTATGTGAAACTTCATTGCCAATTGTATAAGGACAATCTCAAGGGAAGTGCTTGGAGAGTCAAAAGGAACGGGACCTTGCTCTAGGGAAACTTGGTGGTGGAGGGGGAAGAGGTTCAAGTGATAGTTAAGACAAAAAAAGAGTGCTTTAAAAAGTAGCAGAATGATAGAACTGAGGAAAACTTTAAGAGCTATAGATTAGCTAATAAGGAGGTCAAGAAAGTAGTGAGAGATGCTAAGTTGAAATTTTATGATGACCTATACACTAGACTAGATAGTAAGGAGGGAGAGAAGAGGGTATACAAACTTGCTAAGATACGAGAGAGGAAAATAAGAGATTTTAATCAAGTTAAGTGCATCAAGAGCGAGGATTCTAAGGTATTGGTGAAGGATAAAGAGATTAAGGAGGGATGGAAGAACTATTTTGAGGAATTATTGAATGAGGAACATGTAAGTACGTCAATAAGGGAAGAAATAGCCAGTAATACGATAGACTAAGACTATAGGTTCTATTGCATGATTAGGAACATTGAAGTGGAGATTGCACTTAAGAAGATGAAATCAAATAAGGTTTTAGGATCCAATGATATTCCTATTGAAGCTTAGAAGTGTTCGGATAAAAAAGGGGTTGCTTGGTTGACTAGATTGTTTAGCAAAATTTTGTTGACTAGGAACATGCCAGATGAGTGAAAGAAAAGTATTTTAGTGCCAATCTATAGAGGAATCAAGCTAATGTGTCATATAATGAAGGTGTGGGAGAGGGTGATGGAACGACGATTGCGAGATATAACAGAGGTGTGAGAAATCAATTTGGGTTTATGTTGGCAGGTCAACAATGGAAGCAATCTATCTTTTGAGGAGAGTAATAGAAAAGTATAGAGAAAAGAAAAGAGACATTCATATGGTGTTTATCGACCTTGAGAAAGCATATGATAGAGTGCCTCAGGATATAATATGGTTGGTGTTAGAGAAGAAAGGGGTGACAAAAGGTTACATTGATGTGATTAAGGATATGTATGAAGGGGTGGTGACCACTATTAGATCGCCTGCTGAAGAAATAAATGAATTTCCCACTGTAGGGTTACATCAAGGATCTATCTTAAGTCCTTATCTTTTTGCATTAGTTATGAATGAGTTAACAAGAAATATTGAGGATGATGTGTCATGGTGTATGCTTTTTGCAGATGATATCATGTTGGTGGATGAGACTAGAGAAGGAGTTAACACAAAGTTGAAAATTTGGAGAAAAACACTTGAATCTAAAGGATTTCGGATAAACAGAACTAAGACAGAGTATATAGAGTGTATATTTAGTAACAGTAACAATGAAAGCAGAAGAGAAGTGAAGATTGAAAACCAAGAACTGCCTAAGAGTGAACATTTTCGTTATTTAGGGTCGATTATCACAACGGCGGGGGAGATTGATGCGGATGTGGTCCATAGGATTAAGGTGAGATGGCTTAAGTGGAAAAGTGCGTCTGAGGTACTTTGTGATAAACGAATACCCACCAGACTAAAAGGTAAGTTCTATGGAATGACTATTAGACCAACGATGTTGTATGAGACGGAGTATTGGGCAACCAAGAAACAACATGTAGATAAGATAAGTGTTGTTGGGATGAGGATGCTAAGATGGATGTGTGGCAAGATAGAATTAGGAATGACTGTATTCGGGAATGGGTAGGAGTAGCACCGATAGAAGATAAGTTGAAAGTGAATCGATTGATATGGTTTGGTCATATTGAACGGAGACCAACAGAGGCAGTAGTGAAGAGATGCGATGCAGTGGCGGTAGATAGAAGTCTTAGGCAACCGGGTAGGTTTAGATTAACGTTGGCTAGCGTTATAAATAGAGATATGGATCTACTTAATTTGACTAACGAAATGGCCTTTGATAGAGCCGCGTGGAGAAGAATGATTCATGTAGCTGACCCCATTTGATGGGACTTTAAGGTTTGGTTTGGTTTGGGTTGGGTTTATTGGATGCCGTACTATTAAAATAAAATTGTTTTCATTTTCAATACCGCATGTTAAAGCGTGTAGCTACCATGTTCCTGTTTTTGTTCCTCCTACTGGAATGATATGCATTTCAAGCTGTGAGAGAAAGTACACCACAGTGGGTCCCAAATTTAGTGATCCCAATTTTTTTTCCTCGTGCGAGAGGGATCTGCTTTCATGTGTACTGTAAACCAAAACTCTTTTCTTGAGAACACGATCAATAAAATCTTTTATCCGGTGTTGTCCGGCGATTCTAACAATGCAGTGTTGGATTGGTTGCTGTTACTTTGATTGCAGAATATTAAGAAAATTAACCCTGGAATTGCATTCACTGATGTGGGAAGAGTTCTTGGAGATAAATGCAAAAAGATGACAGGTTTGCCTTTTTGACACAATGTCACCGTTCAAAGTATACACATTCATAATGATAACTGCTTTATGAATTTTGCGGAAAATGGTTTTTTGCAGCTGAGGAGAAAGAACCGTATGAAGCGAAGGCCCAGGCTGACAAAAAACGCTACAAGGATGAAATCAGTGGGTAGAAGAACCCTGAGCCGATGAACATAGATTCTGGAAATGAATCTGACAGTGCATAGTTTTTTTCTGTTTTTTTTCACAATTAAGTTGGTAAGCGGCAGTGTTTATAGGTCCTTAATGATGTTTCTATACCAATTTTCCGGTAGTAGAATTCTTTTATGGTAAAATGCTCATAGAATGGAATACAAGTTTTTGGCACATTTGTATATGTAAGAGAGAACCTGTTAGTTTAGGAATTGGCAAGTCGTATAGGGAAATGTGGGGACTATTTACACAAAGCAATTGATTCATACACATCCAAAAAACAAAAAACAAAGTGTACTAAAATATTCTCAAAATTCAGCAAAGGTGAGATTTGATATTTTTCTTGACATTTTTTTTAAAAAAACATTCTAAAGAAAATTATGTAGTTACCGATTGATGAAATTCACATTATCTTCTTCACCATAATTGCTCACTCTCAACATCATTGCGAAGGGAAGTAGATTTTTCTTTTTGGCAGGAAATGAGGTTACCAAATTAATTTAAAATTTTTAAGCAAAATAGGTGTTTGGTTTTTTGGTCGACTTCTAAGCTCATGCCAAATGAAGCCTTCCGGATTTGTTGCTTTGCTTGTCGAATCTCACATCAATAAAGCTGCACTGTCACTTGGTTGAATGTATGAATCAATTGCTTAAAGGGCTTGTTTAGTGTAATTTTCTTTTTCTTTTTTTAAGTTAAAATTTGATAATTAAAAAGATAAATAAAAAACATTATTCTCTGAATTTTTACATAATTAATTTTTTTAAGCTGTTTTAAATTATTCTTACTTAATAAATTATAAATAGAAGTTGTACTAAGAAGTTTGACATGGTTCTCAAAAAAAAAAAAAAAAAAAAAAAAAAAAAGAAGAAAGTTTGACACAATCTCTCATAATAAAAGGAAAAGGAAGTAAAAAAAAAGTCATGGTTTCAAAAAGTTGTCTCGTAATTTTTTTTTTTAAAAAAAAATTAAAAATTGATTTGGTGAAAGAAATAAAAAAATAAAAATATATATATATATATATATTTTTATATAATTTTATCTTTTAGAAGGTTGGAAATAATTTTTTAAAATTTAAAAGTATTTATTTGATGATTTGTTTTTTTGTGGAAATTTGATAGTTATTTTTATCAAATTAAGGCCAAGTTTGGAAAGACTAAATAAGTGTACTTTTTGACTTTTCTTGTATTATGTGTAGAAAAAGTAGAGATGAGATATTGATTGATGTGACCCAAAAAAGATAAAAAGATGAAATAAGTACACTTTTTTAGTTTAGCCAAACTTGGCCTAAGTTTTAGAGCGAACTACAGTAACAGTCTTGTAGTCTAGGATTTGTGTTATTTTGATTCCTCAGTTTTCAATTGTGACACATTTAATCTTAAATTTTAAATCTTGTTCCAAATAAGGACAATTGAATATACCATTATTCAATTTTAAGGGCAAACTCTTCAATTTAATAAAATATAAATTAATTTAACAAAAATAAATGTCAAAAAAATGTTTTTCAATTTTTAAAAATAATTTCTACCCACCAAAGGTAAAATTATGTAAAATTAATAAATCTTTTAGACATTTATCTATTTATTTATTTTACTAAATTAATTTTTATTTTTTGTTTGGATGATGATTAAGTAATGAGTGGTTGTTAGATTTTTAATGTGTAATTCATATATTTAATATATGAAATATTTTTAGTTTTTGATTTTTAGATCTAATGAATTGATTTAATAATGATATCAAAGTTATTGTCATATTTGACTTTTGAAAAAATAAAAATTAATTTAATGAAAATAAAAATAACCATTCATTACATAATCATAAAGTATGTTACCTCTATAAAAAAAATCATGTTGATCAGACTAAATTTTTGCAAATAATTTATATTTTTAAATTATAATTATAATTATAATTAACATAAATTTAATCTGATACTATTAGTGTGTTTGGTTTCAGTTTTCTAAATTTACTTTTCTGGAAATTGCATTTTTTATTTTTCGTATTTTTTTATTTTTAGTAAATATTGTTAAAATTTTAAACAATTTTTTTACTTTTTTAGATACAACTTACTTATGTATCTAAATAATAAAATATTTGTGAAAAAAATATTTAAAAAAATTAATAAATATACACAAATATGAAATATGTACTGATTTTTTGTATTTTTTTTTTATATTTTTAATATTTAGTGAATTTTTTCTAAAAAAATTTCACAAATATTATACTTTTTAAATTTATTTATGTTATGTGTATCTAAAATTTTAAAAAATTATTTAAAATAATTCAAAAATTCAATAAAAATACAAAAATACAAATTTTTTTTTTTAAAAAAAAAAGTATTTTCTGAACACCCAAACCAATCAAAGTAATATCTAATTAATATTTACATGGATATCTCGAATTATTGATGCGAACGCCATAGTGAGTCTGCAAAGCCCAACCAGTATACGGACGGAAAGAGAAGACTTGGCCATAAATAAAATTTTAGACAAATTACAAACACATTTTTTTGAGGTTTATTTAAATTATAAATTATTTTTTGGAGTTTTTTTCATAAATTCATCTTTAATTACTTATGTTTCATTAAATCCATATTCTTTTTGACTATTCTATTAGGTCCTAGTTGAGATAAGAAGACCAAAATACCCTTTTCATCTACTTATGTTCTATTTAGTTCATATTATTTTCTTATGTTTCAATAAGTCCTATGGGTGACATAATTACCAAAATACCCCTAATGTGAATGTTCACACCGTCAATGTGAATGTTCATATCGTCAATGTGTAGGGGCCCAGCCCATGTACAATGTGAATATTCACATTGACATGTTAACATTCACATTGATAGGAGTGTAAAATTAGCCCGCGACAAGCCCGGTCCAGCCCGTGACAATGTGAATATTCACATTGACATATTAACATTCACATTGATAGGACTGTAAAATTGGCCTGCGGCTTGTGGGCGGCCCGAAGCCCGCCCGTTGATAATGTGAATATTCACATTGACATGTTAACATTCACATTGATAAGAGTGTAAAATTGACTCACGTCCCATGGGCGGCCCGAAGCCCGTGGGCGGCTGCCGAGAGCTACCGTGACAATGTGAATATTCACATTGACATATTAACATTCACATTGATAGGACTGTAAAATTGGCCCATGACCAAGACAACAAATTTCTGCCCGGCCGGCCTAGGCCTAGGCTTGAGCATAGGCGGGGCTTGGGCGGGCCTGGCCATTTTTGTTTAATTCTTTTTAATTTTTTCTACCAAAATTTTATTATTTTTCACAAAAAAAGACATTGTGCCTCAGGTGGGCTGGGCCTCGGACTGAGCATTGAATGAGCCTTAAGCGGGCCGATGGGCGGGGCCGGGCTTCAAAGTGATGGCCTAAGCCCTAGCCTAGGGTCTCGGACATGCTCGGGTCCGGACCCAAACGAACTGCCCAGTAGTGGGTGGGCTTCGTCGACCCTGGCCAATTCTACATTCCTATCAATGTGTATGTTAACATGTCAATGTGAATATTCACATTGTCAACGGGTCGGGTCGGGCCTACCCCGAGCCGCGGGCGAGCTTCGGGCAACGTGCAAATTTTACACTCCTATCAATGTTAATGTTAACATGTCAATGTGAATATTCACACTGTCACGGGTCGAGCCAAGCCCGCTTTGGGCTGCAGTCGGGCTTCGGGCCGCCAATGGGCTGCGGGCCAATTTTACACTCTTATCAATGTGAATGTTAACATGTCAATGTGACTATTCACATTGTCAATGGGCCTGACCGCCCGCCTTGGCGGACTTTGGTCGCCACGGCCCGCAATAATTTATACTCTTATCAATGTGAATGTTAATATATCCATGTGAATATTCACATTGTCAACAAAGCCGGAAGCACGCCCAGTCAGCCGAAGTTTCGACCACGACGGGCCAATTTTATACTCTTATCAATGTGAATTTTAACATGTAAATGTCAATATTCACATTGTCAACTTCGCCGGGCGCTCGCCTACTTTTCTGGCCCGACGCGGGTTTTGGCGACCACGAGTGCGGGCCAATTTTATATTCTTATCAATGTGAATATTAACATGTCAATGTAAATATTCACATTGTCAATCTTGAGCCCACCGTACCGGTTTGGGCCGACGGTTAACTAATCTTACACTCCTATCAATGTAAATGTTAACATGTCAATGTGAATATTCATATTGTCAATGGGCCGGGCCCGCCCACGAGACGCTGACCAATTTTATACTCTTATCAATATGAATGTTAACATGTCAATGTAAATTTTCACATTGTCAATAATGGGCAGACGCGTCATGGGCCATGGACCGCGGACCAATTTTATACTCTTATCAATGTGAATGTTAACATGTCAACGTGAATATTCACATTGTCAACAGCCCGGACCGGGCCCGCCCTGGGCCGCGGGCAGGTTTCGCGCTACTACGGGACATGGGCCAATTTTACACTCCTATTAATGTGAATGTTAACATGTCAATGTGAATATTCACATTGTCAACGGGCCGGGCCCGCCCCGGCTCGCAGACGGGTTTCGAACCGCCCATGGGCCAATTTTACATTCCTACCAATGTGAATTTTAAAATATGAAAATTCTTATCATAAAATTGCTAACCATTCAAAAAATATTTACAAGGGTATCAAAATTAAATATAAGGGCATAAGTGTCTAAGAAAATAGTGTAAATCAAGAAAAAGGACTTTATGAAATAAAACTATACATACATGGGACTAAATGGGTTAAAAAATTCCTTCATAGACTTCTTAAGTTAAAACACTTCTAAATGGGATTTATCAATAATTTTTCCATTATTTTTTATAATTTTAAAATTATATTAACGGTTTTTAATTTTATAATAAATAGGTTATTTTATTAATAAATTATCAAGTTAATTTACAATTTTTAATAATGTTAAAATTTTATTTTAATTAATAATTCAGATAATTTTATTATTGTATAGTTGAACAATTAAAAATTTTACTTTTTTTAATTAATTCTGTTAAATAAAAAATTTAACAAAAAGATATTAATAATTTTTCAAACTACAATGAATAATTCATATTTTAAGTGAATCTTAAAAGTGTATTTATAATGAACAGTGATACATATCTAATTTTAGAGTTTTAATTAAGTTATAATAATGTGACAGAAAATAAAAAATAAAAAAAATAAAATAAAGATTAAAATATAATATCACGGTGAGTCGGCTCCCAATATTTTTCATTTGTAATTTATCCCAAAACTTTACGAATTTTTGAATTTCATTTTACGATTTGATTGTGCCTCCCAAATCTGGATTTTAACAAGCTTTGCAAGAAAAAGCACAAAAAATTGAAGCTCAGGTTTTAGGCAGGCGTGGTTTTGGGAGCCGTAGTTGCATCCAAAGCGGGAGAGCAGTCGTAAGTCTTGAAGCAGAGAGCAATCCATTTCCATAGATGAAATCAAGCAAATGATAATGATGATTCGGAGAAGCATTTTTGGCTCAATTTCTCAGTACCAGTACCTCCACAACTCTACCATTTGTTCCTCCTCCGCCACCAATCCTCCTCCTTCTCCGCCGCCGCCGCCGCCGCCGCCGCCGCTGAGCAGGGTAGCGACGCTGGTAGAAGGCTGCGACTACGAACACTGGCTGGTGGTTGTGGAACCTCCCAAAGGATACCCACTACGAACCCAAATCCTTAATGACTATATCAAAACCCTAGCAATCGCCTTGGGAAGGTACATACATACATCCATTACCACTTACTATTATATTCTATACCATCTCAAAATTCAAATACTTCTTTAGATCTTTTTTTATTTTTATTATTTTTTTATTTTTAATTTTAGTGCTCCAAAATCTATCTCAATTCTTTCATGAGATTAGATGTCTAATTAAATCAAGGGAGTTCCATTTTTTATTTTTTATCAAATCCTTTTAAATTTGAATTTGATGAAGATTTAAAAAGATAAAGTATTGAAGATGGGATCTTTTATTTTTATTTTTTCATGAAATTTGATGAGATTTGGGATAAGTTGAGAATTTTTAAAGAAAATTGATGAAAATTTAATGATGGATTGGAGTAGTTGATATCAAGTTTTTTTACTTAAAGTTGGAATCAAATTAGATGGAAAAAAAAAGTAGTGAAAAGTTGGAGACAATGCTCTTAAACTGAGTCTTTGTCGAGCTAGTTCACTCGTTGCTGTGCTCTGTCATTGGCCTCGTTTGAGAAGTTTAACTATTTTAGTTTTTCGTTATTTTAGTAGATTAAAATTTTTATGTTTAGAAAGATGATTAGATTTTTTTTTTAAATTGGATCTGAAGTTTGTAAGGAAAAAAGTAAAATGATTATGAATTTGATGTGACATGTTATCTTACTGACTATTTTAGCCTATTTTTATCTTTTTTGTTAATTTTAGTCAAAAAAATTAAAAAGCCTCTTGCCAAACAGAGCCATTGATTCTCTGAAGCTCATCTCTATCGCTCCATTTGTTTGGGCGAAATGGTACAACAATAGAAATGATAGGCAATGGAAAAATTTTCGTGATAAATGAAAAACAAACCTATTTGGGTAAAAACTCTTTTATCACATGTCGCCACACCGACACACCCCCACTCTCATCTCCACCACCACTCCACCATCACCATCGCAATCACCGCCTCCATCGCCCCGCCACCATGCCACCATCTCCACCTCCATCTTTACCTTCGTTCCACCACCACCACCACCACCACCAAATAGAGAAAATATTTTCCATCCAAACAAACGGGCGATCCACAGATTTTCCAGGGGTTAATTTCACTATTATTTGCTAAAAATTATCACAATTTACTATTGTTTACTATTAAATTTATTTATTTTCTGTTATTTATTTATTTTTTTATAATATTATTGCTAATGGAATTCTGTCCTGCTGCTATCCCGTGGGTGTCATTAAAAAAAAATAAAATTAGCTCATACAAAAAAGTTGATTACTTTCCATTCACCATATTTGTTTTACACATTTTCTCGTAAAAGTAAAAAATTCCTTCCCAAACATATTGAAATTTTTATCTTATATTTTAGCTAAAATGTCACAAAGCTACTTCTGCCTAATTAGAGACGGTTTTCCAAATCAATAATCATTAAAGTAGGAAAAAATTTATTTCAAAATTTTAACAACTTAAACCAAAAAAATCTAAATGTTGTTCACAATTTTGAAATGTAGGGTGGAGAAGAAGATAGGTGTTTGGTTGTAGTGTGAAGCCGTCTAATATAGAATGAGTATGAAAATAGGTATTTGGTTGTATAATTTAGGGGACTTTTGGCATTGGCCTTTTTAGTGTATTTATTTTTATACTCATAGAATTTTAAAAATGACAGTGTTTGAGAAATGCTTTGGCTTTTTTAGTTTTTCGTAGCTCTTCCGGAATAAACTTTCGATTGTTGATTTATTTAGCCAAAAAAAAAAATAGTGTTTTTAGCTGATGCATGTTGTCCAAATTGTAAATTTACTTTTTTACTAATTGAATCATATGAACTAAAATCAAAAGCTTTTGAGATTAAATAGATCAAAGTTTAGGTATGAAATAAATAAATAAATAATGGCAACAATTTGGGGATACAAGCAAAATTAACCTATTTTCCAGACTTTTTCTGATTTTTTTATTTTTTATTTTTTTATTTTTTTGGGTTTCAAAGAAAACAAACCAGGCAACTTGCAAAACTTGGCCAATGTTTTATATTTTATATGTTTTGGTTTCCACAAATAGATATGTCTTAAGAAGTACGGACATGAACACGTGACACGACACGAATACTACATGGATACGCTAACACGTCAATTTTCAAAAAATATAAGACACTACACATGGGGAATACGCACAAAATATATAATTTTATATATTTATTATATATTATATATATGAATATATCATTTAAAGATAATAAAAAAATGTTATATAGCACTTATTTTATAAATTCACATAAGTTTTTTTATTTTATTATTGTATTATAAGTTATTTAGTTTAAACTTATAATTAGTTTCATATCTGTCTAATCGGTGGACACGTGTGTTTAAGCAATAGACATGTGTGTCCTCAAAGTGTCCGAAGATATGCCACCTTCTGAGAAGGGTCTCTGCTTCTTAGGGTATGTCAGCTCAACTCAGGTGTATAATTGACAAGGTTAGTTAGTACAGCTTTCAAGTTTTCTAGTATCCCAAAAAACAATAATGAGATTGAGAGAAACATGTTTATGCCTAGGGCGGAATACCCAAACCTTGTGAAATTTTTTGCTAGTTAAAAATTAATTTGATGATCAGTAATAAATCAAATCAGCTTCTTGTTTAATTCAGCTTAATTTAGATTGAAATAAGTATTTTTAATATCAGTAGTACCTGCACATAAATCACATCATGATAATGGACAAAGCGATTTAATGGGGAAAAGATCAAAGTTAACTTTCATCAGGGAAAAAATACAATTGGCCAAAATAAATCCTACTATCTACAAGTTTACAGGACTTGAGAGTAAAAGATTTACAACCCTATCTCCGGTTAATCTCAGACAGTCAGCTTGAGCTGGCTCCACCAACTTTGGTTATTTTTCTTGTATCAAAAACTGATTTTCAAGATTAAGAAAAATACAGGAATGAACTAGGGTGAAACTAGGTCAATTTTGTGCAATTTTGAAAACACGTGTCCTAAAACTAATGCAAGTGCTCATGCAAATATAAATGTGCTAGTAATGGATCAAAGATTGTATAGAATGTGTCAATCTTCAAACTGCAACTCTTCAGCTACCTAACTTAGCCTAGTTACCCTTACATTACTTTGACTCCCATGTTTTATCTCATGGAAATTACCAACCTAAACTCAATTTTGTAACATGTAAATCAAGATTGGGCATTTCAATCTAAAACTGTCATGAAGACTCATAAGTCATTCATATTTTGGCAAATGTAACAAATTTATGATTTTCTTATATGCGGAGTTTTGTTTTTTTTTCCCCACCTGTGCAGTGAAGAGGAAGCAAAGAAGTCAATATACTCAGTTTCTACTAAATATTACTACGCATTTGGTTGCAAAATCCCGGAAAATTTGACTCACAAAATCAAATGTAATCTTCCATTAGTCCCATTTCATTTAAATATTTATTTTGCTTTTAGCATATCTTCGTTGAGCAATACACCTGTTTTTGTTTGCAGCTTTGCCCAATGTGAGATGGGTTCTACCAGATTCTTATTTATGTCACAGTGAAAATGACTATGGAGGTATTGTTTCTGCTTTGTTTTCATCTTGAATGATCGATTCATGACTTCATGTCATGGCGTCACACATATGAGAATATTACTTTTTCTTGAACTACTTAATGTGATGCATGTGTTCCAATTTTCTCTTTTGAGATAGCTCAGTTAGTTAAATTAAGTGTTACTTTTAAGCATGCATTATTAGGCAATAAAGCACAATGGCATTAGAAGAACTTCACGAACACTAAATGAACTTTATCAACAAAAAAGGAATAAAATGAAATAAATAAAACATAGGAACAGAGCTAAGAAGCACGGACACGTCCCTGAGGCTTGCGTATCAGTGTCGGGCACGCGTCGGACACGGACACGCGTACGACACGCAGTTGACACGTGTCCGACACTCTCCCCTGCGTGTCTCCCTTTTTTCAGAATTTTTCAGAGTCGGACACGAGGTTGGACACGCGAGGACACGATTCAGACACGCAGGTGGGTGGATCGAAGAAGCCCTAGAACTGTTAGAGAGGAGAAAGAGAGAGAGCCAGAGACAGAGACAGATCGAGGGGAGAGAGAGAGAGAGGGAGATAGGTCGAGGGAAGAGAGAGACAGATTGAGGACAGAGAAGAAACCTAACCTGTTCGTCTTCCTCGTCTTCCTCTCTGCGTCTCGATCGACCATCGATCGCCCTCGTTTGACCATCGATCGACCATCGCCATCTCTGCTCTCGACCATCGATCGACCATCGCCATCGCCATCGCCATCTCTGCTCTCGACCATCGTCTCCCTCTCTGCTCTCTCTTTCTCTCTCGATGGCCCAATATATATACGTATATAATAATAAATCAAAGTTGCCCAATATATATACATATATAATAATAAATAATATATATATTTATATACTAATAATAAATAATATAAATAAATAAATAATATAACCTCTCTTTTGATCTTAAATAATATAAATAAATACAAATAATATATTTATTTTTTAATTTTACATATAATAAATAAAATAAATAAATAAAATTAGTATATATTTTTTAATTTTGCATATAATAAATAAAATAAATAAATAAAAATAAATATAAATAGTATATATTTTTTAATTTTACATATAATATATAAATAAAATTATATATATTAAACGTGTCCCCAGCGTGTCGTGTCCCCCATTTTTTGAAAAATTGCGTGTCCGCGTGTCTGTGTCGTGTCCGTGTCGTATCTCGTATCCGTGTCCGTGCTACTTAGGAACAGAGCATAATCATATTAAGAAATGCCTCCTTTGCTACTTCAAAACTAGACGTATTTTGTTGAAATTCTCAGGTTGGTGGTAACTTAGAATTTGCTTGTGGAGTGTGTGGGGTTGTGCGGTTATGCCTACATACATGTTATAAAGTGTCTACCTTTGCTCTGTAATTCTTGTACATTTGTTCATTTGTATATAATAAATTCACTGACAGAGAGAAAAAAAAGGGTGGAACAGACACATAGCTTTGTGGCCTACGCCTCACAAGGCAAATGCCATCGATTATTTCACTGGACAAAATGAAAAATGAGCCCAATTGAAGCTCCCGCTCTCCTACTAAAATCTCTTGAAACTTGTTATTCTAGGTCTCAACCCCCTTATATGTTTTAGCTCTCTATCAAGCCTCTTTCTTTCCATGAACAGAGGTAGGGGAAACTGTACTTTCTAATGGGAATGAACTTCTTGATTCCTAACCTCTGAAGCGCCCATTTCAGAATGTGTGCCGTGTCCGTGTTAGACACGTATGGGACACTGACACGTCAGGAACATGTATCCTGTGTTTAGGCACACCTCAAGGCACCTATGTGAAGCAAAGTAATGTACATGAAAACCAAGAGGGAGGAACATGAAAAAATATAAAAACACACTCACATATACATTGATACTTATATTTTTGTACCCTAAACTTATATTCATATGCATAGAAAATAAAAATATACTCCCTCTGTCCCAAATTGTTTGCCTGGCATGAAAAACGAAAACTTAAAAATATGCATTTTCGTGCCAAAAATTTCAAATGTTCTCACAAATGAAAATTTTTGCACCAAAATACTTTGTTTTTTAAGTTCTTGTTTTTGCCGTGCCGGACACAATTTGGGACTTAGGTAGCATTTTTTTGCCGTATCCATGCCGTGTCCGTATCTTAATTCTTTCAAAATTGCTGTGTGCTGTGTCCATACTCATGTCCGTGTCCATGCTTCTTGGTTCCTAACTGCGTTCTCTCATTTTTTGTTTATGATGCTGTCTTGTTTAAAGGTCAAAGGAGCTATCTCCACATTCTTTACTATTGCTATTTGTAGGAAATTTATGTATTGATAATATTGATTGATTGATTGATAACATTACAATGGAGAGAATGAACTCTCTTTTATAGAGAGAATGGGATACAATGGAGTAATCAAATTAGTGGAGCACTAAACTAAATTAATGGAGCATTAACCTAAATGGAGCATTAACCTAAATGGAGTAGGTATAATGGTAATGGAGCACTAACTATGGTGCACTAACTATAGTGGAGTAGGTGTAGGAATTGTCACTAACTATAGTGGAGTAGGTGTAGGAATTGTTACATTCAACAGCCCCCCTCAAACTCAAGGGGGTTAGGAACTAACCAACTTGAGTTTGGAGAGAGTAACAAAACAGAAAAAATAATCTGACAAATAAAAGTAGATAGGAGACACTGTATGGTCGTGTCAGACCGTTGTAGAAGACAATTTATGGGGTCATGTCGGACCGTTATAGAAGATAGTTTATGGGGTCATATCGGACCGATGTAGAAAAACAGTTTACGGGGTCATGTCGGACCGTTGTAGAAGGGTCATGTCGGACCGTTGTAGAAAACAGTTTACTGGGTCATGTCGGACCGTTGTAGAAAAACAGTTCTGAGGTCATGTCGATCATAGAAAAGCATTTACTAGGTCATGTCGGACCGTTGTAAAAAAGCATCGGGTCATGTCGGACAGTTGTAGAAGAGAACCGAAATCAATGTCGGAACAGTTTACCGAGTCTTGTCGGACCCATATAGGAGCTAACCGGAATCAATGTCGGGACAGTTTACCGAGTCTTGTCGGACCCATAAAAGTTGCACCCTCAAAAGGCGTGCCCAATCTTATCAAAAGGCGTGCCATCAAAAGGCGTGTCATCAAAAAGGTGTGCCCGACAACCATCAAAAGGCGCGCCGATTTGTCGTCTGGCGTTGAGAGGCGCGTAAGGCGCGTCTGCCTTGCCTATTTAAACCAAGGCGAGGCTGTCGCTGATGCATAACAAACCAGCTGAAAAAACTCTTCGTTCTCTCTGTAACACTTCTGAGAGAGATACTCTGAAACATTCTACAACCAACCCTGAATATGGCCTCTTCTTCCCGCTCACTACCCGTAACATAGCCTCGCCGTCCGTGGTCTTACTCTCTTCCCGACCTCAACGAGGCCACAACCCGAATTATGGCCCTTGAACCTCAACCAAGCGCCCGGTTTTGCGCCATTAAACTTTTCAATGTTGTCCGGTTGAGCGTAAAATGGTCGCTCAACTGACGATTGAAGCCAATCATTATACTTTGAGGTCTTGTGTTGAGACAATGATACGTCAACAACCTGTCGCACGGCTTCAAAGTAGAACAAATGAGGTGCGGGTAAAAGCCCAATCGCTCTCGCTCGAGCATGTATACGGATGCCCGGCAGATCTGTGCTCAAGGCGAAAACAAGGAACTGGAAGGCCACCGTGATGCTCAGTTTGGAGGACCGCCATATGTGACGGTTGAGGAGCAACGGAAGTGAACGTGCTTTCGGCGGCGAGGGAAACACTGGAGGCAAGAAAGCAAGAGACGCCCAAGACCGAGGCAAGAAGAAGAGAACAGCTGAAGAGGCGAAGAAGTGAGGCCGGTGTTTGTGGTGGTTATGGGTTGTGGTAGTTTGTGATTGTTTTGGGTTTTTTTTTTTTTTTTTTTTTTCTTTTTTTGTGTGTAAAATTGTGATCGGGGTTGATCCCCAACATAAATAAAGGGCAAATTTGTGGAAAGAAAATGAATGGGTGTGTGAAAGGATTTGTGATACAATAATTTTAGTGGGCCAATTCCATCTGATCTTGGCAATAACCTGTCCTTGTCAATTCTTTTACTGGACAACAACAAGTTTCTTGGTAGCTTATCTCCTGAACTTTATAGACTTATGACGCTTTCTGAATTTCAAGTAGATGAGAATTACCTCGCTAGTGCTGCTTTAGAGGCTAGTTGCAACAGCAGAGCTAGTGCTTGGAGCACAGAACGCGATGGAAATGTAGCGCAACGGAGGCTGCTGCAGATGGCCCCAAATTCACCCAAAGCTAAGAGCAAAAGACAAAATAAGAGGGATTCCAAGTCATCACCATTTCCTTCTCCCTCTGCATCACCTTCAAATTCACCATTGCCATCAATATTTTCACCTTCACACTCACCCTCAGATTCACCAGTTTCATCTATTTCATTACCCCCATCAGCATCTACATCATTACCACCAGAATCTCCAGCTGCTTCCCCATCAGACTCTCTGGTCCCTTCACCGTCACCTATGCCACCAGTGCACGATCCTTCTCCCTTGCTGCCTTCTCCATCAACTCCTTGGGCAACAGGATTAAGTGGGCAGCTTCAAAAAAGGCATTTGTAACAGGTGTACCGAAGCTCCAGCGATCAGAACTAGAAACAGCTTGTGAAGATTTCAGTAACATAATTGGTTCTCTATCTGATGGCACAGTGTACAAAGGGACTCTTTCAAGTGGAGTTGAGATAGCAGTAACATCCACTGCAGTGAAGTATGCTGAAGACTTATTGGGTTTTGCGAAGAAGAGAAGCCTTTCACCAGATCAGTCAGGGTGGCACCTTTTGCTGAAGAATGAAGTTCAACAAAATTAGAAGTTACAGTGCCTGGACTATCAACATCCTGATCTCTAACGTCAGCATGTTCTTTTTCCAAGCTACCAACTGCCTTCTCCACAATCATGTCTCCAGAAGAAACAAGTTGCAAGGGAGAAGGCCGAGGAATTTAATTGGAGACAACAACTAGCTCTTCACAAGGTTTTTCTTGACATTCCCCATGCAAAGAACGGGATGCCACTGGATAAGAACTATTTCCAGACTCAGATATCAACAACTTGAATTCATTTTCAAGTGAATCAATCTCCGATTCAGTCATCTCCAACGCCTTCAAAACATCACCCTTCCATACCAGCAACTTAGTAATAGCAGTGGACCTCAAAAAGCTAGAATCAACAGAACCTGGATCATCAGAGTCAACTTTCTTCTTCTCGTACTTAGCCAGCCCCTCACCCCATTTAGTGGCAGCGGAATAAGGTATGTGTAGAGGTCCGGCGGGCGGTCAAGGCAAGGTTGCCGCCCGCCGGAAGGTGAAAAACACTAAGAGCTTAACCTAGAGCTCTGATACCATGTAGGAAATTTATGTATTGATAATATTGATTGATTGATTGATAATATTACAATGGAGAGAATGAACTCTCTTTTATAGAGAGAATGGGATACAATGGAGTAATCAAATTAGTGGAGCACTAAACTAAATTAATGGAGCATTAACCTAAATGGAGCATTAACCTAAATGGAGTAGGTATAATGGTAATGGAGCACTAACTATGGTGCACTAACTATAGTGGAGTAGGTGTAGGAATTGTTACATTCAACACTATTTCAAATCCATAGTTTTTTGCATGGCTTTGGCACAGAAATTGGTATTATCTCAGTATATTCCTCAAATAAAAATCAAAAACATTATAAAGGGCAGCTGCGAGCTTCCCACTACTGCGGAGTTTGAGAAGGATTAGTTGTACATAGCCTTACCCCTGCATGTGGAGAGGCTGTCTCTATCTCCTGGAGAAAACAAAGGATGGATCTAAACCTGAAAGAACATGTGTAGCACGGTCACTTCTGTCTTTATATGCCAAGTTGCTAACTTTTATCCAGCTAATTTGTTTATTGAGATCAAGCATTCAGTGAACTTGATCATCCATCTTATTTTCTTCCAAATTTTTGGCATTGCTATGATATGATGATGATAGGAATTTGAGCCTGCATCAGAAGCCAAGGTCTCTTGTGCTTGTCACTACATTACACATAAATAGGTTGAGTTTGTGACATATGGACTGAGTGTGACTGCACTGTACTCTCACAAGCATTTGGATTTTGTCATGACTTTGAACTGTTGATTAAGTTTTTCATTTCACTACTTACACGAAAACGGCTTTATATTTCTCAGGAGAACCATTTGTTGAAGGTGAGGTAGTTTCATATGATGAGAGGTACCATGCAGACTGGTTACGAGATAAAAATGATTGTAAATGTCAGAACAGAACTCGATCAAGGAAAGCGAGAAGAAAAAAAGAAAGGGAAAAAAAGTAAATATCTTCTCTCTTCTTCTCTTTTCTCTTTCCTTTCTGCATATGACATAACCATTCCAGTTGAACGTGGGATATGATGTTATTGTGGGTATATTTGGTTGGATCCATTAAGGTATTTACTGTATTCAATATAATTGTAGGTTAATGCTTTACAAACAAGATTTTTGTATAGAAGACTCGTACAGAATGATCTGTTGTTCTGTGATCCTTTCATTTCAAACTACAATACACAATATTGTGGCTCATAAGTTCAAAAACATCACTGCCTCATCATTCTGGATGGATTTTCTGAGTGAAAATTCTATTTGTGGATAATTCTCCATTGGAGTCAGTGACTAGAAAAAGAGCGTGTTGGTGTGATTTCTGAACTTATATGGGAAATAGCTTATGGGAAATATTGAAACTGCAAGATCCAGTTGCTGCTGGAGTGTGGCATTGGGATGCTGATCCCATTAAGAATTTTTATTGTTGAAAAATGGTATGTACCCTGAATTGGTACCCTAACAGTGAGGTGTACATTGTAAATTTGAAGTTAGTGTGATGTGGGTTACACTTAAAAAGGAATGTGGTACATTGATGCAGTTTTCTGCATACTTTTCTGGTATATAATTTATCATTAGTGCATGGAGAACATGACACAGTCACAGCCAGGGCTAAGTATTTAAAAATGTTAATGAGGTTGCACTGACCATGTTTGGTAACCGAGCTGCTTTTTGTTTTTCAATTTCAAGATGAGCCTATGATGTTACGACTCTGGGAATGAATTTAAAACAGTATAGTCAAAACCCTGATTTAAACAACAGTTTTTTTCCCTTTATTTTAACTATATATATAAGTCTGAGATTAGCATTCTATGTGTGACTACTATTAATTTCTTATGTGTTTTGATAGATTGATTCATGCCTTAATAAGTTACACAAATGTCATGTACTTTTCTTGTTGAAGCTGAAGCCTACCCATGCTTGATCTCAGATCTTAATGCATAAAATCATTTAACAAGTCATTGTGAGAATTTCTTTTTGTTTTTTTGTTTTCGTTTTTGTTTTTATTTTGTTTTTGTTTTTTGAGAACTCCGAAAAAGTAATAAAATTGTTTACATTTCTAGCCAGATCATGCGTTGGCTCAATTACAGATCTATGAACTTTCGAAATAGCTACGACTTAAATAACTGCTTATAGTATATAATATTTGAGAACACGATTGCTATTGAAGGTGATTGGTTTTTTTTTTTTTTTTTTTTCCCTCTCTCTCCCCCAAAATTTTGACATCAAATTTTGGGATCTTTAGTTTAATTTATTTTGTGTTGTAATGTTGGGAAAGCATGAGTTCAATTCATTTATTTAAAATTATTATTTGAAAATACAATTTCATACTTCATAAATTAGGAAATAAATTGAAAAATCACTTGTGTTTGAGAAATTAGATTCCAAGCCACTGGAATTTGGTAGACTTCATAACGCCTTAGAGGGCAAATCCCTTTAAAACATGGATCAATTATTAAGTGACAGTCGCACTTCTAATTCTGCAAGTCAAACTGGACTGGATTGACCCGTTTACGTCGGCCTGTCTAGGTTCTGGTTCAAATCATCCCTTAACCCGGTAACCGGCTTATGTTCGAAAATCATTCTAAATCGCGGTCGAATCGGCCAACCCGGTACCAGTTTGAGCAGACCTGCCGGGTCCATTCATGAATTTAAAACGTAAAATGAAGCATTAAAATGCTTGTGCTGGAGTCAAACCAAAGCCATTATGGGGTATGTAAGTACAACACAACCACCAAGCTAGTTTAATATTTATATAGTTTCTGATTTTTTTTTTTTTCAAATGGATAGATATTTAAAAATTAAATTTAAAATAAATTAAATATATAAATCTAAATTTTTGTTATATATTTTTAAAATTATTTGTGACGTAATTATGATGTTACTGTTCAATCTGGTTTGACTCATTGGTTAAACCAGTGATCTATCTATCTGGTCTTTTTTTTATTCACTCACCGGTCAGGTTTAAAATATTGTATCAAACCTATTGGATTGTACATTTTATTTCATATTTAGATTGGCTTTGCATTATGAGATTGATAAAATCGTATCAATTTTATAATTTAACCAATTAGTCCAAACATGTTTTAGCCAAATGTACAGTTACTTGTTTTGTTAAATTGTTAATCTAATTTTAAGAGTATGTCCGTCCAAATAAACATATTAAGGTGGTGATGGAAGTTATTACAAGGTTTATGTCAAAGGGTTGGACTTATCTTAAGTTTAAATATATTGCCTGGACTGTCTCGAGTTCAGATTTTAGATAGTCCAGTCCAGTTCGACTTATTGGGCCTAATTTTGGACATTTTTTCGATAATCCAAACTGTTCACATTTTAGAGTTTCTTGAGTACATTATCTCTGTTAAAAATCACGTCGATTGGATAATGGATATTATGTATTCGGACTACTTTTGTTTGGAAAAAAATGGACAGTCAAAAATTAACAGTTCATAAAAAAATGATATAAATACATAGTATCTGTTATCTGATCGACGTGATTTTTTACAGAGATAATGTACTCAAAAAAATTTTAAAATGTGAACGGTTTGAATTATTGAAAAGGGGTCAAAAGTGGGTCCAATGGGCAGAACTGGACCCTCCAATCTAGATGGTGGATTGGAGGCAAGCCACTACCTAAATATAAACTTAAGGAGTTCGTGGGGCCTACAAAAGATCCTGTTTCGATAATATGATCAGTTTATTTTGTTGTATATTTTTCATGAAAAAAATTATATTAATTTTTCATTTTATTACATATCTCTAAAAAATAGACGGCAAGTATATTTTTAAAAATGGAATATCTATTTTTTGGAGGCAAATATGATAAATTGAAAAGAATACGATTATCAGATCAAATGTAAAAAAATCTTACAAAATAAATAATTCAGATCATGGAAATGAGTCCCTTAAATTCCTTCAAAATTAGATTTAAACTTGAAAAACACCCAACCCTTTTAAAATTCTAGTGGTTGCTATTTCTTCAAAGCTAAGTTGTTGCTCCACAATGCTTGATCAATTGATGCTTCAACCTTGTGTACATCTAAGGTCTCAGATTCATCTCATTTCCAAACTTCACACTTTGGTATTGTGGAAACCAAAAAGTGATCCCCAAAAAAAGTTCTTTTAAAAGTTTGACTTGTTTTCTCCATTAGTTTGGTTGAAAGTGATATTCCATGACGTTGATAGAACTTTTCATTACTTTTTTGAGGATGTGTAAATTTGCTCTAGTGAGTTAAAGTTGTACTTGATTATATGTATGCTTACTTTTTTTTGTTTTTTGTTTTTTTGTTTTTAGCAGTTGTTGGCCTTAGTAGCCAAGGCTAAGATTGTTCAAAGGAGGAATTTAACTTCCTATCCATGAAATCAAAGACCATACTCGATGATTGATCTAAAGAGGTATTTAACTACTACCCCTCTTTTACTACCCCTCTTTTGGCAACCAGCTTAAAGTCTGATTTTTGGGTATTTTCAGGTCAAAAAAACTAAAAAATAAAAACTTCTGAAGTTCAAAATCTCATCAAAAATCAACAAGCCATTTGAAAAACAAAAGATGCTGCATTATAATACGTTAGTATAAAGGGCACATTGGTCATTTTTCATTACAAGCCAAAAAACCAAGGGTAAATTTGATCAATAGTGTATAATTTTTTGCTTAAATTTCGATTTGGTATCTACCGTTTCAATTGTAACACATTTAATCTGAATTTTTTATTTTAATCAATCAAAAACAATTGATAACTGTTGACATCATAATTTAATTTTTTTGTCAATTATGACTTGTCGATTATGACCAAATCTAATTTAATTGATTGTAACTTATCAATTATAATTTGTTAATTCAGACCATAAACCATCTTTAAATAATGAACTTGGCCACATTTTTACTATTATTGTTAGGCCTCGTTTGGCAAGTGACTTTTTTAGTCAAAAAGCCAAAAAGCCAACAATCTATACTAAAAAGTTAAAGATTCAATTTTCTCTTTACTTTTTGCACATCTTTTCGTAAAAAGTTAAAAAGTCATATCAAACATATTAATTTTTTTTACATCATATTTTAGCCAAATAGTCAAAAAGTTACTAAAAAAGCCTGTTTCCAAACGAGTCCTTAGGCTTCGTTTGGCAAGTGACTTTTTTAGTCAAAAAGTCACTAAAAAAATCAAAAAGCCAACAACTTATACCAAAAAGTCAAAAATTCCACTTTCTCTCTATTTTTTGCACATCTTTTCGTAAAAAGTTAAAAAGTCATCCCAAACATTATTTTTTTATATCACATTTTAGTCAAAAAGTCAAAAAGTTACTAAAAAAGTCTGTTCCCAAACGAGGCCCTATCATTATCATTATTATTATTATTATTATTATTATTACTATGGTTGTTAGTTTTGTGAAGAATTTGAAGGAATCAGGGTGGTCAAACTTGGAATATGAATGATGTTGAGAAAATCATGAACTTGTTAAGTAAATCGTGACTTAGATTACTTCTATCTCTTATGTGGCTGACCCTATAAATAGGTCAAGAGAGACACAAAGAAAAGAACATCCAAAGCGACTCACCCATCATTATATTAAGCATAGCTTCTAGTTAGAGTAGTCAATTCTTTGTTCTTATTTAAATTCATGTAACTTGTGGCAATAGACATTTTTCTTGATTAATTTAAATTCCGTTATGTTTCTTTCATATTTTTCCTTATTTAATTACCTTCAAAGAAATCTTTAATTAGTTTATATCAGAAAACTTAACCACAAGCCTGATCTATTTTTGTTTTGTGAGAATGTTTTTCTCTGTCGATTAATCCTATTGATTAGGCATTAACCAAATTTTTACTAACAATAACGAGGACCTCTTTTTTGGACAAAAAGTCCTTGGTGGATTTCCAACCCATTACTCTAATTGAGATGATGAAAGTATATTTTTATTTTTATTAAAAAAGTGAATATAGAGTTTTTTTTTTTTTTTACTATTCATTCAAATTCCAACCACAAGTTTATTTTATTTTATTTATTTTTTCTAAATAATTCCCTCCAAAATTATCCAACTCAGTTTCCCTCCATCAATTTTTTTTTTTTAAAAAAAAAAAAAAAACCCAGCAAACCCCAGCAAAGAGTGTGAAGCATAAATGGTGGTGATAAATTTGGATTTAATAAATTTTGTAATTTTTTGTTTCTTAATAAATTTTAAATTTTTTGTTAAATATATTAAAAATTACTCATTTTAAAAGAATGATTTTAATCTTTTAATAATATTAAATTTATAAAAATTAAATGTATATATATATATATATTAAAAGTTACTGTGTTTTATAATATATTATAAAAAATAAAAAAGGATGTGTTTGGCATATAAATTTGAAAGGAAAGAATCTTGGAGCAAAGTTGGTATTTAAAAAAATAATAATGTTATAGAGTTCTTAATTCATTTTTCATGCTCCCTCCAAATACAGAAGATTAATTTATGATGAATTATACTAACAGTCCTTATAATTTGAGGTTCGTGTCATTTTAGTGCTTGACTTTTCAATTGAGACACATTTGATTCTGAATTTTAAATCTCGTTCCAAATAAGGACAATTAAAGATACCATTACTTAATTTCAAGGGCAAAATCATCAATTTGATAAAATATACACCAATTTGACAAAATAAATGTCAAAAAAATATTTTTAAAATTTTAAAATTATTTCTAACCACCAAAGATAAAATTATGTAAAATTTGATAAATTTTTTAGACATTTATTTATTTACCAAATTAATTTTTATTATGTGTTTGGATGATGATCATATAATGGGTGGTTATTAAGATTTTAATATGTAATCGACATATTTAATATATGAAATGCTTTTAGTTTTGGATTTTTTGATTTAATGAATTGGTTTAATAATGATATTAAAGTTGTGGCTATATTTGACTTTTGAAAAAATAGAAAGTAATTTAATGAAAATAAAAACAACCATCTATTACATGATCATTATCCAAATAAATAATAAAAATTAATTTGGTAAATAAATAAATAAATAAATGCCTAAAAGATTTATCAATTATTCATAATTTTATCTTTAGTAGGTAGAAATAATTTTTGAAAATTCAAAAATATTTTTTGACATTTATTTTTTGCAAAGTAATTTATATTTTATCAAATTGACAATTTTACCCTTCAAATTAAACAATGATATATTCAATTGTTCTTAATTAGAACAAAATTTAAAATTCAGGATCAAATGCGTCACAATTGAAAAGTTAGAGACTAAAATAATATAAGTCCCAAACGATAGAGACTGCTAGTATAATTCGCCCATCAATCTATCATCCTCTCAAATAGAGATGATTTTAGAGAATGGATTGAAGGTTAAAAATCTTAAAATATGAAAATATAGAGGGTGGGCTATCTTAAGTGCATTGAACCCAACTATGTTTAGCAAAATAGAAATTTTACACTAGTCCATGACACTGAATTCACTCATATTGGGGGTGTTTGGTGTAGCTGTTAAAACAGATTATAGCTTATAGCTTAACAGATTATAGATTATGACTTTAATCAGAAGCTGTTAATCTGTTTGGTGTAGCTGTTGGATTATAGATTTAAGTTGCTGAGTAGTGTTTGTTAAATAAGCTGTGAAGTAGCTTTTTGCTGTGTAAATGTCTTTTTTACCCTTGTTAGTTGTAAATTGAATTTTTCTAGACTTTTTGCTATTAATTACATATTAAGAGATTATTTCAACACCAAATTAACATAACCCTATTATTTTTAAATAATAATACAATGAAATAAATTTTTATACAATGATTTCAGATTTTTTAAATAATAAATAATAATAACTTGAAATAAATAAATATTATGAAATAAATAATAATACAAACAGATTAATCTTTTGAAGCTTTTTTTGATAATAAATAATAAATAAATAATAATAAATAATGATTTCAGATTTTTTAACATCAAAAATCTTATGAAATAAATTAATTTTTTGAAGCTTTTTTTGATTATAGATTTAATTGGTGGTGTTTGTTGAATTAATCTTAAGATAAATAATCTTATGAAATAAGGTATAAAAATTAATCTTAAGATAAATAAATAAATCTATTAAGATAAATAACAGTTGCATCAAAAAAAGCTTCAATAAATTAATCTTATGAAATAAGATATAAAAATTGTTAATTTTTTAAATTTATTATTAATCCATTACAATTAATATTATTTAATAATATAAAAATTGTGAATGAATACTAAAATTAATAATAGTATCAATTAGTTTAATTTTTTTCATTTTTTCATTATGAATGAATTAGGTATCAATTAATGACTTAATTACCATCAATTAATACTAAAATTAATAATAGTATCAATTAGTTTAATTTTTTTCATTTTTTTCCATTATAAATTAATTATTATCAATTAATTGCTTATTATTTTTTTTCATTCAATTTTTAAAATTTATTAGTATTCTTTTTTAAATAATATTAATAATCAACAATTGTTATTTTTTTTCATCAATAATTATTCTTTTTTAATTTATTATTCTTTTTTTCATTAATAATTATTATTTTTCATTACAATTAATAACAATTGTTTTTTTTTTTTTTGATTTTATTATTTTTTTAATTCTTTTTCATTACATACAAAATAATTTATTATTCTTTTTCAAAAAAAATATTCATTAATTAGATGTTGCTGCGTGACGTCACGTAAATCAGTCTTCACTCCACCAGTCGACCAACCTTCTTCTTCTTCTCCGTTTCAGATCGGTGATCAGCTGGTGCGAAGCTCTCGTTTTGCAAAACCATTCATCCTTCTCTTCTTCAGCCCGATTTCGCAGCTCTCGTTTGCCAAACCCTAGCCGCCGGTCTGAAGAGCGATCGATTTCCAGTTTCCAGTTTCCAATCGCGATCTAAAGAGAGAGGGAGAGGGAGAGGGAGAGGGAGAGAGAAAGATTAGAGTTCTCGCCGAAAATCATGTGTGTGTGTGAGAGAGAGAGAGAGAGAGAGAGAGCTCTGGCCGGAAATCACCCTCGCCGGGAATCGCCTCGCCGGAAATCGCCTCTGTCTCGCCAGAAATCGCCCCTGAATTTCTCTCACAAGTGAACAGTGTTTTTTAGGGCAAAAAAAGGAACATATATAAGTGGTATAAGGGTAAATCTTTCAAAACAGTTGGGGCATTTAAGTCAAATTTCCTTCCGTGTTTTGGCCGAACAATCTGAAGCTGGTTCAACCAGCTTCTGAATTTGAGCTTTTTTTCCCTTAGTGATAATCTGTAGAAGTTGAAGCTGAAGCAGATGCCTTGCTACCAAACAGTTCAAATTAGCTTTTTTTAAGCTAAAAGCCAAAAGTTGGGCAGAAAAAGCTATACCAAACACCACCATTGAAAGTCGATTATTAGGTTGATTTAGCTTATATCCAATCCACCAAACAACCCACAACCACAACCACTCAGGGGTTGGGCATACGTCGTGCCGGGCCAACATTATTTAATAAGTGATTTTGCGTCTCTCAAATTTGATCCAACCTTAACATTGGGCTTCTACATCTTACCAAGCTTTGCTCAAAAAATAATTATAAATTCCAAATCCACCCATCGAGCTATATTTCAAAAAAATAAAAAAATAAAATAAAATATTTCATAATTAAATTCAATCACACATTATATTTCTTATATAAATATATTGATATCATTATAATTTATAATTAAATTCAATCACACATTATATTTCTTAAATAAATATATTGATATCATTATAAATTGAAAAATTTTGTGGATAAATTAAAAAATTTCTTAAATAAATTCAATCACACTTCACCACAAATTTAAGTTTCAATAAATCAATAAAAATAAAGTCTAAATCCCAACAAAAAAAAATTATATATTTTTAATGTATTAGAATTAATTAATTAATTAACTAATTTAATAGCAGGTTAGGCTGAGCCGAGCTGGGTTAAAGGTATAAATCCCAAACCCAGTCCATTAATATTTTGGGCTGAAAATGTTGGTTCAACCTAGTCCTATAGACTAAAACAACCTTCTCAAGCCTTAAAAAAATAAGACTAGACAGGATGGACAAACGGGCCGATGCCCACTCCAGCACTCCCTACTATCCCTTACCACTATGTCCTTCTACCAACCTTTCTACGACCAAAGCACCTCAATTTTTACCCTTTTTTATTGCTACCAAGCCATCTCTTTTACTCTCTTCCCCTTATACCCATCACTACAAAATCATTCTCAACCTTCCTTTCACTACCATGCCACATCCTTTCATCATACTACCATCAAACGACCTACACACGCCACACCAATCCAATGCCACTTCTTCTGAAACCCATCCCAATCAGCCTCTCTACGTCTATTCTAGGTAGATTGAACACCCTAGCAATAAGTCCACTGCAACATCCCATGACATAATCAATAAGGCTTCATGGCAAAACAATAAACCCAAAACACCATCATTATTGTAGAAAAAAAATGGAACATATCAAAGATGGCACTGGTTCGATGTTGCAGTGGTAGTGGAGTTAGGGAAGTTGGGACAACGAAAGGAGATGAGGTGGCAGTGATTAGTTGGTAGTAGGGGTTTCGTCAGATGGTGGTAGTGGTTTGGATGGACAAAGAAGGGATGTTTGTTGGTTAGGATGGTTGGCCATAGAGAGGTAGTTGCCATAAATAAAAAAAAAAAGAAAAAAAAAGAAAGAGAGAAATGATTTGTTATGATTGCAAGGAAGTGATTATGGAATACTCCTTCGATCCAAAAACAAGCCCTTATAGGATCTTCCCAACTGTCGCTCGAAATGGAAATAAAACTTCGGGCGGTGGTGCCGGAATTAGCACTCCGATGGGCAAGTTAGTCTCTGTAGAAAGATTGCTGTTTTTTTGGTTTCTTGAGGTTCAAGGTTCTTAGCACATACCTGTTTCTCCAACCTCTCTCCTCCTTTTATAGAGTCACTCTCCTCGATATTTACTCTATGCAGCTTAGCCCTTCATAGGGCCCATCCCTCTACTATACTTCCTTGAAAGGGACAGTCTGGTCCCACCTAATGGGGTCATGTCGATTGGCTTGACACACTCGGTTCTATTGTTTGGCACAAGTACTCGTAATTTGTCGCTCCATGATTTTTTTCACGTCTATTCAGCAATGACGCAGTCCGGTGGGCATTGGCTTTATTCGGCTCATCTTAGATGGGTTTGGGTGCTTTGTTTACCGTTTCAGGTATTGGTTCTCACAATTGCCCCCTGAGCATCTAGTCAACTCACATTCTGAGTGGGTTGCGTGCTCGACTTCTTCTAGGCCGTATTCATAAACTTCAAAATTAATTGTACTTAGCACCTAGAAATTTGAGCACGTGATGGACACCCATTCCATTGCTGACACGTCAGATGGAATGCTATATGAAATGATTGCAGTTTCACGCCTCTGATTTCCGTTCTTTTAATGCGATTTGAAAACCTTTTGCCTTTCCGTTTCTGAAAGGATTTTATGCTTTCATCCTCACAACCTTCTATCTTTAACTTCTCATGTGTGATTGTTCTACTCTCTCTGCTCTCTATATTGTTCATGAGTTCTTTGCTTCAACCTGTAAGTCCTCTTAGCCTAACTCTTTATTTTGTTTTTTTCTCAAAATTTTGGTTCGTCATTCTTCTGTTAATTCTCCATTTTGTTTTTGTGTGTGTGTGTGTGTGTATGTGTGTGTGTTTTACTTTGCTCTTATGGCTAAATACTTGAACGCCTTATATCCGAGGACCGAGTCATCGCCTTCTGTCATCACTTCTTGATCCTTGACGATGTTCAATTGACCCTCGTTGGGGACACAAAGGTTGGTATGGAGAGGGCCAACGTCAATATCATCATCTTCCCTATATTGGCAATTTTTGAGGGTGGAGTTTGCTTACTCCTCCACCCTTTACTTAGGACTGTTCTCTGTTATTGGGGCCTTATTCCTTCGCAACCCAAAGAAAATTTTTATCGAATAATAATGGGCATAGTAGAGTTGAACCGTCGACTCCCTCTTAACTTAGGAATTCTTACAATTCGACATTGCTACGCCTTTGCCAAATCATCTGGTCAGCAATGACATTTTTTCTTAAGAGCCAAGGACACTGACCACCACCTAGTAACCATGCTTGCTAGGTTTGCCAAAAATGTGGACGACATGATGGTTGTTGTTCGAGGCAACTGGGAATTTGGCGAAAGAGAAAATCACTTGAACCTTGTACCTAGGCAGAATGGTGAACTAGGTGGTTGAGTATGTCACACCCCGAAATAAAACCATAAATCCAACCAAGAACATATATGAATAACAGCATGAATCAAAATATAATGTCCTTTCATTTCATAGAGTTAATAATTTAAAAGAGTTTAGCATAAGTAAATGCCCTATAGGCATACATCTTTCCAAGTCATGGCTAGTTACGACAAAATGGATACAAATCCAATAAAAATATATAATGCCCTTGGCTTGAAATTAAAACACTTAGCACAATACAAAAAGAGAAGTCTTCAGCTCCGGTTCCTCCCAAGCTATTGCCTTGGCGGAGGCATATTGTCAACACCTGAAAATGGTTTTTCCCAAATAGGATGAGCCAAAGCCCAGTAGGAACAATCTAACACAATATATGAGATTTAACGAAGATATAAGCATAACGTGCATTTACAATGTCAGTAATAAAACATTCATATTCTGTATAGTCATAAAGTGCCAACGTTCATATCTCAATCCTTTTTCTTTCTCGTTAATTCAAGTTAATTCATTTTATCTCAATTCATGAGCCAATTTCATTATCTTTCAGACAACCCATCTGAGACTACAACTCAGTGGTTCCCAAACTAACATAACCATCATACAAACACTTCAATTTTCCATTTTACGGAAATTTCATCCGCGGGATTGGCACCCTTGTATACGCTCGGTTTCGGGACTTTCACCATAGCCACACAGACCAACTTAATTTCATTGGAGTCTATCCCCTATCTCTTCCCAAACAATGGAGTACATCCCATTTCTCCTCCCAAATAATCATACATATACAATGTATTTAAGACATAGTCATATTCAATGACAATCAATAAGAGATTAGTTTTAATTCACCTATCCTCATGCAATTTTTACAACAATCATAGCTATCTTCCACCGATAGCCCAATACAGATGTTTCTAAACAGATATTCAATCTCAAGACAGATAATTTATTCAAAATTTCATAAGCGAGTGATAATATATATCTAACTCTACCATTTATTTCAATATTTGTCCAACTTCATATTTACAATATCAATTTCATTTATTTATACAAAATACATATTTGAATCATTTTGGGGCAAACCCTCATTTCCCCAAATATCAACTCAAAGGCCAAAATCAACTATTTTGCCCTAATACATCATCATATTTAACCCCATAACCAAGTATAACTCATTCCCTTAGAAACCCCTCTTTTGATTTAAGACTCAAACCCTAGGCTTGTTCATAGTAACCCCAAATTCCACCATTTTTGCACAACAACTCATAACGAAGTTAAAAATCATATGAAAGTGTAAAAAATCCTTACCTCAAGCTTAGAAGACCAAAGCAACAATGGAAGAACTTCAAAGACGTTGAAACCAACTTCTACTCAGATCAAAACGGAGCTCTTAAGACGCTCTACCTTTTTCTCAAAGGCACTAGGGTGAAGAACCCAATGGATCTAGGTGAAATAGTGAAGAGAATATGAATTTTAGAGAGAAAAACTCAAGATCTAGGATTTTAGAGAGTTTTAGTGAGAGAGGGATGAAAAAGTGATGCAAAATAAGGCTGTTACGGACTGATATATGCACAGTCCACTCGAGCGCAAGAGTTGATGCTCAAGCGTCAGACCCAATAAGTTGTTTTGCTCGAGCGCAAGAAATGTCCGTTCGAGCGCAGAATAAACACATTCAGTAGTTTTGTAGATACAAAAACATCGCTCGAGCACAAGAATAGCCGCTCGAAGACACCGCTTTCGGCGTAAACGCCGCCGGCGTGAGAGTACACTCTTCCAGTATTTTTGCAGACCTACAAAAGTATTGAGAGTTTGTAAAGCCTGCTCGAGCGTAAGAAGTGTCGCTCGAGTGAAAGACCAAAAATCTAGGCAACAAGAGTTTGGAAACTAGGCAACCAACCTGTTCAAAACACAACCATAATAATCCCAAAGCCAAGTCTAAAGGAAAAGAAGTTAAGCAAGACATATTCAACAATACAAAATCAAGAAACCCGTATCCAGATTACAACAAGGATCGGGTCAAAACCAGAATCGCTATAACCTCCCCCCCTTAAAGAATTTCATCCCCAAAATTTCAAATTAGGTTTTACAGTTATGTTTAAACCAAACACAATAATGATAGATAACCATTTCCAATACCATGACCCATTCCTCGGTGATCCATTTTCATCAACTTGATACACAAGTCCAAATATTGAAGTAACATTCGCATTTTTCCAAAACATTTACAATGTTCACATTAAAATCCAAGTTTCCAAAATTTACACAACATATACAATGCTTCCAAAAGTGATGCAACATACACGATATTTCATATTCTCAAAACATATGCAACGCTTATATTGAAGCCATGTTCCCAAAACACCCCATAATATATACAATGTTCTCATGTTCTAAAACATATACAATGCTTTACATTTCATTAGCATAATTAAAATCTCAATATATATTCAAACACTAACAAATAAGTCCGGATATTTCTCTTGGACTTCCAATTTACGCTCCCAAGTTGCTTTCTCAACTCCGTGGTGTTTCCACAACACTTTCACCAAGGGAATCATCTTGCCTCGCAAGACTTGTTCTCGGGTATCGAAGACTCTCATCGGTCTCTCCTCATACGAGGCATCCTCATCTATCTCTAAAGCAGTCCAATTCAACATGCGCAATGGATCCAGCTCATACTTCCAAAGCATGCTAATATGAAACACATCATGAACCCTGGAAAGCTGTGGCGGCAAGGCCAAACGGTAAGCTACTTCTCCAATCCACTCAAGGATCTCAAAAGGCCTAATGAATTGAGGGGACAACTTCTCACTCTTTCCAAATCTCATCAAACCCCTCCTAGGTGATATCTTCAAGAACACATGGTCTCCTACCTCAAAAGACAAAGGTTTTCTCCTACGGTCAACATAACTTTTTTGGCGAATCTAAGCCGTAACCAACCTCTTATGGATAAGTGCAACTTTCTCCGTCATTTCCCATACCAACTCTAGACCCAACAAAGGTGCATCACCCATCTTGGCCCAATACATAGGGGATCTACACAGTCGTTCATACAAGGCCTTGAACGGTGCCATGCCAATACTCGATTGAAAGCTATTATTATAGGCAAACTCCACTAAGGACAAGTGCCTCTCCTACGAACCCTTGAAGTCAAGGACACAACCTCGAAGCATATCCTTAAGGATCTAGATAGTACATTCGAACTGCTCGTCAGTCTGAGGGTGATACGTTGTGCTAAAAGTCAGTCTATTGCCCAAGGCACTCTGTAAGCTCTGCTACAATCGAGTTGTAAAACGCGGATCTATATTCGAAACAATCGTCACAGGGATCCCGTGCAATCTCACTATATCCCTGATGTAAAGGTCGGCAAAATAATCTACCAAGTCACTTACGCGTATAGGAATAAAATGCACTGATTTAGTCAGCCGATCAACTACCACCCAAATGGCATCACTACTCCGTTGAGTTCTCGGAAGGCCCACAACAAAATCCATCGTGACGTGCTCCCATTTCCACTCAGCTATTGGCAAGGGTTGCAACAAACTTGCTGGCTTCTGATGCTCGGCTTTCACTTACTGATAAGTAAGGCACTTCGATACAAACAATGCCACATCCTTCTTCATACCCCTCCACTAAAACTGGTGACTAAGGCCGTGATACATCTTTGTGCCTCCTGGATGCACCACAAGGCGTGAATGGTGAAACTCTCGGAGTATTTCCTTTCGATAAGACTTCGGCACGAAGAGACGGTCACGGTATCTCATACTCTAGTTGGGATACACAGTTAAACCTCTTTCTACCTTCCCACTAGAAATATTCTCTCGGAGGAATTCTACCTCAAGGTCACTCCTTTTCGCTTCTAATACTTGGTTCATAAGTATAGGTTGTGCAACTATTGAAAATGAGGCTGTAGACTCAACAGACTCGTCTAGATACAAGTCAAACTCCCCAAGAGTACCCAACATCTCCCATTCTCGGATGGCGATACAAGCTACACTGCTAATTGATTTCCTACTCAAAGCATCAGCCACAACATTGGCCTTCCCCGAATGGTAATGTAACTCGAAATCATAATCCTTTATGAACTCCATCCTCATCCTCAGTCTCAAATTCAAATCTTTCTGTGTTAGAGATACTTCAGACTCTTATGGTCAGAAAACACTTTAAACTTCTCTCCATACAGGTAGTGTCTCCAAATCTTCAAGGCAAAGATTATCGCCACTAACTCTAGGTCATGACTAGGGTAGTTCCTCTCGTGTGTTTTCAATTGCCGCGAGCCATAGGCTACTACTTTTTCCTCTTGCATCAAAACACAACCCAGACCTTCCCATGAGGCATCACAATATACCGAATAGCCTAATCCTCTCTTCGGAATAATCAATACTGGAGCAATGGTGATTCTAACCTTAAGCTCTTGGAAGGACTTCTCACAAGACTCACTCCACACAAACTCGATTCCCTTTGTCGTCAGTCTAGTTACTGGTGAGGCTAATCTAGAGAAATCCTTCACAAACCAACGGTAATACCCAGCCAACCCCAAGAAACTACTAATTTCAAAAGCATTCTTAGGTTGTGCCCAATCTTGCGTTGCCTCTATCTTGGATGAATCTACGGTCACCTCTTCTTCGGATACCACATGGCCTAAGAACTTAACTTCCCTCAGCCAAAACTCACACTTCCCAAACTTAGCATACAATTTATAGGCTCTAAGCAACTCAAGCACAACTCGCAAGTGTTCCTCGTGCTCCTTCTCATAGGGTGAGTAAATTAGGATGTCGTCCACAAAGACGACCACAAAACGGTCTAAGAATTCACTGAAGATCCGGTTCATCAAATCCATAAACACAGCTGGAGCATTGGTCAGCCCAAAAGGTATCACTAGAAACTCGTAATGGCCATACCGTGTACAAAATGCCGTCTTTGAAATATCCTCTCCTCTTACCCTTAACTGATGATAACCCGATCTATGGTCTATCTTAGAAAAGCAACAAGACCCCTTCAACTGATTAAATAGATCATCTATACGAGGCATTAGGTACTTGTTCTTGACAGTTACCTGGTTCAATTTTCGATAATCTATACAAAGTCGCAACGTTTCATTTTTCTTTTTAGAAAAGAGAGCCGGTGCTCTCCAAAGTGAAGTACTAGGGAAAATGAAACCCTTATCTAACAATTCTTGGAGTTGAATCTTCAACTCACTCAATTCAACAGGAGCAAATTGACACAGTGCCATAGAAATTGATGCTGTAACAGGCACTAAATCAATAGAGGACTCGAACTCTCGATGAAGTGGCAAACGAGTAAGGTCCTCAAGAAAGACATCCAGGTAATCACAAACCACCCTTGGTAACTCAACTTGGACTTCATCACACTCACTACTCAAGAAGCTAACAAGGAGGCAACTAAATTTACTCTGCCCACACGGATCATATATCGATAATAATACTTTATCCACTCGGTCTCCCAAGAAATAAAAGCAATCACTGCTTAAGATACATACAGTGACTGTAGACACTCCATTTTTGACCGACCTTAAGACGCAGACGTCACTGATTGAGTGCTCGATGATATTGCATATTGTGCTCGTTCTGAGGTTGCGGGGTCCCGGCTGCGAGCCTTGCCTCCGGACTTCCGGACTCTTTTATGCTTTGCCTCGGTTTACGAATCAGGCCCTGTTTTCTCTATTTTCTCTTCCCGAAGGGAGGGAGAGGTTTCGTAGACCATCTCTCAGTAACCGTAGGCTACGTTTTGTGGTCGTAGGCCATTTTTCTCGTTTGGAGCCCGGTTCTCGATTTTTCGGAGCTGTCGGCCGTGTGCCTCGGTTCGGGACCGCTTAACCACCTCCGTTTGCTCCGATTTTTGGCACACACCTTATTTCATCCGTTTTGAGGGACACTGTGGTCCGAGAGACCAACTTCGTGGTCGGACACCACTTCCGGTGCCTAACAGCCCACTTTCGGGGCCCCGAACTGCATGTTTTGGCTCCCGAACCTTCATTATGCATTTTTGGGCTCCGACCCAAACTTGAGATAGTCATATTTTGAGGTCCTTTTCATATTTGATTAAGGACCTTTTGCTGTTTGAGATCTCCTACTGCCACTTGCTTCTTTACCCCTCTTTTAGGCCTTTTCTTGCATGATAGTTTAGGCCTACTTTTATTTATTTTTGTGGCTTGTCATAAACTATAAAGTGTCTGATTTTGAGCTCCTCTTCAACTTTGTTGAAGGGCTCTCTTCAGTTTGAGATATCCTACTATCACTTGCCCCTTTATCTCCCTTTTAGGCAAATTTTGGGGGGGAAATTTGAATTTCATTTCCCCCCATTTTTCCCTCTCTTTTCCACCCTCTTGTGTCTATATAACAGACCCCCCAGCTGTGTTTTAAAGGTTAGAAAATTTTGGTGGAGCTCTCACATTAAATCTCTCTCTCTCTCTCTACATTCTAACCATCAAAACCCTTTGATTCTTACACAATTTTTACACACCAACCCATAGCCCCACCTTTCCATCTTCCATTCCAGCAGCTGGAGTTGGTTTTTCAGAGGCTAGGAGTGCTACATTTCGGATCAAGAGGCTGTCAAAGTTGAGTCTTCAAGGGTAAGTC
Source organism: Camellia lanceoleosa (assembly GCA_025200525.1). Classification (NCBI taxonomy): domain Eukaryota; kingdom Viridiplantae; phylum Streptophyta; class Magnoliopsida; order Ericales; family Theaceae; genus Camellia; species Camellia lanceoleosa. The sequence goes on along the minus strand of CM045763.1, from coordinate 129,354,385 downwards.
ATTCTCTCCTCTTTTTGGTCCTATTCTTGCATCATTTCTTAGCCCCTTTTTCTTGTATATTTGAGCTCCGGCCATAACTGAAAATAGCATTTTTTTGAGCTCTATTTCATGTTTCCTTAAGGGCCTCTCACTTTTTTGAGGCCCCCATTTTGCACTTGCTTCATTATCCCTCTTGTATGCCTATTTCTTGTGTAGCATTTTAGGCCTGTGTATAATCTGTTTTGAAGTATGATATAAACTGTAAATAGGCTTATTTTGAGCCCTTATTCAACATTGTAGAAGGGATTATCACTGTTTGAATCCTCCATGTGCCACTTGCTTTGATATCCATCTTTTGGTCCCATTTTTGCATGATTTAGTAGCCTATTGTGCTTCTGTTTTTGGACTTTGGTCCGAACTGAAAAGGGTCTTATTTTGACCCCCTCTTCATGTTTTATTAAGGGTCTATTACTTTTTGGAGCATCTTTTGTATACTTTGTGTTGTAACCTCTTTTTAGGCCTTATTTTGCATAGCATTTTGAGCATATTTGTATACTGTTTTGGATCTGATCATAAACTGTAAAAAGTCATGTTTTAGGTCCCTCTTCAACTTTGTTAAGGACATTCGTCTGTTTGAGGCCAGCATGTATCAGTTGCTTCTTTGTCTCCATTTTGGCCCATTTTCTTGCATGAGAGCTTTTCCATACTTGTGTTTGTTTTTGTGGTTTGTCATAAACTGTAAAACATCATACTTTTGTCCCCTCTTCAACATTGTAGAAGGGCCCTTCTCTTTTTGGGGCCATCATCTGTTAGTTGCTTCATTATCTCATTTTTGGGGCCATTTTTGCATGCTAGTTTAGCCTCATTTGTGTTCACTGTTTGGCCATGCTTAAAACTGTAAATATGCTTTTTTTGGGGCTTCCTTGCTTCTGTCTTTACACTTCATGTTCAAATAATGCATGCATTGCATAGCTATAGGTCATTCCGTATGCCTAATTTCATGTTTCGGGACTTGTTCCATGCATCGGGTACCATTTTGCCACGTTTCGGGGCTGTTTTGCATCTCATTTTGCCTCTGAAATTTTCATGCTAGTATGCCATATTCCATGTTTTGCCATGTCTTGTTAGAGTGGCATTACGTGCCTTAGGTTCGGTCCTCGGTTTGCGTGCACGTGTGCACGCATTTCGAGTTGTCTCATTTTTATCTAATGGCCTCTTATGTGAGTGTGGCTGAGGTCCACTTGTGTTAGTGTAAGTTCATATTGCATTGTGTATGCCATTTCATTCCATAGCATTGTGTATGCTAGGATATATGTTAGCGCATTGTATATGCCATATTACCTCGTGCATTGTGTATGCCATTTCATAGCATGTTGCATGTTAGGATGTATCTTAATTGCATTTCATGCATTTCATGCATATTGCATTGTGTTCGGGATAAGAGTTAGCCCGAGGGGAAACGAGGTGCGTTTCGTACCCCGAGGGACGGAACGTGTCTCAATTTCCCAGTCACCGACACTCCGGATTATCCATGATGGAGTTAGGTTTTAGTTGAGTTTTCATGTGCATTCATTCTATATTGAGTTATGCAATTCGATTCATCGGCCATCATGCATCGAGATACGTGATTGGTGGCACGAGGATCGAGGCATGCACACATTTGTGAAAATACATTGCCATGCCCCTTTCCTGCTCTCTGTTGCAGCAAATCAAGAATCAGCAGTTTTTCGAGGCTTGGTGCGCTTTCCAAAAACCATTGCAAAACAGAGGCTAATTGGGGCATCACAGTGGATTTCCGCGCAAAGGCAACCCGGACATGCATCATTCATCATCTGAAGAAGAATCAAGGCAGTCCCTGGCTTGCATGCCAGTTTATTGTTTTCTTAGTTAATTTGTACATTATTTGGATTGTATTATTTGAACTGTATTATTTGAACTGTATTATTTATTCGGACCCTTTGTGCGAGGGCCTAATTGTAATAAGTGTGCGTGTGTGTGATGTATGTCTTCCAACCCCACGTCTTTCTTCCCTTTTATTTACCTGCTTATGATGGTTAGATTAGGGCATGTTTCAATTAACATACAGTATGATAGCATGTTTGCATTCATTCATCTGTCTTGCATGCACCAGGCTCGGCGCATCATACTAACTGCATTTGTATTTCAATTCCAAGTTGAATACATGTTAGCTGTAGCATTCCATATGCCATGCTTAGAATAGCCAAGCCTGCTATAGTCGCATTTTTGCATGTGTTGCATTAGGCATTTTTGTATACTTAGGATCATGCATGGATTTCTAATCGGTTTCTGTTTTGGCTTGGAGTACTCGGTGAGTTTTATGCTTTAGCATCCTTGCATGCGTGTGAGTGACTGCCATGATAGCATGCTTACCATGAGGCTAACTGCTTATGTGATATATCTGCTTGGATGCCTGTGGGTGAAGGTCGGGTTGTTTAGATTGGAACAAATCATAAACTGTTTGTTTTAAGCCCACTAGATAGTGGCAAAAATATGTTTTCTAAGCCCACCCGAGGGTGGCAAATCCACGTCTTAGCCTACCTGCAGGTAGCACCATCAAACTATTTTCAAACAAACGAACATGAAATGTTTTGTTCCAATTGTACGATTCGATTCAGACTTGTATGTCAGGCATCACATAGTAAATCTAGGCTAATAACCGGAATAAGAACACACAATGTTTTCAAAAATAGATATCGTGGTTAGTAGAGGCCGATCTTTGATTGGGCGAGCGGGGGTGCTCACGAAGTGACCTTCCCCAATCGTACCCAAGTTCTCGAGTCGAGGCAACTTTGGTGATGACAGACACATGGCCTTAGGCAACGAGTCAAGGTTTCCTAAATTTCCCAAAATAAAATATTTAGGTGGCGACTCTGTATCTGGCAAAACAGTCCATATTTGGCACTTCTTTCAAAAAATCTGTTTTCTCAAAACGATTTGCCTGAATTGGACTCTTTGGTTCAGATTAAGAACCGTGACAACAATCGAGTCCGAGCTGTAGCGAGGTCCCCCCGCGGGCCTGTCTACAGTTTCTGGCGACTCTGCTGGGGATTTAGAGAACTTGACTCGAACTCATGATATCTAGTTTTGACTGCACTTGTGTGTTTCTTTGCATTGCATTTGCATTGGTGCGCCTAGGACACCGTGTTTGCCATCTGCTATTCCTGAACGGTTTGCCAGAGGCTTGTCTTGTCAAGGCATGACCATAAGGCTGACCGGTTATGGGCTCTGCCAATATGGGAACACAAACCCGGCTTTCTGGGGGCATCCTTGACCATTCGACCTAGTACATATCGAAATCCGTAGTGACCATTCCAAACTAAGACAGGCTGCTTACCCGATATAGGTTGTTTGAAACCGCTGCGTGCGTAGTGAAACCCTAGCTCCTGACAAAATAGGACAAGGAAACCCTACCCCAACATAGGGGTGTTTCGGCTCTCACTTGCTTGTTATGTGCTTTAGAGTGCGTCTCTACACGAATGCATGTATCAGTTTACAAGTTTGGGCATCAAGCCTGCGGGCACCGGTTCAATGTTTTGGGAATCAGTTTTACCCGAGGGTATCAGATTTGAGGCAGAATTTTGGGGGCGGAATTCAGTAGAGGGCACAGTCATCCTGTTATGCTCATATCTGTTTTGGTGAAATCAGGCTGAGATGTTCTCTATTTTCTCTTTTGCTAGGGTAGTCCTGGAACCATAGCTTCAGAAGGCTCCGATATCCCCCGGGTACATTGGACTAGTGCTGACAAACTTTGTTAGGTCAGAAATTCAATTCAAGGGCAACCAGTGTTCTTTCACTGAGGCAAGGCAAAGAAAGGTCAGTCAGGGCTCACCGGTTCATCTGATCCATCAGTCGCCAGTCACATCACCTTTATTCAGACTCAGCAGACCATGATGGCACAGGGTTTGGAAGAATTTGTGGCCGTGATAGCAGCGCTAAATCAGGGAACTGTCATGCAGGCTGAGACCAGTATTGAAACGCAGCGCCCATCTGGGGCATCTGCCTCACATCCAGCTTTGGGACCCCAGCCGAACTTTGACCCACTTCCGCCAGCTGAAGATTTGTAGGGTCCAGGTCCTCGAGAAGGGTTAGCTCAAGCCCGAGTTTTCAGACCCTTAGTGCAGCCTAATGAGAGGCTTTATCCCCTTGATGCTAGTGACCTCGATCTGACCGCAGTGAAAATTGCGAACCTTGAGAAGCAATTCAAAAAGGCACAGGGCCTTAACTCCATTCCCGACATTGAGGATGGGCACACTGAGTCTGCTGTACGGCTCCCAGACAGATTCAAAATGCCACATATTGACCGTTTCGACGGGTCTGGAGATCCTATGGTACATATCCGACTTTTCTGGGATATCCTGAAGCTGATGGGAATGGCACGCACCGTCCTGAGCATTTGGCCAATGCTATATTCTGACTTGGGTATTGAGTCAGTCTTGTTGTTTTGTTTTGAGTTTGTCCTTTTGTTTTGAGTCATTTTTCATCTTGAGTCGAGGGTCTGTCTTGTTTTATCGAGTCAATCCTGTTGTACAAAGGTCGGGTGATTCTGGGGGTGTTACCTCGGGCGTCACCATTTTGTTTCGCGTTTGTCTTTTCATCTTGTTTTGAGTCTGTTCTCGCCAGGAGCGATTCCACGCCAAGATCCGAATGAAACAACGATGATTTTCACGCTCACGCTTTATACGCCTTGTGCCGCTTATGCCGAAGTTCGAATGAGATAGCGATTTGACTAAGAACTCGCTTTTTGTGCCTTGAAGTCATTATAATGACCTGAGTTTTTCAAAACCTTTTGAACACTGCGGTGAAAACGAAGAGGAAGGAATTCCTCGAGTTTTGTAAAAATTTGATCAGCTGAGAGAAAGAGAGGCGTGCTAAGCCCTTAATGATTGAGATCATGCTTGTTAATGTGAGTACTGAGAAGGATCCTGGCTTGATCCAGATTGGTCCCATATTGTCTTCCGCGCGAGCGATTAGTCGCTTTCTTAAAAACTTTCAAAAAATATTTTGCGCCGTCTTGTGAAGACCTGTGTGGAATCGCTCTTGAGATTGTACAGCCTAGGATCGCTCTCAGCCTCGAGACTCGACGCCTTGCTTTCAAACCTTGAACTCGCATTCAGAATGTTCAACGATCGACCACAATGTGAGGCCTGTGTGGCCAGATTTGAAGCAGCCCTCGAACAAAAGGCCAGGAAAGTCGGATCAAGAAGATCAAAAGGTCAGAAGAAGCTTGCAAAGCTAGAACAGAAGTACCCTTCGAACTAGGGGCAAAGATGTCAGATGTGCTCGAAGAGCCGAAGATGAGTCCTCTTGCAAATGAACAGCCACTCTCCTGGATACGGATGGCCTCAAAACCTTACAACCATTTGGTATGGACCAAGCTACACTTTTACCCTTTGAGAGGCTCGCTGGGCCGAAAACCCAGAAGGGCGACCCAGGCAAAAGTTAGAGCAAGAAAAATATATACAAAAAGCAAAAAAAAAAAAAAGAAGAAAAGAGAAGAATGAAAAAAAAAAGAAATGAAGAAAAAGAAAAAACGGAAAAAGAAAAAAAGAAATGAAAATGAAAAGAAAAGAATGAAAAGAAAAGAAAAACAAAGCTCACAAGGTTGAAAACCTGCAACAGGCGCCTTGGCAAAAGTTAGAGCCTAAAAGGGAGAGGTTAAATACCCGAGTGTACCTTACCCCGAACTACGTAAGGCTTGATTCCCATGTTTGGGATACGTAGGCAACTTCATTCTGAAGTTCAGCCATAAACGCTTCCAATTTGATTGTGTCCATGCGATGGTTCTGGTCATTTTTGTCTTCTCTGTATCTGAGAGTTTGGTTGTGTTCATCGCTCCGAGGACTGACTACAATGCACTGCGGCATCATCCAAACAAGGGGCAACTTTCCGTTGCCATTCAAAACGCCGCGGTGTCATTTCAAACAAAGGGCAACTTTCCGTTGCCATGCAGTGTCCTTCAGACAAGGGGCAATTTTCCATTGCTGTGGGTCTGAGGTTGTGCATCTCAAGAGTAGGTTCTGTGCTCGTTCAGCAGTGGCCGTTTGCAAAAATAGTTTTTGAGAATTTTTACTAAGGTTGACTAATTTTCTCGAAAATCATTCCATCTTTCCAAAACTGGACCATTTTCTTGGACCCAAAAAAAAGAAAAATTCTCAGTGCTCATAGCCTGACTCGCATGATTTCAAATCAAAAATTGAACAAGCATGTTAATCTATCTCTCATTTTGGTCAAAATTGTTTTAGTAGAAAGCCAAAAACAAAAAATGGTCGAAATGATGAACTAGGGGCACAGTTGAGTCAGGTGTTCTGTCTTTTCCCCATTGTCAACATACTCGCCAGAAAGGGCACCCTACTTCCCAGGAAGGGCACTCTACCTGCCAGAAAAAGGCACAACTAAAGTTAACAGCAAAAGGGCTGAAAGCTCTCTCACCCTCCAAGCAATGAGGTATCAAGCCAAGTGCAAAGCACAAACTGGAATGGGACAAGATATTCCACTCCATCATTTGGACAGATCTTATCACGTCCAAACTCCCCAGCAAAGCATCATCAACCGATGTTAGCTGCAGATTTGCTACACACCCAGTTGTAGCGCAACCCTTCTATGGGAGGAATTCACTAGCTGTGAACGGAAGAAAGAAAATCTAGCAGCATGCTAGGGGGAAGAGCCCGCAACTCCCTGTTTATCCATCAACCACCCAGGGAAGGGATTGAAAAATGAGAGATTGAAGAATAGAGAGATGTGCGATGAGAGAAAAAGTGAGAAAAGGGTTTTTTCAGAAAACAAGAGATTGAGTGCCAGAGTGATGTGAGAATTACAAATGAGAAAGGGTGGGAAACACTACCCGGTGAAACAGGCTCCCTGTGCACGTCTAAGTGTCGTGTCTTTTTTTTTTTTTTTTTTTAATCTCGATTCTTGTTTTGAGTCGTTTCGAGTGTTACTCGATGTGTCTAGGTTGTGTGCCTTTTATTTCCTTGTTGAGTCGTTTTGTTGTGTTCAGTCATAGGCTCAATACCTGGTCGAAAACTCATCTCTCAATTTTCGAAAAGAAAATCGTTTTGTGCTCCGAGTGCTGTGCCGTTCTCTACATTTTTTCGAAACAGTATTTGTTCTTTCATAAAACTGCAGGGTCCACCCCCGATAAGTGTAAACAGTAAAACAAGGACCTATTTGAAGCTACATGAGTTCCGGACTATAAAGCAAAAGAAAAGAGGAAAAATGGAAGCATCTGAGTGTGTTTCAACTTCAGAAAATTCCGTGATTGTATTCCGGATGTACCTTTTCAAGCCTTGTCAGTGCTCCTAAGTATGAGTGTGCCTCTACTTCAAGCGCAAGATCAAGCCTGCTTCAAAGTTATGCACCCATCCACCCGCATTGTTATGCATTCTTCCACTGGTATTGTCATGCACACCTTTACTTGCGTCGTCACGCATACTCGTTGTATTGTCATGCACACCTTACTTGCATTTATTTGCATCTTATGTTATCTTCTACCATTTATCCTTTTACGCTGAGCAGCGTTTAGGATCGTTGTCTCCCAGGACTTAACTTAGGTTGCATGGAACACGCTCCCGAGTTGTTTACCTCTTTTCACAATTTCAGCGTGGTTAGAGTGTTCTCTTCCTCACACGATTTCAGCGTGTTTGGAATTTATCTCAGGTTGCGTTGTGTACACACTTGAGCGGTTGTTTTTGGACCTCTTCTCACGATTTCAGCGTGGTTAGAGTGTTCTCTTCCTCACACGATTTCAGCGTGTTTGGAATTTATCTCAGGTTGCGTTGTGCAAGCACTTGAGCGGTTGTTTTCGGACCTCTTCTCACGATTTCAGCGTGGTTAGAGTGTTTTTTTCCTCACACGATTTCAGCGTGTTTGGAATTTATCTCAGGTTACGTTGTGTACGTACTTGAGCGGTTGTTTTTGGACCTCTTCTCACGATTTCAACGTGGTTAGAGTGTTCTCTTCCTCACACGATTTCAGCGTGTTTGGAATTTATCCCAGGTTGTGTTGTAGACGCGCTGGGCGGATTGTTTTGACCTCTTCTCACGATTTCAGCGTGGTTTGAGTGTCCCGTTCCTCACACGATTTCAGCGTGTTTGGATCTTATCTCAAGTTGCGTTGTGCGCGCACTTGAGCGGTTGTTTTGACCTCTTCTCATGATTTCGGCGTGATTTGAGTGTCCTGTTCCTCACACGATTTCAGCGTGTTTGGATCTTATCTCAGGTTGCGTTGTGCTCGCACTTGAGCGGTTGTTTTCAAACCTCTTTTCACGATTTCAGCGTGGTTTGAGTGTTCTTTTCCTCACACGATTTCAGCGTGTTTGGAATTTATCCCAGGTTGCGTTGTAGACGCGCTGGGCGGATTGTTTTGACATTTTCTCACGATTTCAGCGTGGTTTGAGTGTCCCGTTCCTCACACGATTTTAGCGTGTTTGGATCTTATCTCAGGTTGCGTTGTGCGCGCACTTGAGCGGTTATTTTGACCTCTTCTCACGATTTCGGCGTGATTTGAGTGACCCGTTCCTCACACGATTTCAGGGTGTTTGGATCTTATCTCAGGTTGCGTTGTGCACGCACTTGAGCGGTTGTTTTCAGACCTCTTTTCACGATTTCAGCATGGTTTGAGTGTTCTTTTCCTCACATGATTTCAGCGTGTTTGGAATTTATCCCAAGTTGCGTTGTAGACACGCTGGGCGGATTGTTTTGACCTCTTCTCACGATTTCAGCGTGGTTTGAGTGTCCCGTTCCTCACACGATTTCAGCGTGTTTGGATCTTATCTCAGGTTGCGTTGTGCGCGCACTTGAGCGGTTGTTTTGACCTCTTCTCACGATTTTGGCATGATTTGAGTGTCCCGTTCCTCACACGATTTCAGCGTGTTTGGATTTTATTTCAGGTTGCGTTGTGTACGCACTTGAGCGGTTGTTTTCAGACCTCTTTTCACGATTTCAGCGTGGTTTGAGTGTTCTTTTCCTCACACGATTTCAGCGTGTTTGGAATTTATCCCAGGTTGCGTTCTAGATGCGCTGGGCGGGTTGTTTTTGTTTACCTCTTCTCACAATTTCAGCGTGATTGGAGCCTCCCCTTCCTCGCACGATTTCAGCATGTTTGGAATTTATCTTAGGTTGCGTGGAATGCGCTTCTGATTGATTTTCTTTGTTCTTCCTCCACTCACGAGTCCAGCGTGGTTGGCGTATGTCACCATTTTGCATCTATTGTACTCTCTATTGCATCGCATCTATTATCTATTGCATCACATCTATTACATCCATTGCATCATATCTGTTTTATTGTCCGGTCTAGGAAACCTTAAATCCTCTAAAGGTGCAATTCCTTTGGTGTTTGTCGTGCCCGAACGACTTCCGGTGGTCTGGTATATCCACCTGCCTGTGTTAGCGGTGAGTTCCTAGAAGACCAACTGAGACGGTGGAAACTAGAGTTCGAATGACTTATGCCTAGAACGCAAAGGTTCGAGATTTCCGAGACTAAAGTCTGGTTTAAATACCCAGGGGTATATCCTCAGCTTGAAATATGTATGGCAGCCTCATAGATTGAGATAGCATCTGTATGCGCCTCAATTCTGGATACTGATCCAACCTAGTCTGTCACCTTGTTGGAGAATAGGGAAAGCTGCGACCATAGTCAGGGAGAAAAGTAGCACCTGTGGTTCGACCAAGAAGAAGCGAGAGATCCCCAGCACCATGAGGCATGTTATTGTATGTACGGTTCATTTGAGGCTGTACGACCAGACGAACTGCGCAAGTATTGTATCTTCTTCGTATGAGACGTGACGAGAATTGAATAATTCTCCACATTCTTAACTGCATGAAATGTAGTTGTTGCTTTGCATTCTTGCTTAAAACTATTGCATCTATTATAAATATGTGTTTCATTACAGCTTGTTGCATTTGCATAATCGTTGAGTCACCTTCGGCGTCTTGCATTGCCAGTTGCATTTTGTTCCCCCTGCCTGCGGGCATGCCTGCGGGCACATCTCTGTTTATCTCACCTGTTTGTCTAAGTCTTCGGCCTTGTCAAAAATGGGTCGTCTCTGGACTTTGACATTCACTCCCGTCACTTATGACTTTCGAGTTACACAAAGAGGGCAATCAGAGACACCCCATTTTTGACCGACCTTAAGACACAGACATCACCGATTGAGCGCTCGGTGATATTGCATATTGTGCTCGTTCTGAGGTTGCGGGGTCCCGGCTGCAAGCCTTGCCTCCGAACTTCCGGACTCTTTTGTGCTTTGCCTCAATTTGCAAATCAGGCCCTGTTTTCTCTGTTTTCTCTTCCCGAAAGGAGGGAGAGGTCTCGTAGACCATCTCTCAGTGGCCGTAGGTTACGTTTTGTGGTCGTAGGCCATTTTTCCCGTTTGGAGCCCGGTTCCCGATTTTTCGGAGCTGTCGGCCGTGTGCCTCGGTTCGGGACCGCTTAACCACCTCCGTTTGCTCCGGTTTTTGGCACACACCTTATTTCCTCCCTTTTGAGGGACATTGTGGTCCGAGAGACCAACTTCGTGGTCGAACACCACTTCCGGTGCCTAACAGCCCACTTTCGGGGCCCCAAACTGTGTGTTTTGGCTCCCGAACCTTGATTCTGCATTTTTGGGATCTGACCCGAACTTGAGATAGTCATATTTTGAGGTCCTTTTCATGTTTGATTAAGGACCTTTTGCTGTTTGAGATCTCCTACTGCCACTTGCTTCTTTACCCCTCTTTTAGGCCTTTTTTTGCATGATAGTTTGGGCCTACTTGTATTTATTTTCGTGGCTTGTCATAAACTACGAAGTGTCTTATTTTGAGCCCCTCTTCAACTTTGTTGAAGGGCTCTCTTCGGTTTGAAATCTCCGACTATCACTTGCCCCTTTATCTCCCTTTTAGGTCAATTTTGGAGGGAAATTTGAATTTCATTTCCCCCCCATTTTTCCCCCTCTTTTCCACCCTCTTGTGTCTATATAACAAACCTCCCAGCTGTGTTTTAAGGGTTAGAAAATTTTGGTGGAGCTCTCACATTAAATCTCTCTCTCTCTCTACATTCTAACCATCAAAACCCTTTGATTCTTACACCATTTTTACACACTAACCCATAGCCCCACCCTTCCATCTTCCATTCCAGCAGTTGGAGTCGGTTTTTCAGAGGCTAGGAGTGCTACATTTCGGACCAAGAGGCTGTCAAAGTTGAGTCTTCAAGGGTAAGTCCTTCTCTCCTCCTTTTGGTCCTATTCTTGCATCATTTCTTAGCCCATCTTGCTTGTATATTTGAGCTTCAGCCATAACTGAAAATAGCATTTTTTTGAGCTCTATTTCATGTTTCCTTAAGGGCCTCTTACTATTTGAGGCCCCCATTTTGCACTTGCTTCATTATCCCTCTTGTATGCCTATTTCTTGTGTAGCATTTTAGGCCTGTGTATAATCTGTTTTGAAGCATGATGTAAACTATAAATAGGCTTATTTTGAGCCCTTCTTCAACATTGTAGAAGGGATCATCACTGTTTGAATCCTCCATGTGCCACTTGCTTTGATATCCATCTTTTGGTCCCATTTTTGCATGATTTAGTAGCCTGTTGTGCTTCTATTTTTGGACTTTGGTCCGAACTGAAAAGGGTCTTATTTTGACCCCCTCTTCATGTTTCATTAAGGGTCTATTACTGTTTGGAGCATCTTTTGTATACTTTGTGTTGTAACATCTTTTTAGGCCTTATTTTGCATAACATTTTGAGCATACTTGTATACTATTTTGGGTCTGATCATAAACTGTAAAAAGTCATGTTTTAGGTCCCTCTTCAACTTTGTTGAAGGACCTTCATCTTTTTGAGGCCAGCATGTATCAGTTGCTTCTTTGTCTCCATTTTGGCCCATTTTCTTGCATGAGAGCTTTGCCATACTTTTGTTTGTTTTTGTGGTTTTTCATAAACTGTAAAACATCATATTTTGGGCCCTTCTTCAACATTGTAGAAGGTCCCTTCTCTGTTTGGGGCCATCATCTGTTAGTTACTTCATTATCTCACTTTTGTGGCCATTTTTGCATGCCAATTTAGACCCATTTCTGTTCACTGTTTGGCCATGCTTAAAACTGTAAATATGCTTTTTTTAGGGCTTCCTTGCTTCTGTATTTACACTTCATGTTCAAATAATGCATGCATTGCATAGCTATAGGTCATTCCGTATGCCTAATTTCATGTTTCGAGACTCGTTCCATGCATCGGGTACCATTTTGCCATATTTCGGGGCTGTTTTGCATCTCATTTTGCCTCTGAAATTTTCATGCTAGTATGCCATATTCCATGTTTTGCCATGTCTTGTTAGAGTGGCATTCCGTGCCTTAGGTTCGGTCCTCGGTTTGCGTGCACGTGTGTACGCATTTCAAGTTGTCTCATTTTCATCTAATGGCCTCTAATGTGAGTGTGGCTGAGGTCCACTTGTGTTAGTGTAAGTTCATATTGCATTGTGTATGCCATTTCATTCCATAGCATTGTGTATGCTAGGATATATGTTAGCGCATTGTGTATGCCATATTACCTCGTGCATCGTGTATGCCATTTCATAGCATGTTGCATGTTAGGATGTATCTTAATTGCATTTCATGCATTTCATGCATATTGCATTGTGTTTGGGATAGGAGTTAGCCTGAGCATGGGAAACGAGGTGCATTTCGTACCCCGAGTGACGGAATGTGTCTCAATTCCCCAGTTACCGACACTCCGGATTATCGATGATGGAGTTAGGTTTTAGTTGAGTTTTCATGTGCATTCATTCTATATTGAGTTGTGCAATTCGATTCCTCGGCCATCATGCATCGAGATGCGTGATTGGTGGCACGAGGATCGAGGCATGCACACATTTGTGAAAATACATTGCCATGCCCCTTTCCTGCTCTCTGTTGCAGCAAATCAAGAATCAGCAGTTTTCCGAGGCTTGGCGTGTTTTCCAAAAACCATTACAAAATAGAGGCTAATTGGGGCATCAAAGTGGATTTCCGCGCAAAGGCAACCCGGACATGCATCATTCATCATCTAAAGAAGAATCAAGGTAGTCCCTGGCTTGCATGCCAGTTTATTGTTTTCTTAGTTAATTTGTATATTATTTGGACTGTTTTATTTGGACTGTATTATTTGAACTGTATTATTTATTCGGACCCTTTGTGCGAGGGCCTAATTGTAATAAGTGTGCGTGTGTGTGATGTATGTCTTCCAACCCCACGTCTTTCTTTCCTTTTTTTTACCTGCTTATGATGGTTAGATTAGGGCATATTTCAATTAGCATACAGTATGATAACATGTTTGCATTCATTCATCTGTCTTGCATGCACCGGGCTCGGCACATCATACTAACTGCATTTGTATTTCAATTCCAAGTTGAATACATGTTAGCTGTAGCATTCCATATGCCATGCTTAGAATAGCCGAGCCTGCTATAGTCGCATTTTTGCATGTGTTGCATTAGGCATTTTTGTATACTTAGGATCATGCATGGATTTCTAATCGGTTTATGTTTTGGCTTGGAGTACTCGGTAAGTTTTATACTTTAGCATCCTTGCATGCGTGTGAGTGACTGCCATGATAGCATGCTTACCATGAGGCTAACTGCTTATGTGATATATCTGCTTGGATGCCTGTGGGTGAAGGTCGGGTTGTTTAGATTGGAAGAAATTATAAACTGTTTGTTTTAAGCCCACTAGATAGTGGCAAAAATATGTTTTCTAAGCCCACCTGAGGGTGGCAAATCCACGTCTTAGCCTACCTGCAGGTAGCACCATCAAACCATTTTCAAACAAACGAACATGAAATGTTTTGTTCCAATTGAAGCGACTTGGTCTATACTTGTATGCTGTGCGCATCACATAGTAAATCTAGGCTAATAACCGGAATAAGAACACACAATGTTTTCAAAAATAGATATCATGGTTAGTAGAGGCCCATCTTTGATCGGGCGAGCGGGGGTGCTCACGAAGTGACCTTCCCCAATCGTACCCAAGTTCCCGAGTCGAGGCAACTTTGGTGATGACGGACACGTGGCCTTAGGCAACGAGTCAGGGTTTCCTAAATTTTCCAAAATAAAATATTTAGGTGGCGACTCTGTATCTGGCAAAACAGTCCATGTTTGGCACTTCTTTCAAAAAATCTATTTTCTCAAAACGATTTGCCGAATTTGGACTCTTTGGTTCAGATTAAAAGCCGTGACAACAATCAAGTCCGAGCTGTAGCGAGGTCCCCCCGCGGGCCTGTCTACAGTGACCCTCTGACAGTAGTAATCTATAACAACCCGATATGACGACAACCAGTCCATACCCAAAATAATATCGAAGCTAAACATGTCAATCAACACAAATGCAAAAGGAAGTCGGTGACCGGCAACCTCTATGTCATAACCCCGACACCCTTGTTTCAAAACAACCTCACTACCAATAGGTGACTCTACACAAATAGGAGATGCTAACTGAGCCAAGAATGGGATGCACCCGCATCAATCAATACATTAGCAACTGAATTACAAAACAAGAAGGTACCTCTCACTACAGAAGGGGCAGGTACAAGATCTAGCGCCAGAATAAAGATACACACGCCCGTGAGGTCTCGCTAACCTACTCACCCCTCGGAGCATAAGCCTAATGCACTGACTGAGCCAAAGAGGCTCCCTGATTGGCTCTCAAGGCCTGTGCTAACTATGCTCTCAAGGCCTGTGCTAACTGAATTACAAAACAAGAAGGTACCTCTCACTACTCTGAAGGCGGTACAAGATCTAGGCCAGAATAAAGATACACACACCCCGTAGGTCTCTGCTTAACCTACTCACCCCTCAGAGCATAAGCCTGATGCACTGACTAAGCCAAAGAGGCTCCTTGATTGGCTCTCAAGGCCTGTGCTAACTGTGCAGGCTGGTGGCTCTGTGTTTGCCTCGAACCAGACGCACCAAATGTGCCACCCAAATATGGAAAAAATCTCTTCATGTGCCCCGTCTGCCCACACTGATAACAAGTGAGCAGTTGCCCTCTCCCTTGACTCTGGCCTTGTGAACGAGTCGAATACGAAACAGGCCGTTGCCATCCTTCTCTCTGCAGACAAGCTGGAGACTTGTGGCCCAACTGACCACACTTGAAACAAGTAAAATCTCCCTGACTACCTCTCCTAGAACCCGAACTCAGTACTAAAAAAGTGGACCTCCACTGAGCTCCCTAGGACGACTGGGGGTTAGAACCCCTCTGCCTCTTGCTGTCCCCTGATTATCTTGACTCCTCTTGGAGCCCTTCATCCTCTTTTCCTCTGCCTACATAATGGTCTCAAGATGGGTTCCCGCTTCCACAAGGTGCCCATAATCTCTAATCATGGACCTGGCCACTCGAAACATGAGCCTGGTCCTTAAGCACTTCTCAAACTCCAGACAACGGCTATCCTCAGTCGCCACAAGCTCAGGAGCAAACCTAGAGGTGAATGTGGCCTCAAACTCAGCCACTGGTGTGTTCAACTACACCAGCTTGGAAAACTGGTCTCTCAACTTTTCCCTAACTATGGGAGGCAAAAACTTGTCCTGGAAGGCATTAATGAATGCCTTCCAAGTCACCCCAATGCGCCCACGAGCATACTTCCACTACTGACCCGCATCCCCTTTTAGCTAGAAAAATGCCAAGGTCACCCTCAACTGGTCGTCCTCAATGCCAAGCATCTTGAACTTTTTCACTATTTGCTCTAGCCACTCATCTGCCATTAGTGGCTCCTTTGGATCACCTAAAAATTCATCCGGATTCGACCGAAAAACTCTCGCTTTAGAAATAACTCTCGCTTTAGAAATGATGGCCTTGCCTCAGCTACTTGAGCATGGACTTGATTTTCATCTCTGAGAATGTCCATGGATTCCCGCATTACTCTAGCCATTTCGTAGGCTAAGGAGCACATAGCTTGCTAACCCACTGGTTCGACCACATTGGCTTGACCAACCCCTTTTTCCTATTCCAGAATATCATCCAGTAGAGGCATCTCATGTCTTCTAGGCCTACCACACCTACCACCACCACGTCCATGTCCAGACATCCTAATAAAGGTAACAAGGTGAATTAACATATTTACAAATGTACCGAAGCTAACTCACTCGCGTCCTAATGCGATGGACAATGGTAATTCACTCCACATAAGCATGTAACCACGTAAACACATACAAATTTCCTTCCTAGATAATGACCGTCTTGTGGCGTTGCTAGAGTTCCAATTAGAAACAACAGTGATCAAATGCACTTCTAATAGGACTTCTAAAAACCCGTAGACCCAATCAATATCTTAGAAACTAAATCCCATGCCCATATAATCATATAAGCATGTTATCACATAAGCATACAATACATACTAACGTCTCTGCTAAGTGAGACAAACCCATTTTGATAATTACCACTTCCCACATACTCCAAATATTCAAACCGGGTACGCTCTGATACCAAGTTGTCACGCCCCGAAATAAAACCCTAAAATCAACCAAGAACATATATGAATAACAACATGAATCAAAATATAATGTCCTTTCATTTCATAGAGTTAATAATATAAAAGAGTTTAGCATAAGTAAATGCCCTACAGGCTTACATCTTTCCAAGTCATGGCTGGTTACAACAAAATAGATACAAATCCAGTACAAATATATAAAGCCCTTGGCTTGAAATTAAAACATTTAGCACAATACAAAAAGAAAAGTCTTCAGCTTCGGTTCCTTCCAAGCTATTGCCTTGGCGGAGGTATATTGTCAACACCTGTAAATGATTTTTCCCAAATAGGATGAGCCAAAGCCCAATAGGAACAATCTAACACAATATATGAGATTTAACGAAGATATATGCATAATGTGCATTTACAATGTCAGTAATAAAACATTCACATTCTGTATAATCATAAAGTGCCAACATTCATATCTGTGGACTCGCCTTTTTCTGCGCCCCCTTTTGGAAGGTTTGAAAAGAAAGGCCTCATAGTTCGGACTCCCACGGTTCTGAATCCAGTCTCACAAGTGCAATGTGAAACTAATAAACACCAAAGAGTCCAAATGCTGTAAACCTTTTTGAAAAATCGATTTTAAATCAAATAATGCCAAAATTGGACTACTTTGCTAGATACAGAGTCGTCACCTAAATATTTTTTGTTTTGGAGAAATTTAGAAAACCCTGACTCGTGCCAAAGGCCACGTGTCCATCATCACCAAAGTTACCTCGACTCGGGAACTTGGATACGAAGGGGGAAGGTCATGAATTGAGCACCCCCAAAAAATGGCCTCTACTAATCATGATATGATTTTTTATAAACATTATGTGATCTCGTTCTGGTTATTAGCTAACACTACTATGTGATGCGCACAAGCAAGTATAGACTAAAATTGCAAGAATTGGAACAACTCAATTCATGTTTGTTTGCGAAAATGGTTTGAATTTGCCACCTCAAGTGGGCTTAAAGATGCGGTTTTGCCACCAAACTTAGTGGGCTTAAAATATGATTTGCCACTCAACAAAGTAGGCTTAAAACTTACATTCGTTGAATTGTTCCAATTCAAACAACAAGCCTTCATCCACAGGCATTTATGCAGTTTAACATTTAAGCACATAGCCTCATGACAAGCATGCTAATCATGACAACATTCACACTTATGCAAGTATGCTAAAGCATAATGACTTACCAAGTACTCCAAGCCAAAACAGAAACTAGTTAGAAAGGTGCATGATCCTAACTATACAAGATGCTTAATGCAACACATGCAATAATGCAATTAATAGGCTCGGCTACTAATATGGCATATGGATCAATTTGATAATATGCGATTAAATGCGTATTCAAAGAAGATATTGAAATGTCAATGCAGTTTGAATGATGTGCCGAACCTCGGTGCATGCAATATGAATGAATGGATGCAAGCATGCGATATTCTAATTGAAATATGTCCCTAATCTAACTATCAAAAGAGATTAAATAAAAGGGAGAAAGACGTGGGGTTGGAAGACATACACACACACATGCACACTTATTACAACATTACGCCCTCACGAAGGAAGGTCTGAATGAATAAGAGCTAAGCTAATTTAAGCTAATCTGATCTAATTAAGCTAATTAGACTAATTATTACAAACCGAATGAATAATTGACAAACTAATTACTAACTATTACAACACTTTAACTAACTAGCAAACTAATTAATTAATTTACAACACAGGTGCGCATGAACTAAGCATTTAAGATATTAAACTATGCTGCCACTGCTCCGCCTCAGGAGGTAGAAGATGCACATGCTTGGTTTTCGCTTGGGAAGACCACCATTTTGCTCTCAGAAGCCTCTATTTGCAGGGTTGAACATTTCCAGAACCTTTCTGCTCCACCTTACCAAATATTCCCTGAGGCTTACATCGGTGGCCTGCCGGCCATGGATGGTTGCTACCGGCCATCTGTTGGCCAAAAATGTGTATTGTTGGCCAAAAATGAGGCATTGCCGGCCATGAATGAGGCACTTCCTACCACTGATGCTTTGGATCACCATACTGCAACAGAGTACAAACAAAGCAAAATGAAGGTTTTTTCCAAGGATTTGTTTGTACTATATCCCTCATTATCATCTCAAAACATCAAAGGAATGACACACTTGGATCCAAAACCACCAATCAAGCAATTTCATTGCATGATGGCCAAAGATCCCAGTTGTACAATTTCGATAAATGCGCAAATAAGACTCGAATGACCACCACCCTATCATGCATGATCAAGGGCAATGGAGACCAAGGAAAATGACACATTTCAACACTTTTGAGTATGAAATGCCCCATTTTTCTTATGTTCAAACTAACGTCCGGTTTGAACACATGCAATACAACACAAAGACATGCTTATCTTTGTCACTTTTACTTGTTAATTTTGTTTACACATTTTAATTACCAAGTCATTCTTTAATCCATTAAGTCCATTGGTGAGTGTCCTCTAATGGAAAGAGGGCTCAAACCACAAGTTGCTTTGGGCATGAAAGAGGCATTACACTATTGGTAATGAACCCTCTAAGGGATTAAATCATTAGGTCTAACACTGCCATTTCACACTTAGGCAAACAAGTGGCTTGAAACCACTTTCAAAGCAAATCAAAAGTGAAGAATTGAGGGGGATTGTAGAAATGATTAAAGTGTTGGAAATGAATGATAAAAGCACTAAAACATGCAACCAACTCGCACCAATGAGAGTTAAAGCCTTAAAACACTAAGCTAGTGAAGGAATTAACACTACAACCATGCCATGCAAGCCTCAAATGAAACAAACAACCAAAAATAGAGGCAAAACAGCCCTAAATATGATCTAAAACATGCTGGACTCAAGGTACAAAGAGCCAAAACATTAAGCTAATGCATGGGGTTGCACTACAACTATGCAAAACAAGACTCAAACAAACTAACCAGCCCAAAACAAAGCTAAAAGAGGTTATTTCAGAGGCTAAGACATGCTGGACTTGAGCTAAGTTAGGCTAAAACAACATGCTAACATGTGAAGCTAACTAGGCATGCAAGCAAGACACAAGGAGGGAAGGCTAACCCCTCCAATTTTGGACTTCAAAATAAGTTTTTTACCACTGAAAAACCTCTGAAATTCAATGGTTAAAAGGCCCAAAAAATTTGGTTTTAAAATGATAAATAAAGGCACAAAAGCTTTACACACAAGGAAACATGAAGGGTGAACCACACCCTAACTAAAAAAAGGCTTCAAACCACCATTTTTAGGTCATAAAAATAGAGGTTTTTTTAGTTCAAAACCAACCTCAAAACAATTTAAAAAGATGAGAAAACAAATATGCTAAACAAGTGAGCAAAGCAAGTAAACTACCTCTTGAAGCAAAGGGCAATTCTAGGCACAAATCCAAGCTAAACCCACTTACTAGAGCTCAAATCAGGTCTCAAGGAACCTCAGCTCAAAGAGAAGTAACTTTGATCAAGGTACTGTATGCAAAAGTGTAGAGAAAACAAGCTTCAAGGCACAAAATTGTAAGAGAGAGAGAGAGAGAGAGAGAGAGAGAGAGAGAGAGAGAGAGAGAAATCTAGAGAGATGGAGAATTTTTTTTGTCTTCAAATTTTCTAACCCCCACACAAGCAAAAGAGGGGTCCTATATATAGAAAATACAAAATCCCCTCACAAATATCCAGCCATACACACGTTGGAAGATGCATGAACCTGTGCAAATAGTTGGCACAAAATATCACAAAATATCTGCAGGAAACACTGATGGCCGGCAAGGCACATCAATGGCCGACAGGCCAAAAGCCATGGCCGACAGCCTTCAAGGATGGCTGGCAAGAGGCCATCAACAACTTCATTCTGAAAAGACCTAAGCATGGTCCAAAGATGAGACAAAATGGATGTAGGGTTTGGAAAATTCAAACCCGTGGCGTTTTGCCGCGGACTTCGAGCGTACCTACAAGAACATCCAAGTCTGAAAGGGCCGTCAAAAATAGAGTGTCTATAATATCTCAATTCTTTTTCTTTCTCGTCAATTCAAGTTAATTCATTTTATCTTAATTCATGAGCCAATTTCATTATCTTTCAGACAACCCATTTGAGACTATAACTCAATGGTTCCCAAAATAACATAACCATCATACAAACACTTCAATTTGCCATTTTACGAAAATTTCATCCGTGGGATTGGCACCCATATATACGCGCAGTTTCGAGACTTTCATCATGGACACACAAGCCAACTTAATTTCATTGGAGTCCATCTCCTATCTCCTCCCAAACAATGGAGTACATCCCATTTCTCCTCCCAAATAATCATACATATACAATGTATTTAAGACGTAGTCATATTCAATGACAATTAACAAGAGATTAGTTTCAATTCACCTATCTTCATGCAATTTCTACAACAATCATAGCTATCTTCCACCGATAATCTAATACAGATATTTCTAAATAGATATTCAATCTCAAGACAGATAATTTATTCAAAATTTCATAAGTGAGTGATAATACATATCCAACTCCACCATTTATTTCAATATTCGTCCAACTTCATATTTACAACATCAATTTCATTTATTTATACAAAATAAATATTTGAATCATTTTGGGGCAAACCCTCATTTCCCCAAATATCAACCCAAAGGCCAAAATCAACTACTTTGCCGCAATACATCATTATATTTAACCCCACAACCAAGTATAACTCATTCCCGTAGAAACCCCTCTTTTGATTTAATACCCAAACCCTAGGCTTGTTTATAGTAACCCCAAATTTCACCATTTGTACACAACAACTCATAACGAAGTTAAAAATCATATGAAAGTGTAGAAAATCCCTACCTCAAGCTTAGAAGACCAAAGCAACAATGGAGGAACTTCAAAGACGCCAAAACCAACTTCTACTCGGATCAAAACGGAGCTCGTGAGACGCTTTACCTTTTTCTCAAAGGCACTAGGGTGAAGAACCCAATGGATCTAGGTGAAATAGTGGAGAAAAGATGAGTTTTAGAGAGAGAAACTCAAGATCTAGGGTTTTGGAGAGTTTTAGTGAAAGAAATGGATGAAAAAGTGATGTAAAATAAGGCTGTTACGGACTGATATATGCATAGTCCACTCGAGCGCAAGAGTTGACGCTCGAGCGTCAGACACAATAAGTTGTTCCGCTCGAGCGCAAAAAATGTCCACTTGAGCACAGAATAAACATATTCAGTAGTGTTGCAGACAGAAGAACATCATTCGAGTACAAGAATAGCCGCTCGAGCGCACACCCGCTCAAGTGTATGAAACACCACTCGAGCGTAAAGTGCACTCTCCTAGTATTTTTGTAGACCTGCAAAATTACTGAGAGTTTGCAAAGTCCGCTCGAGCGCAAGAAGTGCCGCTTGAGCGAAAAACCAAAAATCTGGCAATAAGAGTTTGGAAACTAGGCAACCAACCTGTTCTAAACACAATCACACTAATTCCAAAGCCAAGTTTAAGGGAAAAGAAGTTAAGCAAGAAATATTTAACAGTATGAAATCAAGAAATCCGTATCCAGATTAAAACAAGGATCGGGTCAAAATCGGAATCGCTATAGAGTAGCTCTCTTGTTAGATTTTATATTATTATTTTTTTAATTTTTATTAATCGGCTCATCCATAGGCTAACCATGGTTCTCTTGTAGGCAACGATCTTAAGAAATCCCTTACTTTAAGAGACGAAGTCATTCTTGCTTAAGTTAAGGTCGTTGTCGATTATGTTAGGTGCCCAAATCTTCAAGAACAGGGACGCGCTACCCACATCCTTCTAAGATACGATCCATTCTATTCATCTTTCATAGTGGCCGACTACATCCCAATTCTTGGAGGTGAGAAACAACTCTCAGCTCTCGTATTTCCCTGTTTTGTTAACTTGAGAGACATTGGGGTTGGGGAATCATTAGCCAAGGCGATAAGAATGGTCAGGATGCCGAACAAGTAGGAGAGGATGTCGAGTAAGTCGCTAGTTCAATTGAGCAAGCTGAACAAGCAGAGTTGAACGCTACCACCGACCAGGATGCCTATCAAGCAGAAGAGCAAGATTTAGACAAGGAGCTTGAGACAGCTTTTGACCAAATCGGCTCCAGGGAAAGAATTAGCGTACCAAAGCTTGTGACTTTCCCTATCCCAATAGATCTCGAGGGGCCTCAAAAGGAAGATATCTTCATCTATTTGGGAGATTTGCCTAGTTCCAGATCAGAAGAGAGCGGGTGAATCCTTTTCCCTTCCCCAATTTGTAGGAAAAAGGAACCCTAAAAGAGTGAAGTTGAAAAATGCATCCACTGGCACTAGTTAAATAATCAATACACTAATCAATACACTGGCTGTTCAGATGGAAGAGGCCATTGAATAAGTCGTAATCAAAATATCTACGTAACCACCACGGTCGGCATCGGCTGAGGTCCTATCAGTGTTGGTAGAAGTCGCCGATGTGGCTGGCTTTAAATGTCTTGTCGAATCTTTGCAGTTGAAGGAGCAACCTGTTAAAAAAAGAGCTGGAGTTGCATCTAGCCTTGATTTGACGGTGTCATTTTAGATATTGCCTAAAATCAAAGGTGCTCCGATTCCGGCAAGCGCTTCAACCGTAAAAGAGCCTGGGGTCGCTCTCGCGACCTTTACTATGCAGTCGTAGGATAAGGCAATGTTTTTGTGCTGAACCTGATGCTTTGTCCGTTGCGATGAACGCATAATCGGCTATTTTGGTAAGTTTCATTATTTTTCCTAGTTACCTATCATTCTAAATATCTGGCATGTTACAGAATCTTGTTTTGTAGGCTACTGAATGAATTGCTAACATTGGTCATCGTCTCCATGATGTAGTGGAGTTGAGCAATCGACTTCAGACAAAAATGGCGGATGAGCGGCATAGGGCAGAGTTAATAATAATTGAGCTGGTAGGTACAACCCTAAAAGTAGAGGCCGCTCATCAAATGGCTATAAAAAAGCAGTAGAAAGCTTCCGCCAAGGAGAAGAAAGAGAAGCATGCCAATTTGCTTTGTTGATCTGCCGAAGAGAAGGCAAAGTTTTCTGAGAAGACCCTGAAAATAGCCAAAGAAGAGTTGGAGAAACTGTTATCAAAAGCTCAATTGGCGGCAAGAAGGCCTTTGAGCAAGGGAAAATGACTGCATCTAAAAAATATGCCAATCAAGTTTTGGCCTTCAAAAATAAAGGCTTCAAACATGGTTGGCAAAAGGCCCTTGCTGTCACTTAAGTTTTGCTCGACGTGCCGATTCTTTTTTAAGTAGAGGATGTTGAGCCGTTGGAGTCGGACCCTAAGAGCTCAGAGGCCGAATAGATTAGTTTAAACTCTTTTTGTGTAATGCTTCGTTTTTGGTTTTGTTTTGTTTATGATAGATGTGTTAAGGCTGTTTTCATATGTAAAGTGATCAACTCATGTAACAAGCCAGTTTATAAATGAAAATATTCTCTGGTGTATCAAAATTGTTTTCTATGTAATTGTCCTTTAAAATCTTTTCTAAATTGATGTCGGGTTAATCGGCACAATATATATTCATGCACTTTTAATCAGCCGAATATGTGCATCACCGTTGTTAATACAACTGTAAGTCAATTAAACATATATATATTAATGCATTTGGACTTATCAGACAAATATGTGTGCCACCGTCCTATAGCCAAACGTAGTTCTGTTTCTTAGGCAGGGTATATCTTGTGTCGAATAGATTCATATATTTGCTCCTGCCCCAGCTAGGAACAAATACAGTTGAGGTCGGCATAATGTGTCCTGCTGATTTACAGGCGGGACAATGTGTATGTTGAATAGATTCATATATTTTCCCCTACTCCAACTGGGAATGAAGGCAAATAGTAAGTTAATTAAACCTACTTTCGTTCCTCAAGCGGGTTATATCTCGTGCCGAATGGATTCATATATCTTCCTCTATTCCGGCTGGGAGCGAAGACAAACAGTAAGCCGATTAAACATACTTCTGTTCCTCAGACGGGGTATATCTCGTGCCGAACGGATTCATATATCTGTCTTTGCCCCAGTTGGAAACGAATGTAGTTAAGATCAGCACAATGCATCCTGTCGAGTAACAAGCAGGGCAATGTATATGCCGAATAGATTTATATATCTGCCCCTACCCTGGCTGGAAGCGAAAGAAAACACGGGCCGATTAAGTGGGATACGATCGGCAGCACGTTCGTTGATTATTAATGGAAACTAACATGTGGAATCGTTAGGTGACATGGAAAGTGGCGCCTTTGTGGGTAATTTAAAGTTGTTCAATAAAAGCGTATCCTCCTATAATTAGTATACTTGTTGTAGGAAGATTATTACTGCGAAAAGACGATTGTGCTGCCAACGGGGAAACTCCAATTAGTGTGCGTGCTGTAGAAAGATTCACCTCAAATTCCGTCATTGGTGAAGCGTAGAATGTGGCGGAGAGACTCACCTCCGACGAAACTCAAAAGTGCATATATGTCAAGTAGACTGTTTTTCAACAGCAAAAGGGAGGGAAAGATACTGGAGGAGTTGAATGTAGAAATGAGCCATCAAGCGCCAAACGATTCTATGCACAATAACACCATTGAACCAGAGGGGCAAAACAGGCATTGATCGCCTAGGCGACCAAGCAAATCTCCCAGAAGGGATAAACGAAGCAGATCTCCCAGAGGTGGGATTCAAAGGAAAGTAGATAATAGAATGACTGGTGCCTAGGCCTCAGCGAGAAATGAGTAGAGTAGAGCACCACGTCTGTTGAGCTTCTCCGTTTTATTGGGAACAAACCCATGACCAAAGCCGACTTAATCGCCCAAGATCCAAATGTGGGGTTAAATTTACACGACAGATCTTCTCTCTCGAAGTGCATAAATCAATGACTAACAAAGGTGACTATGAGGTCTTCAGGGAAGGAGTCCGTGGGATTATCAAAGGACTGTAAAGCGCATATGAAGTCGATATGCGCCTTTGCGCCGCCCAGAAGAAAGTTTACCATAAAGATGGGATTTGAAATTTAGAGTGCCAACTGGAGGAAGCTCAAGAGCGGGCCAAAAACGAGGTTCGGAAGGCCAAGGTGGTAGAGCTCAATAGCGGATTTAATGTCAAGGGACAAAGTAGCTCAACGCCTTATGGACAGGGCAATAGCCGATCGAGATACGACTAGTATCTATGTCAGGGAAGCGATATATAGCCGAGCCTACAAAAAGGGCTTTTTTGAGGAAAGGAAGGTTGGCGGTGAGAAAACAAGCAAGCAATTGGCTAATGATGTCTGTCGATATGAAAATCGGGGGTTCAAACATGGATGGACAAAGGCACTTCAAGCGGTGGGTGTGGATTCTGCCTCGTTGATATATTAGAGCTCTGCAATGTCGTTTGAAGCCTATGATGCCGAAAAAATTGACAATGATGAAGAGATCACAAACCTTGAGCAGAGCTAACCGGCGTAATAAATAGTTTAATTTTTGGGTTTTATCCATGTAACTAGGATGCCAATCGGCCTTAGGATAAATGTTTCTGTAATGTAACATGAATTTGTCATGATGTATTATTTATAAAAAATTTAATTTCATTTGTTTGCCTTTACCAAGCTAGTTATGTCTCCAATTCTTGCTAGAAAATGATGCTTTACATGATGCTCTGAATTTACAGGCTTAATGGCGCTTCGTGCCGAGCACAAAGGGCGTTCTGAATTCGAAGGCTTTCATGATAGCGCTTTGTGCCGAGCACGAAGAACACTCTAAATTTGGAGGCTTAATGGTGCTTCGTGTCGAGCACGAAGGGTGTTTTGAATTCGGAAGCTTATATGATGGCGCTTCGTTCCAAGCACGAAGGGCGCTCTGAATTCGAAGGCTTAATGGCGCTTCGTGTCGAGTACAAAGGGTGCTTTGAATTCGGAGGCTTTTATGATGGCGCTTCGTGCCAAGCCCAAAAGGCTTTCCGAATTGAAAGGCTTAATGAGCTTCATACCGAGTACGAAGGGCACTATGAATTCAAAGGCTTTTATGATGGCATTTCGTACCAAGCACGAAGGGCACTCTGAATTCGGAGGCTTTTATGATGGAACTTCGTGCCAAACACGAAGGGCCTTTCGAATTCAGGGGATTTTATGATGGCCCTTTGTGCCAAACACAAAGGGCACACCGAATTTGGAGGCTTTTATGATGGCGCTTTGTGCCGAGCAAGAAGAGTACTCCGAATTCAGAGGCTTAATGGCGCTTTATGCGAAGTACGAAGGGCATTTCGAATATGGAGGCTTTTATAATGGCGTTTCATGCCAAGCACGAAGGGCGCTCCAAATTCGGAGGCTTAATGACACTTCATGCCGAGTATGAAGGGCTCTCCGAATTCGGAGGCTTAATAGCGCATTGTGTCGAAAATGCCAAGTACAAAGAGCTCCTTGCAAATTCAGAAATTGAATAAAAGGCAATCATGGTTAAATAAGTAAAATAACATCTTGTATCATTGATGGACTGTACGTATAAAAGGTAGCAATGTACATACAAAAATGACAAACATTACTATGAGGGCTAAAGAAATTAACTATAAATACTAATGATAAAATTTTAAGAGATGAGTAGAATTCCAGGGCCGAGGTAACTTTTTGCTGTTCATGTCTGAGAGTCGATATGCCCCTGCCCCGTCGATGGAATCGATCTGGTAACGGCCTTCCCAATTCGGGATGAGTTTACCATCCGCAAGATTCTTAGCAACAGGTAGTACTTTTTTGAGGACCAATTCTCCATGAGTATATCGGCACAGATGCACTCATTGATTATATGACTTGGCAAATGGTTGCTGATAATGTGCCATGGTCACAAGGGCCCGATCTCGACATTCTTCAAGTAAATCCATATCTAAGGATAACATCATATCATTCCAACCTGTGTCAAAAGCCCTCGATCGAAAGGTCGATAGGCCAATCTCTAGGGGGATGATAGCTTCATTGCCAAAACACCAGGCAAATGATGCCTCCCCCGTAAAACGTTTTGGTGTAGTGCGATGGGCCTATAGTACGCTCGGCAATTCCCTGAACCACCTGCCCTTGGCTCTTTCCAAATGCTTTTTTGATGTCGTCCATGACTACTTTGTTGGAAGCTTTCGCCTGTCTGTTACTCTGTGGGTAAGCTGGTGAAGAAAAATAGGGCCAAATGCCATACATGTTGCACAATTCCTAATAGACACCGCAATCAAATTGAGTGTCGTTATTGGAAATAAGCGCCCTGGGTATGCCGAATCGAGTGATGATATTCTTCCAAACAAAGCACTTGATATCTGTATCCCGTATATATGCCAATGGTTCTTCTTCAATGCACTTCGTGAAATAATCAGTAGCAATAATAAGGAATCACTTATTACTTGGAGCTTTTGGCAATGGTCCAACTATGTCCAAGCCCTATTGAACGAATGCCAAGGACTGGTCACAGAGTTCAGCTCATTGGCGGTCAGATGTATTAGTGGAGAAATTTTTTGGCACTATTCGCATTTCTTAACATAGTCCTTAGCGTCAATATGCATAGTCGGCCACCAATACCCTTGTGTAACGGCTCGATGAGCCAGTGATCTTCCTCCTAAGTGAGCGCCGCAACTGCCTTCATAAATCTCAGCCAAAAAATCCTCAATCATGTCTAGATGGACACATTCCAAGTAAGGCTGATAAAGAGATTTTTTTATAAAGCTTTCCTTGAGGGTCGAAATAATATCTTAAAGCCTTATTTCGCTACTTGTGAGCTTCATTCTTGTCTTCTAGTAGTTATTTCGAAGCAAGGAATGCAACAATGGGTCCATCCAACTCAGCCTTCTTTGGATGGTGTTTACAACAGGATATTGAGAGACATTAATACTTGGGTCCAGAATGAAACCCATTTCGATGGTGTGCTTAACTTCTGAGTTCATAGCCGAAGCTAAGTAGGCGAGAGCATCAACGCATGTATTTTGATCACGAGTAATCTGATTCAGTTCGTGGCTATCAAATTTCATGACCAGGGAATTGGCTATCCTTACATAGGCCATCATGCGGTTATTTTTAGCTGCGTACTCACCCTTCAACTGGTTTATGACTAATTTTGAGTCACAAAAGATGAGAAGCCGTTTAGCTCCCATTTTCCTAAGGCCGACCAGTAGGGCTTCGTATTTGGCCTCATTATTTAAGGTGTTGAAGCTGAGTTTGACCGACTGTTCCACCATTGCTCCTTTGGGGGTCATGATAACTACCCTTGCCCCACTGCCACGCTGTTGGATGACCCGTCACAATATAACTACTAGATATTCCTGACATACATTCTCCATTCCGGCTGTGACTAAGGAGCCTGTTGGTCTTGAATATCTAACTCGGCTTGTGGAGGTAAAGTAAATTCGGCAACAAAGTCAGCTAGGGCTTGCCCTTTAATAGTCGTCCTTGGTGAAAACTGGAGGTTGTATTATCCGAGTTCCAACACCCATTTTGAAACTCGTCCCGATGATTCTGCTTTGCGAAGGACTAAACGAAGGGGGTGATCTGTCAAAACCTTAATGGTATAGGCTTGGAAATAATGCATCAATTTTCTAGCAATCACGACAAGACCTAAAATTAACTTCTCCAAGGGTAAATATCGGGATTCGGCTTCCAACATTGCCTTGCTAACATAGAAAATGGGCTTCTCCTCACTGAGTTCGTCCTTAAGCAAGATGTCGCTCATTGCTCGATTGGACATCGCAAAATATCAGATAAGCACGTCGCCTAGAGTGGAGGTAGCCAAAAGTGGAATGAAACTGAGATAGGCTTTCAACCCTTCTAGAGTGGTTTGTCATTTTGGAGTCCATTTGAAGAGCTTGCCCTGCCAAAGCATTTGAAAGAATGACCTACATCGATTTGAGGACTAGCTGATAAATCTGTTAAACGTTGCAGCCATTCCCATTAACTTCTGAACTTCTTTGGCTGAACTTGGTGAGCTGAGTTCCATAATGGACTTGATTTGTTTTGGGTTAGCTTCGATCTCATGACGATTGACAATATAGCCAAGGAATTTGCCTGATCCAATGCCGAATGCACATTTTGAGGCATTGAGCGTCATTTTATATTTTCAGAGAATATCAAAAGTTATGGCAAGATCGGCTAAGTGTGCATTCTTTTCTTTGGACTTCACCACTATATCATTGATGTAGACTTCCATGGTTCTACCAATTTGATCTTTGAACATGATAGTAACCAATCTTTGATATGTTGTCCCAACATTTTTTGGTCCAAAAGGTATGACTTTGTAACAATAGGTTGCCCTTGGAGTGAGAAATGTTGTTTTGTAATGGGTGGTTGTTAGACTTTTTATATATAATCGATTTATTTAATATATGAAATTCTTTTAGTTTTAGATTTTTTTTTTTTTTAATTTAATGGATTGGTTTAATAATGATATCAAAATTTTCGCCATATTTGAATTTTGAAAAAATAGAAATTAATTTAATGAAAATAAAAACAACCACCCATTACATGATTATCATTCAAACACATAATAAAAATTAATTTGATAAAAATAAATAAATAAATGTGTAAAAGATTTATCAATTTTAATAATTTTATCTTTGGTGGATAGAAATAATTTTTTTAAATTCAAAAATATTTTTTTGACATTTATTTTTGTCAAACTAGTTTATATTTTATCAAATTGATGACTTTGTCCTTGAAATTGAGCAATAATATCTTCAATTGTTCTTATTTGGAATAAGATTCAAAATTCACGGTCAAATGTGTCACAATTGAAAAGTCAAGAACGAAAGTAACACGAGTTCCAAACTATAGGGACTGTTAGTCTAATTCGAGCTAAAGATATTAAGCGAAAAGGACTAGTTTGTCCTTGAAAATTGATCATATGATTTTTCATCCAATAAGATAAACGTCTATTATCAATTGTGTTTGATTGGCAAAAAATAGAAAAATTTAAGATCAAATGTATTACAATTAAAATAATAAAAATTAAATTGAAACTCGGGTAAAATCATATGCACTATTGGTGAAAATTTTCCAAAAGTAACACAAAAAAATTGGTTGGTTTGAACTACTAAAGTCGTTAGTTATTATATTAGCTCTTGAAGAGAGTTGAATCGCGATAACTCTTCACTACAAGCATCTAAGGCCGCGTTTGTTTTGCTCCACAAGATGGAGGAAACTAAGAGTACAGTAGAATTAAGTGAGGAGATTATTTGTGTGGTGATATTATGTTGGAAATGTAGGATAAAAAGTGTTTATTTGTATCCCACCGGATTAGTAATATTATAGATAGTATTAAAAAAATTAATATATTTTTTTAAGTATTATTATTTTTTTTGTACTTTTTAAATCCACTTAGTTTAGAGACACTTAAAAAATATAAATTTTGAGTAAAAATCATTTAGAAATTCACTGAATATAAAAAAAAAAAAAATCATATTTTTTTTAGTATCTATTAATTTTTTTAAAAAAAAATACTTCTTTCACAAATAAATTGTTTAGAAAAAAAAAAATCAAAAATATTTTAATCCATCTTATTTAATAAACTAACTAATGCAACTTTTGAAAGAGACAACTATATGAAATTCTAATAATACCATTCTAATACCCTTTTATTTGATGTAGGAGAAGTGGTATAATGGTCTTTCAATCATTAATTCCTTCAATTTTTATTTTCAACTCAATGGCTTTGTTAGTCCTATTAATGGAAGAGATTGCTAGTCCAATAAGATAGTTAATCCCCTCCTCCATGTTTCCAACTAAACACTTTTTAAGTGAATCTTACAAATTATTGATTTAATTTCCCTCGTTAAAAAGCCAAACAAACATGAATTCAATACTACTAGGCTGCAAGACCATGGGTCCAAAAATAATGAGATTGCCAAATATTCGCCTAAAAATGTCATTACAAAAGTAAAAGTCATCATGCCGAACGACTTAACTTTTTTAGATTAATTTTGTTTGTTATTTTATTAATTTTTAAAGTCACAGGGGCCAACTTTGAATCCCTAAATGGGGTTGATAGCAACAAGAGTACCTTAGAGAAACTCCCTAACGTGTAAGCCTTTCCTATGTAGGAAACTTAAGGTTATGTCATATCTATATTAAGCAACTCTAATCACACTCTCTACTTTTTATTAGTTAAAGTATAAAAAAAGTACATTTTTTATTTTATCTAATTACTTTAACTATTGTGTTATCCAATCACGCTCTTTATTTTAGCTAATCATTTAAACTAGCTTAATTAATTTTTAAAATAAAAAAATACTAATTGTTGATATTTTACTAATATAAATTTGCAATAATAATAAATTTGCCCACACAAACGTACAAAACTTATAGAATGAGGAGAAAAAAAAATACAAAATACAAAATATTCCGTAATTCATTAAACAGAATTGAAATAACATATAAAATTGCTACATACATATATGTGGTAGCCGAATATTCAATAAAGGTAGAGGAGTAATATCTCGGCCTCTAGGCGCCAAACGGGTAAAACTCTCGAAGGGGTGATCGGCCGAATACGATGACTAGGCCGAATAGGATAAAGCCCTGCAATGAGTGTAAGGAAAGGTAATGATTGAAAAAGTAGACCCGGGTCCCGAGGATCAGAAGAGACGAGTATAAATACAATGGTAGTGGATCAGAAAAGGTAGGTAAGAAACACTTCTAAAAACTTAGTAAGCAAGCTTTCTGGAGGAGAACTGACTTGTCCGTCGGAGTGCTAATTCCGCACCCTAATCGAGTTTGTATTTTGCAGTGACTAGCAGAGATCGTTATGCGTCTTCCAGATCTCAAGAGTATTTCCAAACCACATTCACCACAATTGGCGCCGTCGTGGGAATACTCAAATATATCCATGGAAGGCGGACCGAAGATCCTCCGATAGCCACCGACGCGATCAGCAGAAGACGACCTCACCCCAAATAACATGCTCGAAAGAAACCATTGCGACGACGACCTTGCGCTTCGACCGCCAACGACTTCAAAGACAAGAAACAATGCAGTCATCGAACAGCAAAGCAGAATCGAACAAAGGCTCGAGAACATGATCGCTGAGAACGAACGACTCAAGACTTGGCCCCGAGGTAGCAAAATCTAAGGAAGCCATG
The DNA here is from genome assembly GCA_025200525.1 of Camellia lanceoleosa. Taxonomy (NCBI): domain Eukaryota; kingdom Viridiplantae; phylum Streptophyta; class Magnoliopsida; order Ericales; family Theaceae; genus Camellia; species Camellia lanceoleosa. The sequence continues at coordinate 129,321,876 of CM045763.1, read as the reverse complement.
CGCTAAACCGAGCCATTTCCAAGGACCAAGGGACAGAGGCCACGCCCGACCAAAGGTTACCAACAATGACTCCAACTCACTATCCACGAGCTCGACGCGAGGAACGATCCAAACCTCGGCTCCTCAGACAAAGATCCGCGACCAAGGAACAAGCGAAGAAGAAGCGGCCGAACGAGGAAGACCGCCACGACCCTTTCGTTCGGAGAATCACAAGGGCGTCCTTGCCCAAGAAATTCAAAGTCTCATTCACTCTTTACGACGGAAAATCAGACCCCACTGATCATATCCGTCACTACAAACAGGCCATGACGTTACATGCAGACAATGAGGCCCTCATGTGCCGAATATTCCCCAGTAGCCTAGGACCACTAGCCGTCAGGTGGTATTACAAGTTGGAGCCAGCGTCGATCAAGAACTTCCACCAACTGCAAAAGTCTTTCAGGGCCAGGTTCATCACCAACGAGGTACAACCAAAACAGGCCGACTCCCTCTGGGCAATGCAGATCCGTCGAGAGACGCCAGAGCGTATTCACCGATATTGGGAGTGCTTCAACACGGTTGATGACGCTTACAACGACTCCATGGCCATAACCGCCTTCAAATGGGCTTACACTCGACAAGGTTTCATAGCCTTGACCAGAGGCCCCCAAAACAAATGGGCCTTGATGAAGAAAGTCGAAGAATATTGTAAAGTCGAAGATGATGCCACGAGAACAAAGGCCGACAAAGCTCCGTAAAACGGAACTTCCGAAATCGCTCGACCAATAAACTCCGTGCCACCAAGCCACGAACCACAAGAACGAACCAAGCGAGACAAAGGCGTGATTCCCGCCCAACAAACGATCGGTGCCCTCTACCGAGCAAACGAACGATTATAAGTCGACAACAGACGCCAAGGCGAACGACAAGAAATATAATGAGCTAACAGAACCGATCGTTGCAATAATGACCAAGGTCCAAAGACTCCCATTTTTAAGTGGCGTCAAAAGATGATAGGGCCTCCGACACGGAGGCGGGATGACGATCACGAATACCACAAAGATCACGGCCACGAAACCGAGAATTGCTATGCACTGAAGGATCATCTGGAAGAATTGGTGCAGGATGGTCGGCTAGAGCAATACGTTAGCAAGGGAACTCCGACTAAAGCATTAGCCCTGAGACAGGATTCACCTCCGCTTGGCGTGATCCATATGATATACGGTCTACCGACCACCCCGATCGTCCACACGATCCAATCGCACCCGTCTCCCCAGAAACATAACAAGCCAACCGGTAGCCACGGAAGCTCGACGATTGGGTTCGACGACGACCGACCTCCTGAGTGAAGGCCACCACGTCGACCCTTTGGTCACGCCACGCCAGACGTCAATTGGCGTTGAACGATCCTCATAGACCTGTGGAGCGCTGAAATCAGTACTACAAAGCTTTTGTAGAACTTCTTAACGAAGTCGGATCTGTCACCATCGTCCCACCGTTTGGCTTTAACGCGAATCCAGTGAGTATCCGTGGGAAGGTCGTGTTGCCGTTCGGGCTCGAAAGCAGTCGATACGTAATTCTTGGTTGTAAAGCTTCCATCGCAAAGATAATGCCATCATAGGTCGCCTCGTTGCACGTCATGAAGGCCGCCCCAAGCACCTACCATCGCCTTATGCGCTCCCAATGCATCGCATTGAAGAGATCCGTGGCTCGCAGCAATCCACACGAATGTAGATTTTATGCAAATTCATCTACAGACCCAACTTGTGGGACCTGATGCTTGTACTGGAACTTCATTTTAATGAAAACGGATTTTTGTTTGCCTGACCTTCAACCCAATTGGGGCCAAAACAAGCCTCCGGATTCGGAGCGCCCTGTCGATGCACGTCATCTGGGGCCGAATAAGCCTCCGGATTCGGAGCGCCCTTCGTGGATATCACGATTGGCACAAAACAAGTCTCGGATTCGAGCGCCTTTCGATGCACGCCATCCGGGGCGAATAAGCCTCGGATTCGAGCGCCTTCGGATATCACGATTGGCCAAAACAAGCCTCCGGATTCGAGCGCCTTCGATGCATCGCCATCGGGGTCAATAAGCCTCCGGATTCGAGCGCCTTCGTGGATATCACGATTGGCCAAAACAAGCCTCCGGATTCGAGCGCCTGCCGATGCACGCCATCCGGGGCGAATAAGTCTCCGGATTCGAGCGCCCGCGTGGATATCACGATACAAAACAGCCTCCGGATTCGGAGCGCCCTTTCGATGCACGTCATCTGGGGCCGAATAAGTCTCCGGATTCGGAGCGCCCTTTCGATGCACGTCATCTGGGGCCGAATAAGCCTCCGGATTCGGAGCGCCCTTCGTGGAGATCACGATTGGCCAAAACAAGCCTCCGGATTCGGAGCGCCTGCCGATGCACGCCATTCGGGGCGAATAAGTCTCCGGATTCGAGCGCCTGCCGATGCACGCCATTCGGGGCGAATAAGTCTCCGGATTCGAGCGCCTTCGATGCATCGCCATTCGGGGCGAATAAGCCTCCGGATTCGGAGCGCCCTTCGTGGATATCACGATTGGCCAAAACAAGCCTCCGGATTCGGAGCGCCCTGTCGATGCACGTCAACTAGGGGCCGAATAAGCCTCCGGATTCGGAGCGCCCTTCGTGGATATCACGATTGGCCAAAACAAGTCTCCTGATACGGAGCCCGTTTTAATCAGCAGCCAGAATCACTAACGTGACTCCCCGGACAACATGCCTTAGCCGGCCCGGAATATAATAATTCACACTCCCATTCCGCCTAAGGCAGGGCCCGACCCCTACATACAGGAAAAATGTTTAAGCCACAATAGTTCCAATGGCGTTTAACAAAGAAACTATTAAAGCATATGAAGTAAAACACATGAAATAACACTCTTTATTTAATGACACTTTTATTCGACAAAAGTTGTTACATCGACGCAACTGCGTTCGAACATTACAATATCTATTTCTAACTTTTAAGATCGATTAAAAAGTTGTTACATCGACACAACTGCGTTCGAACATTACAATATCTATTTCTAACTTTTAAGACAAACGAATCCATCGATCCAAGGGCACATCCGCGCCCGAATCGCAATCCCCCCGGGCCTCTGACGCCATCGACAATGTCAAGGCCAAGATCCAAGACAAGGAAGGTTTTGGGGAACGGTCGCTGTATCTCCTTTCGGGACGATCTGCTTCAGCAACTTGGAGACTGACGAGTTTCCAGTTCCTCCTTCCACGGGTCCACCGCCCACACCGGAGAATCCTCCGCCAAGAAACCAACGAACGCCAAGTTCGCCGGAAGTCGAAGCTCCTACAACTATCATCACGCTCGATGACGAGAACTCGTCTGATTACCCCATACAATAGTCAGCTGGGGAACTAAATAGGCTCGATCGCATAAGGGCCTTGTCGTTTTATTCTCGATAATGGCCCCGATCTCGAGGCCCAAATCTCAAATAATTCTATCGTTAAACCCCACGAGACAGGCGTCGATCAACATTCTCCATGACTTGGTTAAACCAACGGTTGACTAAAACAAGCAAGGGCTAGAACCACCTATCCCAATCGGCTAGACATGCGGCATTTGTGCCGTCTTGCAAACAAAACAAGAATGCCGATACCCCTCCGTTCCCTGGCTCATGGCTTACCCAAATTTTAAACACGCAACGGTTTAATTCTAAATCAGACGGCCATTACATGGAGGCCGATCAAGCCAACCAATCGGCGCATCGAATTAAAACGCCGAGTCCGATTGGTGTATTTTCGTCTAGCCAAACATTCATGCAATAAAATTAAACACGCCAGACGAATGCGGAGAGAATTTGATATTTCCCATAAAGCATCTTTTATTAAACATCAAGAAATTACATAATTACGAACGCGACCACGTCCGAACCATACAACAAATACATATTATACGCAAGATCACCCTCATCCTCACTCTTTTCAACCTCAAAAGCGTAAAACGGAAAGTCCTTCTCGCTAGCGGCGACGCCGATCAATTCCCGCCAGAAGAGATTCGCAACTTGAGTTGCCCCGATCCAACCGATGCCTAAACCCACGATTTTCACATCGGCAAACCTCTTCGGCGAGCTTTTCCTTGGTCTTTTGAATTCCAACCACCGCCTTCGTGAAAACCTTTTCATAGGACCTCCCTTTATGACTCCAAGGCGAACATACTCGCCAGATCCCGATCGACAATGGCGGCTTATAGGTTTAATCGGTAACCCTCTTCAACGATTGGGTTTACGCCATTGGCCGCGGCTCGAGCTGCCTTGATCGTCCCCAACTCACGTTCAGCCGCCTCTGCTCGAGCCTCCAAACTCCGGATACGCGCTTCCTTCTCCGCCATTTCTCGGCGGGCGGCGCGCAATCGCATGCCGACTTCGTAAGCCGTATAGAGCCCTTTCACCGCCCCATGTATACCCTCGCGAAACACTTCGTAGTCCTGACGACCGATCATCGACTGCTGAACTTCGGGAGGAAATATTTGTCGAGCGAACTCGACCGCCACATCTGGATCTCGCACGATCGAATCCGCCTCCGTCATGGGCCTATTCTTCACAAACACTGCAAAACTCAACGGGCACGGAGTCGCGTCCGATCTCCTTTCGACACGGGCGTGTGGCAACCTTCCTTGAGACTGCCTGTCTCGTCTGGGCGACCTGCTTCGACGTCGAGGAGATCGACGCCCCTCTCTACTCATAGAGCTCTTGCTCCCCGCGCACAAGGGCGCGCCTCGATGTTCACTCCGACTCATATCGCCACCCAAATTTCAGCCAATGTCTTCGCTTCCCCTTTGCTGTTAAAAAAACGTTTGTTCGACATTCGCACAATCGACTTCCTTTCAGGAGTTCGAACACAGCACCTACCAGTTTCTTTAAAGCTGTCCCTTCGAACACAGTACCTACCAGACTCTTTAAACACCCGCAAAGGTAACGCGATCGAGGCAGGTTCATTAATTACAAACCCAATCGCCCGACGCCGAATGGGATGACGGCAGGGCAGGTGGTTGGTTCAACTTGCCACAAAGTTGCCCGGAGCTAGGCGAGGTTCATCAATCTATTATTTCGAGTGCCCAGACGGCCACAGATCGGTAGGCAGTGAAATTGCAAATGCCGATTTTGATAGGATACGTATTGAATCCTATCAAAATTGTTCGGCCAGGGTATCCAGCCGACTTGCAAATTGAATCCAAAGCGCCCTTATCATGAGCCCACTGGGGCAAGGGCAATTCATCAATCTATTCGGCTCGAGTGCCCAGACGGCCACAGATCGGTAGGCAGTGAAATTGCAAATGCCGATTTTGATAGGATACGTATTGAATCCTATCAAAATTGTTCGGCCAGGGTATCCAGCCAACTTGCAAATTGAATCCAAAGCGCCTTTATCATGAGCCCACTGGGGCAAGGGCAATTCATCAATCTGTTCGGCCCTAGTGCCCAGTCGGCCCAAGATCGGTAGGCAGTGAAATTGCAAATGCCGATTTTGATAGAATACGTATTGCAAAATTGCCCTTGCAGTGAAATTGCAAATGCCGGTTCTTGCGGATATATATTAAACAAACGATATTGCATGTACGGCTTGTTCAGAGGAGTTCTAGATAAAAATCACCAATGCCACAGTAAAATTTATCCATTCAGACCCAGTACCCCAACCGGCACACAAAAGGCAATTCTTTTCACGAACCCCCTGGGGTACGGGCAGGCCCACCGATTAGGGTTTTCCCACAATACATGCAATTCCATTTTACCAAACGCATTGACAAAACATAGAACTCTTTCATTAAAATTAAGCATAGAACCGTCTCATACAAAGTGTGTGGTGGCAAAGAAAATTAATCGTATTGAAATTACAAGGAACTTTTCATTAATAAATTGCACGTTGATGCTATCCAATTTTTACATGAAAACTACCAACGACTATCCAAAAGAAGAAAACAACAAAGACAAAAAAAAAAAACGCCCGCCGATAAGCGGCTCCAAGATCACTTTCAAGATCGGATTCAAGCGGCTCAACATCCACTGCTTTCGTAAGGAATTGGCAAATCAATGTAACCTCAAGGCAAGGGCTTTGAGCCACCCATGCTTGAACCCGCGATTCTCAAATTTGGCCACTTCTTCAACATACTTCGACAAAGCGGCGCCCTCCCGCCTCAAAGCCTCCGATTCGGCTGGTCGCCTTAACCTCGTCTAATTGTGCCTCCGCTCAGAAGTGCTCAGGAAAGCTCGAGCGATTCCTCGTCAGATTTGCCCCGCTTCAAAGATCAACACGTCGTTTCTCGACTCGAACCCTCTCTTTCTCGCTTCGGCCAAGGCTCTCCATTTCAGCCCTCATAATTTCGAATTCCGCCCTACTTCTCTGACCCTGCAGCTCTGTTTGCAAATGGTCGATTCTCCCGAGAGCATCACGCAGGCGGCGGCCCAAGTCGGCGACCCTTCCGACCGTCTGCAAAACAGTTCGGTGTAATTAGACGCCCTTAAACAAACAACAAGGAAACGAAGCTGACCTACCAGAAGTGCTGATTGAGCAGTTAAGGCAACGGCCATGACATCAGGCACGGCACCGAAGGCTTTGCTGTCAGCTGGCAGGGAAATTGAAGCCGCCAGGCTAAGAGCAACGGCCGGATCCTCGCTGGCCGAAGCATCGGATAAAATCGGCGTGCCCCTGATCTTCGGCTGAATAACGAACGGAGCCATCATGACCGGTTCTTCAAGTCGAGGTCGTTTACTACCGCCACTCAAGTCGCTTCCTTCTAAGATCGTTTTTGGCCTTGTTCAAATTAGCTCTCCACGATCGGCTGTTTCTCCATCCTCATTTTCCTTGATGGACACGCAAGAACCTCAACCGTGCCCTCGAAGGCCACGAATAATGGCTTGATCAAGGTGGGATTAGATTCGCACATTACCTTCTAGCGGCGCGCCGCCGGCATTTCTGTTGCGCCCCACCCGCGTTAGGCCCTCCTTTGCCATATCCCGAGAAAAATCGCCGGGTAGCTCCCCCAAGTCCGCAAAAATGTGCCCGGAGAAATCTGCTCATCCTGAGGTGGATGGTTGAGGGGCCTCGGATCTTAGGCGTATGGCCTCGACCCCCTTTAGCAGATTCTCCAGTCGGGTCGGCAATCACTTCTCTGATGCGCTTCGCGTCTTCCTCCGAATCAGAAGCTTCGAGACCAATCTGCCGGAGATTTCTGAAGCTGGGAAAGATAAGGGCCGAGAGCTGTTGATCGCCCAATGGAATCGGAATGTTATCTGCAGCCGAGAAAGTGGTGTAAGTGGGTTCGTACCGAAGAAGAATATGGGCGGCCCTCCCTTGTTTTTGTACGTTTGGGCGGCCGAAATATGTCAATGCAGTCTCAATTTCCCTAACTGCGTCATCAACCGAATTCAAAATTTTCTTCAACCTATTACCTGCAAAAGATAAAAAGCGATCTAAGAAAAAGAAGCCGAATAAGGAGTAGGCCAACGAACATAAGACATTGCGTGTCAACCTGGTTCACCCTTACGCCTAGGAATAGGGTCCAGGCGATCCTCCCCTTCGGCGAACTCCCAATTACCTCGGACGTTGACCATCACATCATCAACTCGCTTACCAGAGCTGGCAAGCATAGTCACTAAATGATGGTCGATATCTTTGGCCCTGAGAAAATATCGCCCCAGCCGACCAGAGGATTTGGCTAAGGCGTAACAATGCCGAATGGAATCCCAATCAAGGTTATCTGGCGTTGATTCAACTCCACAACCCCATGATGATTCGGAAGAAATTTACATTGGGTTGAGAAGGATCAAACCCCAATAGCGAGAACGGCCCTAAGGAGTGGGTGTAAGGGAAGCGAACTCCGCCTCAAGAATGGACAAGAGAGGAATACGACTGCAGTTTTTGATCTTCCCTCTCCATGTCGAGAGCGTTGTCCGTGACGAGGATGATGAACGTCGTCGGGGATAGAAAAATGCTTCCTAAACCAGAGGTACGATCCTCCGAGAGGAGGCCTTTCAAGTGTTTTGCCATTTTAGCGAACCAAGTATTCGCCGAGGCTAAAAATAACAAATAGAAAATAGGATTACGATGGAGGAGAAGAAGACTTACAAAAACGGATGAGACAAAGGAAGGCGGAAGAAGTTGCGTAAAACGCGAGCTAGAGGGATATGCACCGGCGATCCAAAAGCTCGAGACCACGAAATATGAATTTGAAAGGACTAAAGTTTCAAATCACAATAAATCTTGAGATATACGAATAGGCGGAAAGTGTAATGATGAGCAAAAAAGGCGGCGCTTCGACGATGGGGGACATGCGAGGCGCCGATGATAAGCTTCTTGGTCCGAGCCAAACACGCCGATTCAACTGCCGGTTAAATAGGGGGTTCGGGGGGCAATTGTGGTAGCCGAATATTCAGTAAAGGTAGAGGAGTAATATCTCGGCCTCTAGGCGCCAAACGGGTAAAACTCTCGAAGGGGTGGTCGGCCGAATACGATGACTAGGCCGAATAGGATAAAGCCCTGCAATGAAAGTGTAAGGAAAGGTAATGATTGAAAAAGTAGACCCGGGTCCCGAGGATCAGAAGAGACGAGTATAAATACAATGGTAGTGGATCAGAAAAGGTAGGTAAGAAACACTTCTAAAAACTTAGTAAGCAAGCTTTCTGGAGGAGAACTGACTTGTCCGTCGGAGTGCTAATTCCGGCACCCCCGACCGGAGTTTGTATTTTTGCAGGTGACTAGCAGAGGATCGTTGGCGTCTTCCAGGATCTGAAGAGTATTTCCAAACCACATTCACCACAATATATATATATATATATATATAATATAAAATCTCAAATCCATGACATAAATATGCAAAAATCTAAAATATATACATACATAATTGTTTGGAGAGCCTCTAGGGCTCTTCAATTGTAACCACCAAAAAAATAGGATGGTAAAGTAGCTAGCTCAATAGTTAGTCCATTGGAGCTCAAAATTAGACTTACATTGGATAAAATACCTAACAAGCCTTGTTTAACTATCCCCTTGGAGATGCTCTTATATCATATATCTATGTGTCATATCTATATTATATCCTATATCTATATTTATATATATAAGGAAAAGAGATTTTTTAGTGAAAAGTTTTTTACGAGTTCCAAATCTTCATTCTAATTTTCTTAATTTTTTTAATTTTAAATAATTACTTTTATTTGATAATCTCACATCGAAAAAAGAAAGAAAAAAAAATGAGTTATTTTACTCATATAAATATAATCTTATAATCTCATCCCATTTAGTGAGGAGCCTTATGAGAATTTCAATATCTCATACTAATTTTCTTGATTTTCAACAATTAAGAAAATCTCCATGGGTTAAATTTTATTTAATAATCCTATATCGGGAAAAGAAAGAAAAAGTAAATTGTTTAGGTTATAATAGTTTAGGTTGGAAGCTTTTATCATAGTTTAGGTTGATGGTTCACCAAACTGTATGGTGAAAATATGTCTTTCTAGTAAGAGACCAACTTATATAATTTAAAGGTTTTTTTTAATAATTAATGTTATTATTATTATAATAAAAGAGTTTCGAAATTTAGAAGCCGTCACCTATCTCTCCCAATTGGGTTCATCTTGCTTGCATGACTACAATTAATTATATTTTTAAAATAATATTTTGCTCCAAATGCAATGATGCAAGTTAATTCCACGATTATGACTACGTGGATGACAATGTAACAAAGCACATGTCGGAGAGGAGAAGAGGTTAGTTGATTGACTTTGATTTATTTTCAGTTTTTATTAGTAATATTCTGAACAAATTAAAGTTTGATTTACTTTGAGTGAGACTATCATTTATAATCACATAATTTTATTATATTTAATTTTTAAAATAAATAATATATATTATTTTACAAATAGATCATATATTTTTATTAAAGATAATTGAAATCATATGAACATGACTTTGGAATGAATTTGATTTTTGTTTTTTTTTTTTTTTTTTTAAATATGAATATGAGTTTACAAAATGATCGAGTATGATAAATTTACCAACCTAAACTATGTCTCTTCAATTCCCGTTGGCTAGCTTGCATTTACCTTTTATTTTACAATCTCACATCGAAAAAAGAAAGAAAAAGTGAATTATTTCACTTATATAAAGTGAATCTTATGCTCCCATTTATATAAGCAAAAGGAGATTTTTAGTGGGAAACCCTATGATCAATATCTCATACGCATTTTTTTTATTTTTTTATTTTAAACAATTAAGAAAATCCCTATTGGTTAGCTTCCATTTAACTTTTATTTTACAATTTCACATAGTTTTGATTTTAAAATAATTTTGTATGATATTTTGAAATTCTCATAATATTTAACTTTAAAATAATTACAATCCCACATCGAGAAAAGAAAGAAAAAATGAGTTGTTTTACTAAAGTGTTACAATCCTATATCGGGAAAAGAAAAAGGAAAAAAGTTAATTATTTCACTTATGTAAAATGAATCCTATAAAGAGAGTTTTAAGGGAGAAGAAGCCTTCTAGAAGGTCTAAACCCTCATTCTAAAATTATTGAATTTTCTTAATTTTAAACAATTAAGAAAATTCTCATTGGCTACCTTCCATTTACTTTTTATTTTACAATACCAAATTGGGGGGGGGGGGGAAAAAGGAAAAAAGTGAATTGTTTTACATAAAGTGAATCTTATACTCCAATTTATATAAATTATTGAAATTTTATAATTTTAAAACAATTAAGAAAATCCACATTAATTAACTTCCATTTAACTTTTATTTTACAATCCCACATCGGGAAAATAAGGAAAAAGTGAATTGTTTCACTTATATAAAGTGAATCTTATACTTCAATTTATATAAGCAAAAAAAGATTTTTAGTGAGAAGCCATATAATCAATACAAATTTTTTTTGTTTGTATGTTTAAGAATACATGTACAATACTCCCAACATATCACCCGTGCTATGTAAAGGTGCAATGTGAAGGTACTTTTGTAAACACAGTTTCAATCTGTAATTCAATTTGTATATCCATTTAACTTTTATTTTACAATACCACATCGGGAAAAGAAATAAAAAGTGAATTATTTCACTTATATAAAATAAATCTTATGCTCCCATTTATATAAACAAAAGAAGATTTTTAGTGAGAAACTCTATAATCAATACCATTTTTTTTTTTTTTTGGTTTTGATTTTCTTAATTTTAAACAATTAAGAAAATCTTCATTAGTTAGCTTCCATTTAACTTTTATTATACAATCTCACATAAATGTTTTGATTTTAAAAATAATTTTGTACGAGATTTTGAAACTCTCATAATATTTAACTTTAAAATAATTACAATCGCACATTGAGAAAAGTAATAAACAGTGAGTTGTTTCACTTATATAAAGTAAATCTTATACTTTCATTTAATATTATAGTATTGTGCATGTTTCAGATCAAGATGGTTTAAATTTTAAAATAAAATTTAAAGATTTTAATTAATTAATTTTGTTGTAAATTGGTTGGTCTTTTAACATAGCCGATTAGGCTGAATCATTTTCGGTTTGGCTGATTCATTGGTTTAACTACAGTTTTAGCTATTTTATTAAAATATATTGCTTACATTTGTTTGATTTGAAATAAACTAATATTGACATTATTAAAAATTGAACAACTAAGATTGCTTGATTAGAAATGAACTTCCTGTCCAAATAACTGTTAACTTTTATTTTACAATCCCACATCAGGAAAATGAGAGAAAAAATTAGTTGTTTCACTATATAAACCTTATGCTCCCATTTAATATTGTAGTGTTGTGTATGTTTCAGTTTAAAACAGTTTAAATTTTAAAATTAAAATAAAATTAAAAAATTTTAATTAATTAATTTTTGTATAAGTTGGTTGGTCCTTTGACCTAGTCGATAAGGTGAACCGTTTTTTATTTGACTAATTCGCTAGTTTAACTACGATTTTAGTGATTTTATCAAACTATATTGGTTAAATTTGTTTGATTCGAAATAAATTAAAGATTTGCCTAATTAATGATTAAACAACTAAGATTGCTTGATTCAAAATAAACTTTCGACCCAAACAATTGTTAACTTTTAAACAATAAACAAAATATCCATTAGCTAGCTTTCATTTAACTTTTATTTTATAATCTCATATCGAGAAAAGAAGGAAAAATTGAATTGTTTCACTTACATAAAGTGAATTTTATACTCCCATTTATATAAACAAAATGAGATTTTTAGTGAGAAACCTTATGATCAATATCTCATACTAATTTTTTGATTTCCTTAATTTTAAACAATTAAGAAAATCTCGATTGGTTAGCTTCCATTTAATTTTTATTTTACATAATGTAAAAAAATTAAATATAATTATCGTATTTTTATTAAATAATATATTATTTTATTCCGTACATAGCACGGCTGATATGCTAGTTATATATATAATTAAACGTAGTGATTTTTTAAAAACTCAAAATTCTCAATTCTAGCATCTCATTAAACTCCTTCCTAGGTGGCATGTCTATTCTTCTCTTATTCTATTTTCCTATTTTTTTCTCTTTTTTATGTATTTTATTTCACTTTTTAATTACTTAGGGCATTGATATATATAACATCATATGGATAGGATATTTTCAAAATAGTTACAAATAAAAGATGATTTTGACTCTAATTCAAATTCCTTCATCAAATTTATATCCTACTCAAAGATATTTCAAAAGAAAAAAAAAAAAAAAAAAACTTCCATGACAATATAAAATTAGGCAAAAATATTGGAAAATAGAATAACCATGCAGAGAAATTAAATCGGTAATTTAACGAATTAAGCAAGATTTTTCTTATGTGAAAAGAAACACATGTTTGAAATCTCATGTTATATGTTTTGCTCTATTTTTTCTTTTGTAGATATTTTTTGTTTGTTTTAGTTTTAGTTTATTTGGTGAACTTAATTTTTTTTTCTTCATAATCGAAGTTAGTTGTTGAAATTATAATAATGTAGTAGATGCGCTTATGCCTCTAAAATTAATTATTCATTTTTTTAAAAAAATTTTACAACTACAACGTACAGGAAAAAAGTGGCAATGGCAACGAAGGGCTAAAAGACTAACACAAAGAGTGATATTTTGCGATAAAGTTGGAGTTCACACATTTTTTTTTAAAGAAAAATTGTACCAATTGAGAAGAGTATTTGGAACACATTCATGAGTTTGAAAGAAGTTTTTGTTCAATCTCATTTTTTATTTTTTTTTAATTGTCATTCAATTATATTATGTAACGCCCCACTTTTTAATTACTCGGATAATATTACCAAATCATTATTATAAACAATTTCAGACTGAACTTCCAATATCTTAGTAAAGATAAGTAAATGAAGATTCTCTCATTCGTATATAGGATGAATGAAAGATGTGACATAATTATAATAAATTTCCCACAGACTTACATCATTACATGAAAGAGAAATGGTTCAACCCTTTTTACAACAATGGCATTCAGCCAACAAATAAAAGGCCCCGTAGGCAACAGATAATGAAGATCCTCGATTTTGAAACACTTTTTGATGTTCACCTAAAAAAGGATTAGCAACATGGGATAAACATAAAGTCTAGTAGGGATCCTAACATGATCCTAAGCAGTAACAACATACAAATAGCTATGATCATGAATGCTTTAAGTCATACCATATACATAAGTGTCGGTTTATACATGAAGATATACGTACATATGTACTTTTCTCAAAATCATTCAATTTATCCAACAACCAAAACCATTCTCTTTTCTTTCCTCATGATACCCCTTTTTATTTTAACTTGCTAGACAATAACGGGTATTTGAAAACAAACCCACGAAATCCAATTACATTTCTCCTAAATTACCGAACTTACACCCAATTCCAAATTATGATTTCCAAATAGAAACATCCCAAACGACATGATGACGATACATATAAAATGCTCCTTACCTAACCATATAAGACAATTGACACTCTCCACGAAATAATCATTACTATGCATGAAACACATAAATAGAATCGAGATGATAACGAGAAACCCAACAACGCTCTACTAGCCTCAAGCACGATAAGCTAAAGATACACCTTCTAATACTCACACCAATTTACAAGTCACAAGTTGGAAGGTAATGGTATCTCTGCCAAGTTCTCCAAGCGTTAGCTGGAAGGTACTGGCACTCCACATTCTCAGCGCAGCCAATTCTCCAGGCACTAGCTGAAAGGTAATGGTACCCCTTATTCTCAGTACATGCACATTTCCAACCATCACATAATTCAACAAACATAAATAAACCAATGTGTATTACATACACAAAATCTATTCAATATCATAATGTCATCCTCTACCGATGACCAAGGACAAAACCTCTAAGCATAAATATTTAAACACACGTAATACGATAATTTGATACTCACTTGACCTTAAGTCCAACAACAATGATAATAACAACAATATTCAACGGTTTCAAAATCCAACCTCAAATTCAAATTCTAAATTTACAATACATCATGGTTTCTTTCTCTTTTCAAAATCAACTCTTTTGTTTTCCAAGTTAACTTGCCCAAATCCTTTTCTTTCAAAAAGAACAATTTCCATAGTTTCGATAAAACCACGTCCATGGATTCCAAACCATAACTTAACTCAACTTAACATGATTATCTAATTAAAATTCCAATACCAAAATTGATTCTCCCTTTATGCTAACAACACAATAGCACAACTCAAATTATCAAAACACAAACATTATTCAACTTTACCCGTTTTTAATTCATTAGGTCAAATTATTAAATTAGGGCTTTCCTTTCCTCACAACTCACAACTCACAACATAAACACGTTTAGCTACTCCCTAATTAACCCAAACAACCATCAATTTTACAATTTCAACCCTAAACATTCAAACCCTTGATCCCCTTTATATGCTTTTTTGTCTATAGATAAGGTATTGAAGAGGTAAAAGGAAATCCCTACCTTAAGGCTAGAAGACAAAGCGAGTAAGGATGAAGCTTTGACGGAGCTGAAAATAACTTCTTCCTCGATTGAAATGACGCTCTAGATGAGTTTTACCTTTTTCTCCAAAGGTCACTGGTGTAGAGATCAATGGATTGTAAGTATTTAGGACTAGAAACCAAGAACTAGAGAGAGAGAGAGAGAGTGAAAAACTAGGGCTTTTGAAATGTTTAGAGAGAGAGAAATGAAAAAGTGATCCAAAAAGTCACTTTTTGGAACTGATATAAACGCAGACCTCTCGAGCGAACAAAGTTACTGTCACGACCCAAACCCGTCTCTATAGGTTTAACTTCGTAATTAGCCAGTAATCCTATGATTATCAAAGGCCTCTGAAACAAATTCATAATATAAGAGGCTAGCGGAAGTAAATATCAACATACATTAGCCCTGTTTGGTAGAGCTGTGGGAAACTGCTTATAGCTTATGCCCAAACAGCTTATAGCTTATAACTTTCAGCTTAAGCTGATTTCCAGCTTATTCTCAAAGCATCTCCTGCCCCACTCAAAGAATAAGCTGATTTCTGACTTCCACAAAGCTATAAGCTATAAGCATAAACTAAACCAAACATATCAAAACAACTTAAATTAAGCTGAAAGCTGAAAATAATCTCTAACAAACAGGGCCATTGTCCATAAAGCTGTGCAGACTTATAAGAGACAGAAATTTCAAACTTTATATCTATATTAATGCATCATCTTTACGTCATCCAAATACAGATAAAACAAAAGGGACTTTAACTTACCATACAATTCTAAAAATCCAAATTAACACATTGACGTAGTCAAATTCATGTTTGGATGCCAATAAAGCTTTTAATTAACAAAACAAAACAGAATTCTGAATAGATGTTCCTATGGCTAATAGATAGGATTGCAAATCACATACAACATGCACAATTAACACATAATCTCTTCTTAAAATTAAATTAACATCCTTAATTACAGATTTTGGGCTAATTACGGATTGGGCTTGTTACAGTTACTGCTCGAGCGCACAGACACAAACAAAGACAGCGCTCGAGTGCAAGAATGGTCGCTCGAGCTCACAATACACCCTTCTCAATAGTTCAGACCTGTAAAAGTTTGCTCGAGTGCAAGAAACGTTGCTCGAGCACAGATATTAAACTCTCAATAGTTTTGCAGACTGTAAAAGACCGCTCTAGCACAAGAAGTTTCACTCGAGTAAACAAGTAAAATTTTGGACAAAAACTCCTTTGAAAAACAAACTCCCAACCTGTTTCAAATGCAACCACAATGCTCATACAACCCAATTCAACAAAGAATAAGATGAACAAGGACATGAACAACCAAGACAAAGAATCTCGGATCCAAAACAATAAACGGGTTGGGTCTAAATCAGAAGCATTATATATTAATTTATATGTTCGATTTTGTTGTAATATATAAGGAGGGCACTCAATTTAAATCTAGATGTAACTAAACTTAATTATGTAGTGGCACTAAAATATTTTTGCTTACATTTTTATATTTTTATTTGAAATCTTCATGAGTTTAAATTTGTTTCTTTACATATATGTAGTGAGTACACTAATTAAGTAGAATTAAGTTGTTAAATGATGAGCTTCTCTTTTGCAGTAAAAAGTCCTCTAGGCAAAGAAACATTTGAAGCATAAGATTAGATCTGAAAATCCTTAATAAATATAAAAATAAACTACTTTGTTTTCAACTCATAATACTCTTTATATATATATATATATAATAAAAACCAATTGTAGACAGGGTCATTTGGATCCATTTGAAGAACAAAAAATCAATATACATATTTTTTACTTGATTATTAGTTAATAGTTATTTTCCATTACATTATTGAATGTCATGTAATTTTTAAACAAATAGGATTCAATATGTGAATACTTCAATAAAAGTTTGATTAATTTCTGATAAACAAAATTATTATTCAACTATGTTTGTGTGGAAATTATAAACACAGTACATATTAATAATCAAAATTTTAAAACTTAATTTAAATAAATATGTTTTATGTATTTAGACAAAATTCATAGGTAATAAATTTTTTTTTTCTACGATTGTTGAATTTTATATTCACGTGTCACTGCTAGAGAAATATTCATGACATACGCATTCTATGCTTAAGACTTTATTATTTAAAATGAATTATTATGTTATCATATAACATAAAGTAAAAATAAAACTAACTAAGATGTTAAAAAAGAAAAAAATACATATATGATGCTATTTTTTTTAATTATTTAGTAGCTTCAAAATACAAAAGTTGTTAAAATTTATAGGTTATACACAAAATAAATAAATAAATAAATAAATATTTAAAAAATAAAAGGTGATCCTTGAATTTTTTTTTTAATTAAATAGCTTTAGAATACAAAAATTGTCAAAAATGATAAGTAGTAGACACAAAATAGAGTTAAAATTTGTATCGTAAGATAACATAAATGCTTATTTTTTAACTATACAAAATTTAAATTTTAAAAAATTATAGATGGCATTTAACTCTTATATAATTTTTAACTTACCATATTTTTGAGTCTTTTATTTTTTTATTTTTTTATTTCTTATACAAATTTTAAAAAATTATAGGTGGCATTTTACTCTTATCTAATTTTTAAACTGCTACACTCTCCAGTTCTTCTATTATTAGAGTTATATTAGATTTTATTTTTCTTATCAACTTTATTTTATCTTATTTTTGAATTTTTAAATTTCAACTTAATTTTTTTTTTGTTGTCAATCTTCATTTGATATTTACTAAATTTCTTTCTACCTCATTTTTCTAGGATTTATCTAAGTTTATCTTTCTATATTCTTATAATTTATCTTCAAATTTACACTTGATTTTTTTTTTAAAATTTTTATCTTATATGTACAGGATTTATTCTTGCTCTTGATTTTTAATTGAGTTTATTCTTTTTCTAGGATTTATCTGATTTTCACTTTTTGTATTCTTATAGTTTATCTTCAAATTCAAACTTAATTTATTTTTGTTTTTATTTTATATTTATGGAATTTCACTCTTACCCTTCCTTTTTAGTTGAGATCAATCAAATCTATTATTTAAGTACCTATCTAAATTAATATCATATTATTTAGTTATTAATTTTTAACATATTTAGCATTGTTTACTACCTCTTGTTACTTGCATGTGCATAGCACGGATCACCACTAGTGTGCATATATATATAAGTAGTGTTTTTTTCTTACTTAAGTGACACATTCTAAAAACTTATTGAAAAAAAAAAGAAAAAAAACCCACAACATGTCTTTTCTATTTATACATAAAGTTTTAAACAAACTCAATTTCAATTATAATAACCAATTTTATATGGACTATATTTGAGAAATACTTATTTTTTATATATTTTTTATTGTGTATTTTTTGTTGTCGTTAGATTTCTTTTATATAGTTGATATTTTAATTTAATTATTATGAAACAGGGCAAGACCTGGGTACAATCCTCTGATTATGTCCTCTGAATCTTCCTAACCCTCAGGAGAGGCAGGGGCAGGGTGTTTGGCTAAAATCTCATCTAAATTAATAGTCCCGAGCTCATCCCAAAACACATCATCAAGGTTAATCTCTGACATTCCTACATCACCAGAATAAACGTGAGATTTTATATAAAATGACTAATGTTGCAGGTAAATATTTATTATTTTTTTATTTTATCTTATTTTATTTTATTATGTTTATTTAGTTATATAGCTTTATTTATAGATTTATTTATAACTTTTCAAACTTTCTGATCAAATTAAAATAGCATTTTTTTGAACCGTTGTTCTGATACCACCTTTGTCACGACCCAACCCCAGGGGCTTAGGGTTAGAATCGCAACTTACTAACTTATTCTAATTGTAGCAAATCAAACTGCGCAAGCAAAAATAAAAATAATTAAATAGGAAATTACTCTATTTTACTATTTTAATAAGAGAAAATAAATTTATAAGGCTTTTATTATTTTATTATTCAGTGACCGGTCCCAAGTGGAACAAAAGGGAGCAAAGATACAAAAAAAGAGAAGAAAGACAAAAAAAAATGTGGTTCAACATCAATCCACATGCGGGTTCCATTTCGTGAGGTTATGGGTTTCCCCTACATCTCGTCACCTGAAAGGGTAACCGCTATAAGCACATAGCAGAGTGAGAAATATTATGCCAAGAGTATAGGAAATACAAAATAACCATGGATAGTTAGTTAAACCAAAATATTTACATAACTCAATTTGGTAAATAAATCATTTAAGTGGTAGAAACTGAAATACAGAAATTATGTAAACAAATAACTATAACCACGGTACAGAACAGAACAGAACAGAATAGAGGTCATAGATGTAACAATCAGAACAGAGGTCAATGAATCAATGACAAACAGAGGACCACAAAGTGGCCAAACAGAGGCCAATGGTTATTTAAGTCCCCCAAAGCATGGGACTCCCGTGGTGGTACTTACAAAACATAATTATTTATAAGGTCATAGTCAAATATATATTAAAATTTAAACAAACATATCCATGGATTTCATTTTAAACAAATAGAGTTCAGAAAAATAACCCACGTAATTGAAATATTAATATAATTTATAAAACATAAACTTGTATAAAATAAATTATGGTAAGTCAAAACATACGTAAAATATATTATGGTGACTCAAGGTATAATATAACCAACCTTAAGATTGAGTCTTACCATCTCCTTCCTATTTTTGTTAACTTTTCAAGGCTGCTCCCTCGTTTCCTCTCTTTTTTCCTTCTTTTTTTTCTTTTTCCTCCGTCCTAATCGCTTCACAGCCTCACCCCACCTTTATATATACACAAGGTCTGGCAGGGGCGTGCTCTACTATTGAGCTAATAACCCGTCGTGCGAGCCCCCCACTGGGGTCTCGCTATGCCAAAAGCGAGAGAATCCCCATCTCTCTCTTTCCTTTTTTGGCCCCCATGTTGCCACACGGGAGGTTTCTCTGAATTTGAAAGTTATCACTTTGTAGGTTTTCATACCAAGGCTCAATCCAATTAAGTCTGTAATCATCCTATTTGGATGACTCACCTTCTCCTAAGCCTTGAGAGCCCAAGTGGCTGATATTCATTTGTCCAGCAGTACATGTTCATTATTATTTAGATTAGGAAATCAAATACAATCCAATATTATCATTAATTCGAAGATTTACTATATCTGATATCACTTCTGTATATTTTTTTATTACATTTATTACATTTATTTATTTAACCTATTTATTTATTTACTATCTTTAACTTTAATTTGGCCCAATTAGTATTATAATTCCATATTTCTGTTCATTTGACCCCAAATAATAATCCCTAATTAATCCCATATTTGATAACCTTGTGCCAAATTAGATTCTATATTTATTATTATTTATTTAATAATATATTATCACATACACCTACAATTATATATAACTATAAATATTTATGTGGTATTTAATTAAACGTTCAAGGTGTCACAAAGGATATCTAACTTCTTGTGATACTTGGGATATTTTGAAAAGTCACATTCTGATCATGTTTGCATCCTCACTTCCTTCGGAGCATGTTTAGGCATGAAATAAGCCTCATGATTGACTTAATAAGTAAGAAATGGACATAAAGGAAATTAATTAAGAAAAGTATGGTTCGATTAAGCAATGTATTCCAATGTATGTATGTGTTTGTGTGTTATGTAGGTTGATCCATGAAGACATGACAACAACTTTATCACTGTGAGTAATATCTTAATAAAGATATTTTCATATATGTTATTTTCTAAAAGTTTCCAATGTAGTAAGCTTTTCTGAACTTATGATTTTGTGGATATGAATGAGCTTTTATCTGTTCTATCAACATGGTATCTGTTAATAGAAATGAATAAGTACGATATGTGAAATGGACCCGAGGTCGTTCTGTATATCCGATAAGATGGACTAAAGGTCATTTTGATTATTTGATAAGTTTAAGATATTTGTTATGTGTTGACCAAATGGTCATTATACAACTGTAATTGATTGGACTCAATGTCGTTCCGTCAAGATATGATCTGTTCTGCTCTGTACATTTGTTATATGTTGGACTAGAGATTGTTCTGTTATGAAATGTATATGATATGGAAACGATTATGTTAAATAATAGAACTCATTCATGTAATCTCTTTACTCTGATGTTACTCACTGGGCTTTAGCTTACTCTATTATATATGTATGTAGGTGAGTAGCGGGATGTCCAGCCTTAGTGAACTATGTGGAAGATTACCCCAGTTTTGTGATGTCAGGCATGGAATGCATCTCGAAAGAGGCTTTTATCTTTTGTTTTGTTTTTATTGGTCATGTTTGACCATTTTTTGTTTTTAAGAAATTTAAGTTTTGTAAGTTAATGAATGATACTCTTATGTGACAATCTTTAAATATGAAGTCATGAACCAATGTGTGTTGTACAAATGTATTCTGAATATGGGTTATTAACTTAAAGTATTCTGATATGCCATGTATGCACAGCTCAATGGACAATTTTTCAATATTATTCTCCTTCCACTTCTAGCCCCATATACATAATTAAGTTTTGAATTTCTATCTGAGGTCGTAGGTAATCTCATGATTACTGGCCGGTTATGATCCAAACCTTTAGGGGCAGGTTCAGGTAGTAAAACATTGGGTGTGTCTGGTTTGAGGTAAACACAGAGCCATCAGCCAACACAGTTAGTCTAGGCCTTGAGGGCTAATTAGGAAGCCCCTTTAGCTCAGTCCGTGCACGGACCTATGCTAAGAGGGGCGAGCAGGTAAACTAGAGACCTTCAGGACGTGTGTATGTTGTTACCACGCCGGACCAATTGCCGGTACCTCTAGTTGTGAGAGGTAACTTCTTCTTGTTCAATTCTCTAGCCAATGTGTTGATTGATATGGGTGCATCTTACTCTTTTATAGTATCTTCTTTTACATTTTCCTTGGGGTTAGAGTTTGACTTGTTGGAGTCTCATCTGTTAGCTGAGACACCTGTTAGGGGTAAAGTGGATTAGGCCAAGTATGCCGCTCTTGTGAGATCGAGGTCGCAGATCACCAACTCTCGTTCAACTTTATTGTTCTCGATATGCATGCATTTGATGTTATTTTGGGTATGGATTGGTTAACCCATTATCAGCCTTGATAGATTGTCCCCGTAAAAGGGTGTCGATGTGTACACCATCTGGAGAGTGTTTCTAATTTTTGTGTGACCTAGGTAAGTGTTGTTCCTCCACTATATGACCTCAAGGGTCAAGGAGGGTTGAGTTTTCTTTTTGCCATCATGGTAGCCGAGGAGGGTGGTGCGATTCTGAGTGACTTACCGAGAGTAGTTCAAGAGTATCCAGATGTCTTTCTAGAGGATCTTACTGAGTTACCACCCCATAGAGAGATTGAGTTCTCTATTGATTTGGCCCCTAGCACAGCTCCAATTTCTATGGCCCCATATAGATTTGTGCGTACTGAGTTGTGTGAGTTAAAAGTGCAACTCCAAGATCTGTTAGATAAGGGCTTTATTCGCCCTAGTACCTCGCATTAGAGAGAACTGGCTTTCTTTGTGAAGAAAAAGGATGGCACGTTACAATTATGTATTGATTACTGAAAGTTAAACCGGGTAGCTGTCAAAAACAAATACCCATTGCCCAGGATAGATGACTTGTTCGATCAGTTTAAGGGATCTTGTTGCTTTTCAAAGATCAACTTGAGATCAGGGTATCACCAGTTGAGGGCGAAGGAGGAAGATATCCAAAAAATGACATTCTGTATGTGGCCACTGCGAGTTCTTAGTGATGCCTTTTGGGCTAATGAATTCACTAGCCTCATTTATGAACTTAATGAATCAAGTCTTCTCTAAATTCTTAGACCGGTTTGTGGTTGTCTTTGTCGACAACATCGATTTATTCACATTTTGAGGAGGAACACCGGGAACACTTGCGAGTCATACTAGAGTTGCTTAGGGCACACCGTCTTTATGCCAAGCTAGGAAAGTGCAAGTTTTGGCTCAAACAAATTAAATTTGTAGGCCATGTTGTGTCCGAGGAAGAAGTGAATGTAGATTCCTCTACGATAGATGCAGTGCAGGATTGGGAGCAGCCTAAAACGCCTTTGGGCTTAGCCGGGTATTACTGATGTTTTGTGAAAGATTTTTCTAGATTGGCCTTCTTTTTAACTAGATTGACTAGGAAGGGAATTAAGTTTGCATGGAGTGAGACTTGGGAAAAGTCATTTCAAGATTTTAAGACTAGACTCACCACTGCTCTAGTTTTAATTATTCCGGTGAGGGGTTTGGGTTACTTAGTGTATTATGATGTGTCTTGGGACAATTTGGGTCATGTATTGATGCAAGAATGAAAGGTAGTGGCTTATGGCTCGCGGCAATTTAAAACCCATGAGAAAAATTATATTACACATGACTTAGAGTTAGTAGTAGTGATTTTCGCCTTAAAAATCTAAAGGCATTATTTGTTCGAGGAGAGATTTGAGGTGTTTTTTGATCAAAGAGTCTGAAGTACCTATTCTCACAGAAGTACTTGAATTTGAGACAGAGAAGGTGGATGGAGTTCATGGAGGATTATGACTTTGAGTTGCATTATCATCAAGGAAAGGCCGACGAAGTGGCCGATGCTTTGAGTAAGAAGTCTGTGAGTAGTATAGCGGGCATTGTTATCCAGGACTATGAGATGTTGGGTGTTATCAGCGAGTTTGACTTGCATTTGAGTGAGTTCGTTGAGTTGGCCATTTTGTTTATTGTCGTTATACAGCCTACTTTGGTTAGGCGAGTTATTGAGACATAACAACATGACCATGAGGTGAAGACTATCCGGGAAAGGATCTCAAGTAGGAAGGTAGAGAAAGGCTTGAATGTTTATTCTGATTCGAGTGTGAGATACCTAGACCACCTATTTGTACTAGAGTCTTATAGAGCCGTCAGTTTTGGTGGAGAGGTATGAAGAGAGATGTGGCACTGTTTGTTTCGAAGTGCCTCCCTTGTCACCAAGTGAAAGCCAAACACTAACAACCAGCAAGTTTGTTACAACCCTTACCCATAGCTGAGTGGAAACAAGAGCACATTATGATGGATTTTGTTGTGGGTCTTCCGAGGACTCAACGGGATAATGATGCCGTATGGGTAGTTGTCGACCAGTTGACCAAGTCTGCTCATTTCTTTCCTATGCGCATGAGTGACTCGGTAAATTACCTCGCCGAATTGTTTGTAAGGGATATAGTGCGACTTCACAGGATTCCGGTGACTATTATCTTGAATAGGGATCCACGTTTTACGGTTTGTTTATGGCGTAGCCTACAGAGTGCCTTGGGTACTACATTGACTTTTAGCAAGGCCTATAATCTCCAAACTGACAGGCAATTTAAGCATACCATTCAAATTTTAGAGGACATGCTTCGGGCATGCATTCTTGATTTTAAGAGGTTGTGGGAGAAGCACTTGTTTTTGGTAGAGTTTGCTTATAACAATAGCTTTCATACGAGTATCAGGATGGCATCTTTTGAGGATTTGTATGGTTGACCTTGCAGATGGCCAATTTGTTGGGCTGAGGTGGGTGATGCATCTATGTTGGGGCCAGAATTGGTTCGAGAAACAACATAAAAGGTTGTACTTATCTGTTAAAGGTTAGTTTTGGCTCAGAGTTATTAGAAGAACTATGCTGAGCATAAGAAGAGACCTTTATCTTTTGAGGTGGGAGATCATGTCTTTCTTAAAATTTTGTTGAGACAGGGTTTGATGAGTTTCGGGAAGAGTAGGAAATTATCTTTGAGATTTATCAGGCCCTTTGAGATTTTAGAGCAAATTGGAGAGGTAGTATATCGATTAGTTTTACGGCCTCAACTTTTCAAAGTTCACAATGTGTTTCATATTTGTATGCTTTACAAGTACGAACTCGATCCTTCACATGTTTTGGATTAGATGAATTTAGAGGTTGATGAGGACACCTCGTATGAAGAGAGACTGGTCCAGGTTTTGGACACACGAAAGCAGTTCTTGTGAGTCAAGACCATTTCTTTGGTTAAGGTGTTGTGGCGACACCATAGGGTCAATGAGGCAACTTGGGAGCATGAAGTGGAGGTCCATGAAAAGTATCTAAACTTATTCTCTAGTGTTTAAGTCTTTTGTAATTATTCATGAGGCCTTATTGTAAAATATGGGGTTTGTAAACCTTTTGTAAAGATAATGACAATGTATTTATGTATTAGATTGAATTAAGCTACTTTTGTGCCTTTGGGTTTATATTGAGGTTGTTATGGTGGGATACTTGTTCTTTTGTGGTATGATCCAATTTCGGGGATGAAATTTTCTAAGGGGGGGAGATAATAGCATCCCGTGTTTAGACCTGTTAATTTTGTACTTTTGTTGGGGTGTTGTGATTACTTTGGAGTTTGGTTTGGCTCATCCTTAGTTTTAGTTGTCTTCGGAAACCTTGTTTTATATTTAATAGGTTGGTGTAGACACCCCATTTTTGACCGACCTTAAGACTCAGACGTCACCGGTTGAGCGCTCGGTGATATTGCATACTGTGCTTGTTCAGAAGTCCCAGAGTTACGGCCGCATGCCCTGCCTCCGGACTTCCGAACCATCTTCTCTACCTTGTCTCGGTTTGCGAACCAGGTTCGGTTTTTCTTTCCCGAGGAAGGAGTGATCCGTAGATTATCTCCGGTGGCCGTGAGCTACTTTTTCGTGGCCGTCAGAGGCCATTTTGCCCATTTCGAGCCCGGTTCCGGTTTTGAGCCGTCAGTTGTGTGCCTCGGCTCGGACCGCCTAACCATCTCCGACTTCTCCGGTTTTTGGCGGAGACTGCTTTTAATGTTCCGAGGAACACTGGGGCCTGATGCCTTTGGCAATTAACACCACTTAGGTGCGGCGACCCATTTCGAGACCCCGAATCGTGGTTTGGGCCCGAGCATTCATTTCGCATCCGCTTTCTCCGGTTTTGGCAGGAACCTCTGTTTTTAACATTTCGAGAACCACTGGGCCCTCGATGCACTTCAGGTCAGTATGCCACTTTCGGTGCTCAGAGGTTTTGACCCCAATTGCCTTTTGGTCCCGAGCATTCATTATGCATAGGTATACTCTGATTTTTGGCAGGGATCTCTGTTTTGTCATCCTGAGGGACACTGGGGTCGCAGATACCCACTTCTGCTGAATACCACTTCCGACTGCAGCTCATTTTCGATCCCGTATTGCCCGGTTTTGGCTCCGAGCGTCGGTTTCCCATTAGTTTTTGTTCAAACTTGGCAGGTACCTCTGTTTCAACATCAGGAAGATCACTGGGGGGGAGAAGCTAGCAATTATCCCAGATAACCAGTTTGGCCTCCTCGAGCCCGCTTTTCTCACTTCCGCCAATGTTGAACACCCTAGGGGTATTTTCTTCCAACCAAAGCTACATATCTGTGATGAGGGCATCTAGGAGGACCCTAGGGTTGGTGGTCGGCCAGAAATTCAAGGTTTCATTTTGGGCCTCTCATTCAAGCTCTATGTTGTGGCTCTGCCTGGTGTTGCCAATTTCCGACCTTGGAACCTTGTTCTACACATCTTAGAGGACACAAAAAGTATATGGTCGGCCAGAAATTGTTGAGTTCATTTTTGAGCCTCTTCTTCAAGCTCTATGTTGTGACTTCTGCTTCAGCGTTGCCAAATTCCAACCTTGGATCCTTGTTCTACACACCTTGGAGGACCCTAAAAGTTAGTGGTCGGCCACTAATTCAAAACTTCATTTTTTTCAATTGGTGGCCATGGGGTGGTGGCAGCCATGGGGGTGGTGGCCGCCACCTTGCAAACTACTGGCCACCGCTTCCTCGCTTCACTGTCCAAATTTGTCAGGATATTTTCCAACATATCCCGGGGCATCCGCGGGATATTTCGGGAGGGAAAGATTGGGTGCTTTCCCTCCCCTTTTACACCCCATTTCTTGCCTATTTGAAGGACCCTCCCTTTCCTTCTTCAAGGTTGGAAAATTTGGTCTCAAGAACACTTCTCCAAATTCCTCCATTTTCATAGCTCAAAACCTCAAAAAGCTTCTAAGTCTCTAGGTCTTCTCTTCATCAACACCTAGCTTCACCATCCCTACTACCATTCCAGCAGCTAGGAAGTGAATTTCAGAGGTTGAGAAGCTACAAATCAAAGCCAAGAATCAAAGAAAGACAAGTCTTCAAGGGTAAGTCTTCAAAACCAACTTTTAGGGCTTTTTCTTGATTCATTTCTATACTCCAATTGGTTGAGAATTGGGGCTCCGACACCTACTGCTTTTGTGCTTTTTTTGAGCCCCTCTACAACTTTGTAGAAGGGCTCAACTTCATTTGATGCTCCTATGATATACTTGTTTCAATACCTAGCTTTTATGCCATTATCTTGCATGCTAGCTTAGGCCTATTTCCTTTTGTTTTCAGGGGTCCGACCCTTACTGATTTTAGGCTCATTTTGAGCCCCTACAACATTGTAGAAGGGCTCAACCTCATTTGGTCATTGTATATACCACCCCTTCAAATTTCATCAAGTGTGCCATTTTTGCATGCAATTTTTGACCTATTTGTGTTTGTTTTGGGACTTCGACCCCTACTGGTTTTGGTCTTATTTTGACCCCTTTACATACTTCATGAAGAAAGCTTTGTCATTTGGTGTGTGCATTGCATGTCTCATGATATAGCCTATTTGGAAGCCTACTTTGCATGTTTTTTTAGCATGTTTGTATTCTGATTTTGAGGATGTCATCTTCTGCAATTGTGCTTATTTTCATCTCATCTTCAATGTTGTAGAAGAAAGTTTGTCCATTTGGGGTTTGCATATATCACTTGTCTCAATACCCCTCTTTTGGCCACTAATTTTGCATGCTATTGTTGATCTATCTATGCTTGCATTTTGGCCATGTTTGTTACTGAAAAATGCCATATTTGGGACTGCCTTGCTACTGTTCTTGCTGCCATGATCATATTTTGCATGTATAGCATGGCTATAGGCCATTTCGGGGCTTAATTTCACACTTTCGGGATGAATGCATGCTTCGGGTGTCATTTCGAATTGTTTCGGGGCTGTTTCCCCCTTCATTTAGGTGCTGAAATATGGTTTGCATGCTTGCATATCATTTCCCATGTCATTTCATGCCTTAATGCATTGCCTCGATTTGCGTGCGTGCAGTGCACGACTTCGAGGCACCTCTTTTATCCGACGGCCTATGTGAGTGTGGTTGAGGACCTCTCATGTCGGCGTAAGCCCAATTTGCATTTTCATGCTTTACATCATTGCCTCGATTTGCGTGTCGAACGCACGCGTTTGGCGACTTTATTTTATCCGACGGCCTCTATGCGGTGGTGAGGCTCTCCCATATTGGTGTAAGCCCATCGTTGCATTCCGTATGCCATCTCGTCTCATTTCATCATCGCCTCGATTTGCGGCGCGCCGTGGGCACGCGTTTGAGGCACTGCCGGTTTTATCCGATTTTCATTCTTTCATCATCGCCGATTTGCGGCGCTACCAGCACGCGTTTGAGGCACTTCTGCTTTTATCAATTTTCATTCTTTCATCATCGCCTCGATTTGCGCGCCTGCGGGCACGCGTTTCGGGGCACCTCAGTTTTATCCGATTTTCATTCTTTCATCATCGCCATTTGCGATTTGCACGCTGCCGAGGCACGTTTGGCTGCCGGTTTTATCCGATTTTCATTTCTTTCATCATCGCCTCGACGGCGCTACCAGGCACGCGTTTCGAGGCACTTCGGTTTTATCTGATTTTCTCCTTCTTTCATCATCGCCTCGATTTGCGCGCCTGTGGGCACGCGTTTCGAGGCACTTCGGTTTTATCCGAGTTTCTCATTTCATCATCGCCTCGATTTGCGTGCCTGTGGGCGCGCGATTCGAGGCACTTTGGTTGTATCCGGTTTCCATTTTGTCATCGCCTCGATTTGCGTGCCCGTGTGCACGCATTTCGAGGCACTCTGTTTTATCCGCTTTGCATTTCATCATCGCCTCGGTTTATGTGCGTGCCGTGCACGCTTCCGAGGCATCTTATTTTCATCTCATTTTCACAAAGATTGTGCATACTAGGTTGTATCTTAGATTGCATTCATGCATTACCTCGGTTTATGCATCTGCGGGCAGGCATTTCGAGGTTACTCATTTTCATGGCATTGTGCATGCTATATTACATGTTAGTTGCATTCCATGCATACCATGCAATTGGCACGGGAAACGAGACGCGATTAGTACTCCGAGTAACGGAACGGGTCTCAAGTCCCAAGTAACGGACACTCCGAATTACCCATGAGGGAGTTAGGTTTTGTTGTAGCATTCATATCCAATCATCCCATGCTGAGTTGTGCAGTTCGATTCCTCGGCCACCATGCATTGATGTGCCTGATTGGTGACACGAGGTTCGAGGCATGCATATATTTGTGAAATACATTGCTATGCCCTTTTCCTGCTCTCGGCAAAGAAAATCAACAATCAACAACTTTTCGAGGTCGCACGCATTTCGAGAAAATTGCAAACAGAGGCTAATTGGGGCATCGGTGGATTTCGCGAGCGCAAAGATATACATCATTCATCGAAGGCAAACGGCTTGCATGCGGCTTCTGACTTTCTTAAGTTTAATCTGTACATTAATTAGAAATCTGTAATATTCTTTTATTCGGGTCTGTATTATTATTTTATTCGGACCCTCTGTGCGAGGGCAATGTTGTAATAAGGGTGGGTGAGTGTGATGTATGTCTTCCAACCCCCATTTCTTTCTCCCTTTTATTTACCCGCTTTGGATGGTTAGATATAGGGCATATTTCAATTAGCATACAGCATGACAGCATGTTTGCATCATTCATCTGTTTTTGCACGCACTGACTCGGCATCATACAAACTGCATCTGTATTTCAATTCCAAGTTGAGTACTTGATAGCTGTTGCATCTCATATGCCATACTTAGAATAGCCGAGCCTGCTATAGTTGCATTTTGCATGTGTTGCATTAGGCAATTCTGTATACTTAGGATCATGCATGATTTCTAATCAGTTTTCTGTTTTGGCTTGGAGTACTCGGTGAGTTTTATGCTTTAGCATCCTTGCATGCGTGTGAGTGTTGCCATGATAGCATGCTTACCATGAGGTTAAGTGCTTATGTGATATAACTGCCTTGAATGCCTGTGGGTGGAGGTTGAGTTATCTGAATTGGAGCAATTCATCAATTGTTTGTTAAGCCCACTAGATTGTGGCAAAATCTGCATTTTAAGCCTACCTGCGGGTAGCAAACCATCTTTCACAAACAAACATGAGATGTTTATTTCCAATTCAGGCGATTCAGTCTATACTTGTTTGCTGCGAGCATCACATAGTAACCTAGGCTAATAATCGGAATAAGAGCATACAATATTTTCAAAAACAAATATCGTGGTTAGTAGAGGATGGTCTTTGACCGGGCGAGAGGGGGTGCTGACGATGTGACCTTCCCTAATCGTACCCAAGTTCCCGGGCCATCATTGCTGATGACGGTCACGTGGCCTTCCTAAGACCGAGTCAGGGTTTCCTAAATTTCCCATTTTAAAATATTTAGGTGGCGACTCTGTTATCTGGCAAAGCAGTCCATGTTTGGCACTTCTTTTCAAAAAAATCTGTTTTCCTTCAAAACGATTTGCCGGATTTGGACTCTTTGGTTCAGATTTAGAACCGTAACAAAATCGAGTCCGAGCTGTAGCGAGGTCCCCCGCGGGCGTTGTTACAGTTGGATAAATCTTTCCCTATTTCCTTAGGTCGTGTTTGCGACCTCCTTGTTCACGGTTGCAGTGTTGTTAGGTCATGCCCGCAAGGGGACATGATCAAGCCGCGATGAAAAACACCTCCCAGTACTTTTGCAGGTCTTCCTCTCTGTGCCTATGAAAGAGGCATCGCACCCGTGACCTCCTTATTCACGCCCGCAGTCTTTTGTGTCGCACCCACAATGAAATGCACCTTTCAGGTCTTTGTATGGATGAAGAGTGCGTGGCCCGCGAGAGGCTACGAGGTTGAGCCGTGACTTGAGGGTTCGCACCCGCAATATTCTTATCAGCAGCCGCGACTTTATCTTTTGCGCTTGCGGTCAATTGTTCGCGGTCGCGACTAGTCTGTCTATATATTTCAACCTCTAAGCTCTAAACTTTGGTTTTCATCTAGCTACACTCATCTCCTACCCCTAGTGCTTGAGGCTTTAAGGTAGAGCAAGTTGTGAGCTAAGTTTTGATCAAAAAAATTCAAGCTTTCGGCATCATTGGTTTTCAGGTGTTGTTCTTCCTCTTCTCGGGCATTGAGGTAGGGATTTCTTTAATTTTTTTGTATGTTTCTTAGCCTCTTTATGTGCTCTCGAATAAAATAGTGTGTTGGTTGGATTTGGGTTAACTTTTGGATTGTTGTACTTGGATTTGATTTTGAAAAGAGGGGTTTTTTATGAAAATGGCACAAAAATGATTTTGGTGTTGAGAAATTTGGGAAATTACTTTGAAGGTGTAAAAATGTTGAAAGGATATCGATTTGGGAGTATTTGGAAAAATTTTAAGTGTTCTTGATGTGAGTAAAAGATTATGGCAAGGTTGAGATTGAAATGTTATTTTGATAACCTTTGTTGGGTTGGATGGTGGAGTGGAATATGTATTGTTATTCTGAGTATTGAAATTCTATATTAAATCTATCTCTTGAATTTATTCCTTGCATATAGATATCTGTCTTCGAGTTATCGATATAGGATAGTCTTGTTTGTTGTGAAAATTGCATAAGAACTAGGTGAATTAAAACCTTTCACTTTTGCATCTTTCATTTGAATATTGTTTCATACTTATTCATTGAAATGTATTATTTTTTAGAAAAATTGATGAATACCGTGGTGAATCTGGTTAGGGGGTGAGGTTATGGTTATTATAATTGTTGGCTTGTGTGTCCGTGGTAAAAGCCCACAAACCCGCACGGTGAGGTGCCAATCTTTCCGATTAGTACTGATAAAATGGCTTTGGTAGTGCTTGTATAGCTTACTAGTAGACACGTACCTAGAGATTCTCAAAGTGTGTATCCACTACCCTGTGTTCTGTTTTGGAAATAAAAAGTTATGAAGTTAACTATAAACTTGGCATTGCATTAAATGAAAAAATAAAAATATACATTGTTTTGGAAAATGACATTCATGTGCATTCACCAAATGACATTGTTAAGCTTAATGCAATTTATTAAATTAATCTTTACTGGGTTTTAGCTCACTTTCTATAGAAACCAACTTCAGCTATTCATGATATACCTCTACCAAGGAATTAGCTTGGGAAGATTATGGAGTTGAAGGCTCACTTTTATCAATATTTTTGTTAACATTTTGTACAAGCCTAGGGCTTATATGTATTGGGTTCTATCCTACTTTTGTTTTACCCAAGTTTCATCTTGGAAACGTGTAGCCACTATTACATATAATTGTAATATTTTAGATATTCTTGCTTAACCATTACATGCTATAGATTCAAGATGTAAAATCGATGAATGTTTTATGCATACGAATTGGTTTGGGTTATTAAAGAATGTAACGCCTTATAAATATAACAATAAAATCAACTCACAATATTAATTAAATAACAACATGAGACGAAATAATTATCTTTAATTCAAATGATTCAATTGTACAAAAGATGGCACATGCAATTATACATTCATAAGTCCAAACTCTAAATCTATAGCATGTGTCATAAGCAAAAGATATGAAATAAAAGATAATCAAATAAAGTAATGCCCTATTAGCTACAACTTTCTAAGACGATGCTTGGTTACAACAAAAGTGAGTTTGAAACTCAATACAAATAAAGCCCTAGGTTTGAACAAAATAAATACAACAAAAAAACAAAACAAAAAGCTCTCGGCTCCAAGTCCTCCCAAGCTACGACCTTAGCAGAGGTATATCATCAGCACCTGAAAATAGTTTTCCACATAAGGTGAGCCAAAACCCAGTACAAATACTTTAACACAGTGTATGAATCTTAACAGAGTTAGTTAAAATGTGAATACATGTCCAATGCTCGAGTTAAAACATTTTATATCTCTTTCCAAAATCATGCAATGCCAAGTTTATATCACAGTTTATGAAATCATTTCATTTACATAGAAAACAGGGCAGTGGATACAACACTGGGAATCTCTAGGATGTATCTGCAAGTAGGCTACAAGCACTACCAATTGTCATTTTTACAGGTACTAATCAGAAGGCTCAGTACCTATCTACGCGGGTTTCTAGACTTTCACTATGGACACAAAGGCCAACTTAAAACCACAACTACACTTCCTATCCAGATTCACTAAGGTATTCACCCATTTTTCTCAACACAATAAACATTTTTAATGCATTAAATATGTTACAATGGTCAATGGAAATGGATAAGAAATCAATTTCAATTCACTTAATTCTCATGTAATTTCTACAATAATTATAACTATTCTCTACTGATAGCCCATAATAGATATCTCTAAACAGATAAATAATTTTCAATATAGTTATACTTTTCAACATTTCCAAATAGGAGTGATAATTCATATCCAACTCCACTATCATCATCATCATCGTTCCAATTTCATAACACCAACGTCAATTCTTTTTTTTCTTTTTCTTTTTTTCTCTTTACAAAATCAAATGTTCACAAATTAGGGAAAAATTCCATTTCTTTAAAAATCAACCCCAAGGATGAAAATCCACCATTCTATCACAACTCAACCACATTTACAAATCCATATACATATTCAAGAGCCCATTTTGAAAACCCATATTTTGATTTCCAACCAAAACCCTAGATTTTTTTTAATCAAAAATCCCAAAATCACAATATCTTCTTTAAAAAACAAATAACTAAGTTAAAAATCATAAAAAGAGTCAAAGTAATTCCTACTTCAAAGAAGAAGACACAAAGGAAAGATAGGTAGAACTTGACGATACTGAAAACGTGAACTTCTTCAATTAAAATGAAGCCTTTGACGTGTTCCACCTTTTTTTATCAAAGGGACTAGGGTGAGGAAATGTATGGATTGAGAGTATTTAGGTCAAATGTTCAAGAACTAGAGAAAGAGTATAGATCTAAAGTTTTGAAATGTTTAGAGAGAGAGAGATATGAAAAAGTGACTTTTTGGAATTGATATATGCGTAGACCGCTCAAGCAACCAAAACACTGCTTGAGCAACCAAAACACCACTCAAGCGACCAGATACAAAAAAGTGAGACCGTTCGAGCAAACAAAGTACCACTCGAGCGCACAATGACATACTCTCAGAAGTTTTGCAGACAAAGGCTAACCGCTTGAGCGCAAGAAGGATCCCTCAAGCTAAAAATAGCACCCTCCCAGTAGTTTTGCAAGCTTGTAAAAGTACTGAGAGTTCCAAAAGACCGCTTAAGCGCCAGAAGCACCGCTCGAGCGAAGACCGCTCGAGCGTAAAAAACACCGCTTAAGCGAAGAATGCCATACTCCTAGTAGTTTTGCAAACTTTCAAAAGTACTGAAAGTTCTCATAGTTTGCTTGAGTGTAAGAAAGTTCGCTCGAGTGAACAAGCCAAAAATAAGGTAGCAAAAGTTTTGAAAAACTAACTCCCAACCTGTTTCAAACACAACCAAGACATTCCAATAACCAAACTCAACAAGTAATGAGACGAAAAAAAGACCTGAATAACCATCAAGACAAGAAAACCCAGATCCAAAACAATGAACGGGTCTGGTTTAAACCAAAATCGCTATAACCTCCCCCTTTAAGGAATTTCGTCCTTGAAATTTTAAAACCAACACAATAACCGCTGTATTTAAATCAACATAACAAGGATCCAACCATCCCCATAATCATGACCTATCCACCGGTCATTCAATCTCATAACAACAATAAACAAGGTTCTCAACATTGAATACACAATTCACTTTTTCCAAAATATATGCAATGTTTTACATTTAATCAACATAACAAAATTTTCATTACAAGTCTCAAACATTAACAAAAAGATCCGGATACTTCTCACGGACTTTTGTCTCACGTTCCCAAGTTGCCTCCTCAACCTCGCGGTGTCACCACAACACATTTACCAAGGGAATTGTCTTACCTTGCAAGACTTAGTCTCGCATGTCTAAGACTCTAACCAGTCTCTCCTCATATGAGACATCCTCATCTACCTCTAACTCGGTCCAATCCAACACATGTGACGGATCCAGCTCATGCTTTTGAAGCATATAGATATGAAACACGTCATGAACCCCAAAAAGCTGCGGCGGCAAGGTCAAACGGTAAGCTACCTCCCCAATGTGTTCTAAGATCTCAAAAGGCCCAATAAATCTAGGAGATAACTTCCCGCTCTTTCCAAATATCATCAAATCCTAACTAAGTGATATTTTCAAGAAGACATAGTCTCCTACCTCAAATGATAACAGTCTCCTTCTACAGTTGACATAGCTCTTCTGACGACTTTGAGCTGAAACCAACCTCTTACGGATAAGTGTAACCTTCTCCGTCATTTCTCGGACTAACTCAAGACCTAACATTGGTGCGTCACCTACTTCGGCCCAACACACAGGAGATCTACACAGTCGGCCATACAAGGCCTTAAACAGTGGCATGCTAATACTCGCCTGGAAGCTATTTTTGTAGGCAAACTCCACTAAAGGCAAGTGCCTCTCCTATGACCCCTTAAAGTCAAGAACACAACCATGAAGCATATCTTCTAGGATCTGAATGGTACACTTGACTGTCCATCAATCTAAGGATGATAAGCAATACTAAATGTTAATCTAGTGCCCAAGGCATTCTGTAGGCTCTGCCATAACTGAGTCGTGAAACACGGATCTCTATCCGAAACAATAGTCACAGGGACTCCGTGAAGTCGCACTATGTCTCTAACATTAAGGTCGGCAAGGTAATCTACCGAGTCACTCGTGTGCATAGGCACAAAGTGTGCTAACTTGGTTAACCAATCAACTATCACCCATACAGCATCATTACCCCGTTGAGTCTTCAGAAGACCCAAAACAAAATCCATAGTGACATACTCCCACTTCTACTCGGCTATAGACTAGGGTTGCAATAAACCATCTGGCCTCTAATGCTTGGCCTTCACTTGTTGACAAGTGTGGTACCTCAATACAAATAAGGCTACGTCTCTCTTTATCCCTCTCTACCAAAACTGGCGACTAAGGTCATGACACATCTTTGTGCCTTCAGGATACGCTGCAAGGCTCAAATGGTGTGAACTTTCTCCCTACAAGATTGTGGTATAAAAAGACGATCAAGGTATCTAACACTCGAGTCAAAATATGCGTTCAAGCCCTTCTCCACCTTCCCATTAGATATCTTCTCTCGGAGGGTTTCTACTTTATGATCACCCCACTGTGCTTCCATAACTCAGCTCACAAGTGTAGGTTGTGTAACCATAGTAAACAAAGTTGCCGGCTCAACAGGCTCACCAAGATGTAAGTCAAACTCGCCAATAGCACCCGACATCTCCCATTCTCGGATAGCAATATTAGCTATAATACTAATGGATTTCCTACTCAGGGCGTCGGCCACTACATTGGCCTTTCCCTGATGATAATGCAGTTCAAAGTCGTAATTCTCCATGAACTCCATCCACCTTCTCTACCTCAGATTCAAATCTTTCTGTGAAAACAGATACTTCAAACTCTTGTGATCAAAGAATACCTCAAACCTCTCACCATACAGATAATGTCTCCAAATTTTCAAGGCAAAGATTACAGCCGCTAGTTCTAAGTCATGAGTAGAATAGTTTCTCTCATATGTTTTCAATTGTCGTGAACCATATGCTATTACCTTTCCCTCTTGTATTAAAACACAACCCAAATCTTCCTAAGACGTATCACAATACACTGAATAGCCCAAATCCCTCTCCAGAATAATTAATACTGGAGCAATGGTAAGTCTAACCTTAAGTTCTTGAAATGATTTCTCACAAGTCTTACTCCACATAAACTTAATTCCCTTCCTCGTCAGTCTAGTCAACGGTGAGGCTAATCTAGAGAAATCCTTCACAAAACGACGGTAATAGCCAGCTAACCCCAAGAAACTCCGGATTTCAAAGGCATTCTTGGGTTGTTCCTAATTTTATACTGCCTTAATCTTAGAGGAATTCATAGTCACCTATTCCCCAGATACCACATGGCCTAAGAATTTCACTTCCTTCAACCAGAACTCACATTTCCCGAACTTAGCATATAATTTGTGGGCTTTAAGAAACTCAAGTACAATCCGCAAGTGTTCCTCGTGTTCCTTCTCAAAGGGTAAGTAGATCAAAATGTCATCCACAAAGATAACAACAAAATGGTCTAGGAACTCATGAAAGATTATGTTCATCAAATCCATAAACAAGGACGGTGCGTTGGTTAGCCCAAAAGACATCACTAGGAACTCATAATGGCCATACCGCATATAGAATGTCGTCTTCTGGATATTCTCCTCCTTCACTCTCAACTGGTAATAACCCGATCTTAAGTCTATCTTAGAAAAACAACAACACCCCTTCAATTAATCAAACAAGTCATCTACACGAGGCAATGGGTACTTGTTCTTAACAGTTTCCTTGTTCAACTTCCAGTAATGAATACAAAGTCACATTGTAACATCCTTCTTCTTATCAAAGAGAGCCAGTGCTCTCCAAGGTAAAGTACTAGGGTGAATAAAACTCTTATATAGCAATTCTTGGAGTTAAATCTTCAACTCACTCAACTCAGCAGTTGCAAATCTATACAGTGCTATGGAAATTGGTGTCGTGCTAAGCACTTAGGCAATAGAGAACTCAATCTCATGGTGAGATGGTAACTAGTGAGATAGTCTGGAAAGA
This sequence comes from Camellia lanceoleosa, assembly GCA_025200525.1. NCBI lineage: Eukaryota > Viridiplantae > Streptophyta > Magnoliopsida > Ericales > Theaceae > Camellia > Camellia lanceoleosa. Next base: position 129,284,092 of record CM045763.1, on the reverse strand, counting down.
TGTTCGGGTATTCACAAACTACCCTTAGTAACTCAACTCAAACCGTATCACTCTCAACCCCTATGAATGTAGCAAGAACGAAACTAAGCTCTCCCTAACCACGCCGATCACACATTGGCAACAAGGCCCTATCAACTTGGTCTCCCAAGAAATAAAAACAATCACCACTCGATGTGTACACCGTAACTCTCTGATGGTAACAATTAATGATGGCTCGATAGGATGACAACCTATCCATGCCCAAAATAACATCAAAACTCGACATATCAATCAACACAAAAGCAAAAGGAAATCGGCGACCGACAACCTCTATCTCATAACCCCAACACCCCTGGGCCAACACAACCTCACCACCTCACCACCAATAGGTGACTCTACCCTGAGTGGAGATGCTAACTAAGCCATTTCTAACCCTAATGTTGATACGAATGCAAAAAAAAATGAAATAATGTGATACACTAGTATCAATCAACACATTGGCAATAGAATTACACAACAAAAAGTTACCTCTCACTACCAAAGGTGCTGGCAACAAATCTAGCGTGGTAACGGCATACACACGCCATGTAGGTCTCTGCTCTATCTGCTCACCCCTCAAAGTATAAGTCTGATACACTGATTGAGTTGAAGAGGCTCCTTGATTGGCCCTCAATGCCTGAGCTAATGGTATAAGTTGATGGCTCTGTGTCTACCTCACACCAGACGCACCAGATATACCACTTGCCTGAGGACAAAACCTTCTCAAGTGCCCCAATTGCCCACATTGATAATAGGTAAGCAGCTGCCCTCTCCCCTGACTCTGGCTCTTAGAACGAGTTGAAAACAGTGCAGACTATTGCCCTCCTCCCTTCTATAGGTAAACAACAGACTTGTTGCCCAACTGACAACACTTAGAGCAAGTGATCCCTCCCTGACCACCTCTTCCAGAACCAGAACTTAGTACTGGGAAAGTGGACCTATATTGTTCTTCTTGGGACTGTTGTGAGTTAGAACCCCTCTACCTCTTGCTGTCCTGAGTCTCCGCTTAAACCTTCTGACTCATCTGCCTAGAGCCCCTCGTCCACTCCTCCTCAATTTGAATCACAGTCTCTAAGTTAGCCACCATCTCCATAAGATGACCGTAATCCCTAATCATGGACGCGACCACCTTGAAAAAGAGTCTGATCCTCAACCTCTTCTCAAACTACAAGCAACGGCATTCCTTCGTCGCTACAAGCTTCGGTGCAAACCTCAATAGACTAGTAAAGGCAGCCTCAAACTTTGCCACCAGTGTGTTAAGTAACTTAAGTTTCAAAAATTGCTCCCTCAACTTCTCCCTAACAGTGGGAGACAAAAACTTGTCCTGTAAGGCATTGACAAAAGCCTCCCAAGTCAAATTAATGCTCCTACGCACAAACTTCCACCACTAACCTGCATCTCCCTTTAGTTGGAAGGATATCAAGGTCACTCTCAGCTCATCTTTCTCGATGCCAAGCATCTCGCATGTCTTCACCATCTGCTTTAGCCACTCATCCATTTTCAGTGGCTTTTTTGGATCTCCCAAAAACTCATCGGATTCAATTGGAAAAACTCTATGTTTGGAAAAGACGGCTCTATCTCAACAACATGGGCCTAGACTTGATTCTCAGTTTTGAGAATGTTTGTGGATTCCCACAAAGCTAGCTGGTTTGGCTACATTGACCTAACCAATCCCTTCCTCCTATGTCGGAATATTATCTAGTAACGGCACCTCCTGTCGTCTAGGCCTACCATGCCTACCACCACCACGTCCATGTCCTAACATCGTAATGAAGGTAATACAAGGGATTAGCACATTTAAAAATGTGTCGAAGCTAACTCACTCGTGTCCTAATGTGGTGGACAACAATTAATTCACTCCACATAAGCATATAGTCACATAAACACATATGAACTTCCTTTCTAGATAATGATCATCCCGGGACATTGGTAGAGTTCTAGTTAGAAATAACAGTGATGAAGTGCTCTTCTAACAGGACTTCTAAAAACTCATAGGCCCAATCAATATCTTAGAAATTAAATTCCATACCCACTTAGTCACACAAGCATGTTATCACATAGCATACCAAGTTATTCCTAATCTCTTCTGGCAAGAGAACCCATTGTGGTAATAACCATTTCCGACGATCCCAAAGTATTCAAACCCAATAGCTTTGATACCAAGTTGTAACGCCCCATAAATATAATAATAAAACCAACTCACAGTATTAATTAAATAACAACATGAGACGAAATAATTATCTTTAATTCATATGATTCCATTGTACAAAAGATGGCACACATGCAACTATACATTCATAAGTCCTAACCCTAAAAGTCACACCCAAAAAATTCCCACAATAAATATTCACCAACTCCAATTGTTAAATATAAACATAAGTGTTCAATGTTAACATCATCTACAAATCTCCAACATTTGTATTCATCAATCATTAAGAGATTTACAAGGATATTCCACATGCATATATACATTCAACATTCCTAGTATATGAATCTATAGCATGTGGCATAGCAGTTCAAATACAATTAAATGTCCTCAAGGCTACAATTTCTAAGGCTCAAACCCGGTTACACAAAAATGGTTTCAACCCATACACAAAAAGCCCTTGGCTTGCCAAAAAGAATTACAACTAAAAAAAAGAGCCTCGTTCTCTCAACAATATATCTCAAGCCTCTAACTTGGTGGAATCACCACATCCTTTCCTACACAAAATCTCATAAGGGCAAGTACAAAGCCCAATAGGAAAACCTTAACAAAGTATATATATTTAATACAATCTCACGAGATAAATGCACATGCCATGCCATGCCATGTTTAAAATAATATATATTTTTATCTTTTGAAAAGCTTCGTGCACAATGCAATCAAAAGAAATCAACATTTTAACAATTTCAATGTAATTAACAGGAGCAGTAAATACAACGCGGGTAATCCCTAGGTTGGTGTCTGCAAGGAGGCTTAACAAACACTACCAAATCCTCACTTTACCGGTAGCTAATTGGAAGGCACATGATACATCTTCCGTGCATGTTTTCGGTCCTTCACCATGGACACTGAGACCAACTTAACCAATACCATCTACACCCCCTATCCGGACTTACCAACGCATTTACCTCAAAACAAATCGATATGATCTTGTTTCACAAATCAATTTCCATTCTCAAAATAATTCTTTTCCAATGCAATATTTAAAATCAATTACATCAATAGTAAAAGCGGATGGTAATGCAAGTGCCTAATGTAGTAATGAAGATCTATTAAATAATCTCAATTTTCTCAATTCGTCCACACAATCTTCCATTGTGATTAAATTCTACATCTCCATCAATGTAAAATCATGATACACTATAAGAGATAAAATAATACAACATGAGCCTTCAAGCATCTTCCATATATTAATCATCATAATATAATTCTAAAAGATGATATAAAAATCTCAAATCTTCTTGTATTCTCTATTTTTCCACTTGGTCATTTCAAGACCAAACATTAATAAGCTATACAACAAGCTTCAATTAAATTACTACTCATTTTCTTTCCATGGAATTTCCTCTTTATGCACAATCATAGGAACATCGCAATCACACATTCACCATAATACTAGACAACCATAGATTTCATAACATCATGACATTTTCTCAAAAACAAATCCCCAATTTCTAGGGTTTCTACAAAACTAGGTTTTTCATCATTTTTTAAAGGATTTTCCAAATCAACATCCCTCCTCAACAATATAGTTCATACTCCTAAGAGTTTTTAGAAAACATTGAGAAAAACCCTTTTTAAAATAATCAAGAACTCATGAATCAAAATTAAAGTTCCATACTACAAGAGGAAGTTCCAAAATCAACATTGACTGGCAAAAATATATATATAACTCAACGATTATCCTTACCTCAAGTTTTGGAGAAAAAGAGAGAAGAAACCCCCAAAATCAATGGTGTTGAAACCGAATCTCCACCGCACAAAACGTAGCCCTGAAAGAGTTCTCCAACTTTGATGAAGGGACTAGGGTCAAAACTTTAATGGATTTGGAGAAATCAAGGGTTTAATGTAATTTGGTGAGAGTAATTGTAGAGAAAACGAAGAGAAGTGTTTTAGAGAGAAAGATAAGTGAAAAGTAAGGTACACTCAGCCCAAGGAGAAGAAAAGGAAAAATTCAGACCCAACACTTCCCGCATGTGTGCGTCTTCTTCCGCATGTGCAATACATCATTTCCAGCACGTGTGGCCCATTTTCCACACATGCCCCCGCTCGTGCAATCAAAGCAACAGCCAACCACTGGTGGCACTCCTTCATCGCATGTGTAGCCTCACTTTCCGCATGTACAGCCCCATCTCCGTACATGTGGCCCAAGCCTTCGCAGGTGCTGTTTTGCTTTTCACCTAAAAAGTGCACTATTAAGATCACAACACTCCGACTCCAACTCACGCTAACTGAAATGAGCAAAAATCTTACTCTAGAACAAAATATGAATGAGAATTCGAGAAAGGTTTTCAGGGACAGTGAACCCGAACAATCGACAAAACCTTAGGTTAATACCCCGACACTCCTAACTCAAATAAGATAAACATAATTAAAAGAAAACAAGGCGGGTTAGCTACCCGGGCATCACAACCTCCCCTCCTTTGGAAATTTCATCCCAGAAATTAAATCAAACTAGCCATCAACAAGCTCCAAAAGGGTAAAGACAACTTCACAATTAAAGGACTTCAAGCGATCATAGCCACACTAAATACAATTTCAAATCAACAATAATAGTAATTCCTATAATAGTACGGAGATCTTAATTCTCAACAAAAATTCACTGTTATCATCATAGTCTTCTCATGGGCCATAGCCACCATATTAGCAATAACCAATCATGACAAGCATAAGCATGAAGTTTCCAACAACAATTGTGACAATTCATAACAATCTCATGCTCGAAACAAAAACACATATAATAACATGTGGTTAACAACTTAACATATTTCCATCAAACACTAGAGAATATTTCAATTTAAAATAACTAAACATTCTCAAACAAATCCGGATACTTGGAGCGGATCGCCCCCAAGTTGCTTATTCGACCCCATGGTGTCTCCACAATACATTCACTAATGGTATAGTCTTGCCCATCAACACTTGTTCTCAGGTGTCTAAAATCTGAACTGGTTGTTCTTCGTACAAGGCATCCTCATATACCTCTAAATCAACCTAATCGAGTACATGTAAATGGTCAAGTTCATACTTCCTAAGAATAAATACATGGAACATGTTGTGAACCCCTGAAAGCTGTGGTGGTAAGGCTAAATGATATATTACTTCCCCAATTCGTTCCAATATCTAAAAAGGCCCAACAAACCTTGAAGACAATTTCCTACTCTTACCAAATCTTATCATACCCCGCCTCAGTGAGATTTTAAGAAACACATGATCGCCAACCTCGAAAGATAGAGGTCATCTTCTCTTATCGGCATAACTCTTCTATAAGCTTTGAGCCGTAGCTAACCTCTTTCGAATGAAAGCAACTTTCTCGGTCGTCTCTCTAACAATCTCCGGGTCCAACATTTGGTGCATCACCCACCTCAGCCCAACAAACCGGTGATCTACAAGGTCGGCCATACAAGGCCTCAAACGGTGCCATCCCGATACTAGCCTAATAACTATTGTTATAGGCGAACTTGATCAATGGTAGGTACCTCTCCCAAGATCCCTTAAAATCAAGAGTACAAGCTCTAAACATGTCTTCTAAAATCTGTATGGTACGTTCCAACTGCCTATCAGTCTAAGGATGATAAGCCGTGCTAAAGGTCAACTTAGTTTCTAACGCCTCTTGAAGGCTTTGCCACAACTAGACAATAAAACGAAGATATCTATTCGAGACAATGGTCATAGGAAGGGACCCCATGAAATCTAACTATCTCCCTAATGTACAACTCTGCCAAATGCTCAACTGAGTTGCCAGTGCACATTGGAATGAAGTGTGTAGACTTCATCAACCTATCAATAATCACCTAAACGACATCATTGCCCCATTGTGTTCTTGAAAGCCCAACTACAAAATCCATGGTGACATGCTGCCATTTTCACTCGGCTTTCAGTAAGGGTTGTAGTAAACCCGCTAGCTTTTGGTGTTCAGCCTTCACTTGTTGACAAGTAAGGCATTTCAAAACAAATAAAGCGACATCCCGTTTCATATCCTTCCACCAAAACTGGCGACTAAGATCATAATACCTTCTCTCTACAAGATTCTGACACAAACACACAGTCTAGATATCTCACACTCAAATCCGAGTGTTTGTTCAAACCCTCATCTTCCTTCCCATTGGAGATCCTAACACTGATTGTCTCCACCTCACGATCACCCTGTTGTGCCTCTATGACTCTATTAATCAGGGTAGGTTGAGCAAGCAAACTAAACAAGGTAGCACCCTTGCTAGACTCCCCTAAATGCAAGTTAAACTCACCAATATCGCTTGGCATATCCCATTCCCGAATGGCCACACTTGCCAAACTACTCATGAATTTTCGACTCAAAGCATCGGCCAGTACATTGGCCTTTCCAAGATGATAGTGTAACTCAAAGTTATAATCCTCCATAAATTTCATCCATCTCCGTTGGCGTAAATTCAAGTCTTTTTGGGAATGCAAATATTTTAGACTCTTATGATCGAAGAAAATATCAAACTTCTCACCATACAAATAATGCCTCCAAATCTTCGAGGCAAAAATTACCACTGCTAACTTTAAATCGTGGGTGGGGTAGTTCTTCTCATGAGTTTTCAATTGTCGTAAGCCATAGGCCACAACCTTCCTCTCTTGCATTAATACACAACCAAGCCTATCCCAGGACGCATCATAATACACAGTATAACCCAAACTCCTTTCCGAAATTATCAAAATCGATGTGGTAGTCAATCTAGTCTTAAGCTCTTGGAATGACTTCTCACAAGTCTCATCCCGCACAAATTTAACACACTTCATTGTCAACTTGGTCAAAGGTGCGGTTAGTCTAGAGAAGTCTCTTACGAAAATACCCAGCTAACCCTAAGAAACTCCAAATTTAAAAAATATTTTTAGGTTATTCCTAATCTTGCACGGCATCTATCTTAGAAGAGTCTACAGTTACTCCTTCTCTCAACGCAACATGCCCCAAGAACTTCACTTCGATCAACTAAAACTCGCATTTCTCAAATTTAGCATATAATTGGTGCACCCTAAGTAAGCCAAGCACTATCCATAAGTGTTCCTCATGTTCCTCCTCGAAGGTTGAATAAATTAAGATATTGTCCATAAAGACGACCATGAAGCAATCTAAGAATTCTCGAAAAACTCAGTTCATCAAGTCCATAAAGGAAGCAGGAGCGTTGGTTAAACTGAAAGGCATTACAAGGAATTCATAGTGGCCATAATGCGTGCGAATGGCCATTTTCTGGATATCCTCCTCTCAGACTCCTAACTAATGGTACCTTGACCTCAAGTCTATCTTCGAAAAGCTACGAGACCCCCTAAGTTGGTCAAACAAACCATTTATTCTAGGTAAAGAATATTTATTCTTAACAGTAACTCGATTCAACTTGCGGTAATCAATGCATAACCGCAATGACCCATTCTTCTTTTTAGCAAAGAGAGCTGATGCTCCCCAAGGTGATGTACTAGGGCAAATAAAGCCCTTGTCTAAGAGTTCTTGGAGTTGAATCTTCAACTCATGCAATTTTACAAGCGCAAATCTATATGGTGCCATGGAAATCGGTGTCGTGTCAGGTACTAAGTCTATGGAGAGCGTGATCTCCCGGTGGGGTAGCAAACTTGAGAGATCCTCAAGAAAAAATTTGGGTATTCACAAACCACCCTCGATAATTCTACTCGGACCCCATCAATCTCACTATCTAAGAGAGTTGCAAGAAGATAACTAAGCCCGTTCCTACCACGAGGGTCATAGACTGGCGATAACACTCTATCGGTCTAGTTCCCCAGAAAATAAAAACAGTCACCACTCAAGGTCCACACCACAGCCCTCTAATGGTAACAGTCAATAACAGTATGATACGAAGATAACCAATCCATGCCCAAGATGACATCAAAACTCGACATATCTAGCAACACAAATACAAAAGGAAGTCGACGCTTGGCAACCTCTATCTCACAACCACAACATCCTCAATCCAAGTTAACCTTAACCCCAACTAGTGACTCTACCTTAAGTGGAGACGCTAACTGAGCCACCTCTAACCCCAATGTAGAAACAAAAGCAGAAGATATAAATGAATGCGATGTACTAGTATCTATCAACACATTATCCAAAGAATTGCACACAATAAAAATACCTCTCACAACAAAGGACCCTGACAACTGCTTAGGCATTGTAACAGCATACACGTGCCCTTGTGGCCTCTGATCAACATGCTCATCTCTCGAAGGATAGACCTGCTAAACTGACTGAGTTGAAACGGCTCCCTAATTAGCTTGTGGGGTCTGAACTAAATGAGCATGCTAATGGCTCAAAGTTTGCCTTGACCTTGATGTGCTAGATACACCTCTCAATTGTGGGTAATCTCTCCTCAACTGCCCTGACTGACCGCACTGAAAGCAAGTAGGTCCTTGCCCCTTACTCTGGGACTGACTCTGAGATCGAATAGATGGTGGTGGTGGTAACATCTACTGCCCTCTTCCCTTCTGTGGGCAGAAATTGGCCTTGTGACTTGGTTGGCCACATTTGAAACAAGTAAAGCTCCCCTGAGCATTCCTCCCCGCACTACCACTTGGCAAGGGAAAGGTAGATCTAAACTGTTATGATTGGAACTGGGATGAAGAAGTGCCCCATGTTCTTCTTGTTCGGTCTAAAGTCCCCCTATGACTCCTGGCCTCTAGATCTTGAACCCCGAAGTCTCTCCTCCTCGGCCTACACGGTAATCTCTATATGTGCCACCACAAGACAGTTGTAGTTTCGGATCATATTCCCGGTAACCTTGAACAAAATCTTTGTTCTCAATCTGTTCTCAAACTCTATGCAACGGCGCTCCTTTATTGCCACCAACTCCGATGCAAACTGGGACACACTAGTGAAGGCGCAGCCATGAATAGGTTAAGTTGTTTGAGGTTTTGAAATTCTTGCCTCAATCTCTCCCTAGCAGTGAGAGGTAGATACCTGTCTTGGAAAACAATAACAAAAGCCCCATGTCGGTTCCACTCTACCCTTGGCATACTTCCACCATTGGTCCGTATCCCCTTTGAGGTAGTAACTCGCTAGAGTCACCTTTAGCTCACTATTATCTATGTAAAGCATCTCAAATGTCTTCACCGTTTGCTCGAGCTACTCATCTACCTTCTTGGGCTCGGGGCTACCATGAAACTCATCCAGTTTGGCTTGCAAAAATTCTCAAGTAAGAAAACTCGCCCTTGACTCTACGGCATTCTCTCGGGCTTGGTTTTTCGTCCTCAAAATGTTCATTGACTCCCTCAAAGCCCCTACCATCTCTCGGGCTAGGGTGCCCATGAAGCTTGACCCACTTGTCTTGGGACTCCCACTTGTCCCATTAGCTCGGCCATATTAGCTTGGCCTGCTTGCTCGGTCACATTTGCTTGGCCGAACCCTTCCTCATGCACTGGGACCTCATAAACCGGCACTTCATGCACACCTCAGTAAGGCCTACCACACCTCCCACCTCTACTACCATGGGCTTGACCTCTCCCTGACATCTTAATTAAGGATAAAAGTAAATAATTTAGCACACAAACTCAAATATGCTCGCAACTTATCTCACACGTCTCATCACAACAATCTTATATATTTCCATATCACAAAACACTTAGTTTTATCCCCCCAATAAGCACATAATCACATAAGCACATACGAATCACTCCTTTACGATGAGATTTGTCCAATGAAACACCAAGAATTCTTAGTAGAATGAGTATTGATCAAATATTCTTTTAATAAGACCTCAAGGAATTTAATAGGCGCAAACCACATCCCAAAAGTTCAATCCCATACCCATCTAGTCACATAAACATGTTATCACATAACACTTAATACATGAAACATATCCTACTTAAGTGAAATGAACCCATTGTGGATCAACCACCACTTTCCACGAGCCCCAAGTATTCAAACCCAATAGCTCTGATACCAAGTTATCACGCCCCGAAACTTCCCACAATAAATATTCACCAACTCTCATTGTTAAATATAAACATGAGTGTTCAATGTTAAAATCATCTACAAATCTCTAACAATTGTATTCATCAATCATTAAGAGATTTACAAAGGTATTCCACATGCAAATATACATTCAACATTCCTAGTATATGAATCTATAGCATGTGGCATAGCAATTCAAGTACAATAAAATGTCCTCAAAGCTACAATTTCCAAGACTTAAGCCCGATTACACAAAAATGGTTTTAACCCATACACATAAAGCCTTTGGCTTGCTAAAAATAATTACAACTAAAAAAAAAAGCCACATGCTCTCAAAACATATCTCATGCCTCTAACTCGGCAGAATCACCAAACCTTTCCTGCACAAAATCCCATAAGGGTGAGCACAAAGCCCAGTAGGAAAACCTTAACAAAGTATATACATTTTATTCAATCGTATGAGATATATATCTTTATCTTTGGAAAACCTTCGTGCACAATGCAATCATGAGAAATCAACATTTTAACAATTTCAATGGAATTAACAGGAGCGAAAAATACAACTCAAGTAATCCCTAGGTTGGTGTCTGCAAGTAAGTTTAACAAGCACTACCAAATTCGCACTTTATCAGTAGCTAACTGGAAAGCACGTGGTACCTCATCCGCGCATGTTTTCGGTCTTTCACCATGGACACTCAGGCCAACTTAACCAATACCATCTACACCTCCTATCTGGACTTACCAACGTATTTACCTTAAAACAAATTGATATGATCTTGTTTCACAAATCAATTTCCATTCTCAAAATAATTATTTTCCAATGAAATATTTAAAATCAATTGCATCAATGATAAAAGAGGATGGTAATGCAAGTGCCTAATGTAGTAATGAAGATCCATTAAATAATCTCAATTTTCTCAATTCGTCCACACAATCTTCCATTGTGATTAAATTCTACATCTCCATCAATGTAAAATCATGATACATTATAAGAGATAAAATAATACAACATTAGCCTTCAAGCATCTTCCATATATTAATCATCATAATATAATTCTAAAAGATAATATAACAATCTCAAATCTTCATGTATTCTCTATTTTTCCACTTGGTCATTTCAAGACCAAACATTAATAAGCTATACAACAAGCTTCAATTAAATTACTACTTATTTGCTTTCCATGGAATTTCCTCTTTATGCACAATCATAGGAACATCACAATCACACATTCACCATAATACTAGACAACTATAGATTTCATAACATCATGACATTTTCTCAAAAACAAATCCCCAATTTCTAGGGTTTCCACAAAACTAGGTTTTTCATCATTTTTGAAAGGATTTTCTATAACAACATCCCTCCTCAACAATATAGTTCATACTCCTAAGAGTTTTTAGAAAACATTGAGAAAAACCCTTTTTAAAATAATCAAGAACTCATGAATCAAAATTAAGTTCCATACTACAAGAGGAAGTTCCAAAATCAACATAAACTTGCAAAAATGAATATATAACTCAAAGATTATCCCTACCTCAAGTTTTGGAGAAAAAGAGAGAAGAAACCCCCAAAATCAACAGTGTTGAAACCTAATCTCCATCGCATAAAATGTAGCCCTGGAAGAGTTCTCCAACTTTGATGAAGGAACTAGGGTCAAAACTTTAATGGATTTGGAGAAATCAAGGGTTTAATGTAATTTGGTGAGAGTAATTGTAGAGAGAATGAAGAGAATAGTGTTTTAGAGAGAGAGAGAGAGATAAGTGAAAAGTGAGGTACATTCAGCTCAAGGAGAAGCAAAAGGAAAAAAAATTCAGAACCAGCACTTCTTGCACGTGCGCGCCTTTTTTCGCACGTATTGTACGTCTTTTCCCACACATGCGGCCTCCTCCCCCGCATGTGTGGCCCATTTCCCGCACATGCCCCTCCTCATGCAATCAAAGTAGCAGCCAACCAATGGTGGCACTCCTTCATCGCACGTGCAGCCTCGTCTCCACACGTGCAATTTTGCTTTTCACCTAAAAAGTGCACTAGCAAGACCACAACACTTCGACTCCAATTCACGTTGACTGAAGTGAGCCAAAATCTTACTGTGGAACAAAATAGGGATGAGAATCCGAGAAAGGTTTTTAGGGACAGTGAACCCAAACAGTCGACGAGACCTTAGGTTAATACCCGACACTCCCAACACAAATAAGATAAACATAATTAAAAGAAAACAAGACGGGTTAGCTACCTAGGTATCACACTGAATCTATAGCATGTGTCATGAGTAAAAGATATGAAATAAAAGATAATCAAATAAAGTAATGCCTTATTAGCTATAACTTTCCAAGACGATACTTAGTTACAACAAAAGTGATTTTGAAACTCAATACAGATAAAGCCCTAGGCTTAAACAAAATAAATACAACAAAAAAACAAAACAAGAAGCTCTCAGCTCCAAGTACTCCCAAGCTACAGCCTTGGTGGAGGCATATCGTTAGCACCTAAAAATAGTTTTCCACATAAGGTGAGCAGAAACCTAGTAAAGATACTCTAACATAGTATATGAAACTTAACAGAGTTATAAAGTGAATGCATGTGCAATGCGCTAGCCAAAACATTTTATATCTCTTTCCAAAACCATGCAATGCTAAGCTTATATCATAGTTCATGAAATCATTTCCTTTACAATAGAAAATAGGGTAGCAGATACAACACTGAGAATCTCTAGGATGTGTCTGTAAGTAAGTTACAAGCACTACTAATTGCCATTTTTAGCGGTACTAACCAGAAGGCTCGACACTTATCCGTGCTGGTTTCTAGACTTTCATCAAAAACACATAGGCTAACTTAACACTAGAACTACACTCCCTATCCAAATTCACCAAAGTATTTACCCATTTTTCTCAAAACAAAAAACATTTTCAATGTGTTAAATATGTTACAATGCTAATGTAAATGGATGGGAAATCAGTTTCAGTTCACCTAATTCTCATGCAATTTCTACAACAATCATAGCTATCCTCCATCGATAGCCTAAAACAGATATCTCTAAATAGATAAATAATTTTCAATACAGATATACTTTCCAACATTTCCTAATATGAGTGATAATTCATATCCAACTCCACCACCATCATCATCATCGTTCCAATTTCATAACACCAACGTCAATTCCTCTTTTTTTTTTTTCTTTACAAAATCAAATGTTCACAAATTAGGGCAAAATCCCTTTTTTTTTAAAAATCAACCCCAAGGATGAAAATCCACCATTTTATCACAACTCAAACCATATTTACAAATCCATATACATATTCAAGAACCCATTTTGAAAACCCCTCTTTTGATTTCCAACCAAAATCCTAGATTTTTTTTTTATCAAAAATGCCCAAATCACAATATCTTCTTTAAAAGACAAATAACTAAGTTAAAAATCATAAAAAGAATCAAAGTAATTCCTACCTCAAAAAAGAAGACACAAAGGAACGATGGGTAGAAATTGACGGTACCGAAAACGCAAACTTCTCCCATTAAAATGAAACCCTCGGCGTGCTCTACCTTTTCATCAAAATGACTATGGTGAGGAAATGTACGAATCGAGAGTATTTGGGTCAAATGTTCAAGAACTAGAGAGAGAGTGTAGATCTAAAATTTTGAAATGTTTAGAAAGAGATTCAAAAAAGTGACTTTTCAAAACTGATATACGCGCAGATTGTTCGAGCGACCAAACACGAAAAAGTGAGATCGCTCAAGTTAAAAACAACACCCTTGCAGTAGTTTTGCAAGCCTGTAAAAGTACTGAGAGTTCCAAAAGACTGCTTAAGCACAAGAAGCACCACTCGAGCCAAGACCACTCGAGCGAAGAATGCCATACTCCCAATAGTTTTACAGACCTTCAAAAGTACTAGAAGTTCTCAAAGTTCACTCGAGCAAACAAGCCAAAAACAAAACAGCAACAATTTTGAAAAACTAACTCCCAACCTATTTCAAACACAACCAAGACGTTCCAATAACCAAACTCAATAAGTAATGAGATGAAAGAAGACCTGAATAACCGTCAAGACAAGAAAACCGAAATCCAAACAATGAATAGGTCGGGTTTAAACCAAAATCACTATAAAGAATAGAACAGGTGTTGAAGAACTCGTATATACATGTGTACACATGATTTATTTCCCCTTGTTGAATGGATGAATGTTAGACTATGGATGGCTTGAATTTGCTAATTTATCGGGGCGTTACAATATATTTAAAGCGATTATATCTTTTTAAGAAAAAAAAAATTATTAATCAATTGATAGGAAAGTTGATCATATTTGTATGAATAATGGATAAATGGACGTTTATGACAAAAGATCGAATGCATGCAATTTTTTCTTTATTTTTTCATTTTTTTGGTAAGAAAATAAATTTCATTAAGAAAATGTTTGAATTTAAGATCTAGAAGGATCATATATAGATATTTTTCTTATCTTTTATTTTATTGTTTAAAAATAATATTTTATAAATAGATGGGATGTATCAAAATTCCTCCCCCAAACTCACTCCAATAAAACAAATAGTTTTAAAATCCTATTTAATATCAATAAAATAATTATGCCTAAAATTATACACAAGAAGCTAGAATTGTACCAAACAAACTATCTTTTATACCTTAACTATTTTGCATACTTTTAGTCAATAAACTAAATAGGTTTGAAATCCAGTTTAATCCCAATGAAATAATTATTCTTAAAATAATATTAAAAAATTATAAATGTTTCAAACAAACTATCTTTTATAGCTTAAGTATTTTGTATGCCTATTTTTAGTCAATAAATGAAATTTTTAGCTAATTTCCAATAAAAATTGTAAAGTTCCATTATGAGAAATCTTAGAACTTCTATAATTTTCAAAAAATTTTGAAAACAACAAAAAGAAAGGATCAAGAAGACATTTTAATATATGGTGTAAAATAATATTAAAAATTATTTGAAAACTATTTGTAAAATATTTACATGGTAGCCTTTTTGTTATGGTGACCTGAAAAAATATTATTGACTTAAGAAATTCTCAATTTTTTTTTTTTTTTTGGGTGGGGAGAATCTTCACTTTGGGATGTTATAGATGGAAACTTTTTTAATTATAGTAGTGTAGAATTTGAAGGGAAAAAAAAATAACTCTTTCAATTAGCATTTCCCGATTTATGTTATAATTAAATTTTGTTTTATGAAATATATATATATATATTTTCTTCTTCTTCTCCTTCTTCTTCTTCTTCTTTTTAAAATATAAAATCACATGTATAGTATTGGTTTTTGCTAATTAAAAAAAAAATGAAAACACAAAATTATATAAGCTTCGAAAAAATAAAAAATAAAATTGTTAACATGAGATATCCAAATCATGTTAGAAAGTATAATAAAAACACAACAGAAAATAAATTTATATGTTTGGAGACTTTTATTATAAATTAACTTATTTTATTTATAAAAATTATTACAAATTTGTTAGGTACTGAATTGATGAATTTACAACTATTTAACTGATACTTGCAACTCCTCTTCCATAATGTGGGGATGATTGAGAACTATTTAACTCACCGTGTTTAGTTTCCAGAAAACTGAGTACACTTTTTAGAAAATTGATTTTTTTATATTTTGTATTTTTTATTTTTAATGAATTTTTTAAATATTTTATACCATTTTTTTATTGTTTAAATACACTAATATGTTTAAAAAGTATAATATTTGTGAAAAAGACAACTTCAAAAAATTCACCAAATACAAAAAATACAAAAACATATAAGAAAATTAAATATATTTTAATATTTTGTTATTCAATGAATTTTTTTGTACAATGTTTTTTATTTTTTAAGTATATTAAGATTTAGTGAATCTAAAATTTTAAAAAAAAGTAATTAAAATACTTTTAAAAAATCATTAAAAATATAAAAATTCGAATTGAAAACTTATAAAACTGTTCTTGAAAACTAAAAATCAAACAATGAATTAATATCGAGTTTCTATTTGATAACGGAATTAAATATGTGGTAACATATATATTCAACTATTTTGTAACTAATAATAGCTAATTGTGAAGAATTACTTACCACTTAATTTTTAAAATTAATTTATATTCAATCAAATAAAACATGTCTAAATCTTAATTTTAATTTTTATAATTGAAAACAATTTTTAATTTCTTGTATTTCAATAACTTAAGCTAACATACACAATAATTCTTTTGAATCATTTATAGCATAAATGAATTAGATTAAATAAGATAAAATGAACTAATTAAATTAAAAAACTTATGACCTAATTTATTTATTTATTTATTTTACCTTTTTATTTTATAAAATTCCGTGCATATCACAAGTATTATACCAGTTTCTAATGAAACCAATTGCATGAATAACATTAAGATAACTACTGATGGGATTTTCATTCTCCATCAAAATTATTCTCATCTCAACATGGTATTTGGGACATTTGGCTCACCCCAATATATCGAGGCCTTATTTTTATTTTTATTTTAAATTGTTTTTAACAGGAAAAAAAAAAAAGAGACACTCCGCGAGGACATCATAGCACCCATGGGTCCTAGCCCTGGAACAATTGGTTGTGGCCAGATTTAACCCAACCCATAAAAATGAACCCACCACCGAGACACCCAATAGATCTCATCATGCGTATAAAAGAGGCCAAGGCCTGATTTGATGCCACACATAGAGACTGTTTATAACTTCTTTTTTTTTAAGTATTTGTACTAAAGTTTGATGCAACCTTAACTGATAATTTATAAGACAAAAATGATTTAAATAAATTGAAAATGTTTGGGTGCGCATGGTTTATGATTTGAAATCAATTTTTGAGAAGAAAAAAAAAGGTACAAAAACATGTTTTGTTGTGTTGTTTTGAAATATTCTCTATAAAACAAGTTTTCAACTTTGTTTTGAAAAGAATCACTCAGACTCACCTTTATCTTGTTTCCAAGAGAATCCACTCACCTCTATCTTCTGTCATTTACTTCACTTTCTCACTCTTATCTTTCCCTCACCTCCATTACTCTGTTAGAAAATTTTGCTCACTAATCCAACAACTCTCTCTCTCTCTCTCTCTCTCTCTCTCTAAAGGAAGACGATTGAGATCCATAGGGCACCTACCTCAAAGGTTTTTCCAAGAGACCCACTTCTCTTACCTTTATTATTACTTTGTTGAAGATTTGAAAATCTCTTGCGTAGAGCTGCAACTTTGTCTCAGATTTTTGGTTGCGGCAATAGTCATCTTCGTAATTCATCTCTGTCTCACATAAGGTTGAGGCAATGGGGGTCATCTCACCGTAGGGGTCGTCTCTTTTTACGATAACTTCTCTCTCTCACAGATTTCTCCAAATGTTGCCCTAACTTCTATATCAGTCAAAGAGATATATCAAATCTTCAAAAAATCTGGAGTAGTAACATCAATGTCCATCATTTGTTTGTAAAGCTCTATAAAATGCAAAGTGCCCAGCTTCAAACCCCACCAAGACAAAGCACAACGGCATCCTTCGTAAAAAAAAAAAAAAAAAAAAAAAAAAAATAGAGAGATTGTGCACAAGTCTTCGATGTGGACGGTGGGATTTGTAAGCCACCAAAACCCGGCAAGCAAGAGGTAGAACTATTGGCTACTTATTTTTCTTTACAAACTTCCCAACCTCAGATTTTCTTCTTTAAGCATGTCTGCGTGTGTATTTGCTGTTTGAAGAAATTTTGATTGCAAATTTTCCAATCTACAGATTTTTTTTCTGATTTTTATTAAATTTTAACTTTAAAAAAAATAAAACTTTACCAAACAAGACCAATCACTTTGCAAAAATTTATGGGGAACATCACATCACTTCACTTTGTAAACTTTTTAATAAATTTTATTTTATTTTATTTTTTTGTTCCCAGACTCTACTGGAAAGTAATAACCTAATATTCAATCGTTTACCCTAGCAAGAGGCTATTATCATTGAATCGTTTCGAATTCGAGTTCTCTAATTCAAATAGTTTAAAAACTCCGAAAATTCAATACATCATCACAAAATCTTTGACGATGTGTCAAGTTGTGTGGTTGTTATCATTGAAATTTTGATTTTTGTTTTTCAATTTTTTTATTAAATTTCCCAATCTAAAATTTGTCAGAAATTTTTATTGGAGGGTTTCCCTTTCAAATGATATGTTTATTGTGTTGATTTATTTGGTGTAAAGTTTTTTTATTGGACGGTTTCTTTTTCAAATTAATGGAGCCAAGTTTGTTTTTATTTTTTGATTTTTGTTTGATGTATTTCTCTGCTATTTTCAGGCCAGATTTGTACTCCTCGGTCGTTGTTCAATACATCAAAAAAGAAGAGGAAGAGATCTCCTCAACCCTCAGTCGATTTCTCCACTGGTGAAAACGATTGTCATTATTCGATAAACATTTTCATTTTAAGCTCAAATTAAATATTGAAGATGGAAGATTTGTTTTGCTTATTATTTATGGGCTTTGATTAATTTTTGATGTGATGTTAATTTTGGATGTGATGTTGAATCAAACAACTTAAAACCACCTAACTTTAAACCTACATCTTTTTCACTTGTATTAGGCTAGTATGGCTAACAATGTTGATGACTTTAAAATATGGGGAACCGAAAATGTTAAGATTTTTTTAGAAATATTATTGGATGAAATAAAGAAAGAGGGTAGCTGCGTATCAAAGAAAGACAGAAGTTTTAAACCAAAACAGTGGCAAACAATAGATGAGGAGATAATTAAGAAGCTTGGAAAAAATTTTGGTCAAAGAAAATTGAAGGGTAAGTACGTGCATCTGAAGGCAAACTACAAAGAACTTGTTGCCCTTAAAAACCACACTAGATTGGGCTGGGATCCAATAACACAAACTGTTACAGCCCCATATGATGTTTGAGAAACTTATGTTCAAGTAATTGTTTGGTTTTAGACGCTTACTAGAAGCAAGTGTACATTTTGTCCTTACTCTAATTATTATTTTATTTTTACAACTTGTAGGCACACCCAAATATGAAACAATTCCAAAATAAAGGCCTTGAACATTATGAGCTAATGTCACAAATCTTTGTGAAGTCATTTGCCACTGGAGCATTTGCTTGTTCTTCTCGTCAGGGTGCACTTACATTTGATGACGATTGAAAAATAGATGAACAATTTCATGCATATACCTCAGGGAAAGGAATAGTAGATAAATCTTTCACTTCTGGAGGTAAGTGGAAGTCTAGTGTCCAGCATAAGTCAAACAAGAACTCGAGAATGGATGATGCACTTGAATCATGGCAACGATCATGTGAGCACGTGAAAGGTTTTACTTTCGAGTTGAGGCAAATGCTGGGGCAACTGATGCGTACTCAATTTCTGCCTGCATGGACATATTAAAATCAATGGCCCTGGATCCCAACTTGTACTTGGAGGCAATAAACATGTTCACAACGTTAAAATGGCGAACCATGTTTGTGACAATGGAACCCGAAATGAGGTACCTTTGGATCCTTAGTTTGTGACAAGTTTGGTGATCCCACAGTTCAAGTAGGAATTTCATGGTGGTGATAAGAATGAAGAAGAATGGGAGCTCATCAAATTTTTTAGCTTTATTTTTTTGCTTTCATTTGGGTAGGAGTTTGATGGTGGTGATCCCATAGTTTATTTTTTTTGCTTTCAATTTTTATTTTTTATTTTTTTTGTTATGGTTTCATGAATTGCATATGGTAGTGTTTCTTATTTTCTACTATTCGGAACATGATCTTTTATATATATTTGTTATGAGTAATGTACTGATTATTCTACTTTCTACATTTAATATTATTAAATATATTTCCTTTATTATTTTATACTTTGCAATTTAGATGTTGTCGTCACGCCAAAAAGGAGGGCAAGGCAACAATCCATATGACCCATATAGTGACGACGAAGATGATCTAATGGACTACCATACGCTTTGCTAACTAACGACTCACAATCCTATAAAACAACCACAACGTAATTGTCCATACATCGGTGATCAATACGTACAATTCTTACTGAGTGAAAATCCAAAATCAATACGTAATCAATTACGTATGGAAGTCACGACATTTATAGAATTAGTTAAAGAGATTGTGCGTAGAAATGTAGTAGATTGATCTAACATGAGATTGTCATTGGAAGAGTCGTTGGCTATGTTGTTATTTATTTGTGGTCAAAGTTCGTGCACAAGAAATGCAGGAGATTGATTTCAGCACTCAAATGAGGTTATTCATAGGAATTTCGTACTTATGATACGGGCACTTGGAAATCTTGCGCCATTTATAATCCATGTAATAACCCCGACCTCTGATTAATGTTAATCCGTATTTAATTATGCCTGATTAATAATTAAGGTGAAATTCTGAATAAATTGACATGAGTGTTGCATTATTTTTGTTCTCTATCTGTTCGGTGTAGAAAAATCTGTTCATGTTTTAGTTTTGATTCGCAAATTGAAAGCCTTATCGGCGTCCGAATCAGAAATTGACTTGATTTATGTGCTAATTAAGATTTATAGAATTTTATGGTAGGTCTAATTAAAATTCAGTTCGGAACGATTAAATTTGATTAAAATAATGCCATTTGTTTATTTTTGAGCAATTACCACTTATTAGGCTAATTGAACCCCACTCACCTCTTTTATTCCTTTTTGATCACATTCGAACCTTGAGAGGAAGAAAACGTGAGGGAGAGTGAGAGAAGGGAGAATTAGTGTAGAGCTTGAAGATTGAATTCAATGAGGGAAATTGTTAGGAAAACTTGGAAGATCACTCAAGACCATCTCTAGTATAAGAAATTGAGATCCCTAGGTAAGAATGCTAATCTCTAGCCTTGAATTTTAGTTGATTAGAACATGAAATTAATGGTGTTAGGGGATTGACATGGGAATTGAGCTACAATAGTGGAATTAAGAGTGAATTCATGCATGCATGTGCATTTCTTCACATTTTGAGCATAATTTCAAAGGTTTCTTTCATGCATGTATTAACCTCACTTACATTTTGGTCATTCATCAGGTTTTCCTTTAAATTACCAAGTTTGATCATGTTTTGAGGAGGATAAATACAAAAAAGTTCATGCATGTTATGTTCATAAATTGATTTTTGAGTTTAAAGTTGATTTTTGCACAATTGGTATCTTTTGGGCCATGATTTCTTGAAATGATGCTTTAAACATGTTATTTTATGAGTCTTTAAGTGTTTTCCAAAGTTTGAGGCCCAAAAATTTGAGTTTGATGCATTTGAGGTCGAATTTGAGCTTGGTGATCAAATTTGGAAATTTCAAAAATTTGATCCACGCTCGAGTATAGGACTTTACGCTCGAGCGTGCACTATGAGTACATGCACTCCGCTCGAGCATCAATATTTACGCTCGAGCGTGAAATGCATATACCCAGAAGTTTGTGTGTTTTGCAGTCTGCTCGAGCGGGGGAATCCATGCTTGAGCGAGGGTTTGAGTCTTACGCTCGAGCGTAGGTCGAGCGCCTGTCGAGCGTGAAAAACTTGCATCTAGTACTTTTGTCGAGGTTTACAGTCCGCTCGAGCGGAGCTTCATTGTCTGCATGTCCGCTCGAGCGGGGAAAGCCACGCTCAAGTGTGGACTTTATTTTCAGCAAGTTTTAAGAAATGTTTTCCAATGCATTCTTGCATCCTCATTCCATCCTAGGCATTCCTAGGCCATGTTTAAGATTCCATAATGAGGATTAAAGGTTAGAAACACACTACGAGCCATCGAAGTAAGTTATATACATTTAGAATGTGTGTTTCAAGTGTGTATCTATTATGTGTTATGTAGGTCACGTGCCGTGTACCGTTTGACCAATCTGCTCCGTTTATCTGTCTCAAGGCCAACTGTGAGTAATAGCGTAGTAAAGTTATGTTCAACTGTATTTATTTTCTGTGTGATAAATAAGATCTATTTTCTAAAGTGCTATGTTCTGTATAATGAATGATTGTCCAATTTCTAATATGTATTCGTGACATCCTTAGCATCATGTGATATCTGTTAGTTGTTACCTGGTATCGGAAGTTCATTTATGGAACTTAATCTGTTTGCACTCTATTACCCGTACCGGAGGCCCCGTCATGGGGGCTCAGCGTATTTATTCCCTGTTACCCGTATCCGGAGGTTCCTTTATGGAACTGGATATTCATAACCCTCACGTGTCTGCCTCTGTTCTGTATCTGCTCTGTTAATGCTAATGGATGTATCACGTAAACTTAAGCACACCTCATGATTTCTATATATGATCTGGACAAATTATGATTTTGATATAAAACTGAATTATGATTTCTGAATCTGTACGGACTCATTCATTGAAAACCCTTTACTCTGTTATTGTTTACTAAGTTTTTGCTCACAGTTTATATTATGTATGTAGGTGAGCCGGCATGTGATCAAGGCTAGAGTTGACGGCCTTCACTTCTGTTTTGTCAGCCAACCGTTGTGCCTCCCGAGGAGGTTCCGATCGAAGTCTAGCCACGTGGCTGTTTTTGTGCTCATGTTAGTCTCGGTCTGTTTGTACAGTTGGGTCCTGGACATTACACTTATGTAAATGTTTTGTAAATATTGATGTTCTTCGACCAGCATGCTTATGTATATATATATATATATATAAGTTTTGAAATCTTCTATCCCATGTATGTTATCACAGCTCATTGGACCATGTCTATTTTGTATAATTCCTTCCGCAGCCCCTTATTATGTGCTTATCTGTTAAGAAGCCTTTGGTAATCCACAGATTACTGGGCGGTTACGATACTAAACCTATAGGGGCAGATTTGGGTCGTGACAATCCAACCACCAAACATAACTGTAATCCCTTCCAAAATTCGATATGACAGACACTACTGGCCGTGGTTTAAGGTTACATGACACTTCATTTGAAATTTTTTTTAATGGATAGAAGATTCTAGTTAATCTTTTTTTTTTTTTTACTTAAAGCATTCAATTTGTTGTGTAGTTGCCATAGATGGCACATATATTGTTATTGTGGCACAAGAAGGTGACCAAATGCCATATTGAGGTAGAAAAGTCAATACTACTCAAAATGTGATGGCCGCATGTTCATTTGACATGAAGTTTACATTTGTATACACTGGTTGGGAAGATAGTGTACATGATTAGAGAATTTTTTTAAAAGCACTTACCACAACTAACGCTAACTTTCCATACCCGACACCTAGTAAATGTTGTTTTTTGTGAGTGCAAATAGCAATATGCCATGATTTTTTCTTATGCAAAGTACTTCACTATAGATAAATATTATGTCGTTGACTCTGGATACACAAATATGCCTGGATACCTAGCCCCAGTACGCAAAAGTATCATTTGTAGAAGTTCAATAGGTAGCGTCGGTATAATGGTCTTAAGGAGTTGTTCAACCATAGACATTCTTCTTTGAGGAATGTAATTGAAAGAACCTTTGGAGTCTTGAAACAACAGTTTCTATTATTGAAACATATGCCAAGATTTGATATGGTACGTCAAGGGCCAATTGTTATGGCATGTTGTGTTCTCCACAATTGGATTCGTACGGTGCAAGAGCATAATGAATTTTTTTGATGCAGAAGAGTCAAGTGAAGAAGGTGAAGGTAAGATGAATGTAAATAAAAATGAAGATAGAGTACCAAAACCACAACAAGAAGACCATGTGAATATGTCACGTGAACAACTACTGCAGAAGGGACAATGGAGACATAAGCTTGCAACATCTATGTGGGAAGCATACAATAATAGATAAATTACAACCGAGTAATTAGTTCTAGCTAAATTTAAAAAATGGACAAAATAAACAAACTCACTTAATTAATGTGGTTGTTCATAATTACTTTTGTCTATTTATATTTGACATTAAAATTTGTTTGATTTTATATAATTTGAAAATGGGATTGCTCATTTGAATAATATGTAGATGAAGGTGACACCAAATTGTTCATGTGGCGCTGGTTCAATGTTGGTGATTATGGCTCGCACCCAAGCAAACAATGGTTGTTACTTTTTTCGTTGTCCTAATTGACATAATCATAGGGGTACGTTCTTGTGGGTAAACGACTATGATGGTGGGATACAAAATGTCAAACCTGGTCAAGTGCCTCGTATTGGCGGGAAGTGGTTGTTTTGGGCTTGTTGTGGATGCAACGCATTTCTTTGCTTTACTATTATCATCCTTGTATTGGTATTTTTCATTATGGTTGTACTTAAGTAAGACGATCATAAGCGTGGTTGCAAACAATGATTGTACTTGAATTTCTATTATGTTAGTTATTATATGGGTACCTTTTATCTGCTAGTTTGTTTGTTTGTTTTTTTTTTTTGATAGACCATGTGGTACTTATCATATGGGCTAGTATTGTATTTGGAAAAATATGTTAATTACATATAAAATATGCTTACAATAAATATGAAATCATGTAAAAAAATGAAAAAAAAACAACTACGTATAAATGGAAAAATCCTTTTTTTTTCATTTTTGAGAATTTTTTTTTTTTTAAATTTGGGGAGGGAGGGGGTTCCTACCAATATCAAACAAATATTGTATTTGGAAAAATATGTTAATTACATATAAAATATGAAAATAATGTATTAAAAATGGAAATATCCAATTATGTATAAAAATGAATCTTTTTTGGTTACATTTTTGAAGATTTTTTGTTTTTAATTAAGGGGTTTTTTTTTAATATTTATTTTCCTACAAAAATCAAACCAAACAAAATTTTGAGATTTTTTTTTTTTTTCAAAATTTGTTTGCAAACATGTTTCAAAACTTATCCTAGAAAAAGTCAAACTAAACACTTTTCTGAGAGTTTCTTTTTTTTTTTTTTTCTTTTTTCTTTTTCTTTTTATGAAAATCTATTTGAAAAGTTACGAGAGAAATGTGTTTAGCTTCAAAATGTTACACTAAACATAATCTAAGAGCATGCTTAGTACGAAGGAATGGAATGGAGTGGGAATAGAATGATAGTGAAAATGAAATATAACGTTGAATGAAATGGAATGTTCATTTCCATTCAATTGTTTGATTGCAAATATTGAATCACATAAGAATATAATGACAATTCTCATTCTATTGTTTGGTTAAACTTATTAAATTAATGGAATATAATAAGTTATTATTTATTAAGTTAATAATAAAATAAGTTAAAAATTTATATAGATCATGATAGTGTTGATAGTTGTGGAAGTGTGAGCCATGGTAGTGGTGGCAGCGGTGGTGGTGGGTAACTGTAGTAGAGTGGTGGTTCTCACGACGGTAGTGGTGGTGGTGGTGGTGGTGGTGGTGTGGTTTTTGTTAAGGTGGTGGTAGTGGTTGTAATAGAAGAAACAACTGTAGTGGTGGTGGGAACAGTGGTAGTAGGATAGTGGTTCTAGTGATAGTGGCGACTTGGATCAACTATGGTAGAATTATTCACTTACTTATGTTTTACTTAATTTAAATTATTTTCTTATATTCTAATAAATTCTATGAGTGACATAATTACCAAAACAACTCTAATAATAATAATCAACTTGCTTGGTTAGGTTTTTCAAAAAACACTTTTCAGAAAATTTTACTTTCTTATTTTTCGTGTTTTTTTTGTTTTTACTGCATTTTGTTAATATTTTAAGCAATTTTTTTTTACTTTTCAGACATACCTAACATAAATATACCTAAAAAGTAAAAAAATTGTGAAAAAAAACCTTTTAAAAATTCACTAAATACCAAAAATAAAAAAATAAAAAAAATTCAATACATTTTTTTGTATTTTTATGTATTTATTAATTTTTTAAAATATTTTTTCACAAATTTTTTTACTTTTTAGATACATCTAAGTAAGATCCATCTAAAAAAGTAAAAAAAAAAATGTTTAAAATTTTAAAAATATTCACTAAAAACAAAAAAACATGAAAACCAAAAAACTCAGTTTTCAAAAAATTTAATTCAAAAAACTCAAACCAAACACACTGAATACTCCATCCGTTTCAAAATATTAGTCCCTTATTCCATTTTTCTTTGTTTCAAAATATTAGTCCATTTTCAAAAATCAAGTACAAAAATAATATATATTTCTTATTTTGCCATTCTTTTAAATTCATTAATAATATAAAAAGTACAATTATGACATTAATATTCCCTAAAAAAGTATTATCAAAGGGTAATTTTGAAAAATTAATTTTTTAAAGTGCAATAATTGTACTACCAAAAAAAGTTAAATTCCCCAAAAGGGACCATTATTTTGGGACGGATGAGGTGAAACATGTATTAATGTTCACATTGACAGTGTGAATATTTTATGATGTGAACATTCACATTATCAATGTAAACATTCACATTTAAATTTATTTAATGTGAATGTTCATATCACTAAATTAGTGAGGGTTCAAAAAATATTTGTAAGCAGTGACAGAGGCAAGTAAGGACCGGGGGCAAGTGTCCCTCTCAACTTTTAAAAAATTACACTTTTCCCTCTAGTAAAAAAAAAAAAAAAAATTCAATTTAATCCATTCAAATATGATATTAAATTTTTAAATCACTATTTTCCTTATATTTTCTCTCCAAAAAAATTTGTTTAATATATTACTATGTGTTACCAATTTTTCATATTAGAGAAATATTACATGTCATTGAGTATTTTTGTTATATCAACTCTTATATGAATATTCATAATTAGTTCATTTGTTTAGAGATACTTATTACACAATTAACAACAACTAATAATGTATTACTATGTAATTTAATGATTCAAAACTATAAAAAAATAAAATAAAATAAGTCTTAGATAGCAATGTCATTGTATTATTTATTTACGTTCTCTCTCATTTCTTTTCTTTTCTTTTTAAAATTTATTTATTCCTATCTACATCTTTTTTGTGTGTTCAACTTGATATAATTTCTTTTTCATATTTTATAAGGCACACAATTATTTTTCAAACCATGTGATACATAAAATCAAATTAAAAACAAAAAATAATTAAGATTGGTTAACTCAAGCTTATATTTAAAAATAATATTTGTATTATAGTGCTTTTTATTCCTACCATAAATAAAAATTAGGTTAAGTTTGATTGTAATCTTTTCTTTTCTTTTTATTCCTATATCTCTTTTGTGTGTGCAACTTAATATAATTTCGTTTTCATATTTTATAAGGCATGCGATTATTTTTCAAACCATGTGATCATCATATATAAAATTAAATTAAAAATAAAAAATGATTAAGATCTGTTAACTCGAGCTTATATTTAAAAATAACACTTGTATTATGGTGCTTTTTATTCCTACCATCAAATAAAAATTAGGTTAAGTTTGATCGTAAATTTTATTAAGATTTCAACTCAATAATATTCCATCTGAGCCAAAATTTTGACCCTACCACGGTTTCTAAGGATAAAATTATTTATAAAATATATCAAATATGAGAATTAAGATTTAATAGATTAAATATTCAAAATAATAAGACTTATTAAAATATAAAAATATCTAGAAAAAAAAACTAATTGAGAGCTTGTTTGGGAAGATGTTTTGGGCTAAAATAGTCATATAAGACAAAATAGGCTATTTTAACCAAATAAGACAAAATGTCATATTCAACTCATAATCATTTCATTTTTTCTTTTACAAAAGTTAAAAAAAAAAAACAAAAAGTTTATCCCAAATGAGGTTTTTTAACCCCAAATTAAAAGTCAAAAAGTCAAAAAATCGATCCACGAGCCAAATGAACTCTAAGGGTGTGTTTGTTTAGACAGACTGAATAAAGAGGGATTGTAATCTATCGGACTGTTAGTGTTGAGATACATTGTTCCCGGACTATTTGGTTGGACTAGATTTGTATCCTATGTTTGTTTAGTCATGAGATTAGATATCTGAATTGGACTAATTTTAGTGAATCCAATGTTTGGTTAGATGAACTGAATAAGGATAAATGTTCAAAAGACTATTTTACCCTTGTAATTTAGAATTTTTATTTAATATATAATTTTAAATTTGTAATCTATAATTTATAATTTACCAACACTAAATTTTTTTAATTTATAAGGCCATAATTTTTAATTTATTAATTTCAATTAAATTAAATTTATAATTTATATTTTTATATTTAATATATAATTTTAAATTAACAGCACTAAAAAAATAATTTTATTTAATATATAAATTTAATTTTTTAACAACACTAAAAAAATTTAGAGTAAATTACAAACACACCCCTGACGTTTACTTAAATTATAAATTACCCTATGCGATTCTAGAAATTACATTATGTCCCTTAAGATTTCTAATTTCATAATAAATAGATCATTTTATTAATAAATCATCAAGTTAATTAACAGTTTTTAATAATGTTAAAATTTTATTTCAACTAATAATTCAGATAATTTTATTATTGTATATGTGAACAGTTAGAAATTTCACTTTTTCAATTAATTCCGTTAAATGAAATTTTTTGATTGGAGATATTTATAATTTTCCAAACCACAAACAACAATTCGTATTTTAAATAAATCTCAAGGAGTGTTTTTGTAATTTACCAAAAAATTTAATTTATAGGGCCATAATTTATAATTTATTATTTGTAATTAAATTAAATTTATAATTTATAATTTATGATTTATATTTTTTATTTAATATATAATTTTAAATTAACAATACTAAGAAAAATTATAAGGCCATAATTTTTAATTTATTATTTTTAATTAAATTTAATTTATAATTCCTAATTTATAATTTATAATTTATATTTTTTATTTAATATATAATTTTAAATTAACAATAGTAAAAAAATAATTTATAAATGTTCAAAAGACTATTTTATCATTTTCTAATTGTTTATTAAGTAATAGCATGCGTATAAAATAGACATTTCACACGTTAGTCCTATGGGGTACCAATCCTATGGACATAATCTCACCCCTCCTCCTAAGATATAATAATCCCTCATATAGGGGACTAATAGTCCGAAGGAACTATTAATCCGAAATAAAAAAAATTGAACCAAATAATAGACTATTAGTCCAAATGGACTAATAGACCAATCTCATAAAATAATTCCTCAGAACAATAAAAAAGTACTCCAAAGAGAATTTTTAATAAATTGTAAATGAGTGAACAATTGAAAATAATTCAAAACTTATGTCCTAATAAAGTAAATTTGGAAAATAAAATAAAAAATTATATAATACAATCTAAATAATTGATCGTACTTGCTACAATTGTCTCAAAATGTATACGTGCCATCGCAGTTACCACTAGATTGTGCTTCTTATTGGCCCCAAGGTCCACTTTACTCACTGCGGCGGCGCGTGGAGATGGGGGGCGGCGCGTGAACAGAAAAGACTACAGGGAGAGTGCAACAAAACAAAACAAGAGAGAACGACCCATTCGATTTCGATCTCCTAAAAAACCTACCTTTTCACCACCTAGCAGGTCAGTTTGTTATCAGATATCTCTCTCTCTCTCTCTCTCTCTAACTCTGTTTCTCTCTCTACTTCTCTACCAAAACACACACACACCCACATTCTGATTCTCTGTCTGTCTGTCACCGTCTTGTTCTATATCTTGCACTGTCGTCATGGTTCCCGCCATATAAAAACCCTAATTTCACACTCTGCACAGGTGAAAACACGAATTAAACTGTAATCGACGATTATCTATGTTTATATTTGATTGTGTAAATGTCAATTTTGGTGTTTTTGGCTAATTTTGTGGTGTGATCGTTGGAGATCTGTGTTGGGTACAGAGACAAGATAATAAACACAGAATTGAAGGGATTTGAGAGCTAGATTTATGTCCCACAATCAATCAAGGGCTGAGAGGAGCGATTCATCACAGTTCAGAAAATCGGCCCGATCCGGGAACTCTTCTCAGCCGAGGACTTTCTCAGGCGGTACCGGGAAGGGCGGCGGCGGGACCGCCCCTCCACTCTCTTCAATCAATT
Source organism: Camellia lanceoleosa (assembly GCA_025200525.1). Lineage (NCBI taxonomy): Eukaryota > Viridiplantae > Streptophyta > Magnoliopsida > Ericales > Theaceae > Camellia > Camellia lanceoleosa. The sequence continues at coordinate 129,254,034 of CM045763.1, read as the reverse complement.
CGTCTTCTTCGTCCAATCGAAGGTAGATTACGATTCTCTGTCGTCGTCGTCGTCGTTGTTGTTATATCAATAAATTTGTTTGTATTTTGTGAATTTTGGATATTAGGGTTTGTTGTGAATTTTTAGCTTTATGATTTTTTTTTTTTTTTTTTTCTTTCTGGGTTTTTTTAGTTTTAAGAAGCCTAATAATGCACAAGGAGGACAATCTAGGGTAAGCGGTGTGGCAGTGAATTCAGATTCTAATAATTCTTCTGCTGCCCGTTCTCTTCAGAATGGTTCCCATTTGCAACCCCCAGTTCATGGTATGTATTTAAAATCGACCTTTTGATTTTGTTTTTTGTTAATGCAAAATTGAATGAATAGATTGTAGTTTATACTGGGCTTTTTTTTGGGGATGAATTTTGTTACCTTGACTTTGTATATTGTGATCACAACAATTTTATCGGTTGATATAATAGCAGAATTGAAGAAATTGAATTTTGTTCTTTTGGTTGTTTTTGCTATTGGCACAGTTGATCCCTCAGTCACAGGCGTCACCGTCAAGCCGGCAACTGATATGGCAACTCAGAAAAGTGCCCGAGCTATTCCCAAAGCTCCATCTTCTCAGTCCGCTGCTGTCAGTTCCGATACCACAGTTCCTGCAACTCCTTCAAAGGGTACATATGTCTTGTGCTTGATGTGCATTAAGCTATTGATGCAGTTCTTGGTTTTTATGAATGTTAGAAACTGTAGCAATGTTTAGTTGGTATTTTTGTGCCATTTTTTTCTTAACTGTTTTTGTTATGACTTGATTGTTGGTAGCTATAACTCATTTAATAATATACTGTTTTTCTGATTGTGTTGCACCAGGAGACGCTTCTAAATCATCATTTTCTCTTCAATTTGGGTCCATAAGTCCTAGTTTTATGAATGGAATGCAGGTAAATTAGTATTCACAGTTATGCTCCTTTTTGGGGCCGAATACATGCATATTTAGAACTTCGTTTTGGATTGCATGGTGAATGCAATTAACAATTTCATTGTTTTGTCTCTAATAGTAGATGAATTTCTTTCTATTTTGTTTTTAGATACCTGCTCGAACTAACTCAGCACCCCCAAATTTGGATGAGCAGAAACGTGACCAGGTTAGTCTGCTCTGTCCCTCTCTGATGATCTGACTGTTCATCAGACAATAACTGGTCCGTGACAAAGCTTTGTTTTTCTCTCTCCATCCTCCGGTTTCTGACTGATGAAATATTGTGGTGCATACCACTTTTGAAGTTTGTAACATTACAATATTGATACAGTGAAATATTGATCCATGGAATTTGAATTTGGCATGAACATACCCTGTGGTTTTGTGTGGAGCCTACATTACTAGTCTCTTTTTGACTCTTAATCGTTGAACGATGTCTTTTTTCTAATATTTGTGTGACTAAATTACTCAAGTAGCATGAATATCGTAGTTGTGGCTGCTTGGCAAGCATAATCTTGATATCATTGTGGTTTATTCTAATGTGTTTTTTTTTTCCATTTCCCCTCTATTTTGTGATTCCTTGTCTGCCAGGCACGTCATGATGCTTCAAGAGCGGTGCCTACATTTCCAATTCCATCTGTTCCTAAGCAGCAAATGCTAAGAAAGGATGGAGGTTCTGGTGACCAATCTAGTACTGGTGAGGCCCATCAAATGTCCAAGGCCAAAAGGGATGTTCAAATTTTGCCCACACCCCCTGTAGCCCAAACTCAGAAGGCTTCTGTTCATCCTATACCTGGGGTTTCTGTGCAAATGCCATTTGATCAACAACAAGTCCCCGTTCAATTTGGTGGCCCCAACCCACAGATTCAGTCTCAGGGCATGACAGCCACTTCATTGCCAATGCCATTCCCCATGGGAAATGCTTCTCAACTGCAGCAGCAGGTATTTGTTCCAAGTGTACAACCCCATCCATTGCCACCTCAGGGGATTATGCATCAAGGTCGCGGCTTGAATTTCACACCTCAAATGGGTCCCCAGCTGCCTCAGTTAGGCAATTTGGGAATTGGCATCAACCCACAATTCACACAACCGCAGGCAGGAAAGCTCGGGCCCCCCCGTAAACCTGTCAAGATTACTCATCCAGATACCCATGAAGAGTTGAGGCTTGGTAGGAGGGTCGATACTTTTATGGATGGTGGGTCATCAGGCCCAAGGTCGCATCCAAATGCTCCACAATCCCAGCCTATTACATCAGTTCCACCTCCTCATACTATCAGCTACTACTCTAATTACAATCCGAATCCCCTTTATTTTCCTGGGCCAAGTTCTGTTCCTTTAAATAGTAACCCAATTAATCCAAGTTCTCAGCCACAAAGGTTTGGCTATTCAGTTAGCCAGAGCCCACAAACTGTATCTTTCATGAACCCTTCTGCTCATAACTCCTATGCCAATAAAAACAGCAGTATAGTGCATGGCAATGCTGAACCATCAAGTTTGGAACATTCCCGTGATGTTCATAATGCAATATCTTCAGCACCATTAGCATCTGTACAGGTGACAGTTAAACCAGCTGCTGGGCCACATGTAGAAAAGTTAGCTGTTTCATCATTACCGGCAATTAGCTCACCTTCTGTTGAAAAGGGTGAACCACCTAAATTCCAACAGAAACCTGGGGAAACTAGATCAATTCATCTTCAAAGGGATTCAGAGACTCGGGTGGAACACTCTTCACATCAGCCAAAACCTGGTCCAGAACTAATGCCACCTTCATTACCTGTGGCAGATGAACAATCTAGTGCAGCATCTCCTTTTTCTGTCGAGGGTACAGTATCCAATTCAGTCTCCTCTGCCTCTCTTGCTCCCCTTGAGGAGTCAGCACCAGTTATGACCCATAGTGCCGAAGGCAGAAGAAGAGAAACAATTAGTAGGTCCGACTCCATTAAGGATCAACAGAAGAAGCAGACCAAAAAAGGACATTCTCAGTCACAGCATCAGGTATTTTGTAATGTGACCAGATCAAAATTGTTCTGCTTTTATTTATGCATACCATAATTTGTGGGGTGGATTTTGAAATGTCGTTTGCAGGTTTCTGGACAATCTACCTCAATTTTGGGCTTGCCTTCTCATTCTTTAGAGCATACTAATTCTTTTAACAGTGGCACTGCTGAGACTGTACATACTAAAACATCCCCTTCATCAACAAGTACTAGTGGAGGCATTATGGAAGTGGAATCTACCAGGGAACTTCTGTCGGCCAATAGTGCTGCTTCTCCTGATGCTCCTGAATTAAGAAGTGATATTGACGTGCAAGGCTCCACATGTGAATCCTCCAAAACATTTGGAACTTCAGTAGTTGTCGATAGCTTGGACACAGAGCACCGTGCTAGGCAAAGTGATTCTTCTCCACAAGATGAACTGATAAAGCTTGAAACTCCAGGGACAAATGAACAAGGAGGAATTATGTTGAATGAAGGGCCCAAACAAAATAAAAACAGTTCTGGGACATCTTCAGAATCTGTTTCTTTAAAATCTGCGGAAGTAGTTAATCATACTAAACCAAACTCTGTTCCGAATGTAACAACTAACTCCAATGAGGTTGGATCCCTGGAAGTTGGACAGAAGGATTTGGAAGAGCCTGTAGATCATTGCAAAAAAGATGATGTGGTGAATGATAATTTAGTGATGCCCCTAGTGCCAGATGCTACAAATGCTAAAACTTCGTCTTCAAGTCCCAGTTTATCTAATCATTCAAATGGTGATGAGACGACTTCAATTTCAGATGCCCCTTTTAGTAGAAGTGATAGCTTGGGCAGTAGAGAAGCTGTTGTAACAAAGTCTGTTCTTCCAGATAAGGAGGCAGCTCCTGTTTCAACTATTCAATCTGTTTCAGAACCAACTTTGAAACATGAAGGGGAAGGTACTGAGGATATAAATGCTGGCTTGGTTTCTCTTCCAGCTGCAGGTTCCAAGGATAAACCGTTGCCAGAACTTAATAGGTCAAAGAGTACCGTGGCCAAAGGGAAGAAGAAAAGAAAAGAAATTCTACAGAAGGCAGATGCTCTTGGAACAACTTCCGATCTCTATATGGCATATAAGGGTCCAGATGGAAAGAAAGACGCTGTTGCCTCTTCAGAAAGCATGGCCAGCACATCTAGCATTAATTTGAAGGAGGTACCGGTTGATGTGAAGGATGATGTTGTATCAAGTGAAAATGGTGGGCAGAGTAAAGCTGAGCCAGATGATTGGGAAGATGCTGCTGACATCTCTACTCGAAGTTGGAAACATTAGATGATGGGAAGCAGGCTCATGGAGGATTGAAGCATCTTGGTGAGGATGGAAATGGAGTCATGGCCAAAAAATATTCTAGAGATTTCCTACTGAAATTCAGAGAGCAGTACACTAATCTTCCAAAGGGTTTTGAATGTACACCTGATGTATCAGAGGCCTTGACGGTTTCTAATGTCAATGCTTCTCATGAATCATACCCTAGTCCTGGAAGAATTAGTGACAGGCCATCTGGGGGATCTCGATCAGACCGTCGTGGGGGTGGCATGGACGATGATGACAAATGGAGTAAATTACCTAGCCCTATTACTCCGGGACGAGATCCCGACTGGATGGTTATGGGGTAATTTACGACTTGGCCAAGGGGCAATTTTGGTGTTTTGAGGAACCCACGTGGACAGACACCTGCTCAGTATGCTGGGGGGATCCTATCCGGGCCAATGCAATCCCTGGGTTCTCAGGGAGGTATGCAACGAAATACCCCTGATTCTGACAGGTGGCAGCGCGCTACCTCTTTTCAGAAGGGTTTAATTCCTTCTCCTCATACTCCGGTACCGGTAATGCACAAAGCTGAAAAGAAGTATGAAGTGGGTAAAATAACAGACGAGGAAGAGGCCAAGCAGAGGCAATTGAAAGCTATTCTTAATAAGCTAACACCACAAAACTTTGAAAAGCTTTTCGAGCAAGTTAAAGCTGTTAACATTGACAATACTGGTACCCTCACTGGTGTGATCTCACAGATATTTGATAAAGCTCTAATGGAACCAACTTTCTGTGAAATGTATGCTGACTTTTGTTTCCACCTTTCTCGAGAGTTGCCTGATTTCAGTGAAGACAATGAAAAGATCACTTTTAAGAGATTGCTTTTAAATAAGTGTCAGGAGGAATTTGAGAGAGGTGAAAGAGAGCAAGAAGAAGCCGATAAAGCTGATCAGGAAGGTGAGGTTGAGCAGTCTAAGGAACAAAGAGAGGAGAAGAGAACCCAGGCACGGAGACGGATGTTGGGTAACATTAGGCTGATTGGGGAATTGTACAAGAAGAAGATGTTGACTGAGAGAATAATGCATGAATGCATAATGAAATTGTTGGGTCAGTACCAAAATCCTGACGAGGAAGATATTGAAGCATTGTGTAAATTAATGAGCACTATTGGAGAGATGATTGACCATCCTAAAGCCAAAGAACACATGGATGCATACTTTGATAGGATGTCAAAGTTGTCAAACAACATGAAACTGTCTTCTAGGGTAAGGTTCATGTTGAAGGATTCAATTGATTTGAGAAAGAATAAATGGCAGCAGAGGAGGAAGGTTGAAGGGCCAAAAAAGATTGAGGAAGTACACAGGGATGCTGCTCAAGAACGGCAAGGGCAAGCTGGTAGGGGAGTTCGTGGTCCAGGCATCAACTCTTCAGTTAGGAATCGTCAACCTATGGATTTTGGTCCCAGAGGATCAAGTATGTTATCTTCTCCAAATGCTCAGATGGGTGGTTATCGCGCGTTACCCACACAGCTGCGCAGTATTGGAAATCAGGATTTTCGCTTGGAGGATAGACATTCATTTGAGAATAGGACGCTGTCAGTACCCTTGTCTCAGAGACCCATCGCTGAAGATTCTATTACACTTGGTCCCCAAGGTGGCCTTGCAAGGGGAATGTCCAATAGAGGACAGCCATCAATGCTAAACATTCCTTCAGCTGATGCACCAAGTCCTGGAGATTCCAGAAGAATTGCAACTGGTCTGAGTGGTTACAGTCCTGTATCAGACCGAACAGTCTATGGAAGAGAGGATCTCATGCCAAAATACATCCAGGATAAATTTGTTGTTTCTTCTTATGAACAGTCAAGTGTGCAAGATCGAAATATGCACCATGGGAACAGGGACCCTAGGAATGCGGATCATAGTGTCGATAGATCTCTACCTACTTCACCAACCATACGTGGCCAGAGACCAACTTTCACACAAAATGTTTCTTCAGATAAGGTGTGGCCAGAAGAACACTTACGAGACAGATCCATATCAGCAATTAGAGAATACTACAGGTAAATATCTGGTCTCCTGCATTATTTTTATGGATAAATTACACTGACACCCCCTGAGGTTAGGTCTAATTACATCGTATCCCTTGATGTTCTGGAAATTACATTCCCACCTTTGTGGTTATATTTCACAAATCCCCTGCTTATATAAGAGGCAACAACTCTTAGTAAAAAAACAGAAGAAATAACATTGGGAAAAAAAAAGTAAAGCAAAGGAAAGGGAAAAAAAAACAGAGGAAGCAAAGCAAGAAAAGAGAGTGCATAAGTTCAATGCCGTCATTCTGTCTAAATAATTACAATGACAGGGGGTTAGTGTAATTTCCCAAACATCAGGGGGTGATGTATTAAACCCAAACCTCAGGGGGATGTAAGTATAATTTACCCTATTTTTATTATTTGTTTTTTTTCTCTAATTTGCTTGCTTTCAATATGCATCCAGCATTCTTTTTGATAAGTAAAAGATAATTAATAAATAGAAAGCACCAACGGGATGCCTGCTAAAAAAAAACCTATGCTCTTCTATACTCCCATGTCGTCTACCAAACCCAAAATGTACTCAAACGAGGAGGTATCTACCCTTCCTGACACCAAAATACAAGAATCTTCACAGATTTACTCTTCATTAGAAGAAAAGGTGGAATGGTAAAGTATATTATTTGTGCTTGAAAAATCAGTTCAGTGACATTTTTTTAAATTATAACATTATTTTGAACCTATAATTGATATTTCGTCGAGGACGACTATAAATATTATCAACTGCTTCAGGTCGAACTTTGTTTACAATAATATACAATTTATTTTCAGATTCTTCTTTTTAAGCAGTACCCATGTTATGCAGAAGTTAAAATATTTGGTTGAATATGCATGTGTATATATTATTATCTCATCCTATGCTTCAAAATTCAGATTAGGACTTGATAAGAGTTTGAATTTCTAGAGCCTACACTATTTTGAGTAACACCTTCCTTTTATATTAAATTTATGCATGAAAAGTTTATCTTCTAAATAACAAGTTTGCATTTTAGGAAGTTTTTTTCCCACCATCAAGGAATTTAAACTTGGTTTCTCAATTCCATATTCTCTCTTTCCTGCTCAAATCCTTCAGCTATCATATGTTTTTTGCATGCTCACTAGCTACGAAGCATGGACACGGACACGGGCACACCAACACGTTAATTTTCAAAAAATGTAAGACACGACACGTGGGGGGACACACATAATATATAATTTTATATATTTATTATATGTCATATATATGAATATATCATTTTAAAATAATAAATAAATGCAATATAACACTAATTTTCATAAATATACATTATTTTTTTTATCATCATATTTTAAGTTATTTTGTTTAAACTTATAGTTAGTTTCGTGTGTTTAATCAATAGACACGTGTCTTTCAAGTGTCCAAAGAGTGTTTGAAGAGTGTCCAAGTCTAAATTCTTTTTTAAAAATTAGGACACGTTTGGATGAGTGTCGGGGACACATGTCAAAAAAGTTTCTAATGAGTGTCGGTGTCCGTGAACACGACATGGACACGCCACATTTTTAGAAGTGTCTGTGCTTCTTAGCTCACTAGGTATGCATTCTTCTATGAAGCATGGATACTTCTAAAAGGGAGACGTATCTGTAATCAGATACCGATTCTCCTTGAATACTCTCAGATACGTATCGGATACTTCTTAATTAATTTTGAAGTATTAGATACTTATTTTTAAAGTATTCAGATACTTCAAGTCACGTATTATTTGTTTTATGAAATTTATTGCATAGCATTATAATATACCTTAATTGTGAGGATAAATATAATAATATTTTTTCAATACTTTGCTTAGTTTTTTGATCAAAAGAACAAAGTGAGTTAAAAGTAATCGAACTTGTCAAATTGGTGTATTCTTATTGTATCATGCATGTCCCATATAATTATATAGAAAGTAAGTATTAACAAACGAATATAACAATAGCAAATTTTAATAAATAAAGGGTTAACCTAGGGTTTTGCGTGTTTTTTAAATCCCACCGTTTCAATTTTGACAAATTAAACTTTGGAGTTTCATCCATGTTTCAATGTGCCCCTCCGTTCATCTTCTTCCTTCAGCAGCACATAGAATTTTCATATTCAAACTCACTTATTGAAGCCCTTGTATCTTTCTCATTGTAACTTCATTTCGCTTTATTTTTGCCGCGTTGGATTCAACCCATGGCCTAGTTTTCATTCCATTCCTTATATGTCTTGTTCCAGCTCTTTTTGCATGCTGTTGGAGTTTCAAAAGTAAACTAAAAGTAAGATTTTTCTTCTCATTTTCGACTTTTCTTCGAGCCATCTTTCATACCCCATAACTTTCTCGATTTTTAATGGTTTTACTTTGTTTTTTTGCCAATCTTTTCACCTCACTTCCTACTTTGTCCTACGCTACCTCGCTTTCTTACTCCTCACCAAAATGGGTGGTTTCAGTATGCCGAAAGTAGCCCAAAAACCAACTTCGAAAATTCTAAAAACTTTTATTTCTTTTTCTTCCATCTTCCTTCTTCTTCATCTTCACCTATAACATGTTGTGAATGGTGGTTCTAGGTTTTGACAGAGTTGGGCGGCGGCGGTGGCAGTGGTGGTGGTGGTGGTGGTGGTGGCGGTAGTCCGGCGGCTGCGATGATGGTAGCAAAGCTCACAGTTAAAGGAGGTGATTATGGGGATGGTGATGGCATGGGTTAAAAGTGGTGGTGACGGAGTTCGATAGCAGAGGTGAGGTTGAGAGGTGGTGATGATGAAGCTTAGATGGTGGTGGGTTGGTGGGTTGATCGTTCACTTCGTCATCTACCACATGAACCACCAACTCACCACCATGTGAGCTTCATCATCACCACCTCTCAACCTCACCTCTGCCATCAAACTCCATCACCACCACTTTTAACCCGCGACATCACCATCCCTGTAATCACCTCCTTTAACTGTGAGCTTCGCTACCACTGTTGCCGCCGCCGCCGCCGCCGCCGCCGCCGCCATTGCCCAGCTCTGTCAATACCTAGAACCAACATTCACAACATGTTATAGGTGAAAAAGGAAGATGGAGGAGAAAGAAACAAAAGAGATAAGTTTTTGGAATTTTTGAAGTTGGTTTTTGGGTTACTTTCGGTATACTGAAACCACCCATTTCGTAGAGAAGTAAGAAAGCGAGGTAGTGTAGACGAAGTAGGAAGTGAGGTGAAGAGATTAGCAAGAGAACGGAGTAAAACCGTTAAGAATTGAGAAAGTTATGGAGTTTGAAAGATGGTTGGAAACGGGAAGAAAAATCTTATCAACTTTTGGAGCTTCGATGGCACACAAAAAGAGGTGGAACAAGGCATATGGGGAATGGAATGAAAACTAGGTCATAGGGTGAATCTAACAATGCAAAAATGAGACGAAACAGAGTTTTGATGAGGGAGATACAGGGGTTTCAACATGTGGATTTGAATATGAAAATTCCGTGTGTTGCTGAAGGAAGAAGATGGACAAAGGGGGCGCATTGAAACACGGATGAAAGGTTTAAAGGTTTGAAAAGGTTTGTTTTGGTCAGTATAAAGGTTTGAAAAGGCTTAAATTAATACTTAATTCTTAAATATTTTGCATTATAAAATTACAATGTGGTTTCTTAACATTCTTGAGCTCTTGTGTAACTCACTACTATTAATTTTAATTTTTTTTTTAATTTTTTTTTTTTTTACAAATGTATCCTAAGCTCTTGCCATACCCATATCCTATAAGTTTTGTTATATCGCCATATCTGTATCTGTGCTTCTTAGGCATTCTTTTGGCAACATGCTTATTATTTTTCTTTTTTCTCCCTCATGGTTTTGGTCGGTATAAAGGTTTGAAAAACAGTGCAAGCACTTATAAACTGATGAGGTCCACTGATTGGTTGAATTAGTTATGCTTGCAGTGGGGGATGTTCCAGTACTCTGCACTTATCACTTAATGCATGTCAATGCAAATTTAATGCTATGTTTGATTGGGAGATTTGAGAATGAATTTGGAAAAGTAAATGGAAAAGGTTGCTGAAATGTACACCTAGTTTCACACATCTTTTCCCTTTCCCTTTCCAAATCCACCCCCCCCCCCCCCCAAAAAAAAAACAAATCCCCAACCAAATATAGCATAAGTAGAGGTCTTCTTTTTCTTTTTTTGTATGGTAAGAATTTCAAAGTTGTGAATGTCATCTTTACTCGTTAAATGTCAGAAGGAAACCTATCATTTTCTTTTGTCCATGTGATTTCAGCCTTCAGGGCATCTATACCTTTCTTGTGATTGACGTCTAATGGATGGGATGGGTTCTGATCAGCTAGTTTGGTTAAAGTTAACGTTGTTGGTTTGATGATAGTTATAGTGAAGAAAACATATAATGTTAATTAGCAATAGATTTTGTTCAATATATATTTGGATCAAATCTACTACTTTGTTCTGTACAGTATATGTGATAGTATGGAGGATCCGTTTCTTTTACAGCTATTACTATTTTCTGATACATAATTTTTTTTTTTTCTGTCTATTTTCAGTGCCAAAGATGAGAAGGAAGTTGCTCTTTGTGTAAAAGAATTAAATGCCCCCAGCTTTCATCCCACAATGGTATCCATCTGGGTCACTGATTCTTTCGAGAGGAAGGACTTGGAGAGGGATCTTTTGGCTAAATTACTCATCGACCTTTCAAAACCTCAGGATGGCACGTTAAATCAAGATAATCTCATCAGAGGGTAAACAAAAAAGACTTTGTGTCTTAATGTAAGGTTGAATCTGTGTCTGACAATATTTCATTTTGTTCAGGTTTGAATCTGTTCTTGCTACTTTGGAGGATGCTGTAAATGATGCCCCGATGGCAGGTGAATTTCTCGGTCGTATCTTTGCAAAAGTCATACTAGAAAATGTGATTCCATTTCCAGAAATCGGACAATTGATATATGAAGGTGGGGAGGAGCAAGGCCGTCTTGTGGAGATAGGGCTTGCAGCTGAAGTTGTTGGAACGATCCTAGAGACGATTAAATCCGAGAAAGGAGACTCTCTCATGAATGAGATCCGCACGAGCCCTAGTTTGAAGCTCGAGAAATTCCGGCCGCCGGATCTGAAGCGATCATTGAGGTTAGATAAATTTATTTAGGACAGGGATGCTCATTTGTGGATCTGGGGTTTTTAGGAGAAAATTCATGTCTAGAAGTGCTTCTTAGAATACCACCTTTTCTTTTTTCTTTTTCAATTTGCAGAACTATTTTTGTTATCATTTTTCTTTTTTCTTTTATGGGGTGGGGTGGGTGGGGATTTATTATATATTGGGGTTGTCCTTTCATGTCTTAAATATTATTTCTTAAAAAAATAACTGCAAAAAGGTTCAATTGAGCATCCAAATTCCAGCTTCTTTTTACTTGGCCTTTTTACTTTATAACTTTTGATCCAATATTGGTTTCCATTATCATATGTTATCTGCAACAGAATTCCATCCCTTTTTCAGGCAGGCCAGTTTTAAGTTAACCAATGTGGGTATCATGTTGGCTAAGAGTAGGTGATTAGGATTTGCCTCTCCACCTAGCTGCTCAAAATACCTAGTAAATCGAAGAATTGATACATAGGTTAAGTTCTGGGTTTTAAAATCATCAACCTGATAGGATTGAGTTGGGTTTTGATTTAGCCTATGACCGAATTGAACTAGCCCGAGACCCGAACTAAACCCATGATATAGTCTCAGATTTGTGTCAAGAATTAGCGTGTGGTGGAGATTGATTGTGTAATCTCAACTACATATTGATATTTCTTAATAAATGTCTTGAAGTAAAATTTCTGAGTTTGTGGTATTATTGTGTATACATATTGTATAAAATTCTATATATGTTCACATTTAGGATTAATGAAAATTCATTTCTTATCTTCATGTAAATAACTCGTTAACATAAAATAGATAATTTATTTAAATATTTTTAAATTGGCTCATCATTAATTTTTTCATATTGGCTTATTCCCATAATCTACTTAACATGACATGATTATTTGTACTTATTGACTTGTATTAAATTTTAAATAATATTTTGTTTTTCTTTGTTTGTGTTATGTTAAAAAAAATGTTCAAAAAGATTTATTTATTTTAACGACCATACTACGTAGCTACCGCGGCTCGACACCAAAACGACGTCGTTTTGGTGTCCAATTTTTTTTTTTTCTTTTTTTCTGGTTTTTGTTTCAGTTTCAGAACGAAGAAGAAGAAGGAAGAAGAAGAGAAAGGAGGAGGAGGGAGGGGGAGGAGGGAGGGGAGGGGGCCATAAATCTGCTAGAGGAGGAGGCGGGGTGAGGCGGTGGCGGTGGTGCAACGATCGGCGAGGAGCAAACGTGCTGCGAGACGTCGGCGACGAGCAACGACGGGGCGACGAGCAGTGACGACCTCTCCTCCTCTGCGACGACCTCTCCTCTCTCTTTCTCCCTCTCTCCTCTTCCCTCTCTTTCTCCCTTTCTCCCTCTCCCTTCCTCCTAGCTTCTCCCTCTCCTCTCTCTTCTCCCTCTCTCTTTCTCCCTCTCTCCTCTCTCGAGCTAGTTTTCGAGCCAACTCTCTCGAGCTCTCAAACATTTCCGTTATTTTAATAATTTATTGTTGATTGATTCACTAATTTTTAACATAGTGGAACCATTGTTCAATCCTAACTAACCCAAGTTACATTGGGTTAGTTTGTTTAGATTTGGTTCCAACTCAAACCAAAATGACACGTGCACTCCTATATCCACCTGTGTGCGTGTATTGTCGTTCTTGTATTTTTTCCTTTTTGTTGTATGGAGTTTTTTTTTTTTTTTTTTTCTTAATGGAATGTCAATTCTTATAAGAGAAAATTAGTGATATCTCTCTCTAATTTTTAGTAGTAGTAGAGATTTAATATATATTTTTTTATTAGTTAAGGTCTTTTATAATATTATTAGTAAAATTTTAGCTCGTCATGGAGAAATTTCATCTCGTAACAGAGCTGAAATTTCTGTGACGATTTGAAATTTCTCTTTGCCAAAATTTCTATGTCGAAATCTCTGTGAAAATATTAAGGGATTCTAATTATTATAAAAGTATTGTATATCATTCATCTTATAAAATTTTAATATTAGGGACCTTAAAATAAAAACCTTTTGTTATAATATTCGTAATTTATTTTTTACAATTTATGAAAAAAATTGTTTAGAGTTAATAAGGTATTAAAGTAAAATGGATGTCAAAAATAATTTTATAGTGATTAAATTTAGGTATTAATTTTCTGATTTCATTTAATGTGTCATCCACGTGGATATGAGGTATAAATGATGAGACTTTTTAAATTAATGTATTAATAGATATCATATGATTTTTAAAATTTGGTAGTCAAATTTTGTCATTATAACATTATTGAGTACATTTGCAATAAGATACATACAAGGCTGCAATTAAAATGAGTTGTTCATGGCTCACACTTCTCAAATAGTTCGGCTCGTTTGTTAAATGAATAAATTTGAGCCAAATGTTTAGGCTCAGTTAGTAATTGAGTCTTGTTTGGGTAGATACAAATTTGATTCAAATAATCATATATTTCATTAATTGTTTTATTTCTTTATTTATGTTTAGTGTTCGCGTAAATTTACATATTTAATTGATAAAGTTTATTAATAGGGTGAATTACACTATTAATCCCTATAGTTTGGGACTTGTGTCACTTTGGTCCCTGACTTTTCAATTGTGACACATTTAACCATGAATTTTAAATCTTGTTCTAAATAAGGGCAATTGAAGATATCATTAGATTTTTTAAGCGTAAAATCATCAATTTGATAAAATATAAACTAATTTGACCAAAATAAATGTCAAACAAATATTTTTGAATTTTTAAAAATTATTTCTATCCACTAAAAATAAAATTATGTAAAATTGATAAATTTTTTAAACATTTATTTATTTTTTTTACCAAATTAATTTTTATTATGTGTTTGGATGATAATCATGTAAAATTAATTTTAAATAATTAATCATGTAATTTTTATTAATTTTTATCAATTTTACATAATTTTATCATTGGTGGATAAAAATAATTTTTAAAAAATGAAAAATATTTTTTTGACATTTATTTTTGTTAAATTAGTTTATATTTTATTAAATTGACGATTTTGTCCTTGAAATTAAACAATGGTATCTTCAATTGTCCTTATTTGAAACAAGATTCAAAATTCATGGTCAAATGTGTCACAACTGAAAAGTCATGGACCAAAGTGACACAAGTCCCAAACTATAGGGATTATTTATGTAATTTGCCCTTATTAATAAGATGAGATTTTTCATAATTTGTTCATTTTGTTTTTTTTTTTAATGTGCATATTAATTTTAGTTCAATCATTTTTTGTTTTCAAGACCAAGCTTGAACTCAATTCATTTATGTAATTAAGTTGACCAGAGTTCTTCAAAGGAAAAGAAAATGGAAAAAAAAAAAAAAAAAAAAACAACTTTTCTCCCTCAAACAATTGGATTTGTGTCACTTTAATTCTTGAACTATTGATTTAAATAATTTTATTGTCATTAGTTCATTTTACTCAAAATTGTCAATAAAGTCTAAATTTTTGGCAAAATATCACATTTATTAGCAAATAAAAATATCTGTGTACATAATTTGATACAGTGGTTGTATTTTATTAATATTTCAAAATAATTAATTGTGTTTTGGAGTTCAAATTTAGATATTTGTCTCTTTATCTATTTCCATACCATGGGACAAAGTAAATTAAAATACTCAATTATTCACAGATGTATTATGGTATACATCTCTTAAAAGATATATATATCATATATACTATTGTTATACATTTTTTATATTACATGTTACGTATTTTTGTGGTAAATGTTACTACTTATTTTTTTTTGGTAGAGTTATGACAATTTGTAGTTAAAAAATAAAGTTATACATTTTTTTGATAATGTTACACATTTTTTGGGTAGAGGATGTTTGAATAAAAAAATGTGTAACATTTTCATGAAATGCATAATTTCATTTCTGAATAACAAATTATTGTAACTTTACCAAAAAAAATCACGTAATATATACCACAAAAATATATAATATGCACATGTTTACCATAAAATTTTCCAACTATGTATGTATGTGCAAGCTACATGTGTTTGCTAGGATTGGATTAGAAGGATTACAAATCTCTATACTGTGATAATACACTTGGGGATTTGAATCGAAAAAAAAAAAAAAAGATAATACACTTAGGGAGTGGTTTGGCAACGTTTACAGTTTTTATTTTTTATTTACAAAATGTTAAACATGTTTATATTTATTTTAGATAAAAACAAAAGTAAAAAGCATGTTTGGTGCACAAGTATTTTAAAAATAAGTGAATGAGGCTGTGGGAAGTGATTGTCAACGGTTGGATGGTGGTCGGAGGTTATTGGGCATGGGAGGTAGTGGTCGAAATTTTTGACATCGGTAAAAGGCAATTGGGAATGGCAAGAAGAGGTTACTAGCTACAAGAATTGTTGTTGGAGCACTTTGCTTGACCTGATCGTTGTGCCAAGGGCGGGTGATGCGTTGAGCAACTATGACTTTCATTTGCCAAGCCCTTGACAGTAGGCTATATAAGAGGCTAGATACTTATGTTTGAAAGTGATTGTTAATGTTCAGAAATGGTGGTCGGTTGGCCGCCTAAAGTGATTTTGAAGAAAAGCTGTGGCCAAATGTAGTTATCGCCAGTGAAAGGTGGTTGGTGGCAATGACAGGTGGTTAGCAGTTGAGAGAGGTGGCCAAAAGTGGCCGCCTAAAGTGGTTTTCAAGAAAAGGTGGTGGCCAAAAGTAGTTATTGCTAGTGAGAAGTAGTTGGTGGCGATGGTAGGTGGTAAGCAGTTGAGAGAGGTGGTGTCGAAAGTGATTGATGAAGGAGGTCATATTAGGGGTGGGGCGAGAGTGGGACGGGCCGAGGTGGGATAATTTGGTTTCTTTAAAAATAAAAAAATTAATAAAAATTAAAGATAATATAATATATTATATATAATAATTTATAATTAACGAGTTAAAAGATGTAATATGATAAATAAATGATCAAAATGAATATTAAGTATAATATTTTAATATTTTAGTTTTATTATATTAAAAAAATAAATTACATGCATATTATATATATAAATATATTTAATAAACAAAATTGAGGCAATGACGGGGTAGATCTGGCCCGACAAGCAACGAGTTGTAGTCGGAGAAAGAAGAAGAAATGAAAATAAAAATTAAACAGAAAGCGAAACCAACTTTTACAATTTTTTAAAAAATGAATTAGTTTTTGTTTACAGTTTTTAAAAATTCTATAAATATAAATAGAAAATAGTAAATATAGTTTTAAAATATCATATGATATTTGTTATATATCAGGAATCACAAAATAAATGAGGTGGATTGTTTCTTGTCTCTCAACTACCTAACGGTTGCAACTCAAAGTTGTACCAAGACAGAGTTTGAATTGCATCCCATCACAAAATGATGAGTTGCACCCTTTTATATTTGTGTAATTTATTTATTTATTTATTTTCTATCCCACTGTTGAGTGATTTTCCCTTAATTTAAAGCACTATGTGGATAAATACCACATGATACTCTAAAAATACTGAATAATTACCCCTTCTAAAAAAACTTTTTCTCTTTTTGGGTAAATTTGGTGTTTGAGACATATCGATACTGTTTGGTGTAACTTACTGTAAGTTAAAAGTCAATAATCCAAAAATAGAAGTTAATGACACCTATTCTTATTAATCAATTTTTATTAAATTATTTCTGCCTAATAAATTATAAGCAAAAATAATACTAAACAATCTGATATAAACTCTCAAAATAAAATAAATTATAGTCAGCTCAAATAAGCGACTGCACCATACAAATACTGTTGTATACCATTTTAATAGTAAGACAACGCAATGCAACTATTTTGTCTCTTATTTTTTAAATAAAATAGTCATGTATCCTTCTTAAAGTATTTGGCTTGGTCTCAATTAACATGTTAGAGTAAAGGAAAATGTTTTGTAACACTAAAATGCTTGGCACTAATGCCCCTAATTTCCAAAACTGGTAACTTTTCTATTTTTTTTTTTTTTGCCTTAAAGGGAATTTCGGGGCATTAGTGCCCTGTTTTTCGAGCTACATATCAAGCTCCTAGAGTAAATTATCAATATGTTTTAATAGTTTGACTTAATTTCATTGAGTCTTATTAAAAATTAGTTTTAGTTAAATCGTGGCTAAAAATAATCTTTTGTGACGATTTTTTGCACGTCACTAAAAATTGATAATTAATGACTTTTTTTGTCACAATTTTTATAAATTATTGCTAAAATTTACAATTATAGACTTTTTTGGTGACGAATTTTTAAAACTATCGCTAAAAGTTAAAAATTAGTGATGATTGTTTTAAACTGTCGCTAAAACTTATAATTAATGTAATTTTTTGTGACAAGTTTTAAATTGTTGCTGAAAATTAACAATTAATGACTTTTTTAAATAATATCGGATGAAAAATGTCATTAATTATGATAAAACATGTTGAACAATAAATTCACCTATCAAAACCTACACCTAAGTCTCCTTTAATGTTAGGAATACTCACCTAGCAATCCAATGAGTGATTTTACTTGTACTACTAGTGTATCTCTTTACACCCGTTATCTCATTACACCACTAAAAAAAATGTGATTCTCATTACACCTATTATACTACCAAAAGTAATCCTAAACTAAAAACTGTTCAAAACCCTTTCAGTTTTATCTCTTGACACAGATAACTTTTGGTAATACAATGTTAAAGAATTTGAATTACTCCTATTTCGTGTTACCAAATAAATAAATTTTTTCCGGTCATTTGTTGCCGTTTGATTGGATGATTTTACTTTATTTTAACAAGAAATTAGTTGTAACCCATTTGTGATGTGTCTGTTCAGTGATACATTGTTATACAAACTAAATTACTCTAATGTCATGTTGCCGAATTAAAATACATTTATTTAGCCACCTATCACTTTACGTGCGTTGTAGATTGTCTTAATTATTGTCGCATTAAACACATCCATTTGTTTCAATGTAATCAATATCTCTTTTGGTCGCACCATACTCTTTAACATGTCAACTAATAAGGATGTTTCCTCAAATAATCTACTAGCAATTGAGTACTTTTCAAAATGTTCAGCAGCCAGATGATTGTACTTGCATTGCTGCAATAAATAGAAGCATAATCTTTTCAAGCAAAAAACAAAAAATTAAAAAACAAAAAAATGAAACTGAAAATACACTGTAATGAGTATCCAAACAAATTAAAAATGTTCGATCTTGGGTTATCGGAAATATATCTTTTATTCGGCAGTGAGTTCCTAGACATATTTTTTGTTTAACAATGTGATTATGAACTATTATATTTTGTTCGATTTTGACGCATCAAACAAAAGTCGAAGAACTCTCTCAAAAAATGAAACGACATTTCTTCATCCATTGCTTTCTTCTATGATTAAAATATTATAATTCTCACTTTTTGAAAAGAAATGTATAGCAAAGAAAAAAAACTAAGAAGGGAAGAAGAGCAAAGGAATTGAAGAGTAATGGATGTAAGGAGTAATAAAATATATTTAATTTTAGTCTTTTGTCCTTCAAAATACTTTCACATTAAAATATATATATATACGTATATATCTTATATAAAGGGTGTAAAGAGATAAACTAGTGATTTAAGTAGAATCACTCCAATCCAATCTTATGTTTTGGAGTAGGGCTGTCAATGGATCGGATTTAATCCGAATCCGACCCGAATCCGATCCGATAATCCGAATCCGTTTATAAAAAATCCGATCCGATAATCCGATTATCCGAATCCGTTTAATCCGTTTATTAAACGGATTGAATATGCAAAAATCCGACCGATCCTAATCCGACATCCGATCCGATTATTCTCAATTTGAATAAAAAAACACAAAATGAAAATAAAAAAATAAAAAAAATCAAATTATATAAAATTGTAGCTCAATAAATAAATAAATGGATCGGATCGGATTATCGGATCGGATATCCGAAATCATCGGATTCGGATTCGGATATCTATAATCGGATATAGACTTAAACGGATTCGGATCGGATTCGGATTTGTCTTAATCGGATCGGATTCGGATTTTGACAGATCCGATCCGAATCCGATCCATTTACAGGCCTATTTTGGAGGACTGAATTGGATAATCTATCAAAAAGAAGAATAAATAAATGGCCTTTTTGTATTAGTTTTCCTTCCCTCCATTGAATTGAAATCAACCCTCATATAAAGACAAGCTCAACAACAAAATTCTTGCAACAAATTTGACCAATAAGTTCTATTAAAATATAGGGTAAATTACACTGACATCCCTTGAGATTTATGTTTATTACAGTTTCTTCCTTTATATTTGGAAAATTACACTGAACCCCCTGTTAATTTAATTATATGTATGATGATCATTACGATGAGGAGGGGAACTGTTATGAAACTTTAAACCTCAGCGGTAGGGATGTAATTTTCAAAAGGTGAGGAAAAAAACTGTAATAAATATAAACTTGAAGGGGTGTTAATGTGATTTACCCTAAAATATATATATATAACAAATCAATTTCACAAAACATTCAATTTGAGAAAAATAACAATAAATTCTCGCAAATTCATGCAATCTTAAGGTTAAAAAACACCCAACTCTTCCTCAATTTACACAAATCCTCGTGTAATTCCAAAATTTAAGGGTCAAATTTTAGGACTTCTTATCAATAAAAGAAGAAATAGAGAAAGAAAGGTGCCTATTATGTGAATGTGTATATATATTTGTGCATGTATGTAATCAATGTTTGCTCAATTGGATGGTAGGAGGGGGAGAAGAGAAGAAAGAGGCGGTGGAGGATGAAGAGGTAGTAGAAGAGAAGCAGTGGCGGCCAGAGTTGCAGGACATGAAAGAGAAGAGGGGTGGGCCAAAGGTGACAATGACCGAGCTGAATGAGAGACGATAAACAGGATAAAATCAAGATCATAGATACCACCCTCAGATTGAGTTATCGCAAGTCTAAGGGATTGAAATCACTGTTGAGATTTGCAATCGTATTTCAGCCTAATCACAGCACACCACTTGGCTCTCTATTCTAGTCAAGCAAAATTTCCTAAACCAGGCTTCAACAATAATAGGATGAAAATGCCAGACTCAGTCTCTCTTCACATCATCTAGTTGTTTTTCCAAGGAATAGAAATTTCAGAATAATGCTGCAAATTCTAAAAATTCGAATTTCATGTACAACACCACATAATAATCACAATAATATATTTCCGATTGAGAAAACCCCTCTCAAAATATTATTTACTATTTCTATAATCATGAATTGAATCAAATATGTTTTCCACAACACGTGAAGAAATCCATCACCCCCCAAACCCACACAAACACAGAGAAAAGGAATAAAAGAAAGCACCATCCCGATATATATGTATATATAAAAACTGATCTGTAATTACAGACAATCCCAAATGCCACTATGCCGAAGTCACAATGAGAATGGCTTTGTATACACATCGAATGCCTGGCACGCCGTTAACTGTGGCTCCTGTTAGAAAATGAAACGAAGCTGATCATCAGAAACTTTCCAGTGCATGGCATAAAATTCAATATCGATATGTCATTGAAATGCATGTGCGCCAAAGAAGCAGAGACATTTCTAAGAAGGTAATTGTTACACAAACTTGGGTAAAACTCAACCCCAAAAGCTAGTTGTTGAGGTGAGGATGCCATCAACGCTTATATACTTCACATACCTAGGAGATGTGAAACTTCACTTCACAGTAACATGTCGTGACTGACATGACATGGCACTTTTTTAATAGTCAAACATACTTAAAACACATTACAAGTTCGAATAAAATAACTTGAAATCTAATAATAAAACAAAAACAATGTAAATTTAGACATATTCTCCTCATTTATAATTTAAAATTTATTTTTTACTTTTGAACTTGGTATCCAATGATAAATATATATATATATAAATTTATACATATTCTCCTCATTTATTCTTTAAAATTTATCTTTTACTTGAATATTCATATATATGACGTAATAATTATTTATTCTTATATATGGTATATAACAAATACATAAAATAATATGTTTTGAATGTGCCCCCCATGTATCATGTCATGCATTTTTGACAATTTTCGTGTTGATGTGCTCATGTCGTGTCACATATCCTTGCCTGTGATTCTTAGATGTGTGATCATGCAAATTTGCACTTGCAATTGAAAATTCCTTGTTCGTTATCCTCAATAGTTTCCAGGGGAAACTAAATAGTTTTCAGGGGGGAACTATTCCAACATATTTATTGTCAAGGAAAATTGAATGAACCATTACCAATTCACATCCATTAACTTGGGCGACATGAACCAAACCAGCAAACCCATAATTTACTAAGGCATATTACGTTAATTAAGTCAACTTCACATAACAATTCCCAAACAAAAAATGCACATGAACATCACCTTTTTCCTTCTTTTCCCAATTCCATATATTTTTTAGATGAATACTTCCTCTAAATGTAGTTTCCCTATCTTATGTTGATCATCTGCATGACGGTTTTGTACGCAAGTGTGCATCTCAAAAATTATCTGCGCATGTATAACTAAATGTACTTGTCTAGAACTAAAAGGTGTTTTCAGGTAACATATATGTTATTTTTTTATTTATTTTGTATAAGTCAAGATCATGAATCATTTTGGTAAAAATAATGAATCGTAAATTGTATTGAATTGTGAATTTAAGTTTCACTTTATTTACCAAAATATATATAATTTTACATATGCATATACAATTTAAAAATACACCCATAGTATTTAAAAAGAAATACATATCAATATAACTAAATTATATTTATGTACATAAATATAAAATCACGCATGTCAATATAATAATTGATCTCTTTTTTTATTTTGCGAAAACCAAGTTATTTCATGCATTATGCAAATAGAATTAAATTGCAATGAATCGTATGATTCACTCAACTTAAGATTTAACAACACGATTTGAATTGTTTTGGTTGAAACTTGTATCAAATAGTAAATCATAAGATTCCAACAACCATGGTTCGAAACAATATATATTATTTTTTACTCTAGAATCCCATATTCAGCTGCCCTCATCCATGACTGAGAACAACTCCAGTTCCCCATTTCTCCACAAGTTCAGTTCCCAATCACACCACACCCAGCAGAGGACTAAGAGGAAGGCCATTCTTCCACGCAGGCATGCATGCAAACTCAAAGAAACCCACACCGCCAGAACAACCTCAAGAACAAAGCAAAGCAACAAGCTAATTTATGAAATGACTAGCGTTGGCCTCCATCAAGGGAATTCAACATGACAAAAATTGAGGGGGGCCTACGGTGAGTAGGCCCCCATATCCATGCTTCATGATGGATTGGGGCTAAGACAGTACCCAAATAAAGTTCATGATAAATAATTAAAACACAGAAAATACCTGTCTCAAGCCACCACCACTGACACTGCCTCCTGTCAAAAGCATGGTGAGAAGGGATGTTGCCACGCCACCTCCAACGTCATTCCCCACACTTCGGATAGCAGTACGCATAGAATTCAGAACGCTTCCATATGTTGTCGCATGCCCACGCTCAATGGCTTGAATGAAACAGAAAGTCATTGCACCTGTTGAAGTGATTTTAGAAAGAGCCTGTTCCCATAAAAACATTAGCTCGAATCTTTTCCTTTGTCTGAGTAAATAAATGCCTTTGGCAATGCAAATATTAAGGAGGGTCTAATCAAGTTGACTGAAACTTACAGCTGTATCAGCAGAGGTTTGATCATCATCACAACCACTGAAGGAAATGACTTCACCGCCATTCGTTCCTTTCCATACACCTGATCGAGGGCGATGGTCCTCCCATACATACTGGCCCATCCTATTTTTGAAGAATGAAAGAAATATAATTATAATTGCAAACTTACCAAAAAAACATAATTGACACTAGATAGTTATTATTAGCAGCCGTGAGATGGCAAAATAGGACTCATGCACCAAACCCCAAATATTTGGAGTAAGACTTTGTTGGGTTGTGTGGAAAACTTGTCGCAGCTATGAACTCTTTGAAATAAAGATCACTGTTGGTATGAAAATTTTGAAAAACTTGTCCACGAAAGATGTATGAATGATTCTAAATATAGGGAGAGCACAATGTGTTCCAAAAAATTAACCTTGACTGAATAGTTTTGAGTTTAAACATGATTTGTTTTAGGAAAGGATAATTTGGGAATCTACATAAATAATTTAGATTTATATTATGTTGGTTATATTAGTGAATGAGCCAAAATTATTGAAATTTGAAACTACATAGCCAAAACTATGAGTTTATAATTTTCCCGTCCCTGTGTCTCATACTGCCTTTGATTTTGTAACAATAGGCCAAATGCTACTAGCCATAATAATAAGCATGATGTACATACAGTTCCCTGTGACGGGTACTAATTGTTGCAGAACTTGATTAAAAAGGAAAAAGGTGAAAAACAAAGACCAAAAACCAAAAACCCTTTGAGATCTATCATAATCACAGGTTAGAAATCTCTTCAAGCCTTTGGTGGTTCTGGTTACAATCTCTGACTGAAAACAAAAATTCCCTTTGCTCCAATTTCTGGCTGATTTTTCGACCCTAAAATGAGCCAGAGTAAATGTCTACTTTGAAAAATCAAGGCATACAAGTTTGCAGCATTGCCACAAGATCCTCTCTAATTGAGTGTGAATGCATCAAACAGTGTCAATAGAGGGGTAAATCTGGAAATTCATACTACTAGCTGAATGGGAATGCACTGAATGCTTCTCTCCTTAAAAAGCTGCGGTTTCTAAGGTGAAAAATCAAATTATGATGGAGTGACAAGATAGAAAAATATTACAATTCAAACTATGAACATTGTAATATAAACCCACCTGTTCATTCTGCAAAGGAATGGTAAATCTAATACAGTGCCGCTGTGGCAAGCATCTATTATTGCATGAAGCTTAACACCATAAGGAAGAGGCCTAACAATTGTTGCATTGATTTCATCATCGACAATCATACCCTGAGTTTCGAAGTCCAGGGGACACAAAGTTTCATCATAACCATCAACTTCATCACCACTAATGTTCCTTTGCCGTGAACCATGACCAGAATAGTGAAACAGAAGGGAGTCACCTGGTTGGCAGCCTTGCACGAGCCAATATAATGCCATCCGTATATTTTGTTTAGTTGGAATTCTGTATGGATCAGTTTCTTCCTCTGCATTTCAAAATCCATGAAAAAGTATAGCATATGTTTAGGACAAAAGGGAATAAACCATGCCTATGAAATATATCACTCTTCAAGGACATAAACTTATCATAAGTAAACCTTGTAGCATAAAGCGTAAAGGTATTTGAAAAATCTTTATTGGTGAGAAAAAGGAAATGAAAAATTTCAATGGAAAACATTTATTGAAACTTGACCGTAACTTGATTCAGCAAGAAATTTGGTTCACAGTAATTTGGTTGCTAGGAAAGTATAGGAAATAAACTAGGAATTTTATAAACAAGTAATTAAACCCAATACATTAGTAAGATTAAAATGGGTACTTTTTTCCAGTTTTCCTCCTTCACACCCAAATAAAACTCTCAGTCCAAGCGATGTAAAAAGGAAAATTGGAGAATCACATAACAAGTTGTCAGGTTGAAGAGATACAGTACAACTTCACCCCCAAACACTTAAAGAAATTATTCAAGTATCTCCCCTCAAGACCAGCAGTGTTAAGCAACAAGATAGAAACTACCGACAATGATTTCAGGTTTTGACCTATTAACTGGATATCCAAAAGATGTAATCTTCCGGGTTATCTAAAGTTGCATTTCACTTCAATTTATAAGCCTCATACAGAACCCCAATTGAAAACGTCCATTTAAAAATGTCTACTCTAACAAAGCTTAGAAAGAATAAAGTCAGAGGCCATAAATGACACCACCAAGCAACATAGTTTTCAAGACCCAACATCATTTCATTTATCTTTTAATTTTCATCAAGTCGTTCTTCAATTTCCAATTGTCATTTCAACTTTCAATTAGTGTTAAGTTAGTTCATTGTACTTCAATAATCAATTACTTTGAATGCAATTCCCTTTCCTTCTATTTACAGTGTTTGTCCATGTTCCTTTTTCATTTCAACGCCTAAGAAATTTTAAGGCCTTTTCATTGAGACCAGCAAAGAACCAACGACCACACTCAATCTACTAATTTAGAAGTCAATTTTCAATCACGTTAGACTACACTCAGCCCTGTCACATCCAAGTGCTCAGATCCGACGAGCCTCATGCGAAACACAATCATAATATCCAAAGTTATATTCTTTTCTCCTCTTCGTCAATATTTAAGGCCCAAATTGCTCCATTTCTTTTTCCTTTTTCCAATATTCTTTCTGAGATTCCAGCATCATTATATGTGCCTCACAATAATGAATCTTCCAAATTCCTATTCGAAAATTTGTCTCCTAGAATATAAATCAACAATCGCATTCAAACATATCTATAGTGACATAATAAAAAAAAATGTCCTGAAGTTCAAATTTTCCATCTAAGAATCTTGAATTGAATGTCAATCAACATCAAAACATTCAAAACTCATGCAAAACAACTTTTTAGATAAAGATTGAAAAATAAAATAAAAAATTGCTAACAGAACCAAACAAAAAGTTGCAGAATTTTTTTATCCAAATCTCCAAATTACAAGAACACATCTATAAAGGAATAGAATTGAACCGAGAGAGAGAGAGAGAGAGAGAGAGAGAGAGAGAGAGAGAGAGAGAATCGTACCGGTGAGCATGAGAACGGAAGCCTCGGGGAATTGAAACTTGTTGATCAAGAGAAATTTCATACACTTGGCGTCGTTTATACAACCCTTGAGTTCGTGCCTCGAGTATTTATACGATATCCCACAGATCACGGCCTTCTTCCTCCCGTGCGCCGATGGCGGAGGACCCGGCGGCGCGTGGTTGTACGGAGACGGCGGCGGAGGATGGGAGGGCAACTCCGACGGCGGCGGAAACTCCGACGACGGCGGCGGCGGAGTGGTGCGGGGATCGGCGAGGTGAGTGATGGCTTGGCAAATAGCGCAGCGAATCGATCTGGCACCTGGAGGCAGCTGCAGAGGGGTATGGCAGTGAGAGCAGTTGACGAGCATGAACATGGCGGATGGTAATTTTGGAGAATTCAAGGGAATATGGAGGGTAAAATTGGAATGTTGAAGATATTTATTGGGAGAGGGGCTTTACCGGAGTGTTCCAACTTTCATCATCAATATAAGCGGATGAGAGAGAGAGAGAGAGACAGAGAGAGAGAGAGTCCGTTGAGGGCGGGACATGGATGTATCATAATTTTTATTATAAGTATTAAAATATTAAATCATAGATATTTTTGTGATTGTGTAAATATTATTTTTAAAAACACCTTAATGTGTAATTTTTTAAAGAAAATCTCAATTCATAATTTATTTTGTTCGATTATAAATTTTTAAATAAAAAATAAATGTTTGGACATAAATTGTTAACAAAAATAAAATTTTCAAATATATATTTGGTTTCATTGTTTATGTTCAAATAATTTATTTTTTTTGTTCATAAGTTTATATTTGAACATTTGACTTTTATTTGGAAGTTTATCTCTAAACAATATAAATGGCGTTGCAGACACTTCATTTTTTACTACCCGTAAGATTTAGGGGCCTGGTCTAGCACACTCGATGATGAAAACTACATTGTGTGATTCGAGTTCTCGGTAGGAAAATCCAAGGTCAAGCCCCGAAATAATCCCAAAACCTTCCTACTTGTCTCATTCTTACCTCAAAGGTTCACTTTTTACCATTGCGCCACCTTATATTGAGTTTGAAACAAGGGAGTGGGGCAGCACATTAGGGCCCGGCCGTGCCCCATTGGGAGCCGATCGTGCCTCAATGGCGATACACACTATTCTGGACAAGAGCTCGCCAGCTATTATTTTTTAAAGATATTTTTGACTTGTTTTGCTCAAATTCTATAAAAATGTGGTTATACTTTTGTTTGGAGGGTTGAAAATTTTTCAAAAGAACATATACACACAAGAGAGAGCTCCTACTTCCTATACAAGTCACATTTGAGCCAACCTATCTCTCTTGATCAATATCCATACACCATATATCACCTTAGATCATAACCTTAGAACTTTGGTTGAAGCTTGAGCATCACAATTCAAACTTGAGAGTGTGCTTGAACCAAGTTTGTGTTACAAACAAGAGCTTACTTCTTTGAAAGGTATAAGCTTACCATCTTCTCTTTTGCTTCTTGTTCTATCTTTTGTTATCTACTTCTTGTGTTTTTATGCTGTCTTGAATCCCTTTTAAGTGTTTAAACTTGGGTTTGGATAGCTACCAAAGGGTAGAGAAAGTTAACACCTTCTCTTGCACCTTATTTCATAGCTTAAGCCCTTGTTTTTACACTTTCTTCTTTGCCTTTTAAATTGATTTTCAAAGCTTGGAAGAGGCTAAAAAAATATGGTTTGAAGTCTCAAAAATGGAGAGATTAGCGACCTCTCCTTGTTTTTGGTTCACTAGCTTTGCTTTGCCTTATTCTTGCCTACCATTTTATGCTCTCTAACATGATTTTCGGTCACTGTTTTTAGCATATTAGGGGCTGTTTTAGAGTTGTTGTAATTTGTTTAATTAGTATATGCATGAATATCAAAGCTTGTTGTATTGTAAGTCTTCACATCTAGCTTGTTATGTTATGTTATGCATGTTTTGGTAGCTTTTCTATGATTAATTAAGAATCAATCTCGCAATCACTACAACAAAAAGCAGATTTCACGACTAAAACTGGAGTTTCCGTCGCTGAAAGTAGTAGAATTGGCGACTAAAATGGAATTAGTCACCAAAATTGATCACTTTGCCGACTAAAAGAGTTTAATCGCCGAATATAAAGGTTTTAGCAACTAAAAGTCAGTTTAGTCGCCGAATATAGGGGTTTCAGTGACTAAAGGTTTTTTAGTAGCCAAAAGTGATAGTTTTTGGCGACTAAAAAACAGTTTGGTCGCCGATTCTACGTGTTTTGGCGACTAAAAATAGTTTGGTCGCTGAAAGTGAAGCTTTTTGGCTGCTAAAAAAAAATTAGTAGCTAAAAATTGTCAATTGGCGACTAAAATTCAGTTTAGTAGCCAAAAGGGGATGTTTTTGGCGACTAAAAATAGGTTTAGTCGCCAAAACTGGTTATTTTTAGGCAAGAATGAATTTTTATAGCGACTAAAAACTAATTAGTAGCCAAAACTATACAATTGGCGACTAAAAAATAGATTTAGTCGCCAAAAGTGATCTAATTTTTTTTTAGTAAATAATTTATTTTTTACATAAATTATATTGAATAAAAATAATTATTTTTATATATAGTTTTGTATTAATATCGGTCAAAGTAATATATAAATAATATATGTTGCATTTATATTCATGTGATGTTGTAGTGACATAGTGGAGAGAGTGTGTTGGTAAAGGTTTGGAATGTGGGATGGGTCGGTGGTTCGAATCTTGGGAACAGCAGAGGGTAAATTTTTTTTTTTTTTTTTTTTTTTCTGAAATATGCTTTTGGCGACTAAAAACAGTGGTCGCCAAAAGATTGACTATTGGCGACGAAAAGCTTAGTCGGCAAATGTATAAATAAAAAAAAAATAATTCACTATTGGCGACTAAAAGATTAGTCGCTAAATGTATAATTTTCAAAAATGTAATTGACTATTGGCGACAAATGCTTTGGTCGCTGAAGACTAAAACTTTGCCGACTAAAACTTTTTTTGGTCGCCAATACCTCCGCCGACCATCTATTCGCGACAAAACTGATGACTAAAATATTTAGTCGGGGAAAGTGAAAAGTCGACTTTTGGCGACTAAAAAAGGACTTTTGGCAACTAAAAATTTAGTCGCAAAAGGTGTTTTTTCTTGTAGTGAATCATGTCTGCAATCTCTCTCATTTCTTATTTTCTTCTTGTTTGAGAGTTATTTTAGCCGGTTGATGGTTATTCAAAATATGAGCTAGAGACCTATGCTCAATAGCTTAATTTCTACACAGGTTCATCGTCAAATGCGTGGTCTCTCCTTTATATTTACGAGTACCTCTCGCTTGACGTTCTTCTCATTTAGCAGACTTAACCATCACCTTGGACAAATGGATTAAAGAATGGATAAGACTAATGAAATTAGCTTAAAATTGGATCAACCTACATAAAGAAAATGAAGGTCACTTGGGCCCTGTCAGACGTTATGCCGAGTCTATTGTGTCAAGAGTCGTCGCACATTAATTCATGGTGTTTTGATGACCCTTGAAGCATCTCTACTTCCCATTTTGAGCTCACACTATGAAAAATGAGAGGGGTTGGTGTTGATTCATTGCATTCATTGATTTTTTTCTAAATCGTAGCGGAAATCATTAAGCAAACAACTTGCTCATTGATGGTTTCAGAAACAATTTCATCATTCTCTTGAGGCTTTCCATGACAGAGAAGTGTAAGAGGGACAAACAGGGCTCAGAAAACTCTATCTGCACTGTTTTCACCTCAAAACACAAAAATAGAGTTTTGCACGAAATTAAGGCACGGCCGGCCCTATTTGGGCCCATCCGGGCTTCATTGGGGGCTGGTCAGGCCCCAATGTTTAGTAAACAGAGTGTTTTGTAGAAAACAGAGGACAGTGGCTAAAGGTGAAACAAGGAAAATTCCAAGGAAGACAGACAGAGTTGCTTCTGAAAACCGTCACATGCATGTCGTCCTTGTGCTTTTTGGTTCTATCAGATGTTATAAATTAATGCTTTCATTATTGTTATAATTAAAATATAATTAGCATTA
The DNA here is from genome assembly GCA_025200525.1 of Camellia lanceoleosa. Classification (NCBI taxonomy): domain Eukaryota; kingdom Viridiplantae; phylum Streptophyta; class Magnoliopsida; order Ericales; family Theaceae; genus Camellia; species Camellia lanceoleosa. The sequence goes on along the minus strand of CM045763.1, from coordinate 129,223,857 downwards.
TTGTAATGATTATGAATGTTCATTATTGATTAACATAGATAGATAGTTTTATTGTTCATTCTTATTGTAATAAATTAGATAGTTAGCTTAATGCTTATTATTAGTCTTTGTTGTAATAACTTAGCTAATTAGTTGTTTATTCATTCATTTGGTTTTATAATAGTTGGTTTAATTTGGACAATTAGACATTCATTCTGATCGTCTTGCATAAGGGCAAATATGTAATAACATGTATGTCCTCCAATCCCCATTCCTTTCTCCTTTTTATTTACCTGCATTTAATGGTAGTGTAGGGCATCATATTTCTTAACATTTCTCATATTCGCATGCACTCGTCTCACATGCATTTGGGTTCGGCTTATCATACTAACCAATGTCAATTTCACTTTCATTGTTTGAATACATGATTTATCACATGTCTTGGAATTAGATCATATACCATGCTCATAGCTGAGCCCATAAAAGTGGCATAAATGTGTGCGTTGCATTAGTCACGTTGTATGGTTTAGGAACATGTATGTTTTCTAATCAGTTTTCTCTATTTGACTTGCCTTGGAGTACTAGGTGAGCACTTATTGTTTTAGCATATCACATTGAATGTTTGTGTTGCCATATCAAGCATAATTTCCGTGAGGCTAAGTGCTTAAGTGATATACTTGTTTGAATGCATGTGGATGAAGGCTAATTGATAAAATTGAGATCAATTGATAAATGTACATACAAGTTCAATTTTTTTTCAAGTGACGAGTATCAAAAATAATTTTCAAACAAACATGAAATCAAAGCATTCCAAATTTTGCAAATTAGTCTATACTTCTGTGAAACACATAGTAATATTACTCTAATAATCAGAATAAGAGTATATAATATAAATAAGAATCACATCATGATTAATAGATGCTAATCTTCGATCGAGCGAGTAGGGTGCTCAATTCATGACCTCCCCTCTCGTACCTAAGTTCTCGAGCTGAGACACTTTGGTGATGACGGATAAGTGGCTTTTGACATGAGTCACGGGTTTCCTAAATTTCGCAAAAATATTTAGATGGCGACTCTGAAATCTGGTAATGCAGTCCATTTTTGACATTTTTGATTCAAATTGATTTTCCAAAAGAATTGCTGAATTTGGACTCTTTTTGTGTTTTCATTGTTTCACATTGCACTTGTGAAATTAGATTTAGCACTACGGGAGTCCGAATTATAGGGCTAGTTGTGTCTGAAAGGAGCACGAAAAGCTCGCTACAGACGTGTATTGATATATTTTTTTTTATAGTGTGTAAATAGAATTATCCTTGTGGTGACACTTCATTTTTTACCGTCCTTAAGACTTGGGTGCCTCAGATTGATTACCCAATGATGAATTTATATGTTGTACAAATGCTCGATTTCCTCAACAAGAAGCCTCAGTTTTGAGTCTCAGACGCCTAAAAACCTTGCACCATTATTGGACCAAAACAGAGTTTTTTCAAGCCTGACGACTCAGAGGCCTGCAAACTAACTAGTGGCGGTGGCGAAATTAGTGGTCCATCCCTCTCTGGCGGCCACCAATTTATTCCAATAGAACAAATATTTACTGCCAACTGTTCCCCTATGTTTATGCATTACACTAATTGGCTTAATACAGATATTTTTAAGATATCAACCAGTTGTTCTATATATAGAGAGCCATACCTTATGTTTTTAGGTTAGAAAAATTTGTGAAATGCAAAATTATTGAATATCTCTCTCTCTCTCTCTCGCAACCTATACACTCTCTATCTATATTCTGTAAACCAAATTTTTAAGGCTCTTTGCTGAGGTTCTTGAGCTTAAATTTCAGCACTTGAGGGTGAGGATTTGTTATTCCTCTTCAAGAGGTATAACTTCTAGCTTATTTGCACTACTTCTTCCTTATCTCTACTTGCTATTTTTAGACTATTTTTCACTGTTTTTATGAGCTGAAACTTATGGCTTAAAGCTATCCAAGGTAGAGGGGTTAACCACCCTTCTTTGAACCTTATTTTTCAAGCTTTTCCCCTTGTGTTTCCCATTTATTTTTCAACTTTTTCCAACTAATTTTCAGATTTTTTTCAGAGGCTAAAAAAGTGGTTTTGAAGTCTCAAAAGTGGAGGGGTTAGCCACCCCTTCCTAAGCTTGTTTACTAACCTCTTTTCTCCATTATTTTAGCTTACTTTTCTAGCATTTTTCAACTCAATTCCAGCATCGTTTTAGCTATTTTAAGGTGTTTATTTCATTTATGCTTTGTATAGCATGCTTGTAGTGTAATTGTGCTCATAGGTTTGGTGGTTTAGGTCTTAGTCACCAACCTATTTGAGTTGATAGCTTTCATTTTATGTTTTTCATACATTTTCTCACACTTGTTCAAATTATCTCTGCAATCTTCCATTTTTCTTGGTTTTCTCTTTGTTTGTAAGAGTTGTTTCAACCAAGTGTTGTTTAAATATAAGAAAGAGACCTTTTATGCTAAATGGTTTAATCTCTTCGGAGGTTCATTACTAGGGCATACATCTTTCTTATGCCCAAAACAACTTCTTGTTTGACACTTCTCTTCGTTAGTGGACTTAATTCTCATTTTTTTGGACTAAAATGACTAAAGAATGGAAAGGTAATTAAAAGAGGCTATTAATTGGACTAAAATGATATAAGATAATAAAATCAAGTTGGGTTCAATCGAACGTTAATTGAACCCATTGAGTCTTGAGTCATTTCATACTTTTTAGTAATGATAATGGTTCAAGATCTAAGGTTTACCGCTTCCCTTAATCTATTCCATGATAGAGAAGAGGTTTTGTTGGTTTTTTAGTTTCACTTATTGAGCTTTTGTCCAATCAAGTCATAAATCATCATGCAATAACCTTGCAACTATTGATGACTTGTGAATTGATTTTACCTTTCCTTTGATCAATTTCATGATAGGGAAAGGTAGATAGGATAAACATTCCATGGAAACACTCTGTTTTTGCTCTGTTTCTTTTCTGCTGTAGCAGGGCAATACAAAAACTAGTGGTTGGCCGGCCACCTCTTTTCAGCCAGGTAGTGTCTTTTTCTTGCAGAACAAAGCAGAAATTGAGGCAAACAAAGGTATTTTCTATAGATAGAACATTTCTGACAACAAAACAGAGGCGTTTCCGGGAGGATGTTCTCATTGGCACATGTGGTTCCTTAACCCCGCTCGGACATTTATTCGGATCCTCTTACATGAGGCAAAATTGTAATATTGTGTATGTCTTCCAACCCCACATATTTCTCCTTTTTATTTATCCACTTATAATGGTACCATCATGTTTTACATTTTTTCATATCACTACCATGCTTACCATATCCATTTTGTATGCATTTGGCTCGACGCATCATTCTAACTTTGTGGTTACTTATTATCCAAGAAAACGTGCTTAATTGCATACTATCAAATTGATTCACATGTCATACTAGTAGCCGAGCCTCTTAATTGCATACTGTATATGTTGCATTAGTCATTTTATATTGTTAGGATCATGCATTTTTTCTAACTATTTTTTCTCTTTTGGCTTGCCTCGGAGTACTAGGTAAGCATTTCTTACTTTAGCATATTGCATGTATGTTATTGTTGCCATATCAAGCATAATACCATGAGGCTAAGTGCTTAAGTGATATGCCTATTTGAATGCCTGTGGATGAAGGCTAATTGCTCAAATTGGGATAGTTTGATCAAATGTACATATGGGATCACTTTTTTGAGTGGTACATATTCAAAACACTTTTCAAACAAAAACAAAATCGAAGTATTCCAAAGTGGGCGAATTAGTCTATACTTGTGTACAATACATAGTAAAAATAGTCTAAAAATCGGAATAAGAGCATATACTGTACATAAGAATCACATTATTATTAGCAAAGGCCGATCTTTGATCGGGTAAGTGGGGTGCTCAATTGATGACCTTCCCCTCTCATATCTAAGTTCCCGAGCCAAGACATTTTGGTGATGACGGATAAGTGGCCTTTGGCACGAGTCTTGGGTGTCCTAAATTTTTCAAAAATATTTAGGTGGCGACTCTGTAATCTGGCAAAACGGTTCGTTTTTGGCATTTTGATTCAAAATCTATTTTCCAAAAGATTTGCCGGATTTAGACTCATTTGTGTTTATCTATTTCACATTGCACTTGTGAAATCAAATTCAGAACCACAAGAGTCCGAACTGTAAGGCTATCGTATCCGAAAGGAGCACGAAAAGCAATCTACAGTTTCTAGCAACCCTGCTAGGGAAAGTAGAGAACTTGACTTGAAATTCATAATGTGAAATTTTATTTACACATATATGCTCTTTGCATTGCATTTGCATTGGTACTCTAAGTCACTATGTTTTCCATTCGTTATTCCTAGATGGTTTGCCGGAGCTTGCCTAAAAAGCTTACCAGAAGGCTGATCGGTAGTGGGCTCTGCCATGTTGGAAAACCAACCCTCAGATCTGGATTATCGCTGTACCGTTTGATCCTTCTTTCACTTCTTGGTGTTAGGTGTGAGAGGTATATTAAGTACTCTTGCTGAGGTACCCTTTTTTGATCAATCAGCCTAGCTGTATATAGCAAAGCCATAGTGACTATTCCAACTCAGGACAGGATGCTCATCCGTATGCAAGATTTTGTGAAACTACTTGCTTGAAGTAGTAAAACCCTAGACGATGCCAAAAGCTAGGACAAGGTAACCCTCCCCCCTCATAGGGGTGTTTGGGCTTCCTTTACTTGGTATGTACTTTACAGTGAAACTGTACATGGGTGCTTTATATTAGTAGTACAGTTGGTATTAGTTTATGGGGCAAAATTCAATGGGGAGTACATTCATTCAGCTGTGATCATATCTGTTCTAGTGAAATTAGGCTAAGGTGCTATCTGTTTTCTCTTTTGCTAGGTAGTCCTGGAACCATAGCTTCAGAAGGCTCCGATATCTCTCGGGTGCTCTGTACTCGTGTTGATAAACTTTGTAAAATTAGGGATCTAGTTCAGGAATGACCAGTGTTTGCTTCGCTGCTGCCAGTGCAAGGTGAAGAAGGGCCAGACAAGGCTCACCGGTTCCACTGTTCCGGCATTTACCAGTTAGATCACCTTTGCTCAGAGCACAACCATCTACTTCTATTATGGTTTAGCCTCCGACAAATCTAAAGCAATCAGTAGATTTTTTGCAGCAAGATATGGCTCGGCAAGCTGAGATATCATAGAAAATGATATTCAACTTTAAGAACCTCCATGAAATTAGGGTTCAAATCAAGGATGCCATCAAACAAGGGCTCATTGTGAAAGATAATGAGCTTATGAGAAAGAATGTTGTTTGCAGTTCCAATGCTACTACCAGTGGTAGCACAGTTGTGAAATGCTCAGAAGTAAACATTGTCTCCACTCCCATCAAAAACCCTCTTCTTAATAATAGCCAAAGACCAACCATTTCAACTAGGCCCCAAGCTTGAAATTTCCATCCTCTTTACATAAATCTTTCTTAAGCCTTGAAAATGTTGCTAGAAAGAGGCCACCTAGAGCTCCTAGAACCCCGACCCCTCCCAAGTCCTCTTCTACCAAGACATGACCCCGCTAAATACTATGTCTATCATCAACAACCTAGTCATGATGCAAACTGTTGCATCCGCCTTGATCATAAGATTTAGTATCTTATTGACGAAGAGATCATAGCTCCATCGAAAAGACCTCAGGCCACCACTAACCCATTCCCTCCACACCTCAACCTAATCCATACACTGTCATCCATCTACAACCTCAACATATACATCATCTCAACCCATTTACCCAAGCCTGAGGTGTTCATTCCAGAAAGCACGAACTTGTGTATGATGGACACACTTGAATCCCAATCACCTTAAACCTCCAAAATTAAGCACCACAATAGCCTAATTCCAAGCCAACCTACTCTAAAGTGCCCAGTCCAACCAATTTATCAAGACCAAGTTGGTTCAAATACACCACAAGCACCAATATCTAAGCCCACTATTTATGAGCTATTAAGCACGATTGAAGATCTTTAGAGAATTGTGGCAGATTTAGCCTTTAGGATTTTGGCTCCATTATCGACCACATCACATGCCAAAAGTTTCACGTCAAAAAGCTCCCCAATCTTGGGATGAGCTACATATCAAAAAGGCCAACCTTAAGCTATCTTAAGTCTGGGTGATGACATGTCAACAACAACTGGGCCTCGCCTCGACATAGCCACCCAATCTCTTGGCAAAGCTGAAGAAAAAGGCAAGAACAAGGCCGGGGCAAGTATTGATCCTTATGCATATCTTCGGTGGGTTATCGAGATTTTGAAGGCCAATGGACTAAAAAAACATCAAGTGCTTGCAGTTGTTGCAAAGACTGTGGATGAAGCTTTTGTCATTTAGGTTGGAGGCATTTTAAATCTAAGGCTAAACTATGAAAATGGATGCCTTACTAGAAACATCCCTTCTAACTCCAGTCCTACACCCGTAGGAGATCATCAAACCCAGTCAAAACCTACCGACCCCTCTGTCAATACTTCCAAGACTGGTAGCGGCACCTATAATCCCCTTTTCATGACCTTATCCAAAGCTCTCCAAATCCTCATAAGACAAGGCCATCTCAAACCCCTTGACCCTCGGCCTCTCTCTGATCCCCTTGTAGTCAAGTATAATGCTGCCAAGTATTGTGCTTTCCATCAACAAATCAGCCATGACACTGACCGTTGTTTTTGCCTTCGCCATAAAGTTCAAGATCTGATTGACAATAAGGTCATCACTCCACCGAGTCCTACAAAGTCTATTGGTGCTCGATAAATCAACTTGGGAGATAATGTGACTATGTGATCGAGGATGAACCACCTACTGATGGCACTCATTTTACTCCACATATGGTGGATGATACGCACTGTTTTAGCACTTTGAAAATACTATTTATTTTACTTTTAGACTTGGGTATTGGGTCAGTCTTGTTGTATCGAGTCAATCTTGTTGTGTTAGGGTTAGGTGATTTTGGGCATGTTCACTTGGGCATCACTTCCCTATTTGTTTTTGTTTGTCTTTTCACTCTTTTTTTTGTATCTGTTTCTACCATTGAGCCAGTTGAGCTAAATGTTTTGAATGAAACTACAGTTATTTTCACCTAATTCTCTCTGCCTTTAAATCATTGCATTGACCAAAGTTTTTCAAAACTTTTCTAACACTATGATGAAAACAAAAAGAGGAATTCCTCGGGATTTGTAAAATTTGATGGACTAAAAGGAAGAGAGGCATGCTAATCCCTTAATGAATGAGATCATGTTTGTTAATGTGGGTATTGAGAAGGATCTTGACTTGGTCCATATTGGTTCGACATTGTCTTTAGAAGTGCATGAGCAACTAGTCGCTTTATTAAAAGATTTCAAAAAATGTTTTGCATGGTCCTATGAAGACATGCCTAGAATTGATCTTGAGATTGTACAGCATATGATTACTCTAGGCCTCAAGACTCGACCCTTTTGCTTTCAAACTTTGATTCAGAATGTTTAACGATCAACCTCAATATGAGGCTTGCAAAGTTGGATTTGAAGCAGCCCTTGAACTATGGGTAATACGGTTATATGTCATCAAAGGAAGCTTGCATAGCTGGATTAGAAGCAGCCCTTGAACTAGGGACAAAAAGGTCAGATATGCTTGAAGTGTCAAAATTGGGTCATTTTTCAAGCCAATGGAGATCGGCAAGAAAGCCTAATCCCAGAATATGAAAGAAGAAAATTTATTGCTGAAGGACAATCGAGTTCTAATCTGCGACATTAGGGGCAAATTCAAACCCAATTGGATGGGCCCTTACATCATCAAGAATATTTGGTTAGGAACAATAGCCATTCTTGGGGATTTAGATGGCCTAGAGATCTCACAATTGATCAACATGGGCAAGTTAAACTTTTTTTTTTCCTGTCCTTAAAAGGCTCGTTGGGCTGAAAACCCAGAAGAGCGACCCAGGCAAAGAAGAAAAGCAGAAATGAAAACAAAGAAAAGGAAAATGAAAAAATAAAAGAAGCAAAAAAAACAAAAAGAAAAAAAAACAAAAAGAAAAAGATGAGAAAAAACAAAAAAAGAAAAAAAGGAAAGAAAAATAGCTCTCAAGGTTAAAACCTGAAAGGGTGGCCTTGGCAAAAGTTAAAGTGCAAAAGGAGAGTGTTAATACCCCGAGTGCACCTTAACCGAATTACCTAAGGCTGGATTTCCATCTTTGGAATACATAGGCAACTTCATCCTGAAGTTCGACCCCAACCATTTTTGGCTTGCTGGTCTCATCTATATTAGTTGGCTTGTTCAACTCGGTTATCCTATCCATGTCTAATTGGTTTATCTTCGTTCAAATTCGGTTGTCCTATTCCATTAAAAGATTCAGCCGCAAGACAAATTAAGTTCAGATTTGAGGTTGTGCATCTCAAGAGTTAATTCCACATTGGTTGAACAGTGGCCATTTTGCAAAAATAATTTTGAGGATTTTTAGTGAAGTTGTCTTTCTCGAAAATTATTCCATTTTTCCAAAATCGGACCATTTCTTGGACCCAAAAAAGGAAAATTTTTAGTGCTCATAGCCTGACTTACATGATTTCAAAGCAGAAAGTCGAACGAGCATGTTAATCTAACTCTCATGTTGGTCAAAATTGTTTTAGTAGAAGCCAAAAACACAAAAAATATATTCAAAGTGATGAACAAAGAGCACAGACGAATTAGGTTTTCTGTCTTTTTCCAATTGTCAACGTACTCGCCAGAAAGGACACAACTGAAGCTAGCAATAGGGCCAAAGGCTTTCTCATCCTCCAAGAAGTGAGATATCGAGCCAACTATGAAACACGGACTGGAAATGGAGTTGGATATTCGACCCCCTCATCTGGGGGGTTTGATCACACCCAAATTGGCATCTAAACCGGAATGAGGAAGTAGAAAACGCAATGTGTGAGACCAATCAATTATATACCTGACCGGTGTGACATATTGTAACTCATCTTGGTCAAGTTAAGCCAAAGGCATCACCAATCAATGTCAGTTGCAGATCTGCTGCACATCCAGTCACACCACAACCCCTCTATGGGAAAGCTCACTAGTTGTAAATAAAAGAAGTAGAATCTAGCAGGGTACTAGGGGCAAGGGTCCACAACTTTCAGCTTATCCATCAACTGCACCTGGGAAAGGATAAATAAAAAATAAGAGAGATTAAAGAATAGAGAGATGTGAACTGAGAGAAAAAGTAAGGAAAGGGCTTTTCAAAGAAAAAGAGATTGAGGGCCAAAGTGATGTGAGAGCCATAAATGAGAAAATTGTGGGAAACAATACTTGGAGAAATAGGCTCCTCATGAACTGAGAGGTCTCTTGCCGATGAAAAGCAAATATCCGAGTGTTGTGTTTGTGGTTTTGTTTGTTTTGATTATTGTTTTGAGTCGTTTTTATTTTGGTGAGTGTAAATAGTTGTGTTAGGTTGTTTTATTTTGTTTTTCCTTTGTTGAGTCGCGTGGTGTACTGTGGTCAGTCGTAGGCTCAATACCCGGTTATGAACTCATTCTCAGTTTCAATTTCAAAAATAAATCGTTTTGTGCTCAAAGAGCTGTGCCATTCCCAACATGATGTGCAAAACAAGATTCTTTTTTTCATAAACTGTAGGGTCCAACCCCAATCAAAAGAGAGAACAACATAACAAGGACCTATATAAAGCAACTTAGGTTTCAGACTGTAAAACAAAAGAAAAAATGGGAAAATTGGAGCATCTGAGTTTGTTTCAGCTTCAGTATTTTCCAAGTTTGCATTCCAGATTCACCTTCTCAGACCTTGTCATTTCTCCAAAGTATGAGTGTACCTCGATCTCAAGCTCAAGCCTGCTTCAAGCCAAAATGGCGATCAAAAGTGCTATCCCTGAAACACCATTCCCTACCAGAGGTGTCTTGGTTGTGTTTGCAATGAGTTCGTGGGAGACCAATTGCGACGGTGGAAATTAGAGTTCGAATGGCAATGCCTAGAACACAAATGTTTGGAATTTTCGAGACTAAAGTCTGGTTTGAATACCCAGGGGTATATCCCCGACTTGAAATCTGTATGGCAGCCCCATAGATTGAGGTAGCATGTGTGCGCCTCAATTCTAGATACTGAATCAACCTAATCTGTCACCCTGTTGGAGAATAGGGAAAGTTGTAAGCATGATTAGGGAGAAAAACAGCATCCGTGGCTTCCACATGTTGATTTTTGTCAACATCTGAGGACCTTTGAACTATGAGTTGAAGGAGGAAATTTCGAAAAACACAAAGGAGAGATCCCCGTCAAAGTAAAGCAGTTCATCGCCACTCACCCCATGAGGAGCTTTCTAAAGCGCCGTTTTGTTGGTTTACTACATTTCTTTAACATTATCCATTACATCGCTTGTCATGCATACCACATCATCAATCTATCGCATGACCCAATTGTCATTGTGCATCTATCGCATGATCGTACCACATTGTTCATCTATCATACGACCCAATCGCTATCGTGCATCTATCACAAAATCGTACCACATCGTGCATCTATCGCATGACCCAATCGCCATCGTGTATCTATCGCACGATCGCACCACATCGTGCATCTATTGTACAATCTCATAATACTCTGTGCATCTATCGCACAATCTCATCATACTCTTTTAATCTATCGCATCATCCTCTTTGCATCCATCGCATCAGCTCAGGACCTCTTCTCACGATTTTAGCATGGTTGGAATGTTCCTTTCCTTACACGATTTCAACGTGTTTGAAATTTATCTCAAGGTGTGCAGAAGAATGACCGTGAGCGGTTTTTTTCTTCATCTTTTGACGTTTTCAATGTGATTAGAGTTTCTCCGGGTGTGCGAAAGCATGACCCTGAGCGATTTTCTCTTCCTCTTCTGACGTTTTCAATGTGATTAGAGTTTCTCAGGGTGTGTGAAAGCACGACCCTGAGCGGTTTTCTTCCTTTTCTCACATTTTCAATGTGGTTAGAGCGTGTTTTTTCTCCTTTCACATGAAACATGGTTGGACCTATTTTGATTTAAGCTCGAATCTCATTCATATGCTATTATGTTGTTATTGCTTATTGCATTGTCTAGCATGACCATGGATTTTCGAAATAACTGGCTTCACGAAACGTGTAAGTCCAACTTTCAAATGTATTCTTTGTGTGTATCATTTGCATTCTGCCTATGGATTACGTTGATTTGATTCCTTGCAACAAGATACATAGGCAACCCTCGGGTTTAACCAACTGCATTTGCATTTTGTTTGTTTGTCCAAGTCTTACGACCTTGTCAAAATGGGTCATCTCTTGGCTTTGACATTTACTTACATCATTTTATGACTTCGAGCTCTGTCAAAAAGGGGCAACTATAAACACCTCATTTTTTTCAAGTCTAACCACTCAGAGGCCTGCAGGCCAACTAGTGGCTGGCTGGCCAGAAATTAGTGGTCGGTCGTCCCCCTCTTGGTCGGCTGGCCAGTTGTTCTAGTAGAATAGATATTTACTGCCAACTGTCCCCCCATGTGCATGCACTGTACCAGCTGGCTCAATACAGATATTTTCGAGATATTAACCAGTTGTTCTATATATAGAGAGTTGTACCTTATGTTTTTAGGTTAGAAAAATTTGTGAAGTGCAAAATTCTTGAAAATATCTCTCTCTCTATCTTACAACGTATACACTCTCTATCTATACTCCCTAAACCAAATTTTTAGGGCTCCTTGCTGAGGTTATTGAGCTTGAATGTTAGCACTTGAGGGTGAGAATTTGTGGGTTTGTGAATCAAAGGGTTATTCCTCTTCAAGAGGTATAACTTCTAGCTTATTTGCACTACTTCTTCCCTATCTCTACTTGTTATTTTTGGACTGTTTTTTCACTATTTTTATGGGCTGAAATTTGTGGCTTAAAGCTATCCAAGATAGAGGGGTTAACCACCCTTCTTTGAACCTTATTTTTCAAGCTTTTGCCCTTGTGTTTCCCATCTATTTTTTGACTTTTTCTTACTGATTTTCAGAGTTATTCAAAGGCTAAAAAAGTGATTTTGAAGTCCCAAAAGTGAAGAGATTAGCCACACTTCCTTAAGCTTGTTTATTGGCCTCTTTTCTCCATGATTTTAATTTGCTTTTCTAACATTTTTCAACTCAATTCCAGCACTGTTTTAGCTATTTTTGGAACTGTTTTAAGGTGTTTATTTCATTTATGCTTTGTATAGCATGCTTTTAGTGTAATTGTCCTTATAGGTTTGGTGGTTTAGGCCTTACTCATCAACCTATCTAAGTTGATAGCTTTCATTTTATGCTTTTCATACATTTTCTCACTGTAGACACCCTATTTTTTGACCGCCCTTAAGACTTGGACGCTACTGATGGTTTACTTGGTGATGAAAGATGTGCAGGTAAATGTTCGATTTCTTCGGCAAGAGGAGAGTCAAATCCCAACCTTACACCCCATTTTGGACCAAAGCTATTTTGAATGGTTTTTAGACCTTAAAACCCTCTCTTTCAAAACTTTTTTGAAAAAGAATTCCTACAATGTTCTGAGGCTCGCATTTTGTCAAATGTTGTGCTTTTCGGTAAACTGAGTGTAACAACGCCCGCGGGGGGCCTCGCTACAGTTCGGACTCGATTTTGTTGCGGTTCTCAATCTTGAACCAAAGAGTCCAAATCCGGCAAATCGTTTTGAAGGAAAACAGATTTTTTTGAAAGAAGTGCCAAACATGGACTGCTTTGCCAGATAACAGAGTCGCCACCTAAATATTTTAAAATGGGAAATTTAGGAAACCCTGACTCGGTGCCGGAAGGCCACGTGTCCGTCATCACCAAAGTTGGCTCGGGAACTTGGGTACGATTAGGGAAGGTCACATCGTGAGCACCCCCTCTCGCCCGGTCAAAGACCGGCCTCTACTAACCATGATATCTGTTTTTGAAAACTTTGTGAGTTCTTATTCCGGTTATTAGCCTAGATTACTATGTGATGCTCGCAGCAAACAAGTATAGACTGGGCCGTCTGAATTGGAACAAAACATTTCATGCTTGTTTGTTTGAAAATGGTGTGATGGTGCTACCCGCAGGTAGGCTAAAATGCGGATTTGCCACCCTCAGGTGGGCTTAGAAAACATGATTTTGCCACTATCTAGTGAGCTTAAAACAAGCATTTGATGAATCATTCCAATTCAGATAACTCAACCTCCACCCACAGGCATTCAAGGCAGTTATATCACGTAAGCATATAGCCTCATGGCAAGCATGCTATTCATGGCAACACTCACACGCATGCAAGGATGCTAAAGCATAACCACTTACCGAGTACTCCAAGCCAAAACAGAAAACCGATTAGAAATCATGCATGATCCTAAGTATACTGAAATGCCTAATGCAACACATGCAAAATGCAACTATAGCAGGCTCGGCTATTCTAAACATGGCATATGATGATGCTACAGCTAACATGTATTCAATTTGGAATTGAAATACAAATGCAGTTAGTATGATCTTGAGAAAGATGCATGCAATCTGAGATGAATGATGCAAATATCTTTGTCATCTTGTATGCTAATTGAAATATGCCCTATATCTAACCATCCAAAGCGGGTAAATAAAAGGGAGAAAGAAATGGGGTTGGAAGACATACATCACACTCACACACCCATATTACAATTATGCCCTCATGTGAGGTCGAATGAATAATAACATGAACCGAATAAAAGAATATACTGATCAATAATACAAATTCTAATTAATTAACAAATTAATTACAAAGAATTAAAAGCTGGCGTGCAAGCCGAGGGCGCCTAAACCGATAGATGTTGTATGTTAGAATGGCGTGGAAATCCTTTGGAATGCCCTAATTAGCCTCTGTTTGCGATATTTCTCGAAATGTGCCCGGACTCAAAAGTTGTTGATCCTCGGTTTCTTTGTAGCAGAGAGCAGGAAAAGGGCACAGCAATGTATTTCACAAATATATGCATGCCTCGATCCTCGTGCCACCAATCACGCATATCAATGCATGATGACCGAGGAATCGGATTGCACAACTCAATATAGGGATGAATGCTACAACAAGACTTAACTCCATCATGGGTAATCCGGAGTGTCGGTGACTTGGGAATTGAGACCCGTTCCGTTACTCGGAGTACAAAACGCGCCTCGTTTCCCGCGCAATATGCATGATATGCATGAAATGTAGCTAATATGCAACCTAGCATGCGCAATGCTATGAAAATGAGATGAAAATGATATGCCTCGAAAAGCGTGCCGCGAACGCATAACCGAGGCGATGATATGAAAGAATCTCGATAAAACGAAGTGCCTCGAAATCGTGCTGCAGACGCACGCAAATCGAGGCGATGATAAGATGAAAATCGAGATAAGGCGAAGTGCCTCGAAATGCGTGCCGCGTAGCATAAGCGACGATGATGAAAGATGAAAATTGGATAAAATTGAAGTGCCTCGAAAGCGTGCCTCTGGTAGCGCCGTCGGCGATGATGAAAGATGAAAATCGGATAAAGCGGAAGTGCCTCGAAAGCGCGTGCCCATGCACGCCAAAGCGATGATGGAAGATGAAAATTGGATAAAACCGAAGTGCCTCGAAGTGCGTGCAGCGCACAAATCGGCGATGATGAAAGATGAAAATCGGATAAACCGAAGTGCCTCAAACGCGTGCCTGGTAGCGCCGCAAATCAGGCGATGATGAAAGATGAAAATCGGATAAAGAAGTGCCTCGAAACGCGTGCCTGGTAGCGCCAAATCGTCGGCGATGATGAAAATCGGATAAAACCGAAGTGCCTCGAAGCGCGCAAGCCCAGAAAGCGATGCATGAAATGCAATGAAATGACACACGGAATGCCGCGATGGGCTTACACCAACATGGGAGAGCCTCAGCTCACTCACATAGGAGGCCGTCGGATGAAAATAAAGCTGCCTCGAAATGCGTGCCTGCGGACACGCAAACCGAGAAATGCATAAAATAGCATAAAATGACATGGGAAATGATATGCAAGCATGCAAGACAAATTTCAGCCACTAAATGAAGGGGAAAACAGCCCCGAAATGATGCGAAATGAAAATCAACGCATGAAATCATCCCGAAATGCAATTCTAAGTGCCCGAAATGGCCTACGGCTATGCTAAACATGCAAAATTGGCACACGACAGCAAAAAAAGTAGTAAGGAAGTCCCAAAAATGACATTTTTACAGTACAAAACAAGGCCAAATTATGATCACAAGTATGGTAACATTAGCATGCAAAATTAGTGGCCAAAAGAGAAGTATTGAGAGAGGTAGTATATAGAAAATTCGAATGGAAAAACTTTCTTCTACAATACTGAAGAGGGCCCAAAAATAAGCATATATTCAGTTTATGGATGCCCCAAAATCAGTATGCAAACATGCTAAAAATTCCATGCAAAATGGAGCTCAAAAGAGGTTATAACAAGAGATATGCAGAGCATGCACCAAACAACAAAACTTTCTTCATGAAACATGTAGAGGGGGTCAAAATAAGACCCCTTTCAGTTCTGACCAAGAACTAAAACCAAAAGCACAAAAGGATACAAAACATGCAAGAATTAGGGCCCAAAGTGGATTTCAAAGGGAGGTGGTATACAGAATGGCCAAATGAGGTTGAGCCCTTCTACAATGTTGTAGAGGGGCTCAGTATAAGCACAAAACCAGTATGGGTCGGAGCCCCAAAAACAAATGCAAATAGGTTAAAAATAGCCTACAAGATTGTGACATACAAGCTAGATATTGAGACAAGTGTATCATAGGGACACCAAATGAAGTTGAGCCCTTCTACAAAGTTGTAGAGGGGCTCAAAATAAGCCTAAAACCAGTAGGGGTCGGAGCCCCAAAAAAAAATAAAATAGGGTAAAAATAGGATGGAAAATTATGCTACAAAGATGAGATTTGGAGACTTACCCTTGAAGATCCAAGTGTTGCTACTTCTTGGCCTGAATTTGTTGCTTCTTAACCCCTGGAGAACACTTCCTTGCTTTGGAATGGTAGTGTTGATGGTGGAGCTAAGGGTTGATGAAGAGGGAGCTAGGAGCTTGGAAGTTTTTCAGGGTTTTGGCAATGGAAATGAAGCTTTGAGAGAGGGATGTCTTGAGGCAATTTTTTCTAACCTTGAGGAAGGGGCTATTGGTCCCTTTAAATAAGGGAAAAAAGGTGTAAAAGGGGAGGGAGAAGCATCCAAGCTTTCCCTCCCAAAATATCCCCCGGATGGGGTGATATTCGACAAAAATATCGAGACAGTATCTTGGTGGAAAGCAAGGCTGGCCGGCGGGTAACTTTCAGGAGGTGGCGGCAGCCACCCCACCTGGTCGGCCAGCCACTCACCATGGCCGGCCGACCACCCCCAAAAAATGAACTCAAAAATTGCTGGCCGACCACCATGCAGTGGTGTCCTCCCAAGTGTGTAGATCAAGGCCCCAAGGTCAGAATCTGGCAACTCTGAAGCAGGAGCCACAACATAGAGCTTGAAGGAGAGCCTCAAAAATGAAATGCACAATTTCTGGCCGACCATATACCCTTGGTGTCCTCCCAGATGTGTGGAACAAGGTTCCAAGGTTGGAATTGGCAACAGGCGAGCCACAACATAGAGCTTGAAGGAGAGCCTCAAAAATGAAATGCACAATTTCTGGCCGACCATGCTTGTTTAGGGTCCTCCCATGTCCCCGATCCAGATATGTGGCTTTGGTTGGAAGAAAATACCCCGGGGTGTTCAACATTGGCGGAAGTGAGAAAAAGCAGGCTCGGGAGGCTGGCCAGCTATCTGGGATAATTGCTGGCCTCCCACCCCGGTGATCTTCTGGTGTTGAAGCAGAGTACTGCCAAATTTGAACAAAAACTAATGAGAAATGAATGTTCGGGGCCAAAAGCGAGCAATTCGGGATCCGAAAATGAAATGCCAGTCTGGAAATGGTGTCTGGCAGCGAAGTGGGTATCTGCGACCCAGTGTCCCTCGGAATGACAAAAGCAGAGGTTCTGCCAAAAATCGAGAAAACCGATGCAAAATGGCTCGGGGCCCAAGCGCGATTCGGTCCCGAAAACTCTGAGCAGAAAGTGGCATCTGACCCTGAAGTGGGCATCAAAGGCCCAGTGTTCTCGGAACTATAAAGCAGTGCAAGCCAAAACCAGGAGAACTCGGAGATGGTTGGGCGGTCGAGCGAGGCCACAGCCCGACGGTCCAGCAACGGAGCTGGGCTCGAAATGGGCGAGAATGGCCTCTGACCATGAAAAGTAGCTCCACGGCCACCGGAGATAGTCTCTGGGACCACTCCCTTCCTCGGGAAAGAAAAGCAGAGAACCGGACTGGTTATGGCAAAGAGACAAGGTAGAGAAGAAAGTTCGGGCTTGGGAGGCGGCGCCTGTGCATGACTCGATATCAACGAGCACAAGATGCAACATCACCGGCGCTCAATTGGTGACGTCTGAGTCTTAAGGTCGGTCAAAAATGGGGTGTCTCTGATTGCCCCTCTTTGAGAACTTCGGAAGTCAAGAAGTGGCGAGTGAATGTCAAAGCCGAGAGGCGACCCATTTTGACAAAGTAGAAGAGTTAGACAATCATCTGAGATAAGCAATCGTGCTTTCATGACGGCGAGAATGCAAATGATAGTAGCGGGCCGGTGATTGTGCGAGTGTAACAAAAGTAATGAAACACGTATTGACAAATAAATGCGGCGGTTTAAGCAAGAATGCAAAGCAAGAACTACATTTCATGCGATTAAGAATGCGGAGAATCATTCAATTCTCGTTGCGTCTCACACGGAGAAGATCGATACTGCTGGCGATTAAATGCAGTACTGACCTCAAATGAACCGTACATACAATATCGTGCTGTAAAGAGAAATGCAACAAGAACAATATGCTAGCAACATATATTCAATGCGATTCCGGATTGAAAAGTTTGACACACACGTGTCGGTGAAAGGATGCATCACAATGCGAGAAAAGATAGTAGCGACAATGCATGCTCGAGCATAGAAGTATGGTACATCAAGAAAACACGTGACGTGATGCAAAACATTCATGAAAAGGCAAATTATGAGCCAAATAATGCAAAGCGAACACAAATCGGAATGGGTTTATTGCGCCTAACGAGTGGAAAAGCAGCGCATAAATGACCTTCGATCATGACCTCGATTGACTTCCCGGAGAGGTCACAACATGTTTAAAAAGGATACACTCCGATTTTGGTGAATAATGATGAGACACATGTCAATAATTACAATTAAAGTTTCAGGTCCCGGGAGCTCCGATTTTCCTCAAAATTTGCAGAGAGGCAGGGGAGGGGGTGGGGAATATGGTCGGCCAGCACACCACCCTAGGAGAGGCCATCGGCCAGGTGGGAAAAAGGAGGTGGCCGGCCAGCCAGGTTAGGTGGCCGGCCGACCACTTGCTAAAAGCAGGGGCAAAATGGTCATTTTTCAGATTTCTATATATATGCTTGCCCATTGCCTCCGAAATCACACCCCCAAGTGTGGAATTCTCTCCTCTTGCTCTCTAAGCCATTTTCTCTTTCAGATCTGCATTTTATACGCGCCCCTCGGCCTCCCACGCAAGTTGTTTTTGCGAAATCTTCCAGTTTTAGGCACTTCGAGCCGTTTAAATTTCGACTTCGGGACTTCTCTTCTCATTTTCACCACTTGAGGTAATTTTGTTCCATTATTTAGAAAATTTTCCCGGGAGTTGACTTTTGGTTGACTTTTCATTTCCCGAGAGTTGACTTTTGTTGACTTTTTCCAAGTTTGGCCCATTTTGCTCATTTTTGCTCCTCTTTGCAGATTTCTCGATATGGCGGGTCATTTCCTTCGCGGTAGAGGTTTTCGGTAGGGAGATGATTTTGATCTCATGACACTTGCTTAGGGTCGTCCTTTCTTTCCGTCGTTATGCTCGGTGATAGGCTTCCATGAAACCACTTTCGTCATTTCACGAATTCAGCGATCGAGCACGGGGATCTTCTTCTCGAGGCGGGCGGCACCTCTCCTCGATGTAGAGGTATTTTACTCATTCTCTGTATTTCTCGTGCATTTTATACCGCCATGCTTAGACACGGTTTAACTTCGACATGATATTTGCATCATGAGCATGTGACTTAAACACTTGAATTTCATGAACACTGGCGTGTCGAATAATCGTGAGCATACGGTGCACATTAGTTAGAAATTGAACACCGGCTCAAACATTGATTCACGAAGACACATCACGAAGTTGAAAATGAGCACCACGGCACATCTTGACTAAGAGAGAACACAGTCCCAAAACTTCAGATTTTACGAACCATGACCGACTTTGAAGCGAACACACCACTTGATTGAGAGTAGAACACGATCCCAAACTTGAAGCGAACACCACCTTTGTTTGAAAGTAGAACACCACGATCCCAAACTTGAAGCGAACACACCAGCTTGATTGAAGTAGAACATACAGTCCCAAACTTGAAGCGAACACACCCCTTGATTGAAAGTAGAACACACGATCCCAAACTTGAAGCGAACACATAGCCCTTGATTGAAAGTAGAACACACAGGTCCCAAACTTGAAGCGAACACACAATCCTTTGATTGAAGTAGAAACGTCTGATCCCAAACTTGAGGCGAACACCTGACCTTGATTGAAAGTAGAACACCACGTCCCAAACTTGAAGCGAACACACGGCCCTTGATTGAAAGTAGAACACACGGTCCCAAACTTGAAGCGAACACACAATCCCGATTAGAAGTAGAACACACGTCCCAAACTTGAAGCGAACACTGACAACTTGATTGAAAGTAGAACACAGGTCCCAAACTTGAAGCGAACACCACATTGTGATTGAAGTAGAATGCAGTCCCAAACTTGAAGCGAACACAATCCACTAATTAGAAGTAGAAACCCACAGTCCAAACTTGAAGCGAACACCAGCCTTGATTGAAAGTAGAACGCATGATCCCAAACTTGAAGCGAACACACAATCCTTGATTAGAAGTAGAACACAGTCCCAAACTTAGGCGAACACACCCCATCGATTGAAAGTAGAACACAGTCCCAAACTTGAAGCGAACACATTACTTGATTGAAAGTATAACACGATCCCAAACTTGAAGTGAACACCACATTTTTTTAAAATTTTGAACACGCATAACACAAATACCAAATTCACTTGAATCATGACCCATTTTCATTCCATTTGCATGACTCATTTTCACTTCATTTGCACAGCTCGCTTTCACTTCATTTGCACCATTTCGCTTTCACTTCATTTCTTGACCTATGCATTTATTACGAATCTTGAGGCTAAGCGCTCGCCTGATCTTGGTATGGCTCCTTCTTGAGGAGTGGTATTTTAAGCTTCGGATTTGTCAGGATTTGGTCGACTTTGCGGGATTCGACCATTCTGCGAAGGGTTATCTCGGTGCCTCATCGGTAGGACTTTATTCTTTGCTCTGGCGGAGAGATGGTGGGACACCACCAATTCTTTCCATTTTTACGCCAGGGGATATGACCATGACCCCATTGGACTTTGCTATGATCAGGCCTAGACCTGGCGGTGCTCCCATTCCTTCTGACGAGGACATGGGTCGGTGGGAGGCTACTGGATGCACCTATTGGGGGCACACACTTTGTGAAGTCTTGGAAGAGTTCGGTATACTTGGTTCTCTTCCCATTTTCGTGACCCTGAGATGGAGCAAGAGACACACTGAGGAGGCGGATATGCCCACGGTTTCCTTATGTACCTCCTCGGCACCACCTTATTTCTTGCGATAGGGGAACATGGTAGGATTACATCTCTGGCGCTCTGGTAGACCTCTCACAGGTCGGCCGATATGATTAGGCGGCGGCACAGCTACCTATCTTGTTACATGAGCCTTGATCTCTACTTACGAGGACTTACTCGGCTGACTCTTGGAGAGCACAGGAGGTACATTACATCCTCTTGATTTACATTCTGCTCCTCATTACTTGTTTACTGCACACTTGCACTTTGCATTACTATACGTCTTTTAGCACTTTGTACTCACATTCGCCTTTGCTTTTCTCGGCTATGGGTATATGCATATTTCCCCATTAGCTCGAGAGATGGAGGTGGCGGGACCTCCCATGACCCCATTTTCATTGATGTTTGAGGTGAGCACTTATCGAGGCCGAGAGACTCTCTTCCATCTGACGATGCTTTGACCTTTGTTAAGACTCTGAGGTATTTGAACTCTCGGTTCTTTTCATTTTCATCTTTGGTCTACTTTGCACCTTTTGATTTACATTTGATTTACATCTTGGCTATCCACAGATCACTGGCGGCCTTAGGCGGTGTTTGGCGATGACCTCGAGAACCGATATCGGGAGGATCGACCGGCTCGATATAGGTTCTGCTCGAGGACGGTCGGCGAGCTTGGTTCTGAAACGCTTTCGGCGTCAGTATGGGGTGTGATTCCCAGACCCTCTGCTGTGCCTCGACACCATGCGGATGGCGATAGATTATCCCGAGGAGGTCGGTAGTGCTATGCGAGGCGATGATGCTTTATTACATCTTCTTGATGGAAACTCGCCACCTATCGTCGCATATACGATGCCCCCTCGGCGGAAGTCTGGGCCCCTACGGAGGTCCTTGGCGCACCGTCTTGAGTCGCGCCGTGCTCTGAATATTCCTTCTTCTAGCAGTAGGTATACCTAGAGGTAGAGCGATTCGATTCCTCGATCCCTCCGACTCTTGATCACCTGGATGGCGAGATCTGCGAGTTGACGGGTTGGCGATATGGGACCACTTCTCCGATTAGATCCCTATGGAGCCTCCGATGCAGCCCACGAGATATGTCGGTGATCTGACTCACCACCGGTATGTTCTACCACTTTCATTTGTCACCTGAGACATTTTGGCGATTACTTATTTATTGATGAGTTGAGCTTGTGTCTGACCACCTCGGGATTACATAGACGGATGCTCGGGGTAGTGGCATCACTTGAGGATGGTCTGCGTGAGAGGCACAGATGTCCATCATGGGTTTCGGTACCCTTCATCTTTCTTGCATTTATCATATTTACATTAATGCTCTGTTTGAACATTCCATTGCTTGATAAGTGTGTAGAACACATCGCACACACCCCACTCTTGTACTTGCACACTCTTCATGTTTGAGCGGCGCATTGCACTTTGCATTTTCGGATGCCTCGATTATATGCTTCATCGCGAGGTGGGCCTCCGGGCCTTTTCAGAGAGGTCGGCGCTAGACACCTGCTCGAGTCTGAGGGACTCAAGGCTGGGCCATCGGGCCTTCTGAGGAGCTCGAGGAGGAGGTCGATCTCATGAGCCTTGAGGTGCCCATTATCGAGGATGGAGGAGGAGGTCATGAGATCATGTGTCGAGGCATCCACGGAGAGGAGGCCACGGTCTTGGTTCGGGAGTGGAGGCAGGCTGAGGAGGATCAGGAGGATGGCAGCTCCGATCCGGATGGTGATGAAGATCTGAGATTATCCAGAAGAGGATGAGAGGGCCTCCTTATTCCGTTCGAGGACAACGATGTTATTTCCTGCTTTATTCTACTTTTTTAGCTAGTAGTTTGTAGCACTTTGCACATTGTTAGGCAGTTTTAATTTCTGTAAAACTTGTACCTTTAATTGTTGTAAAATATGATGGAATGAAACAGCTTTTGAAAAGATGTTGTATTTGAAATTTCTTAGCATCGCATCGCATCATTTTGCACAAAAATGGAATTTGAATGGAAACATGCCTCATGTATTTACCGGGTCAGGTAGTGAACCGACGCAACAAATCAAAACAAACCGACCCGCTAAGAAATGACAGAATCTTAGCAGGTTTACAACTCTATAAGCAAAGTACAACAAGGTTAACGACTCAATAAACAAGACTTAATAAAATTGTGTAACCAAAGGGTAACAACTCAAAACACAAAATGCGACAGCTCGACAAACTTACAACTCGATAATCAAAACAACAACTCGATAAGCAAAAACACGACAAAATGTATTTCAGACAGACGATCTGGATGATGGGACATACCCAAAACTGATAGAAATGGAGGCCTTCGACATTCCCGATGCACGAAAGTGCCTCAAACTTCCTTCCGGCGGGCAAAACAGGACCAACACGAGGCCGAAAGCATCTTGTACAGGGAAAACAAAGAGTGGCCGGCCTACTAGGATAGGTGGCCGGCCGGCCACCCTTCCCTTGACCACCAAAACGTTGACAAGTGTCCCATGAATAGTGTTTTGGCCTCCTATAAAAGCCCCAATCTTGGAACTCATTCATTTCATCACATTCTCTCTCAAAATGGAAGCATTTCTCACCGAAAATCTCACATCTTGGATTTCTTCTTTAGATGGCTCGGAGAAGTTGAATTTTAGGGTTTAAACTTGAATGCACTATTCACGCTAATGGGACTCCTTGCATCTTCCTTTCCTCCATCTTGTGACAAGGTTTTGGAACCCGGTGACGCACGTCTTTAGCTTTGGCGGGCAAGAGGTATGTCCTACTTTTGAAGATTTTCAAGCCTTAATGGAGTCTGACCGCTCAGAAGAGATCTTGCCTCAGTCTCGTTTTGGCCATGCCCAAGCTTTATGGCGAATGTGCGGTCTCGACGCGCATAATGCTCGATCTCTGATTGGTAATGGGATGTTGGACATCTCGAGTCTGATTTATCGATTCTCGATCTGCAGCATAGCGACCGCCATTGGCAAGGTTTCCGACAGCATGCCCTTTGCTTGTGCATGCTATCTCATTTTCTGTTCGTCTCTGGCTCGGGAGGAGCCAACATCCGTTTGATTGAAGTCGCTCAAAGTTTGAGAGAAGGGAAGAGTTGTATTGCCATGACTCTGGCCGAGACATTGATGGGCTTGGATGCTTTCTACCACCGGGAGACAACCAGGTTTTTGAGGAGTCCACCTCTTTCTGGGTAATGTTTCCCACCCAAGCTCACATGTATATTTGCTCACATCACTCGGCCCTCGGGCTCAATTTTTCCTCACAAAACCCTATCTTACTTTTCTCTCATCGTACATCTCTCTATTCTTTAATCTCTCATTTTTTATCCCTCCCCAGATATGATTGATGGATAAATTACAAGTTGTGGACTCTTGTCACCTTATTGACCAGCGGCTACTTCTTTAAATCAACGCTTTGGTTGGCGCCCTTGATGAGGATGGTGGTATGAATGGATGTGCAACTTGTTGGCGGAATCGCATCGCGTGGCGTTGTCCTTGGCTTAACCTTCCGATGAGTTATAGCATGTTTAGGGATCTTGGGATTTGGTTGGTCGGCTTGACTCCTGCGTATTTTACTTCCCATTCCGCATTTTGCGTCGGTTTAGCCATAATCGGACTTGCCCTCGGAGAGTTGAGTATCGGCTACATTTCCAATTCGTAGCGCACCTTGCCCGACATACTCTGACTGGAGGACCCGAGCTCCTTTCCCGCTTCTACTTTTAGTTGCACTTTATCGGCGAGTCTTTGGGATTGGCTCAACGAAGAAGCCTGAGTTGGGCCTAAGTGGCATCGGAGGCTTCAACTAGCTCTGGAAGGGGCAGGAACACTGTTGGACTATGCCCAGATTTATTGCTTTATTAGTACTTTCAAGTTTTCGTTATGAGTGTAATAAAAGCAACTTCAATTGTATCTGAGAACAAGAACTTTGTTTTGAAATCAATGAAATTGAAGATTGTGGTCTTGAAAATTCTCCACTTTTGGTCTAAAAATGGTCTTAGTTGTGAAAAGATTACTTTGAGCAAAGTCAACTTTTATTAAAACTTTTCAACACTATTTTCGATATGGATCAGAACTGGACACGCCTGAGATCTGTCACCGAGATGTACAACTCCGAATCCTATGGCTGAAAAGTTGCCCTAGTCTGAAAAAGGGGCCTCGGCAAAGTATAGCAACGGAAAGTTGCCCTAGTCTGAATGATGCGGAACACTTCAATGCAGCGGAAAGTTGCCCTAGCTTTGAATAACCTTTGTCTGGGAGATCGCAATAAATCTTGATGAATAGAGATGGTGAGATGATCGGAATGGACAAAGTTGATCGGGAAAAGATTATGGTGAACCGGGATGAAGGCGCCTCGTATCCCAAAGATGGGAATCAAGTCTTCGTAGTTCGGCTCAGGTTCACTCGAGTATTTTTGCTCTCCTTTTGCGCTCTAACTTTTGCCAAGGCCGCCCTTTACGGGTTTTCAACCTTGCGAGCTCAGTTTTTGTAATTTCAAATTTTCTATGCTCTGAGTTTTGCCTAGGTCGCCCTTTCGGGTTTTCGGCCTAGCGAGCCTCTCAAGGGTAGTATTTCTTCAACTTGTCCATATTGATCGGTTGGGAAAACTCCAAGCCATCTAGATCCATCAGAACCACAGCTCCACCTGACCAGATTGACTTAATAATGTAAGGACCAGTCCAATTAGGTCTGAACTTGCCCCTTGGGTCATGGATGAGAGCTCGGTTGTCCTTGAGTACCAAATCTCCTTCTTTCAAGTTCCTGGACTTAACCTTCTTGTTAAAAGCCCGGGCGATTCTGCGTTGATAACCTTGGACGTGGTACAGTGCTTTCAACCTTCTTTCATCAAAGAGCATGAGTTCTTCAAACCTGTTTTGCTGCCAATCCGCTTCGGCTATCTGGCATTCGGCCAATACTCGCAATGACGGGACCTCAATCTCAATTGGTAGAACGACCTCCATCCCATAGACTAATGAGTCTGAGTCGCCCGGTAGAAGATTCGATCGAAGTCCTGTAGCCCCATAGAGCAAGCGGCTTATCTGGCCGATCCTTGTAGGTTTCCACCATCTTACGTAATATCGCTTGATATTCTTGTTGGCGGCCTTAATTGCTCCGTTGGTTTTGCGGCGATAAGTAGATGACTTATGAAAAGCCACATTGTATTTCTCCAACAAGTCAATCACCTCCTTCTTGAAGTGGGAACCATTATGCGAAACAATCTCACTTGGGACTCGTGGCGACAGATGATGTTGTTTACGATGAATTTTACAGCGATGTGAAGCTTTCAACCTTTGCATAAGATTGGGCCTCAACCCACTTTGTGAAATAATCTATCGCTACAAGATGAACTCATGCCCATTCGACCCTTTGGCGTGGCGGCTCGATCACATCAATTCCCCGGTGAAAATGGCCATGGTGAAGTCATGTTGTGCAACCGGCGGCGGGATGTTCATGCGGTTTGCATGAATCGACATTTGTGGCATCGAACAAAACCGATACAATCCTCCTCCATGGTGGACCAATAATAACCTGTCTAAGGATCTTCCGTGCCAACATCACCCCATTCATGTGCGCACCACATTCACCCCGTGGATGGCTTCCATCGACGCTTGGACTCTTGACATCAACACCACGGTTTATGCATTCCCGGATGACCCTTCTATACAATTTACCCCGCGGATGATGGGCGAGCAGCCAACCTTCTTATTGCCCTCTTGTCTTTGGCATTCACCCCTGGCGGGTATGTTTCTTTCTCCAAGAAATTCCAGATGTCGTAGTACCAGGGGTGTTCGTCCTGAACTTCAAGAAAAGTTGCAATCGACTCATAAGCAGGTACAAATTTCTGGTCAATGATGACTGGACGCATTCGGACTCCACGTGGGATGTCTATCATGGATGATAGAGTTGCTAAAGCGTCTGCGAACTTGTTGTTCTCTCTTAGTAGATGAGTAAAACTTAACTTTTCAAGCAGAGAATCGGCAAATCAAGGTTTGGTGATACATCATCATATTTTCCTCTTTTACTTTCCGGTCTCCTTTAGCTTGAGACACAACAAGGTTTGAATCCCCAATGGCGTCGGTAGTCTTGCCCTAATTCGGTGCTTCCATACCGACAATGCAACCGTGATACCTTCATTATTTGAGACTTTGAAGCGGAGTTTGAAGGCTAGAGGATCTGAGGAATTGTCGGTGCTATCGGCAACACTCTATCCCATACCCATGTTGATTTGGCGCTCGTCAAAGTACATTGTCCAACTTTCCTCGTCGATATCTTGAAATTGCTTCATCTGGGAATAGGTACTCAACCGCTTCATCCCCTCAACCGGATGGTCGACAGGAACTCTGCCGCTCTTTGCTTTCCTTCTTGACTTGCGGCGTCACATATGTGAGATCAAATTCGGAGAACAGCGACAACCAAGCTAGCCTACCCGTGGTATTTGGTTTCTCGAAAAAGATATTTGATGGGATCAAGTCATGAAACCAACATTACTGAGTGAGCTAACGGTAGTCTGCGACTTCACGGTAGCCCATACGAGCTAAGCAAGCCTTTTCTAGCGGCGTATCTGGGTCTCATATTCTAGCATCTTCTTGCTCAAATAGTAGATGGCTCTTTCCACCTATCTTGATTCTGTGCAAGCATCGGCCCATCGTGGTCTCGATTCTTGATAGATACAAAATCAACGGTTTCCTGGTTCATTGGTGATAAAGCGGGTGGAGTTACGTAGATATTCTTTAATCTGTTCAAGCGACTTGACACCGGCCGTCCCATTGGAACTTCTTGCCTTTCTTGAAGACCAAAAAGTGGTTCACAAGTCAAGGTTAGTTTTGAAATAAACCGTCTTATGAATTGCACTTTACCGAAAGCCTCGCACCTCCTTTTCGGTCCTTGGTGGTGGCATTTCTAAGATGGCCTTGATTTTGGAAGGGTGACCTCGATGCCTTTATTGTGTCGAAACTGACATTTTTCCATTTGTAACACCAAATGTACATTTACGAGGGTTTAGCATGGCAGGAATTCCACGATCCTTTGGAAAAACTTGTGCAAGGCGGTGTAGTGGCCCTCTCTTTCTTTGGACTTGACAATCATGTAGATCGCGTACACCTCAACCTCTTTGTGGATCATATCATGTAGTATTGTGGTCGTGACACGTTGATAAGTAGTGGCGTTCTTCAACCCAAGCGGCATGACGGTAGCGATATGTTCCCAGGGGGTAGTGAATCTGATCTTTTCTCTGTCTTCGGCGCCATCACTATCTGATTGTACCAGAAGCCATCCATGAATGAGAGCAATGCATGCCTATTGTGAAGTCCACTAGTTCATCAATGTGTGGCAAGGAAAGTCGTCGCCGGACTAGCTCTGTTCAAATCCTAAAGTCTACACACACCGGATCTGCCATCTTTCTTGACGCAGGAACAATGTTGGCCAACCAAGTCGGATATTACGATACTAGCGGGAAGCTGCGTCAATTTGTAGTGACCTCTTCCTTAATCTTGAGAGCCCAATCCGGCGGATCCTTGAGCTTTGCTTGGCCGAGTCGGGGTCAAGGGGATCTATCTTTGTACAATCTCGGGATCGATTCGGGCATGTCTTCGTGGGACCACGCGAAAACATCTTTAAAATCTTTTAATAAGCGACTAAGCGCTCGCGTTCCTCCGAAGACAACGTGGACCCGATCTGGACGGTAGCGGGTCCTCCTCGGTCCAATGTTCCGAAATGATTTCATCCGTTAATGGCTTAACAAATCTCTCTTGCTCTTGCTCAATTAGGCGTTGTAAGCAGGAGGAACTTCGTCCTCGTCGTTTTGATCAAAATTTTGAAAGTCTGAATTAATGCAATAAATTAGGGGCCTGAAAAGTACTAAAACCACATTCACATCATTCTCATTAAGTTCATCCAAATCGTCGATTCGCCGGTTCCATGAGACTCAAATGAAAAGGAAAAAAACTGACACAGGACAAGACTCGGCATCCGGGTTAACATCCCAGAGTACAGGACTTCGGACTCGATCGGTGGAACTGATTAGACTCACAAGACTTGGTGGAATCGATTCGGCTCACTACTTCTGACCCGAGCTTTGGATAAGAATCCTCCTCGTCTTGCCAAATGAGAGAGGTGCGATTGATCGTCCAAGATAACATTTGGTTGGCTCATGGCCGTTTCATCCCCAATCACGGAGACCATGGCGTTATTCCCCAAGCAATCTTGGTCGTCGGAGGATCGAGAGAGAACATGCGATGCTACCCCCATTTCCAATTCCGTGCCCTCAACATCCTCTGCCTTATTCTTTCGGCCTCGGTTGTTGGAGTGCATGCGCTCTGTAACGCGTCATCCCGGATAGTTGCGGTCGAAAAATTTGAAACACGTGGCGCTTCCTCTCCGCGTTAAACCATGGCTCTGGGAAGCCGCAGAATGGAAAATCTTCCCCCTCCCGGACGAAGCGTCCGTTCAGGGTACCCCAGATGGGCCTATGTATTAGATCAAAAGGCTTCCCAGCCTGCTTCGCTCGGGCCCTGCTGGCCATTTCCTTTCCTTTCCTCGCCCAGTCTTCTTTGGTGGGCAGATAACCCAATCCAAAGGTATGTGGATTATGTGGCACTTCGGCCAACGTTGCGACTCCTTTCCTGCCACTTCTTCCCAATCCCATCCCGGGGATATGTTGTAGCTTGTTCATGAGGTAGACAGATTGAGCACTAACGTACATACCCTCATTCACAGCCATAATGTTTTGCACCACCCGGGCCTCAGCCAATGTAAATCCCGATATGAACATATCTTCCATGCCGTGTTCGATCTCCAGGACTGGCGTAGATACCTCCGGAGGGGGATGGATTGATGGATTCCCAAAAACAAAGGCTACTCCTTTCCATAGGGGTATTTCACCATTTGATGTAGAGTAGATGAGACAGCCTTCACCTGATGCAACCAGGGTCGCCCCAAAAGCATGTTAAAAGATGCAGGGACCTCCAAGACATGAAAATCTACCTCTTGTTGTCCAGGCCCAATCTTGGTTTGGATTTTTACTGTCCCCAGGACATCCCTACTCGTATTGTCATAGGCTTTGATCACTTGAGAAGTTGGGGTGAAGTCCGCAGGCTTTAACCCAATTGCATAGGTCGTCCTGGCCGGGCAAACATTGATAGCGGATCCGGTATCAACCAGTACCACCGGAATCCATTTGTCCCTGCATTCTACAGAGATGTAGAGAGGTCTGTTATGATCCACGCCCTCAGGCGGCAATTCCTTGTCCGTAAAGGTCAATGCCGGGGAACCTCCTCCCGGGAAGACCAAACCAACTAGTTGTTCTGGCGTCGTTTCGATGGAAAGTTTGGCTTTGTCCATAGCAGAAAGAAGGCACTGTCATGTACCTGGAAGCCATAGCGGTCCCAGATGGAGATGTCTGCTTGTATTTTCTTTAATTGTTTCAGCACAGCCTCTTCTTCAACTTGCTTCTCCCTCTGCTTCTCCGCTTCTTTATCTTTCCCTGATACCTCAGGTTGATCAAGGTGTGGGGGCTTGAAATACCGCCCACTTCTAGTCATATGGTCTACCTCTTCGAGGTACCAGGTACTGTCTGGTTGGCCACCCGCCCAATCTTCGTCTGTGTGGGCAAGATACAAGTCGTCATCTTCCCACCACATTCCATTAGCATCTAGCAGGCACCTGTCTGGTTCTGGTTTGTTTGTCCTCTCGGCATTTTCCTCCCTCATACTCACAGCATGTTCAGTTTTCGTGCCTGGCACTCTCAATTTCCTCATGGTTCTTCGCTTTTGGGCTCTCGAGAAACCCATCTCTTTTCTTGTTCCTCGGCGTCGGTTGTTCGATTTTCAAAATGTCTTGGTCGGCGGAATTCTTCGCTTGGCGCTCTCCGGCGATTCACTCGACCTTGACCCTTAGGCCTAAAATGGTACAATGTCGGTGATCATCCAACCACTCGACGACTTCCGCTGACTCCTCGTAATCGAACCAGTTAATTGGTGCATCACCCGATTCCTGATCGTTGAAAAATTGAAGGTTGGCGAAGCCCTCTTCCGCCGCAGTCAAATCATCCCCTGCTGATTCAAGTCTATCCCCCCGGATCATACACAACTCAGCCTTCTCTGGCAATCCCATACTCAGCTTAGGTTGGCTCCTTGACGAGATATATCCACTCGGATCATAAGCTCTGTCAGCTAAATTCTCAGATTGCTCCACCCAGACTCAACAGTTTTGCTCTCCTCGGAAGCCTGCCCCGTTCCATTCTCGGTGGTCACCACCTTTGGCTCAGGTTGGGTTGTGGAAGTGTCCATCATGCACAAATCAGTGCTGTTAGGCAGGATCACCTCTGGCTTGGGTAGGTGGGAGGGAGTAATGTAGATACTAGGGTCGTAAGATACGCCCCCGGTTTGGATAAGGTTGATTCTTTTGGGTGGATCTTGGTTATGTACTGGGAGTGGGTTGGTTGTAACATTGGGTCGCTCGGGAGGTAGGATGATGTTTTTGTCAATGAGATCTTGAACCTCATGGCCTTGACTGTAACAGCAGTGGTGTCGTGACCATCTTCTTTGGTGGTATTTGCAATATTTGGGTTTGGGTTATGGGAAGGAGTGGATTTGGTGGGGCCTCGGTTCCAAGGGTTTGAGATGCCCTTTTACGACTAGAACCAGAGGACTTTGGATAAAGGCATATGTAGTGGAGAAGGTTCGTTGACCTCTGGGTTGGTACCTTGAAGCTTAGTTCTTGCTCCCGGAGGCATCGAGAAAAAGGTGTGGCATTGTGGACCTTGGTTGGGAAGGGGATTGGTGGTGACCATTCCGACCACGAAGTTCTTGTATTAAGCGGCGAGCCACTCGACTGCGTTGGTATTAGATTAAATGTTCTTGAGGTGATCCGGTCTTGGTCAAACAGACCTTGCTTCATCGCATCCTCTATTTGCATCCCCATATCATGTAGATCTGCGAAAGTGGGGAAAGGGACTACGATCATCTTCTTCATTAATGCCGGCTGGAGATTGCGCACAATCATCCGGATCTGATCTCTATCTGTTGGCCTTAAGGTCATCATCGATGCCTTCGCCCTCCACCGGGTTACAAAGTCAGAAAAAGATTCTTTGGGCTCCTGCCTCGTTGTCTCGAGATCACGAGTGGTAATCTCGATCTGTGTGTTATATGAAGATTATGCAGCGAAGGCCTCGGCCATCTCATCGATTTATTTTCACGATCTTCGACTTGAATACCAAGTGGATGCCACACGATAAAGTTCGGCCGAACAAAAGCTTTTGCGGTCGGGTTAGGCCCATGGTCTTAAGGCGTCTGGCAATGGGAGGTGGACCATAGGGTCCCGGATCCATCAAAGCGATCGTCTGGGGCATCTTAAATCTGTCCGGAATGTCACGGCCACATCGGTATAGCCGTCTTCAATGTCAGGATGGCCTTCACCTGTGATTTCTTGAAGAGTTTTTCCAACTTGCTCAATTTGGTGTGTGGTCTACCTCAAACTCAAATGGGCGTCCGGGTAGTTAGGTGTAATGTTTTTGGGCGGTTGTGGTAGAAGCGGGGCGAACGGCCAGATTGGAAGACCGTGTCCTCTTGGGTGTTTGTGGGTTTGGCGAGGCGTTTTGTGGATTTGGCAGGGTAGCTTGAGTATTCTGCAGATTTGAAGGGGCGTTCTGGCCAGTAGATATCTGTTCAGGTAATGGGGCCCCGGGTGGTGGAGGAACCTGTTGTGCCCCTAATGGAGGAGGGGCCTGGTGTGAAGCGGTCTGGCGTTCTGTTGTTATGTCTGATGATCAACTTTCGGCTGTTGGGCCATAATGGCTTTGTTGTTTGGAAAATTCCGCCTGGCGGATAGCATCATCTTGCATTTGCTTCATGCTTTCACTCATCTGGCGCATCATCGCCTCCATTGCTGTGTTCTGTTGTTCCATCTGAAAAACTGGCAAGTGTGTCTCTATAGTGGAAATAGGAATCTCAACCCGACTGTCTGTTGCTAAAGTAGACTGCTGTACCAATAATCTCTGCTCTGATGGACTGCGTTTCCTCGGTCTCCTTCTAATAACCGGGGGTAGTGAATGGAACACCGGATGTCCGTCAACTAGATCCTCGGATCGAGTAAGTCGGCGACCTCGTGTCCAGATTGCTTGGGGAGTATCGACTGGCTCGGAAGCAATCGTGCTACAAACCTGCCCTAGCAAAAAAAAGATAATAAAGCAAAAGGAAATAAATGACCAGAAAAATGGGCGGCATAACAGCTTAAATTTAAATACACACAACACACAGTCGGGTATACAACACACAGTTGGATAAAATTTGGAAATACTGCATCCTCAACCATTGATCACTATTCTGTATTCTTGTTCCTAAAAGCTGAATCGATATCATGAGACAAGCGATTCTCAAATAAGCGGCGATGCTTTCGCATGCGTGCCAACTCAAAGCGATGCCTTGAACTGATGCCCAAACTCATCTTGATACATGCATTCCTGTAGAGACACACTCTAGCAAGCACATAGCGAGATAAGTGAGAGCCAAAACACCCCTATGTTGGGATAGGGTTTCCTGTCCTATTTTGTCGAGAACTAGGGTTTCACTACGCCTTGGTGACTTCAAACAACCTATAAGCGGGTAAGCAACTTTGTCCTAGTTTGGATTGGTCACTATGGATCGAATATGCACTAGGTCGAATGGTCAAAGGGTGCCGGTAAAACCGGGTTTGTGTTCTATCTTGGCGAGCCGTAACCGATCGACCTTATGGACATGCCTTGACAAGACAAGCCTCAAGCAAACCACTCGGGAATAGCGGATGGCAAACCACGGTGTCCTAGGCGCACCAATGCAAATGCAATGCAAAGAAACACACATGTGTAGTCAAAACCCGGATATCATGAGTTGAGTCAAGTTCTCTAAATCCCAGTAGTTGCGAAACTATAACAACGCCCAGGGGCCTACTTCTGATTCGGACTCGATTTTGTTGCGGTTCTCAATCTTGAACCAAAGAGTCGAAATCCGCAAATCGTTTTGAAGGAAAAGCATTTTTTGAAAGAAGTGCCAAACATGGACTGCTTTGCGGATATGAGTCGCCACCTAAATATTTTAAAATGGGAAATTTAGGAAACCACGACTCGGTGGAAAAGGCCACGTGTAAAATCATCACCAAAGTTGGCTCGGGAACTTGGAGTGCGATTAGGGAAAGGTCACATCGTGAGCACCTCTCGCCCGATCAAAGACCGGCCTCTACTAACCATGATATCTGTTTTTGAAAACTTTGTGAGTTCTTATTAGGTTATTAGCCTAGATTACTATGTGATGCTTTCATGACAAACAAGTATAAATGGGCGTCTGAATTGGAACAAAACATTTCATGCTTGTTTGTTTGAAAATGGTGTGATGGTGCTACCGCAGTAGGCTAAAATCTTGGTTGCCACCCTCAGGTGGGCTTAGAAAACATGATTTTGCCACTATCTAGTGAGCTTAAAACAAGCATTTGATGAATCATTCCAATTCAGATAACTCAACCTCCACCCACAGGCATTCAAGGCAGTTATATCACGTAAGCATATAGCCTCATGGCAAGCATGCTATTCATGGCAACACTCACACGCATGCAAGGATGCTAAAGCATAACCACTTACCGAGTACTCCAAGCCAAAACAGAAAACCGATTAGAAATCATGCATGATCCTAAGTATACTGAAATGCCTAATGCAACACATGCAAAATGCAACTATAGCAGGCTCGGCTATTCTAAACATGGCATATGATGATGCTCTGACTAACATGTATTCAATTTGGAATTGAAATACAAATGCGGTTAGTATGATGCGCCGAGCCGATGCATGTGTCTGAGATGAATGATGCAAATATCTTTGTCATCTTGTATGCTAATTGAAATATGCCCTATATCTAACCATCCAAAGCGGGTAAATAAAAGGAGAGAAAGAAATGGGGTTGGAAGACATACATCACACTCACACACCCATATTACAATTATGCCCTCATGGAGAGGTAGAATGAATAATAACACTGACCGAATAAAAGAATATACAGTCCGAAATAATACAAATTCTAATTAATTAACAAATTAATTACAAAAGAATTAAAACTGGCGTGCAAGCCAGGGACTGCCTCGCTTCTGATAGATGTTGTATGTTAGGCTGCTTGGCGTGGAAATCCACTGGAATGCCCTAATTAGCCTCTGTTTGCAGTATTTCTCGAAATGCGCGCCGGACTCCGAAAAGTTGTTGATCCTCGGTTTTGCTGTAACAGAGAGCAGGAAAAGGGCATAGCAATGTATTTCACAAATATATGCATGCCTCGATCCTCGTGCCACCAATCACGCATATCAATGCATGATGGCCGAGGAATCGGATTGCACAACTCAATATAGGGATGAATGCTACAACAAGACTTAACTCCATCATGGGTAATCCGGAGTGTCGGTGACTTGGGAATTGAGACCCGTTCCGTTACTCGGAGTACAAAACGCGCCTCGTTTCCCGCGCAATATGCATGATATGCATGAAATGTAGCTAATATGCAACCTAGCATGCGCAATGCTATGAAAATGAGATGAAAATGATATGCCTCGAAAAGCGTGCACGCAGGCACGCAAACCGAGGCGATGATATGAAGGGTAAATCGGATAAAACCGAAGTGCCTCGAAATCGTGCTGCACGCACGCAAATCGAAGCGATGATAAAAGATGAAAATCGGATAAGACGAAGTGCCTCGAAATGCGTGCCTGCGCGCAAAAGAAGCGATGATGAAAGATGAAAATCGGATAAAACCGAAGTGCCTCGAAACGCGTGCCCACAGGCGCACAAATCGAGGCGATGATGAAAGATGAAAATCGGATAAAACCGAAGTGCCTCGAAAGCGGCGTGGTACGCAGTCAAATGGCGATGATGAAGATGAAAATGGATAAAAGCGAAGTGCCTCGAAGTGCGTGCCAGCGCACAAATCGGCGATGATGAAAGATGAAAATCGGATAAAGCGAAGTGCCTCGAAAGCGCGTGCCTGGTAGCGCGCCGTCAGCGATGATGAAAGATGAAAATCGGATAAAACCGAAGTGCCTCGAAGCGTGCCTGGTAGCAAATCGAGCGATGATGAAAGATGAAAATCGGATAAGCGAAGTGCCTCGAAGTGCGTGCCGCATAACGCAAACCGAGGCGATGCATGAAATGCAATGAAATGACACACGGAATGCCGCGATGGGCTTACACCAACATGGGAGAGCCTCAGCTCACTCACATAGGAGGCCGTCGGATGAAAATAAAGCTGCCTCGAAATGCGTGCCTGCGGACACGCAAACCGAGGAATGCATAAAATAGCATAAAATGACATGGGAAATGATATGCAAGCATGCAAGACAAATTTCAGCCACTAAATGAAGGGGAAAACAGCCCCGAAATGATGCGAAATGAAAATCAACGCATGAAATCATCCCGAAATGCAATTCTAAGTGCGAAATGGCCTCTGCTATGCTAAACATGCAAAATTGGCACACGACAGCAAAAAAAGTAGTAAGGAAGTCCCAAAAATGACATTTTTACAATACAAAACAAGGCCAAATTATGATCACAAGTATGGTAACATTAGCATGCAAAATTAGTGGCCAAAAGAGAAGTATTGAGAGAGGTAGTATATAGAAAATTCGAATGGAAAAACTTTCTTCTACAATACTGAAGAGGGTCCAAAAATAAGCATATATTCAGTTTATGGATGCCCCAAAATCAGTATGCAAACATGCTCAAAATTCCATGCAAAATGGAGCTCAAAAGAGGTTATAACAAGAGATATGCAGAGCATGCACCAAACAACAAAACTTTCTTCATGAAACATGTAGAGGGGGTCAAAATAAGACCCATTTCAGTTCTGACCAAGAACTAAAACCAAAAGCACAAAAGGATACAAAACATGCAAGAATTAGGGCCCAAAGTGGATTTCAAAGGGAGGTGGTATCTGAGAATGGCCAAATGAGGTTGAGCCCTTCTACAATGTTGTAGAGGGGCTCAGTATAAGCACAAAACCAGTATGGGTCGGAGCCCCAAAAACAAATGCAAATAGGTTAAAAATAGCCTACAAGATTGTGACATACAAGCTAGATATTGAGACAAGTGTATCATAGGGACACCAAATGAAGTTGAGCCCTTCTACAAAGTTGTAGAGGGGCTCAAAATAAGCCTAAAACCAGTAGGGGTCGGAGCCCCAAAAAAAAATAAAATAGGGTAAAAATAGGATGGAAAATTATGCTACAAAGATGAGATTTGGAGACTTACCCTTGAAGATCCAAGTGTTGCTACTTCTTGGCCTGAATTTGTTGCTTCTTAACCCCTGGAGAACACTTCCTTGCTGCTGGAATGGTAGTGTTGATGGTGGAGCTAAGGGTTGATGAAGAGGGGAGCTAGGAACTTGGAAGTTTTTCAAGGTTTTGGCTATGGAAATGAAGCTTTGAGAGAGGGATGTCTTGAGGCAATTTTTTCTAACCTTGAGGAAGGGGCTATTGGTCCCTTTAAATAAGGGAAAAAAGGTGTAAAAGGGGAGGGAGAAGCATCCAAGCTTTCCCTCCCAAAATATCCCCCGGATGGGGTGATATTTCAGCAAAAATATCCGGACAATTTATCTTGGTGGAAGCAAGTGGCCGGCCGGGTAACAGGAGGTGGCCGGCCACCACCCCACAGTCGGCCACCACTCACCATGGTGGCCGGCCACCCCAAAAAATGAACTCAAAATTTGCTGGCCGACCACCATGCAGTGGTGTCCTCCCAAGTGTGTAGATCAAGGCCCCAAGGTCGGAATCTGGCAACTCTGAAGCAGGAGCCACAACATAGAGCTTGAAGGAGAGCCTCAAAAATGAAATGCACAATTTTTGGCCGACCATATACCCTTGGTGTCCTCCCAGATGTGTGGAACAAGGTTCCAAGGTTGGAATTTGGCAACACTGAAGCAGGAGCCACAACATAGAGCTTGAAGGAGAGCCTCAAAAATGAAATGCACAATTTCTGGCCGACCATGCTTGTTTAGGGTCCTCCCATGTCCCCTGATCACAGATATGTGGCTTTGGTTGGAAGAAAATACCCCCAGGGTGTTCAACATTGGCCCGGAAGTGAGAAAAACGGGCTCCGGAGGAATGGCCAGCTATCTGGGATAATTGCTGGCCTCCCACCCCGGTGATCTTCTGGTGTTGAAAGCAGAGGTACTGCCAAATTTGAACAAAAACTAATGAGAAATGAATGTTGGGGCCAAAAGCAAACAATTCGGGATCAAAATGAAATTTGGTCTGGGAAATGGTGTACGGCAGCGAAGTGGGTATCTGTGACCCCAGTGTCCCTCGGAATGACAAAACAGAGGTTCCTGCCAAAAATCAGAGAAAACCGATGCAAAATGAAAGCTCGGGGCCCAAACCGCGCGATTCGGGGTCAGCAAGCTCTCTGAGCAAAAGTGGCATCTGACCACAAAGTGGGCATCAAAGGCCCAGTGTTCCTAGAAACTATAAAGCAGAGGTGCAAGTCAAAAACCGGAGAACTTCGGAGATGGTTGGGCGGTCCCGAGCGAGGCACACTGGCTTGACGGTCCAGCAGGAGCCGGGCTCCGAAATGGGCAAAATGGCCTCTGACCACGAAAAAGTAGCTCACGGCCACGGAGATAGTCTCTGAGACCACTCCCTTCCCTCAGGAAAGAAAACAGAGAAAACCGGACCTGGTTCGCAAACCCAGACAAGGTAGAAGAAAGTTGAGCTTGGGAGGCGGGGCGCCTGGCCATGACTCTGAGACTTCGAGCGAGCCAAGATGCAACATCACCGAGCGCTCAATTGGTGACGTCTGAGTCTTAAGGTCGGTCAAAAATAGGGTGTCTACACTGAGCAATGACAAAGTGAAAACGAATGAAAGAGAGATGAAATCATTGAAAAATATTTCAAAACACCTTGCTCGGGGGTTTGGAGTTGAAGAAAAGAGGAGAAGAGGAAAGAAACCTAGTTGAGGAAGAAGATGAGCATGAACCGTTAAGAGAGAGAGTCGAGCGGTCCTCGCTAAATTAGGCCTATCTATCTATGCACTTGGATTTAAGCTATAAGGTAACCACCGTTGGAAATAAGACTTCCGGGGCTTCATTTTGCACTCAAGAATCTCCTAAAGTCAAGTCCGGATGGGGGAGATATGACTGGTTGAAGTTGGGCATCATTCCGATTGGACTGAAACTGAGTAGCTTCACCAAAACATGCATAACTTTTTGCACAGTTGGAATTTTGATACAAGAATAGCACCATTGGAAATATTACTTCCGTGGCTTCAATTTGGGCACAGGAATGACCTAAAAATGAGTTCATATGAAGGAGTTATGTCCATTTAAAATTAGGCCTAAAAAGCAGATTTTGTTGGCCGACCGGCCAAATAAGTAGCAGACTGGCCATCACAAGTAGCACACCGGCACTAAAGATAGTCGACCAGCCAAGAATGACCCAAACTCAGTTTTTTGAAGATATTTCATCTCCAGCTGTTTCCAGCTTGCTCCAGCTGTCCCCAGCTCAGATATTTTCGACCTTGAGTGTTGCTTTCGCTATTTATGATAATATATCTCCCATTTTCCAAGAATACAACCTTCTTGGAGAATCTTGGGAGCTTCTCACTCAAAAAAAGTCTCTCTCGCTCTACAACTTCCAGACCTAAAACCTCTGCCTCTCTCTCATTCTCTTGTCTTTGTGTGCATAACAAGAGCTATACTTAGAGAAATACTCCTAGTTTGCCTAGGCATCCTTCGTCAAAGTTGATCATCATTGGCTTAAGGTCCCTTGGAACCTATTTTTGGGCTGGTTGAAGGTTTTTTGGCTCAGAAAAGTGATTGTTTTTCTGCTGTCCTTCAAGGTTCTTCAAGGGTGAGAAACTACCCTCTTTATTCCCCATTTTTGCACAAGATTTTAGCCTATCTTGCATGCTATTTTGAGCTTAACTTATAATTGATAAAAGTTCTGTTTTTGTATGCTTTTGATCTTTGTTTAAGATCACTTTTGTGTTTGGGGTTGTTTACCCCCTCTTAGGCCTTGTTTGGCCTCATTTTTGTGCCTTTTTTGTGAGCTTCGGGACCACCTTGTATTGGCCTTCTCACCACTGAAATCCAAAGAGATTTCAGTGGTGGGGATGGTGTTTTGAGGTCCTAAGAAGGAGAGGGTCATCCCCTCTCCTTGTTGTCTTCAATACTTGTCATATTTGCTTCACATGTGAGCACCTTTGTTAAGTTCATGTTGGCCATGTCTTAGCTGGTATTTGTGGTTATTTTTCTGTCATATGCCACTTTTTTTTCCTATCTTGGTCATTCCATGCTTGGTTTATACACTTGTAGTGTAAATTTTGCAAACTAGTCTTGTATGCTTCATGTTTGAGCATGTCCTTCTAGCTCATGTTGACCTCATTTCAGTGGGTTTTTGGGGGTTTTTTTAGCATGTCATAACTCTATCTAAAGTTGGTTTGATAGCCCCTTACATGCACCATGCACTTGTAGTGCATTTCCATGAAATTGCCCTAACATGCTTTGTGCTTTGAGCCTTGTTTTTAGCATGATTTTGGCTTGACCAAAAGAAGATTTTAGTCTTGTTTTACCATGCTTAAGGTCTATTTGGTGTTGTTTTGGTCATGCTTGCATTGTTTTGTATAGCCACCATGCAACATAGCTTGTTGGCTTTGAATGTCCAAGTCATTAGTATGCATTGCTAGGACTATTCTTATGATTTGACATCATTCCATATGATATATCAGTGCATATTTCATGGTCATACACTTGCATTTGTCACTCTTTCATTGTGTTTAAGAGTTGTCCCCTTATGCCTTGTTTGTGAACTAATTCAGCAGCCTATCTTTCTTGCCATCTTTGTTGAGAGTCCAGCATGTTTTTGCTACCATTTTGACCTACCTTAGGTCTGTTTTGAGTGGTTTAGGTCATTTGAGCATTGTGTGGTATAGTTGTAGTGTAAAGCCCTCGACTAGCTTTGTATTTTAAGCCTCTTGGCATGCTTTATTTGAGCTATTTGCATGATTTAGCTTCATTTGGAATGTGATTTTAGAGCCTACTTCACTACCATACTCTCACATTTTGTGCTCCTTCAATGTGCTTAAGAGTTACATCTTTATGCCTTAATGCTTGGGCCAATTGGCATACATGTTTGCCTTGCATTTCATGTCATCAATTCATCATTTTGGCCACTAATTTAGGCATGGCTGAGGTCTATCCATCTTTAGTTTAAGTCCATTCACCATGGTGTTCAATGTTGCATACTTGTCTATCTTTGCATGCCTTGCCTGTTTGTATGTTTAGGTTGTATGTCTATTGCATAGTACATGCTTGCATGCTTGTGTTGTTTTGATTAAGTTCATCATGCAGGTATTACATTGGTCTAAGTATACTTGCCTTTGCGTGTTGTTACATGTTAGTTCTATTGCATGTTGCTGCATGCCAAGCCCATTACATGCTTGCTTGCTTGCATGCTTAGATAGCATTGCATTGTGTGTGCATTCCTTGCCTCTTGATCAATCATGATAGAGGTAAGGGCCCCTTGTGTGTTTTTGTGCATTTCATTTGATATCAAATTGCACACTTGGCTCCTTTGGCCATCATGCATTGAAATGCGTGATTGGTGGCCCAAGGGTCGAGAGCCATACTCCCTTGAGTTCATAGCATGATAGGGAGGGTGGTCGTGCACACATTGTCTTGTAAATTCCTTGCCATGCACTGTCTGTCCTCTGCTGAAGCAAAAATAGAATTCAGCAGGAAGGGATGGCCGGTTGGCTACATTCAGTGCCGACCGGTTAACAATATCTAGCCGAGATCCCCGCTTCTGGTCGATGACCATTTTCCCATGGCCGGTGGCCTTATATATTGGTCAGTGGACTCTCAGAATGTCCCCAAGGTGGTTCAGAAGTGTCATAGAAGCTGGCACAATTTTTAGAGGTGCAAAGCAGTGCAAACAGAGGCAACATGTGACATGGCAACGGGTTTCTGAGCAAGGCGATCGACCATGCATCATCTAATCATTCCGATGCGAAGCTGTGGCGGCCTCTTTAGTTTCATACTTAGACTGTTTTGTAATTAATTTGTTAATTAGTTAAGGGTTTTGTAATATTTAATTAGCTAGGGTAGTTGATTAATTATTCAGTTTGTATTATTTATTTAGACCCTCCGTCGAGAGGGCAAATTTGTAATAAGCGCGTGTGTGTGTGATGCATGTCTTCCAACCCCCATTTCTTTCTCCCTTTTACTTACCTACTTTCGTTGGTTAGTTTTAGGTCATGTTTTGATTAGCATACTTATGATAGCATGTTTGCATTCATTCATCTGTATTGCATACATTGGGCTCGGCGCATCATACTAACTGCATAGTATTTTTAATTCCAACTTGAATACGTGTATCGAGTTGTCACATTTCACATGCCATTTCTAATATAGCCGAGCCTATTTCTAGTTGCATTTTGCATGCGTTGCATTAGCCATTCTAACATGAACTAGGATCATGCATTGATTACTACAAGTTTCTTGTTTTGGCTCGGAGTACTAGGTAAGCGTTTACGCTTTAGCATACTGCATGTATGTGATTGCCATAAAAGCATGCTTGCCATGAGACTATTTGTTTATGTGATATAACTGCCTGAATGCCTGTGGGTGAAGGTTGGATTACTTGAATTGGAACAATTCATCGAAATCTGTGTTTTAGCCTACTTGCGAGTAGCAAACTTCAAAACATTTCCAAACAAACGGATATGCGATGCATTGTTCCAAATTAGGCGATCTAGTCTATACTTGTTTGCTGTATGCATCACATAGTAATTCTAGCTAATTAACCGGAATAAGAACGCATGTGATTTCAAAAATAAGATATCATGCTTAGTACAGGCCGGTCTTTGATCGGGCGAGCGGAGGTGCTCATAGATGACCTTCCCCAATCGTATCCAAGTTCCCGAGCCGAGGCAACTTTGGTGATGACGGACACGTGGCCTTAGGCACGAGTCAGGGTTTCCTAAATTTCCCAAAATAAAACATTTAGGTGGCGACTCTATATCTGGCAAAGCAGTCCATGTTTGGCACTTCTTTACAAAAATCAGTTTTCCAAAACAATTTGTCGGATTTGGACTCTTTGGTGATTTATCAATCTCACATTGCACATTGTGAGATCAGATTAAAAACCGTGACAATAATGAGTCCGAACTGTAGCATGGAGGCCCTCCCCGGGGCGCGTCTACACTCACACTTGTTCAAATCATCTCTACAACCTCCCTTTTTTCTTGGTTTTCTCTTTGTTTGTAAGAGTTGTTTCAACCAAGTGCTGTTTAAGTATGAGAAAGAGACCTTCTACGCTAAATGGTTTAATCTCTTCGGAGGTTCATTACCAGGGCTTACATCTCTCTCATGCCTAAAACAACTTCTTGTTTGACACTTCTCTTTGTCAGTGGATTTAATTCTCTTTTTTTGGGACTAAAATGACTAAAGAATGGAAAGGTAATTACAAAAAGCTAATCAATTGGACTAAAATGGTACAAGATAATAAAACCAAGTTGGGTTCAATCGGACGTTAATTGAACCCATTAAGTCTTGAGTCATTTCATACTTTTTAGTGATGATAATGGTTTAAGATCCAAGGCATACCACTTCTCTTGATCTATTCCATGATAGGGAAAAGGTTTTGTTGGTCTTTTACTATCACTTATTGTGCCTTTGTCCAATCAAGTCATAGATCATCATGAAATAATCTTGTGACTATTGATGACTTGTGAATCAATTCTACCTCTCCTTTGATCAATTTCATGATAGGGAGAGGTAGAGAGGATAAACATCCTCAGGAAACATTCAGTTTCTACTCTATTTCTTTTCTGCTGCAACAGGGTAGTACAAAAGCTAGTAGCCGGCCAGCCAGCCACCATTTGAATCCGATCGACCACTTTCCCTAGTTGGGCGACCACCTCTTTCCAGCCAGACAATGTCTTTTTCTTACAAAACATAGCAAAAATTAAGGCAGAAATAGAACTATTTTCTGCAGACAAAACAATTCTGGCAGCAAAACAGAGGTGTTTCCGAGAGGATGTTCTCATTGACATGTGCGGTTACTTAACCCCCGCTCGGTTTTAATTAGTGTAAATAGCTATTAGTTAATTAATAAGTTAATTTCTTTAAGCTTGTAAATAGTTAATTATTTAGATTAATTAATTCCATGATGTACTTAATTAATTAGCTTCTTTTTAAATTGTAATAATTAGTTAGCATAGTTAATTTTGGTGTTGTAATAGCTAGTTAATTTAGACATGTATTCGGATCCTCTTGCATGAGAGCAAAATTGTAATATTGTGTATGTCTTCCAACCCTACGTCTTTCTCCCTTTTATTTATCCGCTTACAATGCTAGTTGTGGAGATGTGGTTTGGAAATACCCTTTGGCCCAAGCTGACTCTCTTGATCCTCGAGTTTGTACCTGAAATAGGAATGAACAATCTAGCCAGGGGTACCGAAATTAGCACTCCGACAGGTAAGTTAGTATTCACTCAAATT
The DNA here is from genome assembly GCA_025200525.1 of Camellia lanceoleosa. Taxonomy (NCBI): domain Eukaryota; kingdom Viridiplantae; phylum Streptophyta; class Magnoliopsida; order Ericales; family Theaceae; genus Camellia; species Camellia lanceoleosa. The sequence continues at coordinate 129,179,701 of CM045763.1, read as the reverse complement.
TTTCTTATATGTCAAGTTATCTTTTTCTCATATACTTCTCTTTGGCTAATGCTCCTTCTTTTTTATATTACTCTTCTGGGGCCCACTTTCTTATTATGGACACCCCGCCCTGACAGCTGGACTCCCAGTCATTCGGTAGAATTTATGGCTTATTTGGCCCGCAATCTAATTCTATTCGGCCACGGCCGACCCACTTCACTCGTCTTCTCGGCAATCTTATCCTGAGGGTAAAGTTATTATGAGCCGACTTACACGCGGCTCCTATTTGTATACGGCATCTCAAACTTGGCCCCCATAATAGTATCATGTTTAACATTTTTTCATATCATTACCATGCTTATCATATCCATTTTTGCATACATTTGGCACAACACATCATTCTAACTTTGTGGTTGTTTATTATCCAAGAAAACGTGATTAACTGCATACTATCAAATTGATTCGCATGTCATACTAGTAGCCGAGCTTCTTAATTGCATGTTGTATATGTTGGATTAGTCATTTTTACATTGTTAGGATCATGCATTTTTTATAACTATTTTTTCTCTTTTGGCTTGCCCCGGAGTACTAGGTAAGCATTTCTTGCTTTAACATATTGCACGTATGTTATTGTTGCCATATCAAGCATAATATCATGAGGCTAAGTGCTTAAGTGATATACCTGTTTGAATGCCTGTGGATAAAGGCTAATTGCTCAAATTTAGATAGTTTGATCAAATGTACATATAGGATCCCTTTTTTGAGTGGTACATATTCAAAACATTTTTCAAACAAACATGAAATCGAAGTATTCCAAAGTGGGCGAATTAGTCTATATTTGTGTGCAATACATAGTAAAAATAGCCTAAAAATCAGAATAAAAGCACATACTGTACATAAGAATCACATCATAACTAGTAGAGGCCGATCCTTGATCAGGTGAGTGGGGTGCTCAATTGATGACCTTCCCTCTGATACCTAAGTTCCTGAGCCGAGACACTTTGGTAATGATGAATAAATGGCCTTTGGCATGAGTCTTGAGTTTCTTAAATTTTCTAAAAATATTTAGGTCACGACTCTATAATCTAGCAAAGCGATACATTTTTGGGATTTTGATTCAAAATTGATTTTCTAAAAGATTTACCAGATTTGGACTCATTTGAATTTATTTATTTCACATTGCACTTGTGAAATCAGATTCAAAACCACGAGAGTCCGAATTGTAGGGCTATCGTCTCCGAAAGGAGCACGAAAAGCAAGCTACATGTAATAACCCGACCCTCGTACATGATTTTGGTATCTTTTCCGTCCTTTATTCTGTGTTTTTGAATGCTTATTGTGATTAATTAAGTGAATTTTGGCAATATGGATTCCTACCTGTTTGATAAGAAAATTATCTATCACAACTAAAATGTTTGAATCAGGAATTGGGAGCCTTAGAGGGTTGATAATCCGAAATTGATTTGACATTTGAAATTAGTAAGATTTTTAAGTCATAATGAGATTTTCTGTGAAATTTCAATTTGGAATGATTAAACGATCGAATTTTGTCTTTATGTGCCTTTAGATATACATATATGCTTGAGTTCCATACATGTTTAATTCAAAAACTTTGTCTAACCATATCTCTTATGAGAGGGTAGTGTGAAATAGGGAGAAAGGATCTAGGGAAGGATTTTACCAAGCATCAAAGGCTAGAGAATTGAAGGGGGTTTACAAGAGTTAAAGTCAAAAAGACACACTCTGGGAGGAATTATATTCTCCGCTACAACACTGTGAGTAGTAGTACTGTAATTATACGTTTAGTACCGTTAATGATTCTTATTGTTAACACTCTGTTCTTTGCAAGTGATTACGGTAACGCTATGCTGTTTGGAAAAGAATTAAGAATGTAAACCCCGCTCACCGGAAATATGAGGTTCTGAAGGTCCTATCAGGGACTTCTATAGTCTGTATGTTACCATGCACGCCTTATGCCTTATGATATAGCTGTTTACCTAATATGTTCATCGGAAATACACAAATAAAGCTACAGGTCATTTTATAAGTTAATGACTACTGAGAAAGGAACTGGAAATCAATACCTGTATCAAGTGACTCCCGTTATAAGGTGAATTATTCTATCCCTACTGATCGTACAGTATTGACACATATGACTTCTGTCGATGGGTATTGTTAATGTTCTGATACGCATAAGATATTTACGTTAATGTGTAAGAAACCATGGGGTATAAAGTACACTATTATAGAAGTATATTCTTATGAACCTGGAAATATTTTGTTCTGTTTAATCGATATGTTTATGCCATGACAAGATGTGAAATGTTCTGTTCTTAAGACCTATTAATTTCTGGTATGGAACAAAGTCATGACGAACTAAGTCGCAAAGACGAGTTACCTCTAGAATCCGTACGAGCCACCTCTTGAGTCCATACATATGTGAAAGTTATGAGGCCTATGGCCGTTCTATGAAAGTTGGCCAATCTGTTAATATATGGGCCTATGGCCATTCTGTATGATTTCTTAGTATGAAACAAAGTGCTGTACGGAACTAACTGATGCGTTGCGAGTCACCTCTAGAATCCGTGCGAGCCACCTCTTGAGTTCATACATGCAAGACAAGGGCTTTATGCCGTTCTGATAAGGGCTTTATGCCATTCTGACAAGGGCTTTATGCCGTTCTGATAAGGGCTTTATGCCATTTTGTTAAGGGCTTTATGCCACTCTGTTCAAGGGCTTAAAACCATTCTGTTTAAAGTTTAGACCTAAGGCCATGCTGAAAATAATTACAGGATAAGTTAACTATATGTTCTCTGCACTTATACATGTACATTGTAATGCAAGTTAATTGTTAAATGGTTTACGTATTACTATTCATTGAGCTCAGCTCACTTTATGTTATGTTTGTTTTTGTAGGCACTCCCCCTGGAGGTCAGTCTTAACCCTTAGCACCCATTCCTCTTTGGTCAACTCTAGAGTGTCCAGACACCAAAACGAAGGCAACTCATTTTATGAAGTTTGCTAAACTTTTGGTTTTGTACCCTGATTGTCTGTCTATGCTTGAAATGTGTCTAATTCTTTTACCCTTCAATGTTTTGTTATATGCCCAATCTTAAGGGCAAGGTCTGTATATATGTATGTACATAGTTAAGTTCTTCGATGCATGTCGCTGTATGTTCATTTACCCCATACATATCTATGATCCTGGCATAATAGTGACAACTCAATGGATATTATTTTATGTTTATGTTTGATATTGATGCTTCCGGTCAAGCCCCATATCCTATGTACAATGAGTTAAGTGTCCGTTTCCGTAGTGGTCATGCCCAAACTTTTAGGGGCGGGTTTGGGGTGTAACAAGTGGTATCAGAGCACGAGTTGCCATCTCACACACGAATCCATTGAGCCTTAGGATGTCTAGATAAGACTTAGGCATCATGCATAACATTCGGAAAGCACATGAAAAGATTGATGGCAACGTTAAATGTATTTTGTTAACGCTAATGATTATGATCCATGTCTATTGTATATTCTTGGCATTGGCATATACTGTGATTGATTGTTGTGCAGAACACAGCGAGAATAAGAACAAGGGATTCTACCTCCGCTGGGTTGGGAAAAAAAAAAAAAATGTTGGTGGACAATGTAAGGCATGCAGATGGGATTAGATTAATAGAATTGCCCGGTAGAAGAGTGGTAAGAATTCAAGTTGAATGTTAAGACAATTTGTATGTCCATGATCAAGTGAATTGTATGTTATTGATTGTTATTGATGGATTGATAGATATCTGCCGAAAATGATAACAATATGAGTGTGCTTCCTAGCATCTATTTAGCTGAATTGTTTACACCTTAAATATGGATTATTTCTAAAACTTAGTGATTAGATAAGAGAATATATGCAATGTGTACTTTGTGTAATATAGCCACGTCCTCTCTATCATAGCAATGTTTAGACTTGCGAGTTTAAGAGGTTATGGTACTCAGCTATTTTCATAACCATAAGTTTTACATGACGTTTGTAATGTGTTGAGAAGGGCCGGCTGTGATAAGTTATACATATAGAGACTCTCTTCGTAATTGTGTAAAGAAATAATTGATTATAACCTTGTTCCCTACTGATGGTTTATACGAAATAAGGGAATGATGTACATATTAGTTGTTCAAGTACTATGAACTATGATTTTGAAACAAATTATGATTTAATGAGCCGAGAAAATTATTGGCAATTTCTGATAAAGAACCGAGGGATTTGTTTATGGAAATTTGAAATCTGTAATCGGTTTTGTTATGTGTAATCTGTAATCCGTGATTAGGATTTCTTATAAAGAATGGTTGAATGACAGGAAGAATCTCACCCACGTTATAAGTCTGTTCATATAATACTTGTCAAAAGATGAGTAGCTATTGACTACTTTGAGACTGAAGCTAAAGATTGATAATTTGGCAACTTACTACAAGAATTAAATCCTGCTTATGTATGGTCACAAGTTATAAGTACGAAATCATTCGCATGTGAACCGTTCTGTAAGACATTGTGAACTCTGATAGGAACAAATGGAATTGGGAATATGCTATGTTAATGGTTGGTTGAGGTTATGCATCGGGAATTTACCTCTTATTGCAAGTTGATACGGATTTGAATGATATGCAATACGTGGTTGCGAAGTGATTTACGATAGAGTATTCTTTTCCTATATCATTGTCTATTTGATTTTGACATTATAGAATCGGGATGAATGTGATAACTATGATTATGGCATATTTAATGGGATCTATGATTTTATAAATGGATCTAGTAGTACCTGTGTACGGGAAGTAACTGGATACACTGTTTATATGACATAACTGAGCTGCATAATGGGTCTGTGATTCCTGAATGACTTTGGACTTATTTTGTTCTGTCAGTGATGAATAATAACCTTCTGTAATCTATAAGCAAACTATGTTGTTTCTTGACGAATAAATGGAACCGTATTCATCTTTAAATCAAGGTATCTGGATGAAGTTGAGATTATTCTGTTGCGTTACGTATAGACCTAAAGTTGTTTCGAATCTACGACATGAATGCAAAGGTTCAACATCAGCATGTAACTCACGTTAGAATGTGAATTGTTTTATCTTTGTTAAGCGCACTATAATGACATGATATGACAAGAAATATACTATTATTCGATATGTTACGTTTTGAATTAATGAATGATCGACCATATATATATAAGTATTCATGGCATCCTTAACACAGGGCCTTTACCCGGGGGTAATAATACCGTGGTTTAAGTATGTTACAAGTTCCCGGTACTGGAGGTCCCTTTATGGAACTAACAAGTATGCTTCATATTGATTTATTAGCGTTATTGGATGTACCTATGTATAATTAAACATGAACTCTAATTTCTGTTTAAAATTCAAGCATAATTAAGAATATGTATGAATTTATTTCTGTGTATCCGTTCCGTTTATGTGATGTTATGACATGATTTTGAATTTGACTTCTGGCTTTATTTCTGTTAAAATATTGTTATCATAATTGTCGATTCGGAATATGATTCTTTCTGTGTTACTGTATGTAGAAGTGGTGCTATAAGAAAATCCTGATGTATATGGTGACCCTTCTTTCCGTCGTACTGATCTTATTAAGAACGCTTACATATACTACTGAACCAATATCATAGTATGCCTTTGAAATACCTTTGGAAATAAGAACAAATTGTGAGGTTAGTGGTTACACACTCAAGTGACTTAATTGTGCCTGTTGAAATGAAGTGGACCTTGTAAAATAAACCGAACCTTGTTGATGCTCCAGTATCCGACTCCATTATGTCTAGTGTGATTTGAATTTAACTACATAATCGATTTCTTTCGAATGATATAACCTTAGGTAACAACTCATCTCTAAGTGACTTGTAATATGTGGTTTACCAAGTAAACCAGATTTGCACATGAATTACTAATATTGGGTTAAACTGGTTACAAACGTAGTAAAGAACATTTCTTTTGTGATTGAAATTAATATATGCCATGGGAATATACGAAATATGTGCTTAAGGAAACGGTATCCACTATATTTATGTATTAAAGAATTGATGCTGTGGAACTTATCGTCAGGAAACTATTATGATTATAAACCCTGCTCACGAGGGATGTCCTATAATGGACTCTTATAGCCTTATTTCATCTAACATGTGATTTGCTGAAGTATGAAGTTTGTTTTGTATGTGGATAACTCTCATACTGTAGAGAATATCGGGTTAATTGTGAACTATTCAAACTAAGGAATTATGTGAACATCTATAATAGAATTGGGTAATGGTGTGTGACTGAAACTTCTAATCTCTTACATGATAAAACAAGTTTGAGGGACCAAACTTATTTTAAGGGGGGGAGAGTGTAATAACCCGACCCTCATACATGATTTTGGTATCTTTTTCCTCCTTTATTCTGTGTTTTTGAATGCTTATTGTGATTAATTAAGTGAATTTTGGCAATATGGATTCCTACCTATTTCATAAGAAAATTATCTGTCACAACTAAAATGTTTGAATCAGGAATTGGGAGCCTTAGAGGGTTGATAATTCGAAATTGATTTAACATTTGAAATCAGTAAGATTTTTAAGTCATAATGAGATTTTCTGTGAAATTTCAATTTGGAATGATTAAACGATCGAATTTTGTCTTTATGTGCCTTTAGATATACATATATGCTTGAGTTCCATACATGTTTAATTCAAGAACTTTGTCTAACCATATCTCTTATGAGAGGGTAGTGTGAAATAGAGAGAAAGGATCTAGGGAAGGATTTTACCAAGCATCAAAGGCTAGAGAATTAAAGGGGGTTTGCAAGAGTTAAAGTCAAAAAGACACACTCTGGGAGGAATTATATTCTCCGCTACAACACTGTGAGTAGTAGTACTGTAATTATACGTTTAGTACCGTTAATGATTCTTATTGTTAACACTCTGTTCTTTGCAAGTGATTACGGTAACGCTATGTTGTTTGGAAAAGAATTAAGAATGTAAACCCCGCTCACCGGAAATATGAGGTTCTGAAGGTCCTATCAGGGACTTCTATAGTCTGTATGTTACCATGCACACCTTATGCCTTATGATATAGCTGTTTACCTAATATGTTCATTGGAAATACACAAATAAAACTACAGGTCGTTTTATACGTTAATGACTACTGAGAAAGGAACTAGAAATCAATACCTGTATCATGTGACTCCCATTATAAGGTGAATTATTTTGTCCCTACTGATCGTACAGTATTGACACATATGACTTATGTCGATGGGTATTGTTAATGTTCTGATACGCATAAGATAATTATGTTAATGTGTAAGAAACCATGGGGTATAAAGTACACTATTATGGAAGTATATTCTTATGAACCTGGAAATATTCTGTTCTGTTTAATCGATATGTTTATGCCATGACAAGATGTGAAATGTTCTATTCTTAAGACCTATTAATTTCTGGTATGGAACAAAGTACTGTACGGAACTAAGTACTGCAGTACGAGCCATCTCTTGAGTCCATACATATGTGAAAGTTATGAGGCCTATGGCCGTTCTATGAAAGTTATGATGCTTATGGCCAATTTGTTAATATATGGGCCTATGGCCATTCTATATGATTTCTTAGTATGAAACAAAGTGCTATACGGAACTAACTGATGCGTTGCGAGTCACCTCTAGAATCCGTGCGAGCCACCTCTTGAGTTCACACATGCAAGACAAGGGCTTTATGCCCGTTCTGATAAGGGCTTTATGCCATTCTGACAAGGGCTTTATGCCGTTCTGATAAGGGCTTTATGCCACTCTGTTCAAGGGCTTGAAACCATTCTGTTTAAAGTTTAGACCTAAGGCCATGCTGAAAATACTTGCAGGATAAGTTAACTATATGTTCTCTGCACTTATACATGTACATTGTAATGCAAGTTAATTGTTAAATGGTTTACATATTACTATTCACTAAGCTCGGCTCACTTTATGTTATGTTTGTTTTTGTAGGCACTCCCCCTGGAGGTCAGTCTTAACCCTTAGCATCCATTCCTCTTTGGTCAATTCCAGAGTGTCCAGACACCAAAATGAAGGCAGCTCATTTTACGAAGTTTGCTAAACTTTTGGTTTTGTACCCTGATTGTCTGTCTATGCTTGAAATGTGTCTAATTCTTTTACCCTTCAATGTTTTGTTATATGCCCAATCTTAAGGGCAAGGTCTGTATATATGTATGTACATAGTTAAGTTCTTCGATGCATGTCGCTGTATGTTCATTTACCCCATACATATATGTGATCTTGGCATAATAGTGACAGCTGAATGGATATTATTTTATGTTTATGTTTGATATTAATGCTTCCGGTCAGGCCCCATATCCTATGTACAATGAGTTAAGTGTCAGTTTTCGTAGTGGTCATGCCCAAACTTTTAGGGACGGGTTTGGGGTGTGACACTACACCTTGCATATATTTTGAAATGCACAATTAATTCTCTCGGTACATATCATATCTCTAAAAAATGTTATTATATCTTTGTACTTTTAGTCAATTACTCTCTTTCTCTCTAATCATAGGTGCAATCGTCAAACTGCGAGGGGTCACAGGGGGTAGGCATGATCGTCGACCTATGGAGTCGTTGGACTGTAAAGAGATTGCAACGAAGGGCTACGAAAAGTGGGCATTGTGATGGCAAGAGGGGAGGTCAACAATGAATAGTGGGGTTGGAGGAAGAAGGCAATGGTAATGAGCAGTGGAATTGAGGGATATTCACCAAAAGAGATAGAGGGTTGAGCCTCTCCAGAGGCGATGGGTTGAGGAGAGCATAACGACCGGCGATGGCAGTGGTTAAGGTTAAGATTTGTCAAAGATGGAGAAGACTATAATTTAGTATTATTTGAAAAGTAATATTATGTATTAAGACAAAATTATAATTTTCAATTTAGGTGTGATGTGGATTAAACAAATAGAGAAAAGATGATATGAACTAAGAGATTTGATGATGTATAAATAGAATCAATTTTTGGCACAAGGAGTTGCAACATAATTTCAATGGACCCATCATTCCAATATTTTCTTTTTGCAACTTGTCTTTATTAAAAAGATTTCTCTCATCAACAGTACAATAAGAGATATCACTAAACTTAAACAACTATTTTTTTTTTCCTGTTTTTATTTTTTATTAGTTGTTTGTCATTGTCAATAATTTCAATAATCTTTTTTAATAATCAACAAATTGTGACTTCTATCTATTCCATTCACATAGAATGAGTATTGGATGGTTTTAGTGTGTTTTATTTTATTTTATTTTATTTGTTTATTTTTTTTAATGACACACAAAATTTCATAGTCAGGTCCACTATTTCTTCTTTCTTTTTTTTCCTTTTTAAGGATTTTTTTGGTATAAAAGTTTTGTATCTTCATATTGTAAAAGTGTGAAAGTTTACATCTTTTGTAGAAGAATTTTTATTTTTTGAAAATACAAAGTGTGAATTTTATTGAATGACTTTAAAATGTCATACTATTTTAATAAATTTATTCAAATATCACATACAACTTTTGGGTCACAATTTTAAATGTAAATATTTTGTAGTGGCCTAGGGTCAGAAAACCTGACCCATTTTATTTTTCTGTTTGGGTATGGGGTTGTTCGAGTGTATCTGTTTGTCTTTGGGTGGTTTGGACCTTCGGTATGTTCGGTCTAGCTTTGGAACAGCAACCCAAGAGTTTTGTCTTAGGTAGGTCGTGCCCGCAACCACCTTGTTCGGGACCGCGATGGTTGAGCGGTGGAGATCGCGCTTACGGTGGGTTGCGACCAAAATATGGGTTCAGGTATGTTGGCCTAGAGGAGGGTGCGTGGCCAACGGAAGTGGCTCGCGACATGCTTGGTCACACCACGAAAAGACCTTGGTCGCACCTGCAACCTTGTTATCTCTCTGTTCACGCCTGCGGTCTTTATGTTCACGGTCGTTGTTTGTTTTCTATATAAGTCGCCAAAAGTTAAAAATATCTCATTATTGAGTTCATCTTCTCTTTTCTCTCTCATTTTCCATCATTTTTGGCCTTTTCAAGCTTTCAAGATTGGTTTTCATTCATTTCTACCCATTTTCTACCCAAGTCCTATGGAACAAAATGTAGAGCTCGGTGAGGGCTTCTATTTAATCCGAGCGAATTATCATTTCACCACCATTGATTTTTGGGTTGTCTTCTCTTCGCTTCAAAAGGTAGGGATTTCTTTGCTCCTTTTCAATACTTCGTTATAGACATACATGTAATAGTTTTATTATGTTTAAAAGCATGTTGTTGAGAGATTTTCCAAAAAGCATATAAAGGGGTTTAGGGGTTTGAATTTCGGAAGTTGAGTTGTATGTTTTTTTATCATTTTGGGTGATTAGGGAGATGGATAAACATGTTTATGTCAAGAGTGGAAAAAAACCCTAATTCATCATTGTGGGTAAAAATGTGGAATAACAGAGTTATGTGTTAAAGAATTGGACTAGTGGTTTAGTTGTTAAAATGAGAATTGATGGGGTTAGTAGTTGTTTTGATTAATTTTGTGTTGAGTTGGGTTGTAGTTGTGTTTTATGAATTGGATTTGTTTAGCTAAGGGTTGGAGATGTTGAGAATTTGATATAACGGTTTTGGTTTTGGAAATAACATGACGAACATAACTCTTTTGTGAAATGAAATAAGAAATAGTTGTCTTGAAAAGGTGGAATTAGCTAGGAATTTATATTGTAAGAGGTGTGTGTCTATTTATCTATTTAGAGGTTTTGTCCTTGGTCATCGATAGAGGATGACATTGTTGTTGGCGAATAAGTTATGTGTATGTATGACACTTGTACGGTATTTATATAGTTTAGCATGTTGTGCTATTACTGTGATGTTGTTTGGGGGGTCCATTTCCCACTAAGTAAGGCCGATAAAGCTTAGCGCCTGGACAGAGGTTCCTCTCTCTTTTGATTTGTGCTCGGTAAAGTGCGAATTGAGATTCGTCTCTCTTTGACTGGGGATGGTAAAGCATGGCACATTATGATAGGTTCCTCTTCCTTCTGGTTTGTACCCAGTAAAGTGTGACCTTAGGGTCGTTCCTCTCCAGTGAGGCTAGTAAAGCATTATGTGGATTTGTATCTTTTGCCATTCGTACTGTATACTAGTGGAAATAAGAATGGAAGTATGTATTACAGTCAGTTATTTATACTTAGAAATATCTATTTTGCGATATTCTATTATGGGTGTTCCTTACCCTTGGGCCTATGGCCAGGGGAAGTATTGGGTGTGTTATTGTATAAGCGCTTGTAGTGGATTAAGTTATGAGTTTGGTTGTAGTATGTATAGGAGATGAAATTGTTTTATACTAGCATAGACATTTAATGGGTAAAGATTGTGTTGTGAAAAATGCTTTTGGAACTAAATGGAATAATTGGAAAAGGAACAAGTGGCTTTACACCTTGTGGTGTTAAATAAATGTTTTTGGAAGAAACTGTACTTATATAAGTATATTCTAATTATCAAACTATCGCATTATCTATATCTTATGTCTTGATGTATTCATGATCATAGATATATGTATGTCATTATTGTTTAGGATTATATTGGGATCTCTACTGGGTTTTGTACTTATCCCACATGTTGACAAACTTTTTAGGTATATGGCTGGAGGAATTGTCCGGACTCGAAGTCTTTTATTTATTTGTTGGCTACGGGGCTTTTATTTGTTGGCTGAATGCCATGTATTGTACAAGGGTAGATCATTTTCGTTTATTGTTATTCAATGTAAGCCTAAGGGCATTGTATAAGATTTTGTTTATATAACATCATTACTTCGGAGAGAAAATGTCATTACTTATTTATTCGTCTGTGTGACATGTGTATGATATCAACGAAATTGGTAATAATAAAAAGGAGTTGGTAATGGACTTGAGTAATAAAAGTTGGGGCGTTACATATTTACACTTAAATTTTTTATTGAAGGACTTAAAATGTGATATTATTTTAGTAAATATATTCAAATGTAAAATTTCACATTTACAAGTTTTTAGTGTGAATATTTACACGTACAAATATTTTGCACCTCTTAAAAATTTACACCATTTTTTCATTGAAAACATAAATATTTATGTCTACAATTTTCAAACTTACCATAAATTTATACAATTATATATATACTATTATCTACTAGGGCAAATTATACTAACAGTCCCTGTAATTTGAGACTTGCGTCACTTTAGTCTCTGACCTTTCAATTGTATAGTGTTCCTGGTTTAGACCTGACCCGTAGATGTTTTGTACAGGTTTCATTTGTCTTATTTAGATATTCATACCATGTTTCTCCTTGTTTTTCATTGAGTTTGAGTATTGGAGTGTCTTGGTTGTGTTTGAAACAAGTTGGTTGCTAGTTGGTTCAAACTGTTGTTGTCCATAATTTGGCCTCTTCGCTCGAGCGAAATTTCTTGCGCTCGAGCGAGCTTTGTGAGCTCCCAGTACTTTTGCAATCCTGCAGAGATATTGGGAAGATAGTGTTCTTCACTCAAATGAGACTTCTTACGCTCAAGCAACGATTTTCTATCTGTAGAACTTCTGAGAGTGTGTATTCTACGCTCGAGCGAAGCTTCTTGCACTCAAGCGGAACAACTTATTGTGTCTGGTCGCCCGAGCAACAACTCTTGTGCTCAAGCAAGTTGTGCGGATATTAGTTCATAAAAAGGCCACTTTACATCACTTTTTCATATATATATATATATATCTCTAAACTTTCTAAAAACCCTAAGTTGAGACCCTCTCTCTCTAAAACTCACCTTCTATCTTCTAAAACACTTGGATCCATTGATTTCTCCACCCTACTCCCTTTGAGAAAAAGGTAGAGCTCACTTAGAGTTTCGTTTTCATCTGAGCAAAGTTGGATTTTGGCTTCCTTGAGATTTCTCCATTCTCTCCTTGGTCTTCTAGTTTCGAGGTAGGAATTCTCTACACTCTTTTATGATTTTTAACTTAGCTATTTGTTTTTATAGAACAATCTTGTTATTTTGGAGGATTTTGAACAAACCTAGGGTTTTGATTTAAAATTAAAAGAGGTGTTTTCAAATGGTTGTATGGGAAATGGTTATGGGTGTGGAAATGAGGTTGAATGGTGATAAAATTGTTGATTTTTATACTTGGCTTGGATGTTGGAAGAAAAAGGGGTTTTGACCTAAATGTTTCAAATATTAATTTTGTATAAATAAATGAAATTAATGTTGAAAATGTGAAATTGGATGGGTATTGATATAGGTGGTAGAGTTTGATATGTATTATTGCCCACCTTGAAATTTGAAAAGTTTATCTGTATTGGAGATTTTATATCGGTTTAGAATATCTATTTTGGGCTATCAGTGGAGAATAGTTATGATTGTTGTAGTAATTGCATGAGAATTAGGTGAATTGAAACTAATTTCTCGTCATTGTGCATTGAACATTGTTTCTCATTTAATACATTGCATATGTCTATGAATTTGAGAAAAAGAGTTGAATGTTGGAAAGAGGTATGTATCACCAAATTAAGTTGGCATATGTATCCAACATGAAAGTCCTGAAAAACGAGCGTATATATGGGTGTCGATTCTCACTGATGAAATATCTATAAAATGGAAATAGTAGTGCTTGTATAGGCTACGTTTACATGGGTGCCGTTTGACGGTTTCCTACGAACGAAATATCCGTGAAAGGTTGTACTGGTTTGAGAATTCCCCCTTGTTTCCTATGGTAAAGAATATGATTTGAGACTTTGATATAAATTGAGCATGGCATGATTTTGAGAAAAGAAATGCAAACTATTTTGATATGGGCATTATATATGCATTTCACCCTTAAATCTTTGTTAAGATTCATATATTGTGTTCGATTATTTCTACTGGGCTTTGGCTCACCCTATTTGGGGAAAACCATTTTCAGGTGTTGGTAATATGCCTCCACCAAGGACTTAGCTTGGGAGGATTGTAGAGTTGAAGGCTCAGTTTTGTTCTTTTGTATTCACTTTTGTACAAGCGTAGGGCTTTATTTGTATTGAGCTTAAAACTCACTCTTGACATAATCAAGCATTGTCTTGGAAAGTTGTAGCCTTCAGGGCATTTCCATTATCTGTTTAACTTTTTTTTTTTTGTTGACACATGCTATAGATTTAGGGTTAAGACTTATGAATGTATAATCGCATGTGCCACCTCTTTTGTACAACTGAGTTTTATGAAATGGGAGAATATCGTACTCTGATTTATGTTGTTATTTAATTATCGTTACAACTGGTTTATTATAGTTATTTCGGGCTATTACAACTTGATATCAAAGTGTACCAGGTTTGAATACTCTGGGTACATGGGAAATGGTTATTACCACAATAGGTTTGTCTCACTTAACAGAGATGTTTGTATGTATAGCACGCTTATGTGATAACATGCTTACATGACTATATGGGTATGGGATTTAATTCCTAAGATTTGATTGGGTATACGGGTTTCTAGAAGTCCTATTAGAAGAGCACTTGATCACTGTTGTTTCTAATCGAAACTCTGGCAACACTACAGGACAATCATTATCTAAGAAGGAAATTCGTATGTGTTTATGTGACTATGTGCTTATGTGGAGTGAATTACTATTGTCCACCGTATTAGGACACGAATGAGTTAGCTTCAGCACATTTGTGAACGTACTAATCTCTGTTGTTAACTTCATTAGGATGTTAGGACGTGGTCGCGGTAGTAGGCGTAGTAGGCCTAGACGGCAGGAGATGTTGATACCAGATGAGATTCTAGCGCAAGAAGAAAGAGTTGGTCATGCCAATTTGGCCGAACTAGTTAGTCAGTAGGCCATGGGCGCCTTGGCCTGCAAAATAGCCGAAGCACTATAGGAATCCATGGACATTCTCAGAGTTGAGAATCAAGTCTAGACCCATGTTGCTGAGACGGGGTTGTCTTTTCTAAAGTGAGAGTTTTTCCGATCGAATCCGAACGAGTTTTTGGGCAATCCTAAAGAGCCTTTGAAAGTGAATAAATGGCTCAAACAAATGGTGAAGACGTTTGAGATGCTCGGCATCGAAGATGGTGGTTTGAGAGTGACCTTGGCATCTTTCCAGCTAAAGAGAGATGTAGGTCAATAGTAGAAGTATACACATGGGCGCATTGGAGTGACTTGGGAGGCTTTCATCGATGCCTTCCACGACAAGTTCTTACCTCCCACTGTTAGGGAGAAGTTGATGGAGCAGTTCTCACAACTCAAGCAGTTGAACACATCGGTGGCCGAGTTTGAGGCCGCATTTACTAGCCTATCTAGGTTTATAGGCGACAAAGGAACACCGCTATATAGAGCTTGAGAAAAGGTTAAGGACTAGGCTTCTTTTTAAGGTTGTTAGTTCAATGATTAAATATTACGGGCAACTTTTAGAGTTAGCGGCTCATCTTGAGACCATGATGCAAATAGAGGAGGAACAGATGAGGGGCTCCAGGAGGAATCGGGATGTTCAGGGAAATAGTAAGAGGCAGAGGGGTTCTAACCCATAGCAGTCCCAGGGAGCTCAATCGAGGTCCACTTTTCCAGTCTCGAGTTTGTGTTCTGGGATAGGTGGTTAGGGAGATTTCATTTGCGTCAAGTGTGGCCAGTTAGGCCACATGTCTCCAACTTGCTCACAGAGAGGAGAAGGTAGCGATCTGCATCATCTTCAACTCATTCTCAGAGCCAGAGTCAAGGGAGAGGGCAGCCGATCACTTGTTATCAGTGTGGGCAGGCAGGGCACATGAAAAGGTTTTATCCACAGTTAGGTGGCATACCTGGTGCGTCTGATTTGAGGTAGACAAAGAGCCACCAGCCAGCACAGTCAGCTCAAGTCTCGAGGGCCAATTAGGGAGCCTCTTCGGCTCAGTCAGTGCATCAGGCTTACACTCCGAGGGGTGAGTAGGTAGAGCAAAGACCTACAGGGCGTGTGTATGCTGTTACCACACCAGACCTAGTACCAGCGCCTTCGGTGGTGAAAGGTACTTTCTTGTTTTGCAATTCAATTGCTGATGTGTTGATTGATACGGGTGCATCCGATTCATTTATCTCATCTGCATTTGCATTGGCTTTGGGGTTAAAATTGGCTCGATTAGCATCTGTAGACGCGCCCCGAGGACTCCCGAAGCTCCGCGCTTGCGAAGGCGCGAAATCTCATTTGCTCTTTAGCATACTATAGTTCGAACTCAAATGTCACGGTTCTAAATCTAATCTTGCAAAGTGCAATGCAAGACCGATAAATCACTAAAGAGTCCAAATCCGGCAAATCGTTTTAGAAAACTAATTTTTGTAAAGAAGTGCCAAACATGGACTGCTTTGCCAGATACAGAGTCGCCACCTAAATATTTACTTTGGGAGAATTTAGGAAACCCTGACTCGTTGCCTAAGGCCACGTGTCCGTCATCACCAAAGTTGCCTCGGCTTGGGAACTTGGGTACGAGAGGGGAAGGTCATGCAATGAGCACCCCCGCTCACCCAATCAAAGATCGGCCTGTACTAAGCATGATATCTTATTTTTGAAAACACATGTGTTCTTATTCCAGTTATTAGCTAGAATTACTATGTGATGCGCACAACACACAAGTATAGACTAGATCGCCTAATTTGGAACAAAGCATTGCATATTCATTTGAAAATGGTTTGAAGTTTGCTACTCGCAAGTAGGCTACATCGAGGATTCAATGAATTGTTCTAATTCAAGCAATCCAACCTTCACCCATAGGCATTCAGGTAGTTATATCACATAAGCAAATAGCCTCATGGCAAGCATGCTATCATGGCAACACTCACACATATGCAAGATGCTAAAGCATAAAAGCTTACCTAATACTCCGAGCCAAAACAATAGCTAGTTAGTAATCATGCATGATCCTAGTTATGTTTAAAATGGCTAATGCAACACATGCAAAATGTATCTAGAAATAGGCTCGGCTATTCTAAAATGGCATATGAGATGCGACAATTCGATACATGTATTCAAGTAGGAATTGAAATACGATGCAGTTAGTATAATGCGCCGAGCCTGGTGTATGCAGTACAGATGAATGATGCAAACATGCATAGCATAAGGATGCTAAATGAAATATGTCCTAAAACTAACCATCGTAAGTGGTTAAGTAAAAGGGAGAAAGACGTGGGGTTGGAAGACATGCATCACACACACGCACACTTATTACAAAATTGTGCCCTCTCGATGAAGGGTCCGAAAGAATAATACAAATCTACTAATTAATCAACTAACAAGCTAATTAATTGTTACATAACTCTTAACTAATTAAACAAATTAATTAAGCTACAAGATCAGTAAAGCGGCCTCGATAAGGGGGACAAATGCATGCTCGATCGGCTTCACTCGGAAATCCGTTGCCATGCCTCGTATTGCCTCTGTTTGCACTGTTTTGCACCTCTGAAAACTGTGAAAAGTCCTATGATGCTCCAGAACCACCTCATGGACATCCTGAGCGGCCATTGGCCAAATGGTGAAGCCATCGGCCAAAGAAAAGGTGTCATCGACCATTTATGAGGTCATCGGCCAAACACTTTTAGCCGATCGGCACACCAGATAGCCGATCGACCATCTTTTCCTGTAAAATGCTATTTTGCTGCAGCAAAGGGCAAACAGAGTTATGGCAATACATTTGCAAGAAAATGTTTGCAACTACACCCCTTATCATGTTTAAGGATCAAAGGTGTGTAGTTCTCGACCCTTAGGCCACCAATCACACATTCCAATGCATGATGGCCAAAGGAGCCAAGTGTGCAATTCAATATGGAATGAATGTGCAAAATCACATAAGAGACCTCAACCTCTATCATGTTTGATCAAGAGGCAAGGCATGCACACACAATGCTATGCAAACATGCAAGCATGATGCGATGAAATTAGCATGCAACAACATGTAATGGAATTAGCATGTAACAACATGCAATGTACCAAGTATGCAACAAGCATGCGACAACATATAAGGCAAACATGTAACAACATGCGAAAATGGGCTTAAACTAAAATGGACAGCTCTCAAACATACGCAAATCAGTGGCCAAAAGTGCTAAAATGATGGTACCAAAATGCAAAACAAACATGCATGCCAATTGGTTCATAAGCTAGGCAACAAGACACAACTCTTAAACATGAGCAAGGTGTGACAAACATGAGAACATGGCAATGTAATAAGCTCTGAAAGTATGTGAGGAATGATGCCAAATCAACCAAACAAAGCAAGTATAGCATGCAAGAAAGCCTAAAACTTAAGGCTAGCCAAGGGACTCAAACCATGGCCACACAAGGCAAGCCCCAAAGGGCCAAGGGCACCCAAAACAGTCCCAAGGCAGGTCAAGATAGGGCCAAAAACAAGCTTAAACCTAGCCAACACAAGCTAGAACAAAAGCCCAAAAGTATGAGTCATGCAAGGCTACTAAAGAGGTGTTATGCTACACCTATCAAAACCAAACATGGCATGACTTAACCAATGAAAAACAAAGTTATGGCATGGTAAAACAAGACCAAAAACCCACTTAGATGGCATCCCAAAGACCTAAGCATAGAGGCATGCACAATGATCCATTCATGAGGCATAAAACATCAACTCTTTAAAGCATTAAAGGAGTGATAAGTGCAAGCATTTGAGTGTGAAACATGGACTGAAACACATATGAAATGATGCCAAATCATATGAATAGTCCTAGCAATGCGTGCTAGAATACATTGTGGCTATACAAAGCATGGCACATATGACTGAAACAACACCAAACAAATCTTAAGCATGGTAAAACAAGGCTAAAAGCTTCTTTGGGTCAAGCCAAAATCATGCTAAAAACATGGCTTAAAGCATAAAGCATGTTAAGGTAATAGAGAGAATTGCACTACAAGTACATAAGACATGCATGGTATGGTCAAACCAAGTCAAAACAGTGTTATATCATGGAAAAACAAAGCCTCATACATACTGAAATGAAGCCATAAAGAGGTATAAAAACATGCTAACTTAGTAAGCCAATACCATAAGCACACAAGAAAAGGGAAGGGGGGACAACCCCCTCCTATTTGAAGCTTCAAAACCTCACTTCCATCACTGAAATTCCTTTGGAATTCAGTGGTGAAGAGGCCCAACAAAGACTAAACAAAAGCCTAAAGGAGGTGGCCCAAAACAAGGCCAAATAAGGCACAAAGGGGGTAGACCACCCCTCAACACCAATGAGCCCTTAAACAAACATGTTAAGCAACTCAAAACAAAGTTATTTTTAGTTTAAAGCTAAGCCAAAAGAAGCATGCAAATATGGCTAAGTACTCAAGCAAAAACAAAGCTTAAAAGAGGATGAGAAGCTCACCCTTGTAGAACAACAAAACCAGCAACTCTCCTGTGCCAAAACCAACTCTAGGATGTTAAAACAAGTCCTATGGAACCTCAGCTCCAAGGTCAAGAGGTTTGGATAAGGGGTTCTAGGCAAAATGCAAGAAGAATTCTCACTTTAGGGCACAAACAAGGGTCAATATAGAGAGAGAGGGAGGAATATAGAGAGAGAGGGATATAACTTCCCTAATACAATTTTTCAAAACCCTTGGGAAGGGAGAGGGGTCTCCCTTCTTATAGGAATTCAATTCCAAAGCTTCCTAAACAAGCTAAGCTTGGTTGAAATCCCTCCATATACGTGTATGGAGGAGATAGAAAGTGGCCAACAGTTGGCACCAGCTAGAAGCACAATCTCTGCAAAAAGCAAAGAAAAGGTCTTGGCCAAAAGAAATGGCCGATTGACCAACATAAGTGCCGACCGACCAAAAAGAGTGCCGACCGGCCAAAACTTTTGGCTGATGGAAAGAACACAAGGCCGATGGTATCATGCCTTGGTCGATGGATTGAAGGGATGGCCAACAAGCCACCCTCTTCCCTCAAAAGCAAAAACACAAGTGTTTGGTCCACAGCCAAGCACAAAACAGACAAGCTGCGAGATCCTAAGGCAAGACGTGTGGCCGAGACCTCCAGGAACTCAAAACGAACACGAGCATGGATGATCATCGAGTGTTCAAACAATGACGTCCAAGTCTTGAGGACGGTCAAAAATGGGATATTTACAGCATCTCCTCTCAATGTAGAGTCACCTATTGGTGGCGAGATTGTTTTGGAACAGGGGTGTTGGGGTTGTGACATAGAGGTTACCGGTCGTCGACTTTCTTTTGCATTTGTGTTGATTGACATGTCGAGTTTTGATGCTATATTGGGTATGGACTAGTTGTCATCGTATCAGGCTATCATAGATTGTTACCGTCAAAGGGTTACTATATGTACCTTAAGCGGTGATTGTTTTTATTTCATGGAGGACAGAGCTGATAGAGTCTTGTCACCAGTGTATAATCCACGTGGTCGAAGTGAGCTTAGTTGTCTTCTTGCAAACTTCTTGGGTAGTGAATGTGATGAAGTCCGAGTTAAATTGCTGAGAGTAGTTTGTGAATAGCCGGATGTTTTTCCCGAGGATCTTACTAGTTTACCACCTCACTGAGAGATAGAGTTCTCTATTAATTTAGTGTATGGCATGACACTGATTTCTATGCCACAATATAAATTTGCACCCACCGAGTTGAGTGAGTTGAAGATTCAACTCCAAGAACTGTTAGATAAGGGTTTTATTCCTCCAAGTACTTCACCTTAAGGAGCACCAACCCTCTTTGCCAAGAAGAAAGATGGTGCGTTACGATTTTGTATTGATTACCGAAAGTTGAACTAGGTAACTATTAAGAACAAGTACCCAATGCCTCATATAGATGATTTGTTTGATTAATTGAAAGTGTCTTGTTGTTTTTCCAAGATAGACCTGAGATCGAGTTATCACCAATTGAGGGTAAGGGAGGAGGATATCTAGAAGACAGCATTCTGTACGCAGTATGGCCATTACGAGTTTCTAGTGATACCTTTTAGGCTAACCAACGCACCAACCGTGTTTATGGATTTGATGAACCGGATCTTCCGTGAGTTCCTAGACCGTTTTGTGGTTGTCTTTGTTGATGACATCTTGATTTACTCACCCTCTGAAAAGGAGCACGAGGAACACCTGCAAGTGGTACTTGAGTTGCTTAGAGCTCACAAACTATACGCTAAGTTTGGAAAATGTGAATTTTGGTTGGGAGAAGTGAAATTCTTAAGCAATGTGGTATGCGGGGGAGGGGTGATTATAGATTCATCCAAGATAGAGTCAGTGCAAGATTGGGGACAACCTAAGAATGCTTTTGAGATCCGTAGTTTCTTGGGGTTGGCTGGGTATTATCATATATTTGTGAAAGATTTCTCTAGATTAGCCTCATCATTGACTAGACTGACGAGGAAAGGAATCAAGTTTGTGTGGAGTGAGACTTGTGAGAAGTCATTTCAAGAGCTTAAGGTTAGACTTATCACTGCTTCAATATTGATTATTCCAGAAAGGGGTTTGGGCTATTCAATGTATTTTGATGCTTCACAGAAAGGTTTGGGTTGTGTTTTGATGCAAGAGGGAAATGTAGTAGCTTATGGCTTGCGGCAATTGAAAACACATGAAAGGAATTACCTTACTCGTGACCTAGAGTTAGTGGCAGTGATCTTTGCCTTAAAGATTTGGAGGCATTATCTGTATGGTGAGAAATTTGAAGTGTTTTCTGATCACAAGAGTCTGAAATATCTGTTTACATAGAAAGACTTGAATCTGAGGCAGAGGAGGTGAATGGAGTTTATAGAAGATTATGACTTTGAATTGCATTACCATCTGAGGAAAGCCAATGTTGTAAACGATGCCTTAAGTAGGAAATCCATCAACAGTGTAGCTAGTATCGTCATTCGGGAATGGGAGATGTTGGATGCTATTGGTGAGTTTGACTTGCATCTTGGTGAGTCCGTTGAGTTTGCAGCCTTTTTTTCAATAGTAGCACAACCTACACTTATGAACCAAGTGATGAAGGCACAGAGGGGTGACCTTAAAGAAGATCTCTAGTGGAAAGGTAGAAAAAGGCTTGAGCGTTTATCT
Organism: Camellia lanceoleosa; assembly: GCA_025200525.1. NCBI lineage: Eukaryota > Viridiplantae > Streptophyta > Magnoliopsida > Ericales > Theaceae > Camellia > Camellia lanceoleosa. The sequence goes on along the minus strand of CM045763.1, from coordinate 129,157,722 downwards.
CGATTCAAGTGTTAGATACTGCAACCTTCTTTTCGTGCTGGGGTCTTGTTGAAAGGAAGTACTCCGAGAGTTACACCATTCACGCCTTGCGGTGCATCCAGGAGGCACAAAGATGTATCATGACCTTAGTCGCCAGTTTTGATGGAGGGGAATGAAGAAGGATGTGTGTAACACGCCCGCGAGGGACCCCGCGCTACACGCTACAGTACGGACTCGATTTTGTTGTCACGGTTCTAAATCTTGAACCAAAGAGTCCAAATCCGGCAAATCGTTTTGAGAAAACAGATTTTTGAAAAGAAGTGCCAAACATGGACTGCTTTGCCAGATACAGAGTCGCCACCTAAATATTTTTTAATAGGGAAATTTAGGAAACCCTGACTCGGTGCCAAAGGCCACGTGTTCGTCATCACCAAAGTTGCCTCGGCTCAGGAACTTGGGTACGATTGGGGAAGGTCAGCTATGAGCACCCCCTCTCGCCCGGTCCAAAGACCGGCCTCTACTAACCGTGATATCTGATTTTGAAAACGTTATGTGTTCTTATTCCGGTTATTAGCCTAGAATTACTATGTTATGCGCACAGCAAACAAGTATAGACTAGATTGCCTAATTTGGAAATAAGCATTGCATATCCGTTTGTCTTAAAAAAACACTTTGGGATTTGCTACTCGCAAGTAGGCTAAAATACGGATTTCAACGAGTTTTTCCAACTCAGACAATCCAACCTTCACCCACAGGCAATCAAACAGTTTATCACATAAGCATCTAGCCACATGGTAAGCATGCTGTCATGATAGCATTCACACACATGCGATATGCTAAAGCATGAAAATACTTACATCGTACTCCGTGCCAAAACAATAAACTGATTAGCAAACATGCATGGTCCTCGTTCATGTCAAATTGACTAATGCAACACATGCAGGATGCAATTAGAGTAGGCTTGGCTAACCTAAACATGGCATGTGAAATGCAATCAATTGATGCACGTATTCAATTTGGAATTGAAGTGCAAATGCAGTTAGCATGATGTACCGAGCCCGATGCATGCAAGAAAAATGTGTGGATGCACGCATGCATAGCATAAGGTATGCTAATTTAAACATGCTCTAATCTACCATCATAAGCGGGTAAATAAAAGGAAAGAAAGAAGTGGGGGTTGGAAGACATGCACACACACGCACCCACACTTATTACAGATTCGCCCTCGCCCGGAGGGACCAAATAAATATTATAGATAATTAACCTACAAGCTAATTAAGTATTACAGGCCATCTAATTAGCTAAGCAAATTAAATAATCTAGGGAAAACAGTAAACCGCCTCGGGAAGACAGCCCAATGCAATGCATGCTCGGTCTTGCTCGGAAGTACACTGCCATGCGCAAGCTGCCTCTGTTTTCCCTGCTATACTCCTTTGAAGACTGCCAAAGCCTCAGGGTTGCCTCTCTGAGCATTGTGAGACCACCGCTGGGAGAATGGCCACCGGCCGTAGGAGGTGTTCATCGGCTGAGAATGAATCCATCGGCCACCAATTGATTGCCGGTCGGCACTCTGTGCAGTCGATCGGCAAAAAGTTCCTGCAGAACTTGTTTGACAGCAGCAGAGGACAAAGCTTTGCATGGCAATGCAATTCAAGCCATATATGCACCAACCATGTCCCTTATCATGTTAGTGACTCAAAGGGACATGCTCCTTGGTTCTCAGACCATCAATCGCGCATTTCCATGCGTGATGGCCCAAGGGACCCAGTGTGCACATTTTGATGTCAAATGCAATGCAAACCAACAAACCAAAGGGGCCCAATTCCTATCACTAGATCAAGGAACAAGACATGCATACAAGATGCAATGCAACCTAGGTATGCAAGCTAAGGATGCAACATGGGAATGCAAGATGTACATGCAAGCATGCAAACGAACATGCAAGGTAAGCATGCAAGCAAGCAAAGGATGGACTTGAACATGATTTAGGCAGCTCTAATTAGGCCCAAAACAGTGGCCATAATGCTAAGTTCATGAAGGCAAATGTACATACAAGCATGCATAGATACATGGTTCAAGACTTAAGCATAATGAAGCAACTTTCAAGCACACTCAAAAGGGGGAAACATGGACTTATGGCATGCATACTAGGCTCTGAAAATCATGCTAAAATGGTGCCAAACCAATTAAACAAAGCAAGCATATCATGCAATTAAGGTCCAAAACCTAAGGCTCACCAAAGAGGCATTGGACTACACTTATCAAGACCAAACATGGCATGAATTTAATGACCAAGACAGAGTTTTAGCACATAAAACAAAGCCCAAAAGACCACTTAGATGGCATCTAAATGACTTGAATTCAAAAGCATGCACAATGACCAAACATGGAGCATAAGGCACAACCTTTCAAAGCAACAAAGAGACATCCAAGGCAAGCATACAAGCATGTCTTAGGGACTGAGATTATGCTATAAATGATGCCAAGCTACTAAGATAACTCAAGCAACGCGTGCTCAACACTTCTCATTTTCGAAGCCTACAAGCTAACAATGCAAAGGGGCTATGCAATACATGGAAAGTATGACTAAAGAAACTTAAAATAGAGCTAAAACATACAAAAACATGCATTAAAGCTTCACAAAGCTAAGCCTAAAACATGCTAAAACAAGGGCTTACAACTTAAGGCATGTTAAGGCAACAAAATGGCATTACAAGGCATGTATGCTAAGCAAGCATGGTGTACCAAAACCAACATACAACAATGCTATTTCATGGCAAAATAAGCATAAATAACAGCCAAGACATGGTCAACATAAGGCTTAGCTAGGTGCTCATTAAAGAGGCAAAAATGGCCCTTTTCAAGGACCATAAGGAGAGGGGGTGGCCCTCTCCTTCTTGGGACTTCAAGGCACCATCCTTACCACTGAAATCCCTCAAGATTTCAGTGGTGAGGAGGCCCAAACACCAAAGTCCCGGAGCTCACTCAAAATAGCACAAAATGGAGCCCCTCAAGGCTTAAGAGGGGTCAAACACCTCCAAACCACAAAACACTCTAAACAAACTATTTAGAGGGCCCAAAAATAGAACTTTTTTATATTATATACTAAGCTCAAAAACAGTTCTAAGATAGGCAAAAATAGTATGCAAGAATGGGGTAAAAAGGGGTAAGATTGTTACCCTTGAAGAACCTCTTCAACAATGGTGGACCAGTTGCTCCTCCAAGCTCAAAACCACCCAAGAACCTCAAGAACAACCTCTTAGAACCTCAGTAGCCAATGGAAGGTGTAACACTATGTGTTTGTGTGCAATAGTAAGCCTAAACACACACAAATACAAGAGAATGAGAGATATAAATATAGATATAGGATAGATACAAAATCCCAAACCTAGAACCAGAGCTTCCTCTGAAGTTTTCTCACCTTTTTGTCTAACCCTAAAGCCAAGAGAGGAGGGCTCTTCTTATAGAGAAGCCAATGTTGTAAAGCTTACCAAGAAAGCTAACAAGAAGGCCATCCCTCCATACACGTGTATGGAGGGGAACAAAATGCAATACAGCTGTATTAAAATATCTGCAAAAGCAGATGAATAGTAGTCGGCTGCTCAAAATTTCCATTTTGACAAAATGGACTGCCGACCGGCAACAAAGAATGCCGACCGGCAATATACATTGCCGATGGCAACAAAACACCAGCCGGTGGCCTTTGGCCATGGCCGGTGATGTGTGGGGATGCCTCACAAGGCATTCCCTGCCCCTCCAAGGCAAAACACAAGTGTTTGGTGCAAAACCAGACACTAAACAGTCAAGTTCGGAGATCCTGAGGCAAGGCGCGTAGCCGAGACCTCCGGGAACTCCAAATGAACACAAACATGGATGATCACCGGGTGTTCAAACGGTGACGTCCAAGTCTTGAGGACGGTCAAAAATGGGGTGTCTACAATGTGGCCGTGTTTGTATCGAGGTGTCTTACTTGTCAACAAGTGAAAGCCGAACACCATAGACCTACAGGTTTGTTGCAACCCTTACCTATAGCCGAGTGGAAGTGGGAGCATGTCACGATGGATTTCGTTGTGGGTCTTTCGAGGACTCAACGGAGTAGTGATGCAATTTGGGTGGTAGTTGACCCGTTAACTAAGTTGGCGTGCTTTATACCTATACACGTAAATGACTCGGTAGATTATCTTGCTAACCTTTATATTAGGGACATAATGAGGCTTTACGGGGTCCCTATAACAATTGTTTGGAATAAAGATCCACATTTTATGGCTCGGTTGTGGCAGAGCCTACAGAATGCCTTGGACACGAAATTGACTTTTAACACCATGTATATTAGTTCGTAAAAAGACCATTTTACATCACTTTTTCATAAAGCCCTAAGTTGAGACCCTCTCTCTCTCTCTCTAAAACTCACATTCTCTCTTCTAAAACACTTGGATCCATTGATTTCTCTACGCTACTCTCTTTGAGAAAAATGTAAAGCTCACTTAGAGCTTCATTTTCATCTGAGCAAAGTTGGATTTCGGTTTCCTTGAGGTTTCTCCATTCTCTCCTTGGTCTTTTAGCTTTGAGGTAGATATTCTCTATACTCTTTTATGATTTTTAACTTAGCTATTTTTTTTTATAGAACAATCTTGTGATTTTTGAGGATTTTGAATAAACCTAGGGTTTTGATTTAAAATCAAAAGAGGGGTTTTCAAATGGTTGTATGGGAAATGGTTGTGGGTGTGAAAATGAGGTTGAGTAGTGATAAAATTGTTAATTTTGATACTTTGATTGGATGTTGAAAGAAAAAAGGGTTTTGACCAAAATGTTTTAAATATTTATTTTGTATATATAAATGAAATTAATGTTGGAAATGTATATAGATAGTGGAGTTTGATATGTATTATCACTCACCTTGAAATTTGGAAAGTTTATCTGTATTGGAGATTTTATATGTGTTTAGAAATATCTGTTGTAGGCTATTGGCGGAGGATATCTATGATTGTTGTAGTAATTGCATGAGGAATTTCTCATCTTTGTGCATCGAACATTATTGCACATTTAATACATTGCATATGTATATGAATTTGAGAAAATGGGTGAATGTTGGAAAGAGGTGTGTATCACCAAATTAAGTTGGCGTGTGTATCTAGGGTGAAAATCCTAAAAAAAGCACGTATACATGGGTGCCAATTCCTGTAGACGTAATATCCATAAAATGGCAAGAGTAGTACTTGTATAGGTTATGTTTACATGGGTGTCGTTTGATGATTTCCTGCGGATGAAATATCCGTGAAAGGTTGTACCGTTTGAGAATTCCCCCTTGTTTCCTATGGTAAAGAATATGATTTGAGAATTTTGATATAAGAAAGAAATGTAAATCGTTTTGACATGGGTATTACATATGCATTTCACCCTTATACTTTTGTTAAAATTTATATATTGTGTTAGATTATTTCTACTGAGTTTTGGCTTACACCATTTGGGGAAAACTATTTCAGATGCTGGTGATAGCTTAGGAGGACTATGGGACTGAAGGCTCAGTTTTGTTCTTTTGTACAAACCTAGGTCTTTATTTGTATTGAGCTTATGACTCACTCTTGATGTGACCAAGCATTGTTTTGGAAAGTTGTAGCCTTCAGGGGCATTTTCATTATCTGTTTAACTTCTTTCTTTTTTTTTGTTGTTGACACATGTTATAGATTCAAGGTTAGGACTTATGAATGCATAATTGCACATGCCATCTTTTTTGTACAACTGAGGTTTATGAAATGGAATGATATTTTACTCTGATTTATGTTGTTTTAATTATCGTTACGGTTGGTTTATTATAATTATTTCGGGGTGTTACAAATTGTGAAAAATTTAACCCTGAATTTTGAATCTCATTTCAAATAAAAATAATTGAAAACGTCATTTTCTTTTCGAACGGAAAATGCTCAATTTTAGAAGCCAAATCGTCAATTTGCCATATTTCCCACCCAAATAAACCTACACCCTTAACTTCATGAATTAGGGCACCAATAGAGTTCGGATTTGTGAGAAAAAAAATGGGATTTTCACCGTTGAACAAAAAGTTATAGTAGATCAAAGTGGGAATATTAAGATATTCACACAATTACAAGCAAACGTTGGTATTGAAGATGGGTACTCAAAGGGTTACGAATGACATCATCCTGCTGCAATATGGTATTCATTTTTTTTATTTTTTATTTTTTTTATTTTGGTTGATTTTGTTTGACATCGGACATTTGTTTTGGCTTGAGTTTCTAAGACATTTTTTATTTTTATTTTTTTTTTTTGAAAAAATAAAAATTGATTTAATGAAAATAAATATCAAAAAAAATTTAAACTATTTCTACCCTCTATTTTTTTTTTTTTTTGCTCGCAATTGTCAACTAATGGTGCCCAAACTCCTAAAGTAAAGAGGGGTAGGTTTATTTGGGTAGGAAATGGGATAAATTGACCACTTTGTCATTAAAATGGAGCATTTTCTCTTTATAAAAGAAACGACATCTTTAATTGTCGTTATTTGAAATAAAATTTAAAATTATGATCATATGTATCACTATTGAAAGGTGAGGGACCAAAGTGACACAAGTATCAAACTATAGAGACTGTTAGTGTAATTCATCCTATATACTATTATAAACAAAAAGGCTTCTCATGTCGTTAATGTCTCATATTTTGGGTTTTTCCGAAACACTCTTATATCAATTATATGGACAGTTACGTCCTAAATTCAAAAAAAAAAAAAAATTTCAAATCTCTCAACTTTTTAATTTTCCAAATTCATTTTACTTTTTAAATTTTAAATTCAATCATACAATTTATAATCTTATTTTTTGCAATAAAATGATCATATGTGCACGCTTCACGTGCACCACCACTTCTAGTATATATAAATGCAAAGTCGAGTGCAAATAAGATAAATATTACTGTTGTGATTTTTTTTAGAGTATAGATTTTATTGCTATTTTTAATGTAATTTCATAAAAATAAAATACGTAAACGTTCACATTTTTTATGAATAAGAAAAATATGATTTTTCAAAAAAATAAAAATAATCACACTTTTGATGTATAAGAATAATGTGAAGTTTTAGAAAGAGTGAATATTCGTACTTTCAAAAAATTCACAATATTGTATTTATTAGAAGGGTGAATATTGATATTTACCATTTTCACACTTTTTAGAAAATTTATACTAACAAGATACACATTATTCTCTAATTATGGTAATTTTTCAAAATATATAAAATTTGATGATATATATAAATATAAAATAAAAGATAGATCATATTAAAAATACTCGACGAGATTTCCTCCTAGAATCAATATACATATTACATGCGGATTATATTGTCAAATTTAAAAATACATTAAAAATGGAACATGGAGATATTGTTGTAGGCACGGCAAGGTGTGACCAAGGATGGCAATGGGGTGGGTGTGGGTTTTATCCTCCCCATCTCCAATCCTCAATTTTTATTTTTTCCCATCTTCCATCCCCAATTTTCAACAGTGACCAATTTCTTACTACCACCCTCACCTCTTCATGGGGATCGGTTTTCCCCACCCCTAACATCCCCACCCCATGTGCTTTGCTTCATTGCTTTGCTTTTGGTATATCTCCATTAATATAAACAAAATAAAAGCAAAAAATTAAGAATCGAAAAAAGTGAGTGAAAGAGACAAATTGATTAAGATTATGTTTGATTTATGAATTTAAGGACAGATTTGGATAGATTTTATACATTTTTTTTTTTTTCAAATTCATGAACCAAATACAATCTAAATATAATAATTTTTTAAAAATATATATATACTGTTTCAGTTTTTTTTTTTTTTTATACTGCTTCAATTTTTTTTTTCTTTTTTTTCTTTTTTTCCGTTCTTTAGATCAAGTAATGCTTCAGTTTAATAAAAACAAACAAACAAAATTAGGAAGAAGGAAAGTAAGAGAGAAAGGAAAAATCAATTAAAAGAAAGAAATAACTTTCAAATTATTGAAAGAATCTCACACCAAGAAAATATTAATTAGAATTAACTAAAAATTGTGTGCGCAAGGATCCTCTGGAGTGATATGGTGAAGTGATCCTCTAGAGTGATGTTTTACAGCTTGACACGTGCCTCACTAATAAAATCAAAGGTTGAGATTATTTTGGTAAGGAAAAAAAAATTTCCTGAGTTTGGTGAGTTTCAAAGCAACTGAAGAGGGGAAGAGAGAGAGAGAGAGAGAGAGAGAGAGAGAGAGAGAGAGGAGCAGCTGAGGAAGAAGACCATCGCGTCACCCGCTACCCGTCTCCGACGAAGTCGCGTCACCCAATTTCCAGTTAGGTATTAATTCTGTTGATTTCATTTGTATTTGTATTTGTATTTTTGTTTTTGTTTTTGGGCAAACATAATGCTCTGTCTTATCTTCTCTCCCACACGAATTTTTTTTTTTTTTTCTTCAAATCAATCCATGGTTTTTGGATTTCTTGAGCCATGGATTGATTTTTCGATCTCTTGTCTGTTGTGATTTCTCTGTGATTTCTTGTCTATTGAACCTTTCTGAGTTTTTCAAATCAACTCTTTTATTTTTCAATCCATTGATTTTTCCATTGTTTAGATAGTACTGATTTTTCGATTTAAACTCAAAAACTCACAAATCAATCCATCTCTGAATGTGAGATTTCTTGATTTTGAATGATTTTCTTGAGTAAGAAAATGAAAGAGAAAAGGCAGAGAAGAACCATGGATTGATTTTTTTTTTTCAAATTTCTCACCAAAACGACGTCATTTTGGTAAGATTTAATGTCAACCATTGGATCAATCACTCTAGGAGATGACTGTAGGCTTCTCACTCTAGAGGATCCCGACGCAAATTGTGTAGATCCTATTCGATAATTTTCTACTTTTACACCAAGAATAAGTTGATTTAGTTTCCATTTGTTTTGATATAAAATATTTTTCATATAAATTGATTTTACACACAAAAAAATATTTTGTATTTGTTTTTCGACGTTTAGTTCATAATTGAAACGATAATTTTATATTGCATGAAAGAGTTAGAATACCTATTTGAAAAGTCAAATGTGCTGAAAAAGTTTGATTACATAATTTTTATTGTCAAGTAGTTTTTGAAACTATAATGAAAAACATTTTTACTCATATTTTGTTCAACCAAACAATAAAAAATGAATAGAATATTTTTTTTTTAAAAAAGAGTTGTTTTATGTCAAAAAAAAAAAAAACTTTAATAAAAATAGTTCGTAGTAGTAATTATATTAATAACAATTTACCTTGAATAGGTAAAAATTTTACATGAAACTATTCGTGATTTTTCATTTTTTTATTTTTAATTCTAAATTTTGTAAATTAGGAAGCATAACATAAAAGAATTATTATTATTTTCTTATATTTAGTTATAAATTGGACTACATTGACTTAATTATAAAAGTTGAAAGGCATAAATAAAAAAATTAAAAGTATGAGATTTACACTTAAAATTTTGAAGAATTAAAAGTTTAACAATCACATTGAAAATATAACTAAATTTAGAAGCACTAATTGATAACTTATCATATGTATAACTTATCATATATATATATATATATACATACATACATACTAGCGCATGTAAATAATATTAGAATTATAATATAATTGTAATCCAAATACTATTTAAATTTATTTTTTAATTTGATAAAATTGCAAATTTATTATAAAATTTTGGAATTTTCACAAAACTCCTTACGAAAACTTGCTTTTACTCATATAATATATAACTAGATAGATAGATGTGCCTAGCATACATACAATTTCCACGGGCATACATATATACTGCTTTTGCTTAAATAATTATATAGAAATTGTATGTATGCCCATAATGTCCTAGTGTATTACGGGCATACATGCATTGTACAGAAATATGTGTAAAATATATTGAACAAAAAGGAGAAAATAAAAAAAATAAACAAATAGAGAGAACAATAAAAACGGGAGAAAATACAAAAATAAAAAGAAAAGAGAGTGGAAGGCGGGATCATGAGATCATGGAATGAGGGATGTGAAAAAACGAAAAAGTAAGAGAGATAGAAGTAAGAAAGTGGAAAATGTATATGTAGAACATTTTTTGGAAAATATATTTAAGCCATTGTTTAAAAATTTGATTAGATTTGAGCCATCCAAATGTACTAACATGACAAAAATATCACTACTACAAAAATAGTTAAAGATCACACTTTGACAAAAAAAAATATCTCACTTTTATTGAAAGTGTGATAAAAAAAATTAGATTAATATTTTAATCACACTTAATTTGATTGAGTGTGATAATATTTATTTTTTATGTCACTTTTCAATTAAGTGTGATTATATATACATTTTTTTAATCACACCTTCTAATTAAAGTGTGATTACATATATACTATTACTTTTTAATCACACTTTTTAAATAAGTGTGATTATATATATATATATATTTTTTAATCACACATTCTAATTAAAGTGTGATTATTTATATATTTTTTAATCACACCTTTTAATTAAAGTGTGATTATATATACACTACTACTTTTTAATCATACTTTTTAAATGAGTGTGATTATATATACATTTTTTAATCACACATTCTAGTTAAAGTATGATTATTTATATATATTTTTAATCACACATTCTAATTAAAGTGTGATTATATATACACTATTACTTTTTAATCACATTTTTTAAATAAGTGTGATTATTTATATATATTTTAATCACACATTCTAATTAAAGTGTGATTATATATACCCTACTACTTTTTAATCACACTTTTTAAATAAGTGTGATTATATATACATTTTTTAATCACACATTCTAATTAAAGTGTGATTATTTATATATATCTTTAATCACACATTCTAATTAAATGTGATTATATATACACTATTACTTTTTAATCACACTTTTTAAATAAGTGTGATTATTTATATATATTTTAATCACATTCTAATTAAAGTGTGATTATTTATATTTTTTTTAATCACACATTCTAATTAAAGTGTGATTATATATACACTACTACTTTTTAATCACACTTTTTTAAATGAGTGAGATTAGATCACACTTTAACAAATGAAAATATCTCACTTTTATTAGAAGTGTGATAAAAAAAATTAGATTGATATTTTAATCACACTTGATTTGATTAAGTGTGATAATATTTATTTTTTATGTCATTTTTCAATTAAGTGTGATTGTATTTATATTTTTTAATCACACCTTCTAATTAACATGTGATTAAAGATCACATAAGAAGAATTAAAAATATCTCACTTTTATTATAAATGTGATTAAAAAAATTAAAATGATTTTTTAATCACACTTAATTTAATGAGTGAGATAATATTTTTTTTTAATCACACATTTTAAATAAGTGTGATTATATATATTTTCATCACAGTTTCAGGTGTGATTATATATAATTTTTTAATTTAATTTTTATATTAAATAATTATTCCCATATTGTATATAAGCTCATGAAATTGCTTTGGTAGAGAGAGAAAGAGCTGGGCAATTTCTTTCTAGGGTTTCTTGCAGCTCTCTATCTCGCCTTTGCCGCCGATGGCCACTGATCAAGACGCCTCTTCATCTCCCCTCTTGCTCCTCCTCCTTTCCTTGCTGATTGGCGTCGCCGCTGCTCTTGCTAGTCGTTGCCGTTGGCCTTTCCAAATACCGCTTCTCCTCTCACCGTTCTGTCGCTCTCTCTTTGGTTTATGTTTTCTCATTCACTGTAAGTTTTTCAATTCCTTTCCCAACCCCATGAACTTTTGATATGCTAGTTGACCTTAACCACGTGCACTGCACTCTTTGTAACCAATGAACCATTCATTTTTTATGGAATTTTTTTGTTGTTGGAATAGCTTGTTGATATTGTGATTCTTATCGTACTATTTTCCTTGCATGTCAAATGTTCGATAAAATGTGTCAATGGAAAACTTTTGTTATTTTTATTTTATCTTTTAATTTTTAGCCAAACACTGAAAAATAAAAATGATGATAAAACTTTTACGGTAAAATGCTCTCTTTGTAAACTCCTTTTTTTTTTTTGCCCTAGTTTTTGTGTATATTATATACATCATTACACTTTCTGATTATCTATGCGCTGTTTCCCTTAGATTCATGATAATCTATATGGCAAATTATGGAGCTTATATTTCATCAACTAGGCAGGTTTTAATTTTTATATGTTATGCTTAGTGTTTGAAATCATTCAATCCAAGCTAAGTGTTAATGATTTGGGGAGGTTGAGGTTCAAAATTCTGTTCTGGAGTTTGTAGGTCATCCACAGTAGGGGGATTATTCATGTGGGTATGGATTATACATTTTTAAGATTTTTTTTTTTTTTTTTGGTCAGGCTTGATGGTAAGGTAATGCTAATGTTAATTCATGTTGGTATCACTACAAGAAAACTGGGTTTTTACGGCTTCACATCAACGACATATAGTAAATGCAAGCTGTAGTTTCTCACTTTTACGACTTGCTTTTTTTGCATGTCGTAAATAGTTTCTCAACCACGACGTGTCTATTGCATAGGTCGTGAATGCTAATAACGAAATTTTTTTTACAGCTTGCAATGTTAGCCGTAAATAATAAAACTTTCTATAACGTGCATATGGCATACTGTTAATACATCAACTATATATGACACGCGTACACCAGCCGTTAAAAATATTAAACATTTCACGACAAAAAAAAAGTTAGTCATTAAAAATCACACTTTTCACGATGCACAAAAAGTAAGTTGTTTAAAATATTTATGGTGCCGTTTGGTAACACTTACGTTTTCAGTTTTCTGTTTATATTTACAAAAATTTAAAAACTCAAATAAAATTCCATATAATATGAATAAAAATAAGAATAAAAAGGAGAAAATAAAAAAAAAATAAATAGAGAGAAAAATAAAAATGGGAGAAAATAAAAAAATAAAAAGAAAAGAGAGAGGAATGTGGGATTATGGGATCATAGAAGGATGGGTGATAAAAGGAATAAGTAAGAGAGAGAACCGGGAAAATAGAAAATGTACATGTAGGATATTTTTTGAAAAATAGAAGAATTGGTGAGAAAATGACAAAATAAGAGAGAGAAGCGGAAAAATAGAAAATGTACATGTAAGATATTATTGAAAAATATATCACAGTCGTTGTTTTATTATTTAAATAAATCTGAGTCATTCAAATGTCCTAGTAGGACAAATGTATATAGGACAAATTCAAAAACTATCTTACTTTATTATATAGATGTTGAAGATTCATATGAGTTCTAAACTTACAAAGTCTATCAGGTATTCAATATATTTAAAAATAATTGTTAATTGTTCAAATTCATTTAATTTGTGGACTAAAAAATTCATTAATATAATTTCCACTACACACAGTAAAATCTGACTCCTAATTCTAGGATCGCGGACTTTTCCATATAATATGAATAAAAATAAGTGAAAAAAAAAAAGAGAAGATAAAAAAAATAAACAAATAGAGATAAAAATAAAAATGGGAGAAAATAAAAAAAAAAAAGAGAGAGGAATGTGGGATCATAGAAGGATGGGTGATAAAAGGAATAAGTAAGAAAGAGAAGCGGGAAAATAGAAGATGTATATGTAGGATATTTTTTAAAAAATATATATCAACCGTTATTTTATAATTTGAATAAATCTGAGCCGTTCAAATGTCCTAGTAAGATTAATGTGTGTAAAACAAATTCAAAAACCATCATGTTTTATTATGTAGACTAGTATATGCCCGTGCCTGAAGGCACGGTACAATTAATAATAAGATTAAAATATAAATCAAAATAAAATTATTAAAACATAATGGTAAGATTTTTTAGACTGTGGTTGAAGATTCAGGACCTGTTGTGGCTTTATGGTGCTTTGGTTTGGTGGCGTGGGGAGGGGATTGGATTTCTGGGGCTAAACTGTGCATATTATAAGATTCGTTGAGTATATTGTTTATTTGTATGTTTTTTGAAAAAATTAATAGAAAGCAACCTATTTTTTCATTTAGAATTTTCTTTCAATTTCTAAACACAAAATTCCACCAATTTTTCAAAGCACATAAAAATACTCTAGTAAAAACATACACACCCCATTGAATAAAATGAATTGAATTAGTACTCAAGTTTTTAGCAAAAATACTACAAATTTAAAATTAAAAAAAAAAAAAAATTTGCTCCACAACTGTTATTAGAAGCAAAATCCAAGACACAGTAATTGCTTGATGTTGTTGTTAGTCATGATGTAGTAGCAGCCAATAGACTTGTTGGAAGCTAACCAGTAGTTTAGCACAATCCCTGTTTTGAACATAAATAAATAAACAAAAATTAATCAGAAACACATGTAATTATATTAATTTCATTCTTAAAACAGTCACAAAATGAAGATTGAAAAAACTTACATAAGTTGTGTCTCCGAGAAACCAAAGGTGCGCTTTTAGTGTGTCGCTCCAAGTAGGGCTTTTGTTGATGGTGCAACGGGCAAGCGTAGATCGCCGAGGCAAAGAAGCATTGATGGACAGATATAATGGTGGCATAATTCATTATCCCTAGCTCAACCAGAAAATACACCATGTTCTCCATCTAAATGTACAAAAACAAAACAAAAAATGAACAATTAGCATTCAAGAGTAGAGCAATAATCATCATCAATCACAACAATTTTGAAACAAAGAGAGAGCAAAAATACAAACATCTTTGTCGACAGCATGGCTTTGATGAAGCCATGAGGAACACATATATGAGGAATTGTTAAGCTCCATTAGAGCTCTCCCAATATGCGTTTCTCAGTAATCAGCACTTGCTCATTTGTATAAGCCCTGTCTGAGATGCACACAAAGTCATTGACCTCTGCGGCCCAAATTTTTTCATATTTGGAGGCCATGAGCATGGCACTGATGCCTACTAATTGGAGTTCCCCCCTCATCACCGACTTTGAAGCGAGGTAGCGATCAACAATGTTGATAGTGAGGTATAGAGTCTCTAGCATGAGTTCAAATTTGCTGTGAACTTCGATCAACCAATCCACCAGGGATATTTTCAAAAATTATTCAGGACCAATAATTAACACAAAAAAGTTTCAGAAAAATAATAATCCAAAACATATTCATCATCTACTCAGAGCAGTCAACAATGGGTTCAATCTTGACACCCTTGATGACCTTCTTGGCCTGCATAAATTGAAGGATTATCTTCTCCAGTCAAATCATTCTGAGGATTTTAAATTTGTTGTGTACCTCCCCAATTCCCAGGTATGTTCTCTCCTTTTTTCATCACCCAATCTATCCACACACAGCTCCCTACCTGTTGGAACCAACAACAAAAAAAAAGGAACAGTATCAGCATCTGCAAGGAAAACAAAAGCATTGTGTTAAATGGTTTCCCACATTGATATGGTATATGCAGGATACGTTTATTCATGAAAAGCTTAGGGATGTGCTACTTTGTCCACTGTATCATATCAAGGACTGGGAACCCACAGTGCTTATAACATCACAGATCTCATAGACAACATCCTTCAATCAGACCCACAATGCTTATAAATATGACGATAAGCTTTAATCTTAATCTTTCTTATTAGTAGATAGCAAAACCAATGCCTAAACAAATTGTGAAGGTCCAATCTTCACAAAAAAAAAAAAAAATCAACATATCCACATCTACAATTCTTTTACTGTTTAACACAATAACAAATCAAAGTAAAAAAATAAAACCAAACACTCACCCAAACCAGTCCCAACAATTAGACTCCCCTCAACGCAAATGAAAAATTAATATTAACCCAATTTTCATACCACAATCAACTCAATATATATGTACATTTTTCAATTATACATGTATATGTGTGAGGCTTAGATCTGTATATGATCAGGGGAGAATGTGACTCCACCGTGGCTGCAACAACTGTTGCCCATGAGAGAAGCTCTCTCTCACGGGCCATCCGAGTTGCCTCGCCAAGAAAGCTATCATCACAGCCTCTTTCAATGGAGAAATTTCTGCAAAAAGGGTTGAGTTTTGGTGCTGTGTCGAAAAAAAACAACATACAACCAACCACTTCTCATCAGAAACAAAAATACACAGAGGGCTGTTGAAAGGGAGATTCTATATACACACACATAGAGAATGATCCAAACCTCCTCCACACCACCACCACCGCCGCCATATCCACACAGAGGCTGCCATCGCCATCCACATCCACATCCACATCCACCCCCACACAAAGAGCTGTTGATTTTGAATGTGAAATCATTGGCTCTGATGATCAAAGAGGGGCAACACCCTCAGAAACTTCCCAAAATTTTGATTATTCATTTCTGGCCAGAGAAGAATTATAAAAAAAAAAAAAAACCCTAAATAGATCAGAAGTCAGAACTCATAAATTAACAGGAGATCAAGGGTGGTTCTTACCTTGCACAGATAGAAGACTCAAGAGTGGAGGGAGAGGGGGAGAGGCAGCGAATGGTTCGAAGCAGAGAGAGAAAGAAAATACGGCGGCGGCGGCTGGCTGGGAGGGTTGCGAGTGGGAGGGTTGCGGAGCGTCTCTGCGAAAGGAGGGAGAGGGGGAGAGGCACCGAGTGGGAGGGTAGGGGGAGAGGAGGAGAAGAGATAAAGATGTTGTTCTCAATGGTTATCTATATATGGAGGTCTATCTTGTTGTTCAGAAAACTGGTAGAGAAGAGATAAAGATGGAATGGGGAAAGAGACGTGGGCAGGTGGGAGAGTACAGAGTGTGTTTAAGCGGGAAACAAATTACTCTTAGTCTTTAGATTAGTTTATACATTTTTAAGTGTCGGATGTTATTATTAAAAGTTATCTCAGCTGTTGAAATGTTCTGAATCCGGATTCTCGGTGCTCCTTTCCTGCGGCATAACCCTATTTTTTTTTTTTTTTTTTTTTTTTCTTTTCTTCTTCTTGCCAAATTTAGAGAGAGAAAGCAGAGAGAGATGATGTTGCGAAGATGAGGCCGGAGGGGGGGACCAAAATGAAGATGAAGAAAACTCATTTCAAATCCATTGTGAAGATGCGAAAGGAGCGAAGTTCGTAAATCTAGGTTTCATCAAACTAAAGGCGAAGTTCGTAAATCTGGGTTTGATCTTGATGTTGCGAAATCTAGGTTTGTAAATCTGGGAAATTTCAATTAAAAAAAAAAAAAAATCTACCCCTCTCCTGGATTCAAGGCTCCATTGACGAACCTTGGAGCGATGTCGAAGCTTTCATCGTCCCTCTTCCACTTCAGGTAAACCAATCTCAATACCCTAAACCCAGCTCATACTTGTCCCAGAAACCTCCTTAACTTCCTCAATCTCTACGAAATCTATCGACACCTTTTCTTCATCACTGGAAAATAATTTATTCAAAAAATGACAAAATTTTCAACTGTAAAGAAGAAAGAAGACACTCCCCAAACATCCTCCCAAAAAAGAAGACACTCCCCATTTCCCACATTAAGTCAAGTAAATTGAAAAAAAAAAAAAAAAAAACGTTAAAGATTTTGAGGGAGAAATTTCCATGGATATTGGTAGTTCCCCCAATCAACCACACTAAATAGCCCAAACATAAAAGTGAAGTGAAGCAACTGCCCAAACTTATCTTGCAAAAATCCTAAACTTCCCAGGAACAACAAACAACTGCAGAATAACAGAGCCAACATCAACTACTAATCTCTTCACACATTTCATGCCCATCTTCCTTCCTTCTTCTCCTCTCTCTTCTTCCCCCTTGATTTCTGTTCTGTTTTTTTTTTTTTTTTTAAATTGAAATTGCCCTGAACCCAGCAGCGATCTGGATCTGTGATGTTGATGTTGATGATGAATTTTTTTTTTTTTTTTGGTTGATGTTAACCCTGCAGCGCAGCTCAGCTCCTTCTTCCTTATTGATGTTGATCAACAAAATCTTTATGTATATATGCAACATCAACAGATAAATGCAGACCCAGCTCTCTCTCTCTGCTTTCTCTCTCTAAATTTGGCAAGAAGAAGAAGAAAAGAAAAAAAAAAAAAAAAAAAACCCCCAAAACTACGTCGTTTTGGGGGGCTACAGGGTTGTGCCGCAGAAAAGGGCTACCGAAGATCTGAATTCAAATGTTCTAGTAGGACAATTGTTTCTGGGACATTTTTAAAATTCGTTCTGCTTTATTATATAGATGTTGAAAATTCATATGAAATCTAAATTTATGAAGTCTATCAGGTATTCAACATATTTGAAAATAATAATTAATTATTCAAATTCATTTTATATTTTGAAAAATATATCTCAGCCGTTGTTTTACAATTTGAATTGATCTGAGCCCTCCAAATGTCCTAGTAGGACAAATGTGTGTAAGACAAATTCAAAAATCATCCTACTTTATTATATAGATGTGTGTAATGTATAAAAATAGTAATAGTATATATAAATTATTTTAGGATAAAGAACCAATAGTTTGTTATTGCATTGTTGGTTAGCAGTTTCATCGTAACTTCATCAGGTATGGTGTTTGAGTCATGGAAACTCTTTTGTTTTTACCTTGACTTGGAGACAAAGGGATAGAATATTTTTGGATAAACTACCAATAGATCCTACTAGTTAGACTTAATTCTCATTAAGTCCTATTGAAAATAAGTCTTGGTAAAATTGTCGTTAAAAATATTTTTTTTGTGACAATTTTTTGTATATGTCGCTAAAAGTTGACAATTAGTGACTTTTTTTATCATGACTTTTATAAATTATCGCTAAAACTTACAATTAGTGACTTTTTTTATGAAAAAATTTTCTGATAGGACTTATTAGACAATAAGTCCACTTATTAGGACTTACACGTAAGTACCCCCAAATTTTTCACCATTGGGTATTCACCAACCCAACCCCAAAAAAATCAGAGATTCACCAATCAATTTTATATCCGACCCATGGGGGGAAATTTTGGGGAAATCCACTCTAATAATAGGGTAGCAGAGTGGGTCTCCGTTGGGTTTGGATTTAATTGCCATCCCTAACTGTGACCCCTTATGGGGGTGAATAGTAGGCTTATCTTGATGATTTGAATAGTTCATATTGTATAATTTGTCAAATAAGACATTTATGAAAAAAATTAAATTAATCAAACATTCATAACCACATAATGAAGGCTTAAAAATAAATAAACAAATGTGATATTGTTATGTGATTACAAATGTCTGATTGATTTAATTATTTTTTATGAATAATTTACTCGACAAAACTTATAATATAAATTGTTTGAATCAACCAATTAAGTCTGGTATCGACCCCACAAAGGTCATCGCTAGTTCCTTAAAAACGAGGATCTCTTTTTTTCTTTTTTTTCTTTTTTTTTTTAAGTTACAAGACTAAATAGAATTGGAAATTATAAATGAGATACAAGTTCTATTTATGGAATTTATTAATATAATCCCTTTTTAAATTGGGCTAGTCGATAAATCCAATCTAATTTTGTTTGGTGAACAGTCCAAGCACTAAAATTGTTTGTTCAAAAGAACA
Source organism: Camellia lanceoleosa (assembly GCA_025200525.1). NCBI lineage: Eukaryota > Viridiplantae > Streptophyta > Magnoliopsida > Ericales > Theaceae > Camellia > Camellia lanceoleosa. The sequence continues at coordinate 129,138,265 of CM045763.1, read as the reverse complement.
AACTCAAGCAAAATGATCAAAATACCCTTATATATATATATATATATATATAGATATATCTCCCCCAGACCGAACAGTCTCTCACACATACATCATATCTTTCTCTTTCTCTCTTTCTCTCTTTCTCTCTCTCTCTCTCTCTCTCTCTCTCTCTCTCTCTATCTCGCTGCCTCTTACAATGGCACTGATGTTGTCGCCTCCTCCTCCATCACTGCAACCACCACTATCGCCGCCCTCTCTCTCCCTCTCTCTCCTCTCTTCACAGATCGATTGAGGTGACATCATGACCCTTCGATGACGATGTTACGACTTCGACCTCCCCGTCAACGACTGTGACAACCCTCACCTCTGATTAGTGTTAAATTGTGATTAAGCATGATAAGTGATTGATTATGATGAAATCCTAAATTGTTTGTGTGAGTGTGTTGTTTAGAATGCATTTCTATCTGTTGACCTATAGAATGATCTGTTCATGTTTTAATTTCGAATTGCGAATTGAAAGACTTATCGGCGACCGATTCAAAAATTGATTAGTGTTATATGCTAATTAGGAATTATATGATTTTATGGTAGGTTTAATTAAAATTCAATTTGGAATGATTAAATTAGAATAAATAAAGTTAAATTACATTAGCTTGAGTTTATTACATTGTTGCCATTAGTGGGCATTTTCTAAGCCATTAGTTGATTTCATGTTTGGCATTATCATTTTACTATCTCCTCAAGCCCAAAACGTGAGAAAGATGGAGATTAGGAAAGGAATTGAATTCATCTAGAAATTTTGCTTGGATTTAGAAGAATTGAAGAGGACTTGCAAAATTGGGCTACCATACTTGGAATTCAAGACTTAAGGTAGGAAATTCATCCCCTTAACTATGAATTTAAGTTGTTACATGCATGGTTCATGGAAAAATTGGTGATTAGAGTCTAGAATTAGCTTAAAGTGTTGATTTGAGAGTGAATTCATGCATGCATGTACATGTCCTTGAATTTTGAGGTTGTTTTCATGAGAATTTCCTCATGCATGTTCATATTTTAGTTGTGGTCCAAGAATTCACCATGTTTTAGAGTTCAATCTTGCATTTGACCATGCTTTGGAGCACTAGAGTTCATAGGAACTCATGCATGTTATGTTCTTGCATTGTTCTTCAAGTGTCATTGAAATTGGTGTTCAATTGTCACACCTTTGGGCTTGATTTTATAAAAATGATATTCAAAACATGTTGTAGTATGAGTTTCTAAGTGTTTTCTAGAAAATTGGCCCAAAAGGATGAGTTTTGGCATGTTTGATTCTTGGTTTGAGCTTTGGATGCAAATCTGGAAAACCCAGATTTTGGCTTCTACGCTCGAGCGACCACCTTTGTGTTCAGTGCTCCGCTCGAGCGACGAAATGGTGGCTCGAGCGTAGATTGCAAGCTCTCAGGTTTTTTTGTGTGTGCAGACGCATGCTCGAGCGACGAGACCTACGCTCAAGCAAGGAACTATGTCTCACACTCAAGCGAGCATCGAGCGGAAAATTTTAGCAACCAGTACTTTTCACTTTTTGCAGACCGCTCGAGCAAAGGAGTTCACGCTCGAGCGACCCCTCTATTTTGGTAAGCTCGCTCGAGCGAAGAAAGCCACGCTCGAGCGAGACCCCTGTTTTTAGCAAATTTTGAAAAGTGTTTTAAAGTACATTTTTGCATCCTCATTCCATCCTAGGCATTCCTAGGCCATGTTTAAGGCATCTTAATGAGGATAATGTTATACAACCACAACAAGTCAAGATAAGGGCTAAGTTATTAATCCCGAGTGTGTAATTAGTGTGTGTTCGTTCTGTGATTATGTAGGGTTGGCACCCGTGGACGCTGATTAGCTTGCCTATAGCCCAATAATCTGTGAGTAACAATGTTGTAAAGATATGTTCAATTATAATTATTTTTTGAACGAATGACTATACTACTTCCTGAAATGACATTGTTTACTGAATGAATGTTTGTCCTATTTGTAAACTGTACTTGTGGCATCCATAGCAACTTCTTTATTCTTAAGCATTCTTTGTCTTTATTCTTATCGCTATCTTTATTACAGAGATCTCTGTCAGTTCCAATGTTTGGAACTACTACTGTTTACTGTTTGATGGCCATCAACTGACTGTTCGGTCTATTAAGACCTACTGTACTGTTTTGCTATTGGATGTACCACGTATGACTGTTATGATTTCTAATTGACTAATATGGCATGAAATATGAGCCACTGATTGAATAACTGATCTATTGATGCAAATGACTGTTTTAATCACTGAAATGACATTCATTCTTAACCCCTTTACACAGTTATTATTCACTGGGCTTTAGCTCACTATTTATATATGTATGTAGGTAGCCAGGCACTGGACCGAAGCTAGGAGCGTCAAGTTAAGCTCCTATTTTGTCAAGCCAACCATTGTGCCTCACTTCAAGATTCCGAATCCGTTCAAGCCAAGGCCGTTTTGGGGTGTCTCAGATTCACCCTTTTGTCTCGGTTCTTGTAATGAATGTTTTAGACTTTTAACTGTACAGTTATGGTAAAGGGATTGGATCCCCAGCCTATATGTTGCGTGTATCTGATATATGTATATATGCTTATGGTTATGAATGTGGACTAGTCTATAAAAGTCTTTTTTCATTCAGATTTTCACAGCTCATTAGACATGTTTCATTTACTGTTTGGCTTCCGCCATCTTTTATCATCTTATTATCATTAGCGGTGCCTTTGGTAATCGTGGATTCTTGGCGACATTTATGCTAAACCCATAGGGACAGGTTTGGTTCGTGACAGAGTGGTATCAGAGCACGAGTTATACCGCACACACGTGTCCAATTGAGCTATTGGATGTCCTAGAAAAGTAATTAGGGCATTGTATGAGCATGAGAAAGTGTGTGTGGCCATGATATGAATATACGTGCTAATGTGCTTAAGTAAGCAACTTCCTATGTTTATTATTACCGTATTGCATATAGTGAAACGGAGAATGCAAGAAATGCCGACGAATCTGAATCATCTAAAGCAAGAATGGCAAGGTTAGAAACAATGGTTGAACTGGTGACTGAAGCCCTAAGACAATAGCAGAACCAACAGCCTCCACCTCCTCCAGTACAACCAGAATTGAATATCAATGATGATGTAATTGCTTTGACTCAGAAGTTCAACAAAATGAAGCCACCAACATTCCAATGAGGCCTTGAGCCACTAAAGGCCAAAGCATGGGTTTTAGAAACCGAAAAGTTGTTTGAAGTGTTTCCTTGTTCGGAGGCACATAAAGTATTACTGGCTACCTTTACCTTACAAGAAGAGGCTAGACGGTGGTGGATGTTCATTCGTGATACTAATAATGCTATGACTTGGGCTCAATTTAAGAAGGCCTTTATGAGAAATACTTTCCCTAATGTGTCCGAGACTGCAAGGTGACTGAATTTGAACAATTAAAGCAAGGTACCATGTCAGTAGCAAAATATGAATCTAAGTTTACTGAACTCGCCCGATATGCACCACGCATGGTTGATACTGATTATAAAAAGGCCAGAAAGTTTGAAGGCGTGCTTAACGTAGAGATACTTGATTGAATCAATGTTTTGAAACTACTCAAATATGTGGATTTCCTTGACCGAGCAATTATGGTCGAAGCAAATGTCACTGCATTGCAACAGACTAAGACACCAGTAACCGAATAGCGGGGTAAGAGGTGAGGCTTCAATTTCAAAAGGGGCCGAAATAACTCATTGAACAAGAAGCAAAACACAGGGTCAACAAGCAGCTCTAGTCAGGGAAATAGTTCCATACCACCCTACTCCGAATGTGGCAAAAGGCATAAGAGGGTTTGCTACAAGATTTCTGGTGCTTGTTATAGGTCTGGCAAGGTGGGCCACATGGTCAAAGATTGCTCTTCCACGTCTCAAGGCAATAGTAAGGCTGCAACTAGTGCCGCAGCATCAACTGTTACACCAAAACCCAATCCCAATGCTATTGGAAAGGAGCCTTTAAGGCAAGGTCAGGTGTTTGCACTTGTACCGGGAGATGTGTAGAACACCGAGATAGTTGTGTCAGATATACTCTCAATTTGTGCTCAAAATGCTTATGTTTTGATTGATTTGGGGTCTACACATTCGTTTGTCTCGCATACTTTTTCACGAAAATTAAATAGACTACTGGAACCCATGAACTATTTGTTAGCTGTATCTTCACCTACTGGGGGATCTATGACTTGTGTTTATGTGTATCCTGCATGTGAGATTGTTATTGGGGATGCACTTTTGTATATTGATTTACTACCTTTGAATATTGATCATTTCGATGTAATTTTGGGAATTGACTGGTTAACAAAATATCATGCTTCCATAGACTGTGTAACGAAACAAGTTATTTTTCGTCCACCTGGATTGCCTGAATTTGTATTTAACGGAGTTAGTGTAGTACCTCCCCCATATCTAATTTTGTCCATGAAAGCATTCAAATTAATTAAAAAGGGGTGCAAAAGGTATTTATGTTGTATATTGACTGTACCTGCTGATACTAAAACTGATGTGAACAGTATTCCTATAGTTAGAGAATTCCCAGATGTTTTTCCAAATGATTTGCCAGGGGATTTGATTGATCGAGAGATTGAGTTCACTATTGAAGTGTTACCGGGTACACAACCAATTTCCAAAGCTCCGTATAGAATGGCACCTACTGAATTGAAAGAATTGAAAATTCAGCTGCAAGAATTGTTGGATGAGAAGTTCATCAGGCCCAATACTTCACCGTGGGGCACACCAGTTCTATTTGTGAAAAAGAAAGACCACTCACTAAGACTCTGCATTGACTACCGTGAATTGAACAAGGTGATAGTGAAAAACAGATACCCGCTACCTCGTATTGATGATTTATTTGACCAATTGCGAGGTGCTCAGGTTTTCTCCAAAATTGACCTTAGATCCGGATATCACCAGTTGAAGGTAAAAGTAGAGGACATTGAAAAGATTGCCTTTCGAACGAGGTACGGACATTATGAATTTCTTGTTATGTCTTTCGGAGTTACTAATGCGCCTGCTGCATTTATGGATCTTATGAACAGAATTTTCAAACCATTTCTCGATGAATTTGTGGTTATTTTTATAGATAACATTTTAATTTATTCCAAGAGTAAGGAAGAACATGAACATCATTTGAGAATTGCTTTACAGACCCTAAGAGAACAAAAACTGTATGCAAACTAACAAAGTGTGAATTTTGGCTTGATAATGTTATGTTTTTGGGACATGTGATTAGTAAGGATAGTATTTCAGTTGACCCACAGAAGATTGAAGCAGTGGTGAATTGGCCTAGACCGACTAATGTTACTGAAGTTCGGAGTTTCTTGGGTTTAACCGGGTACTACAGAAGGTTTGTGAAAGATTTTTCCAAAATTGCTCTACCATTGACTCAATTGACTCAAAAGGAAATATCATTTGACTGGACCGATCAAAAAGAATCGGCTTTCCAAGAATTAAAGACTCGACTTGTGACTGCACCGGTTCTCACCCTATCCTCAGGTACGGATGGATTTACTATTTTTAGTGATACTTCTTATAAGGGTTTGGGATGTGTATTAATGCAGAATGGTAAAGTTATTGCGTATGCTTCCCGACAACTGAGACCACATGAAAAGAACTACCCAACTCATGACTTAGAACTTGCTGCAGTAGTGTTTGCATTGAGAATTTGGCACCACTACCTGTATGGGGCAACATGTGAGGTGTACACAAATCACAAGAGTTTGAAATATTTCTTTACACAGAAAGAGTTGAACATGAGACAACGGAGATGGTTAGAACTGATAAAAAACTATGACTTGCAAATTTTGTACCATCTGGGGAAAGCTAACACTGTTGCTGATGCACTTAGTCGGAAATCAATTGGGAATTTGGCCTATTTACTCACCGACGTAAAGAAGCGCTATATGATCTTGAGAAATTTGAAGTTGAGATTGTTTTGCGTGAATAAGGTGGAACATTAGCTGCTATTTCTGCTCAACCGACACTTATTAAGGAGATTAAAGAGAAACAACACCAAGATGACTTTTTGAAGAAGGTCATTGATGAACAGGAATCCAAACCAAGGCCGGACTTTAAATTTGAAAACAATGTATTGAAATTTCAGGGAAGGTTGTGTGTACCAAATGATCCTGAACTGAAAAAGCGAGTTTTGCAGGAAGGCCACAATTCAAAATTTTCCATCCATCCAGGAAATACAAAAATGTACCAAGACTTGAAACTTAATTTCTGGTGGCTGGGAATGAAGAAAGAAGTTGCCGAGTTTGTGTCAAAATGCCTATATTACCAACAAGTCAAAGCTGAACACCAACGACCCGCAGGCTTACTTCAGCCCTTACCAATACCGGAGTGGAAATGAGAACATATTACTATGGATTTCATCGTTGGATTACCTCGCTCCAATAAAGGTATGGATTCAATTTGGGTTATTGTTGATTGATTGACTAAATCTGCTCACTTCTTACTTGTCAAAACAATTTATAATGCGGACAAATTGACTACAATTTATATTGATGAGATTGTCAGATTGCATGGAGTGCCTGTGTGTAGACACCCCATTTTTGACCGCCCTCAAGACTTGGGCATTACTGATGGTCTGCTCGGTGTTGAGAGATGTGCAGGCCAAAGATTCAATTCCTTCGGCAAGGAGAGAGGCAAACCCTTCAAAACACTTTGTTTAGGGGTTTGGAGTTGAAGAAAAGAGGAGAGGAGGGGAGAAAATAGGTTGGAGAAGAAGTTCGCCATGAATCCGGGTAGAAGAAAGTCGAGCGGCCCTCGCTGAATCAGGCTTATTCAATTGCATACTTGGAGTTAAGCTATGAGGCCACCATCGTTGGAAAGAAGACTTCCGGGGCTTCACTTTGTACTCAAGAATCTCCCAAAGCCAAGTCAGGGTGGAGGAGATATGATTGGTTGAAGCTGGGCATCATCCCGGTTGGATCGAGTCTGCGCGGCTTCACCGAAAAGGGCATAACTTTTTGCATATGAGGAATTTTGATGCAGGGTTTGCTTCATTGGAAAGCTAACTTCCGGGGCTTCAATTTGCATACCCACCGGCCATTTTTTGACCTCGGAATCATCTATCGGCACTACATTTTGCCGACCGGCAATATATAGTGCCGACCGGCACTTTATTTTGGCCGACGATCAAATTTTCTAGTCGGTTTGCACCCTTTGCACCCTCCAAGCCTGGTGCATACCAGCTGTGCCAGCTGGGATGCATAGAACCAGATCCACGTGCATGTATGTGGCTATTTTGCACCCTTTTGAGCCTTTGAACCCCCTAGAGCTTCTAGAAGGTGACCCTTTGGCCAAAGCTTCTTGGAGAAGCTTGGCCAGCTGTCTTAGCTTCTCCAAGAAGCCTAGACTCTTTTGCACCCCCCCTTGAACCTTTCTCTTTGCTTAGCCCTTAAGATAAGTGCTTTCCTTGCCTTATATAAGGACCATTCCTCTCCCTTTGTTTAGGTTAGAGTTTTTGAGCCAAAAAACCAGAGAGTAGACATATATATCTAACATATATATCTACAACCCTCTATATCTATCTTATCCAAGCTTCCAAACACCTTGGTTCTTGCATCATTTGCTCTACAACACCTAGCACAACACCTCCATCTTCCATTCCAGCATTTGGGAGATCATTTGCAGAGCTTAGGAGCACCTAAACTTGGTCCAAGAGGTGCTGGTTTGCTGGTCTTCAAGGGTAACCACCCATTTCCCGTAAACTTGCATTTTTTAGCTTCATTGTTTAGCCTTATTTAAAAATATTTTTTAGCTTCGATGTAAACTGTAAAGAGGCTTGTTTTGAGCCCTTCTTCAACATTGAAGAAGGGCTCAATACTGTTGGGGACCTCTATGTATGACTTGCTTCATTACCCCTCTTTGGTCCCCATTTTTGCATGACTTGTTATCACATTGAGCTTCTGTTTTCCGACCCTCATCAGAACTGGAAGGGGTCATATTTTGACCCTCTGGACATATTTCATTAAGGGTCTTTGGCTGTTTGATACATGTTTTGTATACTTCATGTTATAGCCCTCTTGTGGCCTTAATCTTGCATTGCATTTTGAGCATGTTTTCATATTGATTTGGGGGCTGTCATCTACTGTGAGTAGTCATATTTTTGGTCCCTCATCAGTGTTGTAGAAGGGATTTTTCCTGTTTGGGCTTTGCATCATACACTTGCCATGTAAATCATGCTAGCTAGTCAAAATCACATGCTAATTTAGCCAAGTATGCTAGCTTATTTTGGCTACATTTCATACATGTTTTAGCATTATTTTGAGCTGCATGAGGACTTTTTGTGGCTTTCTTCTTCATTCGAGCATCGCTTTGCATGCTTATAGTGTATTGCATCTCACTAGCTTTAGTGCTTAAGTCCTTAACAATGCATTACATAAATGTTTGCATGCTTTGGAGTCATTTTGGAGTCATTGGGCATGCCATTTCAGATCTGAAACATGCACCATTATATGCTATGTTTCATCATTTGCCATGCCTTGTTAGAGTTGCATGTTGTATCTTAGGATAGATCCATGCATTGGACATGTTTGTGTGCATTTCGGTTACCTCATTTCATTTAATGGCCGCTGATTTTGGCATGCTTGCGAGCTACCCATGTTAGTTTAAGTCCATCGTTGCATGTTGTTGCATGCCTAGTTTGCTTACATGTTTAGGTTACGTGCCTAGTCTACTTCGCTCCTTTGCATACCCATGTTGCATACTAGATCACATGCCTAGGTTGCATCGCATTGGCATGCATGTCTTGCCTCTTGATCAAGTGATAGAGGTTGGGCTTTATGTGTTTGTTTGGTTTGCATGACATTTGAAATCAAAGTTACTAACTTGGCTTTTGGGCCATCATGCATTGAAACGCGTGATTGATGGCCCGGGGGTCGAGGGTCATGCTCCCTTGAGTCCATTGCATGATAGGGAGTGTGTCCGTGCATACATTTGCTTGGAATTCCATGCCATACACTGTCTGTCCTTGTTGCTGTCAAAACTGTCTTCTGCAGGGAGTTTTTGCCGATCGGCAGTATAGAGTGCCGACCGGCCATTGATGGACAGCCAATAGCTTTATCTCCAGCCGATGGACATTGTACACGGCCGGTGGACATTCTATTCAGCCGATGATGATCCTCAGTGTGCAGGGAGCATGTCCTGAGACTTTGGCAGTCTTTGGAGAGGCAAGACAGTGAAAACAGAGGCAGCGATGCTATGGCCACGGGTTTCCGGGCAAGTCGGATTCGAGCATGCATCATTTGCGCATTCCAAGGCGGGGCTGTGGCCATCTGATCTTTGCATTTAATTTAATCAGATTAGAAGTTTTGTAATAAGTAATTTAGTATTATTTATTCGGTTTGTATATTCTTTCGATCTCTCCGAGTGAGAGCAAATTTGTAATAAGTGTGGGTGAGTGTGTGTATGCCTTCCAACCCCCACTACTTTCTTCCCTTTTATTTACCTGCTTATGATGGTAGATTAGGGCATATTTATTTTAGCATACCTTATGCAATGCATACGTGCATCCATGCATTTGTTAACATGCATCGGGCTCGGTACATCATACGAACTGCATTGCATTTCAAATCTAATTTGAATACGTGTTACTCGTGCATTTCACATGCCATGTTTAGGGTTAGCCGAGCCTACTCTAAATTGCATCTTCGCCTATGTTGCATTAGCCATTTAACATGATCTAGGGACATGCCTGTCTGCTAACTAGTTTCTTGTTTTGGCACGGAGTACGATGTAAGTATTTATGCTTTAACATATCGCATGCGTGTGAATGTTGCCATGATAGCATGACTACCATGAGGCTAAGTGCTTATGTGATATAACTATTTGAATGCCTGTGGGTGGAGGTTGGATTGCTTGAGTTGGAAAGACTCATTGAAATCCGTGTTTTAGCCTACTTGCGAGTAGCAAATTCCAAAGCATTTTCAAAACGAACGGATATGCAATGTCTTGTTTCCAAATTAGGCAATCTAGTCTATACTTGTTTGCTGTGCGCATAACATAGTAATTCTAGGCTAATAACCGGAATAAGAACGCATAAAGTTTTCAAAATTGGATATCACGGTCAGTAGAGGCCGGTCTTCGGACCGGGCGAAAGGGGGTGCTCATAGCTGACCTTCCCCAATCGTACCCAAGCTCCCGAGCCAAGACCACTTTGGTGATGACGGACACGTGGCCTTCGGCACCGAGTCAGGGTTTCCTAAATTTTCCATGTTAAAATATTTAGGTGGCGACTCTGTAATCTGGCAAAGCAGTCCATATTTGGCACTACTTTTTCAAAATCTGTTTTTCTTCAAAACAATTTGCCAGAGTTGGACTCTTTGGTTCAAGATTTAGAACCGCAACAAACACAAAAAGGGAGTCCGAACTGTAGCGAGGTCCCCCGCGGACGTGTTACACTGTGTCTATTGTTTCTGATAGGGACTCAAAGTTTACATCAAGATTTTAGCAAAGTCTGCAAACGGCATTGGGTACCGAATTGAGACTGAGTAGTGCATACCATCCTCAGACAGATAGCCAATCAGAAAGAACCATCCAGACTCTAGAAGACTTACTGCGTATGTGTGTTCTTGATTTCCAAGGGAATTGGGAAAGTCATTTACCTTTAACTGAATTCACTTACAACAATAGTTTTCACTCGAGTATTGGTATGGCGCCTTTCGGGGCTTTATATGGTAGAAAATGTCGATCTCTTATTTGCTGGGTAGAAGTCAGAGATGGGCCTTTACTTAGGCCCGAGATTGTACACAAGACCACAGAAAAGGTGAAACTGATTCAACAAGGATTGAAAACCACACAAAGCCGGTAGAAAAGTTATGCAGATGTCCGAAGGCGAGACAGGGAATATGAAGTAGGTGATCATGTCTTTGTTAAAGTGACGCCAATGAAAGGACAGACTCGTTTTGGGGCTAAGGGTAAGCTGGCATCGAGATATGTTAGGCCGTATGAAATCATTGAAAAGATCAATCTAGTGGCGTATCAAGTAGCGCTTCTTCTTGAAATTGAGCATATGCATAATGTCTTCCATATTTCGATGTTGAGGGATTATCTTCGGGATCCCTTCCATGTTATTGAGCCTACCCGTGTGGTATTAGGTGATGACTACACTTATGAAGAACGACCTATCCAAATTGTAAACCGACGAATCAAGAAGTTGAGAAATAAGTAAATCCCGTTAGTGAAAGTGGATTGGCAAAACCATGGTGGCATTTATGCCACTTGGGAAAGGGAAGACGATATGATGAAAAGATATCCTGAATTGTTTCCCCTGGATCCAGTGTTCTTCCGAAATGAAGGTAATTCGAGTTTGGAGGACCAAACTTTTTCTAAGGGGGGAAGACTGTGACAACCCTCACTTCTGATTAGTGTTAAATTATGATTAAGCATGATAAGTGATTGATTATGATGAAATCCTAAATTGTTTGTGTGAGTGTGTTGTTTAGAATGCATTTCTATCTGTTGACCCATAGAATGATCTGTTCATGTTTTAATTTCGAATTGCGAATTGAAAGACTTATCGGCGACCGATTTAAAAATTGATTAGTGTTATATGCTAATTAGGAATTATATGATTTTATGGTAGGTTTAATTAAAATTCAATTTGGAATGATTAAATTAGAATAAATAAAGTAAAATTACATTAGCTTGAGTTTATTACATTGTTGCCATTAGTGGGCATTTTCTAAGCCATTAGTTGATTTCATGTTTGGCACTATCATTTTACCATCTCCTCAAGCCCAAAACGTGAGAGAGAGGGAGATTAGGAAAGGAATTGAATTCATCTAGAAATTTTGCTTGGATTTAAAGGAATTGAAGAGGACTTGCAAAATTGGGCTACAATACTTGGAATTCAAGACTTAAGGTAGGAAATTCATCCCCTTAACTATGAATTTAAGTTGTTACATGTATGGTTCATGGAAAAATTGGTGATTAGAGTCTAGAATTAGCTTAAAGTGTTGATTTGAGAGTGAATTCATGCATGCATGTACATGTCCTTGAATTTTGAGGTTGTTTTCATGAGAATTTCCTCATGCATGTTCATGTTTTAGTTGTGGTCTAAGAATTCACCATGTTTTAGAGTTCAGTCTTGCATTTGATCATGCTTTAGAGCACTAGAGTTCATAGGAACTCATGCATGTTATGTTCTTGCATTGTTCTTTAAGTGTCATTGAAATTGGTGTTCAATTGTCACACCTTTGGGCTTGATTTTATAAAAATGATCTTCAAAACATGTTGTAGTATGATTTTCTAAGTGTTTTCTAGAAAATTGGCCCAAAAGGATGAGTTTTGGCATGTTTGATTCTTGGTTTGAGCTTTGGAAGCAAATCTGGAAAACATAGATTTTGGCTTCCACGCTCAAGCGACCACCTTTGTGTTCAGAGCTCCGCTCGAGCGACAGAATGCTGGCTCGAGTGTAGATTGCAAGCTCTCAGGTTTTTGTATGTGCAGACGCATGCTCGAGTGACGAGACCTACGCTTAAGCAAGGAACTATGTCTCACGCTTGAGCGAGCATCGAGCGAAAAATTTTAGCAACCAGTACTTTTCACTTTTTGCAGACCGCTCAAGTGAAAGAGTTCACGCTCGAGCGACCCCTCTGTTTTGGTAAGCTCGCTCGAGCGAAAAAAGCCACACTCGAGCGAGACCCCTATTTTAAGCAAATTTTGAAAAGTGTTTTAAAGTACATTTTTGCATCCTCATTCCATTCTAGGCATTCCTAAGCCATGTTTAAGGCATCTTAATGAGGATAATGTTATAAAACCACACCAAGTCAAGATAAGGGCTAAGTTATTAATCCCGAGTGTGTAATTAGTGTGTGTTTGTTCTGCAATTATGTAGGGTTGGCACTCGTGGACGTTGATTAGCCTGCCTATAGCCTAGTAATCTGTGAGTAACAATGTTGTAAAGATTTGTTCAATTATAATTATTTTCTGAACGAATGACTATACTGCTTCCTGAAATGACATTGTTTATTGAATGAATGTTTGTCATATTTGTAAACTATACTCGTAGCATCCATAGCAGCTTACTGTTACTGTTACTGCTACTATTACAGAGATCTCTGTCAGTTCTAATGTTTGAAACTACTACTGTTTACTGTTTGATGGCCATCAACTGACTGTTCGGTCTATTAAGACTTACTGTACTGTTTTGCTATTGGATGTACCACGTATGACTGTTATGATTTCTAATTGACTGATATGGCATGAAATATGAGCCACTGATTGAATAACTGATCTATTGATGCAAATGACTATTTTAATCACTAAAAGGTCATTCATTCTTAACCTCTTTGCACAGTTGTTATTCACTAGGCTTTAGCTCACTATTTATATATGTATGTAGGTGGCCAGGCACCGGACCGAAGCTAGGAGCGCCAAGTTAAGCTCCTGTTTTGTCAAGCCAACCATTGTGCCTCACTTCGAGGTTCTGAATCCATTCAAGCCAAGGCCGTTTTGGGGTGTCTTAGATTCACCATTTTGTCTCGGTTCTTGTAATGAATGTTTTAGACTTTTGACTGTACAATTATGGTAAGGGGATTGGATCCCTAGCCTGTATGTTGCGTGTATCTGATATATGTATATATGCTTATGGTTATGAATGTGGACTAGTCTATAAAATTCTTTTTCCATTCAGATTTTCACAGCTCATTGGACATCTTTCATTTACTATTTGGCTTCCGCCAGCCCCTTTTATACTGTACTACTGTTATTACTGTTAAGCAGGCCTTTGGTAATTGCGGATTGCTGGCTGATTACGATGCTAAACCCATAGGGACGGGTTTGGGTCGTGACAACGACTCCTCATCCACCGTAGTCATTCCTCATTTGCCGCCATCGATGACGGTGTATCACCACCTATTTGCTATCACAACAACGACTTCAGTGCCGCCACTATCAGACCCCACTTTTTATTACCCGATTAACATTACCAAATCCGTCGTTATAGTCCATTTCATTAATACGACAGGGAAAGGAAATCCATTGACATCCATGAATGCATAAAGGCTCCCTCAATCGCATATACAAATTGAAATACAACATGAATTACTATTAAATAAATTTTCCATAGGCTACATTGTTACATAAAAAGAAAAGGTTCAACTCTCAATGTAGTAAAGGCCTTCCGCCAACAAATAAAGGCCCCGTGGCCAACATGTAAGGAAGATCACTAATCTTGTATCACTTATCAACCTGTACCTGAAAATTGATTAACAACGTGGGATGAGCATAAAACCCAGTGGGGATCCCAACATGATCCAAAACAATAACAACATACAGCAGATAGCTTCATGAACGCTTCATATCATACAATATAAATAATATGACAATTCATAATCAAAGTATACTTATATATATACTTTTTCTGAAAATTATCCAATTTTCTCAACAATACATAATGTTCTCTCCTCCTGCTCTTACATAATTCATAATTCATTTCATAAAAGAACCTATTTTAACAACACGTTTTCAAGAATGTGTTCATAAACTTAATCACCTTTCATTCCTTACACTTCCAACCTGTCAAATATGCCCATTTCTAATACATGAATCACATTTCCAAGCCCTAAACCAAGGGTAATGAAATATTTCTACAACACATTCGACACACAAATTTATATACAATTCCTTTAACACGAAAAGAAAATAACATACATGCCAAGACTACGACAATATCACATGAGACAATCCGACCTCATTAACCAAACCGTTACCACATATAATATATACAGATAAACCGATTAAACACTAAAACCCCTAACCCATGCTCTACTTGCCTCAAGTATGGTAGGCCAAGGATACACCTTTCCACAATGAATGCCAATTTACCAAACACAAGTTGAAAGGGAAATGATACATCTACCAATTTACCAGACACAAGCTGGAAGGGAATGGTATCTCTACCAAGTTCTCCAGGTGCTAGCTGAAAGTTACTGGCACCTCTCATTCTAAGCGCAGCCAATTCTCTAGGTGCTAGTTAGAAGATAATGGTACTTCTCATTCTTAGCGCAGTATACATTACAAATCATCACGACATGCTAAAAGCATAATAATACAAGTGTAATACATATACATAATCTATTCAACACATCAATGTCATCCTCTATTAATGACCAATAATAAAACCTCTAAGCATATGTATTTATTACACATAACTACAACCGCCCAATTCTCATGGAACATAAGCCCAACAACATCAGTAACATATATCAAATGTTCAAATGTCCAACCTCCCTTTTATTTCTCAATTTATAAAAGAGTTATAATTCCATTTTCATTTCAAAATCAATTTCCTTATTTTCCCAACTCACAATACTCCAACCATGTTTAAAAAATATTCGTTCTCTTTCTTTTCAAAATCCCGAATTTATAGTTAGCCAAAACCACAACTCAATTCAACATATATTTCTCAAACAATTTCAATATCTTGGTTAACTTTCCTTTTTAGCAATTAACACATTGACACAATCCACATTAAACAAGACATAACAATTAATCAACTTTACCTCTTTTCAATTTATTACGCCAATAACTTTAACTTAAGGCTTCCTCCCTCCCCCCCTCAACATAAACATGATAAACTACTCCCCAATTAACCAAACAACAACCAATTTAACAATTACAAACCCCAAGTATCAAACCCTATATCCCCTTTCATGCTTTTTTTAAAAATCTATAACAAATATGATTTTTATGTAATAAAATCTACCGCATATCTATCTATAGATGAAGATTGAAGAGAAGCAAAAAAAAAAAATCCCAACCTCTAGCAAGAAGAGGAGAAAACCCAAAAATTCAACTTCAACGAAAACACGATCCGTTTAGATTACTAGAAAGCTCTCTTCATGCTTTACGTTTTGGTATATGGAACTACGGGTAGAAAGTGAATGGAACTAGATGAAAACCAAGCTAGAAAACTTGAAATCCTCAAAAATGGCGGAAGAAAGGAAGAAAAAAGAGAGAAAATAATCTAGATTTGACCAAAAAGTGACTTTTTAAAGTGCTGAACTCGAACAGACCGCTCGAGCGTCAAAGACATAAGACCACTCGAGCGATGAACCTTTCACTCGAGCGTAGAACGCGAACTCCCTAAAGTTCAGAACTGCAAAAGTATTGGATGACCCGCACGACCGCTCAAGCGAACAATACATCGCTCGAGTGATGAAGAAGAAAAATTACAAGTTGTCACAGCCATCGCAGATCACAGCCTAGATAGATCTTGACTGATCATTTGATTCAAACTGAACAAGCTCAGAGATCTGGAGCGGTAGAGATCACAGATTTGAAGCAACCCTACATCTCAATCTCTCTCTCTCTAGTTTGATTTTCTAGATTCGATAATTATTCTTCGATCTAATAGTGCTTTCCAGATTTTCTAAGTGATAAAATAGTTCATTAATTTTTCAAAATTTTCATATTCAAACACAGTTCTTTGATTTTCCAAATCAATTGCAATATCAATAATAATAATAATCATTATAGAAGAGAGAGAGAGAGACTTATATCAAAGGAATCGCTGATGAGTTTACGAAGAAAGATCTCCTTGTTGCTGTAGAAAGTGTTGATGATGAGACAAAACAACTAGTTGATCTCAGCTTGGAAAGAAAATATCTTGGTCTCTACCATTTTCGATCTGTAAACACACACACTCTCTCTAGAAATTGAAAAGCGATGCAGAAGAGTGAGAAATTATAGGGTTTGTGAAAGCAAGAGACATATGGAGCAGAGTGAGAAGCAGTCTTAGTAGGGGATTTATTTTGTATGTGTGTGTGATTTTTCATTTGGATAGTGTTGTTAGGTTCTTAAATTGATCTATTGATGAGTTGATGAGTTGTAGTTATGTTCTCTCAATTTTTTGTATATAGTAGCTCATTGACTTCATGTATGTATTCAACTTTTTTTATTTCTTGTTTTTTTTTTTTTTGGTGAATTAATGTAGGACTAATTCCATTTGTTGTTTGTTTTGTGACCTACACTTAGAAATGCATACCTGTATTTATACATATGCTTGTATATAACATCACTAAATAATTGATATTCTAGGATCTTTGGACCAAATTTGCGATTGAAATCAAAGAGAGAAAGAGTGAGTGAGTAAGTGAGTAAGTGATCACAGATGAGAGAATAAACTAGCAATGTAGGCGTGTGGTGGAGCTCCGATCACTGCTTAGTTTTCTCCTCCCTTTTGATTGTTGCTATTGTTATAATGGTGGATGAATAGATAAAAATAAAATATAAAAAAAAAATTTGAACAGATATATGTTTATGTACTAGATTATATTTGAGTGGTTTGGCTATCTATTTCATTTGAGTGTTGGTATTGGGAAATTTCAATAGATAAGGATTGATTTGGCTATCTATTTCAACAGATAAAATTCGATTTTGCTTGGTATTTCAAACGATAGAAAAAATTTAAAAAAAAAAAAAAAACTGAGCGTATATAATTAATTCATGAGAGAAAAATTGAATAGATAATAAAATTTGGACAGATATTTGAACAGATAAGAGAAAAAATTTGAACAGATAGTTACAAAATTTGAACAGATAGATATGAATTTGAATAGAATGAAAAGTCAACAAATAAGAAAAAAAAGTCAATAGATAAATTAAGGGGAGGGAAAAAAAAAAGGAGCATTTGGTGATAGATCCCTCAGCGTCTAATTTGTCCTTTAAAATGATAAGAATTATATAGATTCTTTTAAAACCCCATGGTATTTTAAAACTTATTTCTTTTACTATAATACCCTCATATATATATATATATATATATGTTTGTGTGTGTGTGTGTATTAGATTGTAATCACTCTCTCTCTCATCTTAACTTTCATCCTTTCTGTCTTGCTCTTATCATTGTTGCTCTTCTTTGGCGCCATCGCCGCTCTCCATTAGCACCACCGCCACTCACCATGGAACTCTTTATCTACCGTCTTCATCACTACCATCACTTGTCGTATCCACAACTTTAGATCTGAGATCATTCACTATCGTCATTGTCGGAAAATGACGATTTGCGACAGTTCGCAAACCTCAAATCTAAGATCCTTCACTCTCTATCTCTCTCTCTTTGGTTCTGATGGTTCGTGCTCTCTCTTTATATGTGTGTGTGTGTGTCACTCACCATTTATGTTCTCTCTCTCTCTCTCTCATCTTTTTCTTCTCTTCCTCTTGATCCTCTATTTTCGAATTCTATCTCTTTATCTCTTTTTCTTCTTCTTATGATGCTCTATTCTTCTAACAACAAAATTTTATGCTGGCTCATGACACAACACTATCTTGTAAAGCCATCATCATAACTTGTTTTAGAGTAAAATTTTACTTTGAATCATAATAAACTTTACTCTGGAACAAATAAAATACAAATAATTAAAATTAAAAAAAAAAAAAGTAAAATTTTACTCTGAATCAGAGTAGAACTTACTATGATTCAAAGTAAAATTTTACTGTTGTTAATCAGATCAACATATTGTTAACCAAAGTAAAATTTTACTATTAAACAAACAGAGTATATACTAAATGAACGAACCAGAATTAAATTTTACTTTTAGATCTATAAAAACAAACAAAAAAAAAAACTATTAATTTTTCATTGCAATATCTCGATTTTTCATTTTTCTATCAAATCCTTTTTTTTTTTCTTTTTTTTTTCTCAAATATGAAGTTACTGATCTTAAATATGAGTTTGTAGGTATCAAATCTAAGATGATAGTGGTTGTTTGACGGTAAAAATGGTGGTTGCCAGCCGACGGTGACGATGAACAATGTCAATAGACGATGAAGATGATGAACAACCATCGAGTTAGAGAGAGCTGTAAAAGAAAGAGAAGAAAGATAGAATATAATGATCAAATAAAATATTCAAATAACAAATTTTGTTCTTTATACAAAACTTCATAAAAGTACTATTTTTATATTTTTATTTTTTTGGATCCTTTTAACAAGAAAGGAAAGCTAGGAGGCTTATGGTCAAATTTTCCACCAAAAAAAAAAAAAAAAATTCTCACCAAACTATTTCAAACTATTTCACAAAGAGTGAACATTTGACTGACAAAAAATATCCACTTGACCTAATGCCTTATTCTCTCATTATTTTGGACTTTTCAACAATTCTCTTTTAAATTTTCAAAAACTATTTTTGCATAGAAAAAGAAAACAATATAAAAATTATGAGTGTTATATTTTACATTATTTTCACAAAGTTAGTTTTTTAATGTTTTTTAAAAAGAAGAATGACAAACAAAAAAAATTCATACATTAATACATTATGATATGACTTAATGTACATCTTAAACTTCAAAACAAAACACCCATAAAAATAAAGGTAATGCTAGGGTACACCCAAGAATGTCATTATCACATTATTATGATAGGGTTTTTTATATGAAATTTATGTATGAATATTCTTTTTAAAATGAAACCATCAAAATGTATTTCCAGAATAAAAAGGCATTCAAAAATATAGGAAAAGTTGGCAGCATCCCCCAACTTCATTTCAAGAAGAAAAAAGAGAACCACATGCTTTGGCTGTGACTCCTCCCTAGGGAGAAAGAGATCCATTTTTCCCTGAAGCAAATATTCATGACGAGATTTGTAATGTCAAAATGCAGTGTAAATCATAACATTTTCTATTTGACTTTGCCACGTCATCATTAGTCCGCATACAACATTGGCCGGATTAAGGTATTTCTCCCTAGGCACCAGCACGTAATATTACAAATTTACAAACTAGCCGAACTTTACAAGAATGAAAGAAAAATGGAAAATTAAAGACAAAATACTTTTAGATGCCACCCATTTCTCTCTCTCTAACACAATGTTAAAGAGCAAGAAGGGGCAACTAGAAACTAGCTACTACTCATTAGTTCAGCCCTTTCGTCCTACGGAAAAGGCGCCTTGTATTAGATATTCTCGAGGAAAGGAAAGGAAAGTAAAGAAAAATGAAACAGAAAATGTGGGGATGTGCTAGAAGAAGAATTACAAAATGTAACCATCCCTCTTGCAGCCATATCTCATGTAGTAGAAGCCTGATTGATGATTTTAGTGATATTTACGGTCAGATTACCAGTCACGCATAAATGGCATAGGTATGTTGTCATTGTTACCATTGTATTGCATTTGTTTTTTGACAGCTTTTACCGCTGCTACTCTAGCTGTATTTGCTGCCCTGTTAGCCGCTGCTACTGCTCTGTTCACTCTTTCGTCCACTTTGGCCACATCATACACTTTCTCTTATGCTCGTCTAGCTTCCTGGTTGTCAAAACATATCATATTAGAAAACCCATCTACTATTTCTTCTTGGTTTCTTCTTAATTGTTGCACTTAACTTTTCCAATAAAATACTATTTTCTCATCCTCAAGTCTGTTCCTCAACAGTGTACAGCAATTCAACTAATCGGCATATTTGGGAATGCAGTACTGAGAGAGTGGTGTACAGTGTCTAACAGAAACCATGAAAACTGGGACAAGATGTTGGCTGTATTCTCATAAGACAAAAAATTTGTGTCCAAGACAAACTATACAAATTCTGATTTTTCCCTAATTCTATGCCACGTCAGATTGAAAGGAAAAAATCATTGCCATGACGGGACTAAGTCAGTGGATCCCCACCACCAGTACCTGATTGATAAAAAATTCCAGCATCTAGTTTCAATCAAAAGCTGGAAATCAGACATACATGTTCTCTAACAGAAAGATATGTTCAAGACCAATGATCATTAATGAATTGAACCAGGTTTTTTACAAGATTAACCATCAAACTAATCAGATGCTCCAATTTCAAGTTGACAAGGCAGGTTAACCTAACAAACTTATAAGAATTGTATGAATTCATGCCCTAGCCAAAACCTCAAAGAAGTTTCCAAGTCCAATATTTGAAAGAAACATGGTGCGAATACTATTGACAATTGGGAACAACGGATGTTGCAAAATTTTGTCAATAAACATTTTTTCAAGACCACAATATCTTCTTACCATGGAGCCTTGAAAAATGAGCAGAGAGAACAGAACAAAAATGCTCAGCAAATCATCATTATCATTGTGCGGTTCGGTAAATGAAGTTAATCACACCACATGGAATTTATCAATCAAATAGTTGCTGCCCAAAGAATTTAGGGGATATTTGGGATCAGGCCAAGTCAACTGTCCAAACACGCTAGCAAGTTAAGCATCACAGATCACACGTTACTGCAATGGAAGCTAATTTGTCTAACAATACCTATAAGGATACCTTTATAAAAATGATGGAGATAAAATTAAATATACCTGGACTGTGTTGAGTACTTTAGAATGGTAAACCGCAACAGGAGATACAGGATAGGTGGTGTTCTGTGTGCTTGGGATGTCAAGAATTCCATTGTTCCAGTGCCCAGATTGGGTCTCCCCATTTCTGAAAGTATACATTCCAAGTCCTTGCCTTCTGCCCTCGTGCCAGGCTCCTTCGTACTGATGCCCATTTGCAAAACGGTACACTCCAAATCCATGCATCTTGTCCGCAAAGTATTCTCCAGCATAAACATCCCCATTTCTAGATATGAGATAAAAGTGAATGATCAGATCTAAATAAAATAATTCAATTCACATGTGGCCTCACTTTATACCAAAATGAAGGTGTCACAAGGAGAGATCTCATTACTCCTGCAGTGGGCCAGGTCAAATTGTAGCAACTAGAATAATTCTTGCATTTTGACAGAAAATAATAGCTAAAAAGGAACTATAGCACATTCAAAGTCAAAGTCATCAATAAAAATTTCAGTCATGTGAAAGAGAAAAATAATCCATGAAACATCAGCCAATGATATGGCTCCACATTATTCTGATGTAATTAAAGATTACTAGGCAGATAGAGAATTTCAACAATTAAGATGGTTACAAGGTTGTAAGCTCAAGAGCGGCCCTTCCTATCATTTACTCTTACAATAAAACCATTGTGGTGAATATCAAATTCTAAAATGGACTGACCTGTCTCTTAGTTGCACAAAGCGGGAGCAGGAGCAGGGCCACTTAGAGGAGTCTTAGTTTGAGAGTGCTTATGTATTATTTTTATCGATTATATTTTTAATTTATCTATATAATTTTTTTTAATTGAAATATATAACATATATTAAAGTTCCTTGTTTTATTTATTTTTATATATTTTTTTGTATAATATTCCTATTTTTTTAATGGGCTTTGATTGTAATATAATTAGCCCTTGTTTGGCATCACCTAAAAAAGATTTTTAAAAAAAGTCAAAAAGTCACTAAAAAAATAAAAAAGTTTTTATTATTCACAATGTTGGGGGCGGGAATCTGAGGCTGAATACTTAGAGGGCAAAAAGAAAATTTTGTCCTTACTTTTGTCCATTCCTCCGAGAATACAATTATTTAAGGGATACTAGGGTTTATTCTATTTTTTTTGGTTTGCTATTTTTTTTTCATATTGTAGACCAATAATTGTACTATTGGACTGCCACCATTATGACATTATTGAATTCAACACAATAATTAAAAAAACAAAATTGCACAGCTCACGGGTGAACAAAAAAAAAAAAAACCAGTGCAACTGCCTCGAGTTTGACGACTTTACTGACGTGCACGGAAAGCATGTCTCCACTCAAAATGGTAGGAAGATAATTTTGATATTTCATACAATATTTTAACACACATTTTTTCGTAAAAAGTCAAAAAATTAACCTAAACAACCTTTTTTTTTTCCTTTACTTTTTAGCCAAAAAAGTCAAAAGTGCACTCATATAGTTCATCCCAAACAACCTTTTAGTTTCCAATACTTTTTGAATTTGCAAGCTAAGACCAACTATAGGCCCAATGAAGCCCATTGAACTTTTTAAATGAAGCCCATGACCATAAGTTAGGTCAAAATAAAATATATAAAAAAAGAAAGAAATATAAATGTGGGCAGTTGTGTCGTCTTCTCTCTCTTTGAAGATGCAAGTGTTCCTTCGACTTCTCCTTTGACTTTTCTTGGTCTCATTTCACTTCATATTTTTTCAAAAGGTATGCCATCTCTTCTTCTTCTCCTTCTTCTACCCCATATCTGATTTTAAAAAAAAATAATAATAAAATCAGATTCCTTGTTTTTTTCTTCTCTTCAATCCCATCTTGGATAGAAACGCATTTCTCTCCCAAAAGAATCGCATTTCTTACATGCTTCTTACTAAGAATCGTAAAATCGTATTTCTTCCTAAGAATGGGCACATAGATGCACGATTCCTGCAACTAAGATCTGTCTAAGTTAATGATGCGTAGGTGCCCCACGTAAAAATTTATTTATTTTTTTATATAAAATTGAATTGTTAATATTTTAAAATGACAATTATACCTTTATTTTTTGTCCCCTTTTACCTTCTTGCTTCATCACCCCATGTGTTCCTCCCACTACACAAAACACCAGAGCAAACCTCTGGCCAGACCATCACTCAACAACACCCACCAGTGGCACAACCCACCACAACCACCGTCCACTCATCACCCTTGAACTTTCAAACGAAAGCCAATATAGGTGTGTATATATATACACCTAACCCAATTCAAAGAAACAAAAAAATAGGGCATGGAGATCTTGTGAACCAAACCAAACCAAGTATTAAGTCTCATCAAATGGAGTCGACTACATGAATCCTTATTCTTCACGCGGCTCTATCAAAGGCCATTTCGTCAGTCAAATTAAGTAGATTCATATCTCTATTTACAACGCTAGCCAACGTTAATCTAGACCTACCCGGTCCCCAACACTTCCATCTACCGTCACTGCATCGCATCTCTTCACTACTGCCTCTATTAGTCTTCGTTGAATATGACCAAACCATCTTAATCGATTCTCTCTCAACTTATCTTTTATCGGTGCTACCCTTACCCATTCCCGAATACACTCATTCCTAATTTTGTTTTGTCTCTAGTTTTGCCACACATCCACCTTAGCATCCTTATCTCAACAACACTCATCTTATCTACATATTGTTTCTTGATTGCCCAACACTCCGTCCGTACAACATTGCTGATCTAATAGCCATCCTATAGAACTTACATTTTAGTCTAATGGGTATTCGTTTATCATATAGTATCCCAAAAGCACTTCTCCACTTAAACCATCTCGCCTTAATCCTATGGGCCACATCCGCATCAATCTCCCCCGCCGTTGTGATAATCAACCCTAAATAACGAAAATGTTTACTCTTAGGTAATTCTTGATTCTCAATCTTCAGTTCTGCTCTGCTTTCATTATTACTGTTACTAAATTTACACTCCATGTACTTTGTCTTAATTTTGCTTATCCAAAATCCTTTAGATTCAAGTGCTTTTTTCCAGATCTCTAACTTTGTGTTAACTCCTTTTCTAGTCTCGTCCACTAACACGATATCATCTGCAAAAAGCATATACCATGACACGTCATCCTGAATATTTCTCGTCAACTCATCCATAACTAATGCAAAAAGATAAGGACTTAAGATAGATCATTGGTGTAACCCTACAGTGATAAGAAATTCATTTGTCTCTCCAGCAGGTGATCTAATAGTGGTCACACCCCTTCATACATGTCCCTAATCACATCAATGTAACATTTTGTCACCCCTTTCTTCTCTAACACCCACCATATTATATCCCGAGACACTCTATCATATGTTTTCTTAAGGTCAATAAACACCATATGAATGTCTTTTTCTTTTCTCTATACTTTTCTATTACTTTTCTCAACAGATAGATCGCTTCTATTGTTGACCTGCCAGGCATAAACCCAAATTGATTCTCTGACACCTCTGTTATATCTCGCAATCAGCATTCCATCACCCTCTCCCACACTTTCATTATATGACACATTAGTTTGATTCCTCTATAGTTGTTGAAATTCTGGACATTTCTTTTATTCTTATAGATTGGCACTAAAATACTCTTCCTCCACTCATCTGACATGTTCCTAGTCAACAAAATTTTACTAAAAAACCTAGTCAACCAAGCAACCCCTTTTTACCCAAACACGTCCAAGTTTTAATAAAGGTATTATCGAATCCTAAAGCCTTATTTGATTTCATCTTCTTAAGTACAATCTCCACTTCAAAATTCCTAATCCTGCGATATAAACTATAGTCTTGGTTTATCATATTACTGGCTATTTCTTCCCCTATTGACGTACCTCCATGTTCCTTATTTAATAGTTTCTCAAAATAGTTCTTCCATCTCTCCTTAATCTCTTCATCCTTCATCAATACCTTAGAATCCTCACTCTTGATGCACTTAACTTGATTAAAGTTTTTTATTTTCTTCTCTCGTATCTTAACAAGTTTGTATACCCTCTTCTCTCCCTCCTTATTATCTAGTCTAGTGCATAGGTCATTATAAACTTTCAACTTAGCCTCTCTCACTACTTTCTTGACCTCCTTATTAGTCAATCTATAGCTTTTAAGATTTTCCTCAGTTCTATCCTTCTGTCACTTTTTAAAGCACTCTTTTTTTGCCTTAACTACCGTTTGAACCTCTTCCCTCCACTACCAAGTTTCCCTACAGCTGGATCTTGTTCCTTTTGACTCCCCAAGCACTTCTGTTGAGATTCTCCTTATACAATTGGCCATTGAATTCCACATAGTGTTAGCATCATCTTCCAAGTCCCAAGCACCTTCCTTATCCATTATATTCTTAAATATTTCTAGTTTATCCCCTTTTACGTCCCACCATCTTGTCCTACGACGCCCACCATCCTTCCTAGCTTGGTATTGCCCTTTAAAACATAAATCTAGTACCAAAATCCTATGTTGAGAGGCTAGGCTCTCTCCAGAAATCACTTTACAATCACTGCATTTTAGGCGGTCCACTTTTTTCACTAAAAAGTAATCTATTTGGCTTTTAACTGACCCACTCTTAAAGGTTATCAAATACTCTTCTCTCTCCTCGTACATACTATTGGCCACCACCAGGTCAAAAGCCAACGCAAAATCTAAGATACTCTTTCCAGCCTCATTTCTATCACCAAAATCGTATCCACCATACACCCTTTCATAGCCTAGTTTATCTGTGCCTACATGGCCATTGAAATCTCCACCTATAACTAGGTTCTCTCCTATAGGTATCTCCTATAAGATCTCATCCGTTTGCTCCCAAAAATCCCTCTTAATCTGGTCATCTAATCCTATTTGAGGGACGTATACACTAATAACGTTCACTATATTCCCTCCAATAACAAATTTAACTAACATAATCTTATCCTCTTTCCTAATGATTGCCACTACATTTTCCACAAGACCCTTGGCAACTATGATTCCTATCTCATTCCTGTGTCTATCATTCCCACTATAATACAGTTTAAAACCAGTATTCTCAATTTCCCTAACTTTCTCACCCGTCCACTTAGTTTCTTATACACATGCTATAGTAACTCTCCTACTAATCATAACATCTACCCATCTCTATACACACATATATAAACCCACTCTCAGTGTTTTTAAAGGCTCAAGGCGCACTAAGGCGCTGAAGGTCTCTCAGGGCCTAGGCGCAAGGCGCAAGGCGAGGCGCGGGCTTTATTGAAGTAAGGCGCACAATCTTCGTAAAAAATAAAAAAATTAATATAGATTATTTTTTATGTAATGTATGAATCAATTTTTTATTTTTTTATGTAATGTATGAATCAATTAATGTATGTAATGTAATGTATGAATCAATTAATGTATATAAAATTAATATAGACTATTTTTTATGTAATGTATGAATCAATTAATGTATGTAATGTATGAATCAATTTTATATTTTTTTAATTAATGATGAATTAATTAATTAATGTACATTACATTCCATTACATTCATTCCTATGTTACATTCAATTTTCTATTAATGTATGTAATGTAATGTATGTAATGTACGAATTAATTAATGTTATGAATCAATTTTCTATTTTTTTAATTAATGATGAATTAATTAATTAATGGACATTACATTCATTCCTATGTTACATTCAATTTTCTATTAATGTATGAATTAATTAATGTATGTAATGTAATGTATGAATTAATTAATGTTATGAATCAATTTTCTATTTTTTTAATTAATGATGAATTAATTAATTTCAGTATAATCAGAATGAATGTAATGTATCTATTTTTTTTATTTATGTATGTATGTATGAATTAATTAATTTATTTATTTATTTATGTAATAATCATAATGAATGTAATAATCATTAATTAATTTTTTAAATTTATTTATTTATGTAATAATCAGAATTTAATAAATACAGATAAATACAGAATTTATTAAATACTGATAACTACAGAATTTAATAAATACATAATTTATTTTTTTCCCCTAACAGATAAATACAGAATTTATTAAATACATAATTTAATAAATACAGATAAATATAGAATTTAATAAATACAGAATTTATTTTTTTTTCCCTAACAGATAAAGGGGAAAAAAAGACTTGTATTTATTTATTTATTATTTTGTATTTGTATTTATATTTATTTATTTATTTATTTTGTATTTGTATTTATTTATTTATTTTTTTCCTAACATAATTGAAAAAAAAATAAAAAAATAAAAATAAAACAGAGATCAGAAACAGTCGAAGAAGAATGGCATAAGAAGAAGAAGAAGAAGGGGAGAGAGAGATCAGAAGAATCGAAGTTGAATCGAATCGAGTGAGATCAGAAACAGTCGAATCGAAGAAGAATCGAATGGTCCACAGTCAGAAACAGTCGAAGAAGAATCGAGTGAGATCAGAAACAGTCGAAGAAGAATCGAAGTCGAATCGAATGGTCCACAGTCGAATCGAGTGAGATCAAAATAAAACATACCTGTGCGAAGTCGAATGGAGGTCCATAGTCGAAGTCGAATGGAGGAGATGGGTGGGCTTGACCTGTGCGAAGTCAAATCGAGGAGACCTGTCCACAGTCGAAGTCGAATCAAAGTCGGGAGATGGAGAGACGAAGAGACGACACAGATTAGGGCTTCGTTTCAGTCAAAGATTAGGGCGTAAACATCAGTCGCGCCTAGGCGCGAGCCTTGCGCCTCTCTCGCCTGCTTCCAGTCGCACCTAAGGCGCGCGACTTCTTCAACGCGCCTCGCCTGGGACCAGTTCAGGCGCACAGGTTGAGCCTCGCTTCGCCTTGCGCCTAGGCGCGCTTTTAACAACACTGCCCACTCTACACATGATTTTCATCAGCAGTTGGGGGCTTTCTCCAAGTTTTTCAGACATAACATTTTCTAGCAATTGTCTAGTATCTAAAACAACATTACTATTTGACACTAAATCATAACCAACCACTTTCCCCTTTCCTTATTTTCTTCCCTGTTGAATCTTACCATTATCATTTTCACATACTACAATTTTTGGGTTTGGGAACTTTAGGATTCTACACATCATGGTAGCAGGTGGATTTGATTGGTTAGTGGAGAGTAGGGTTGGTCGGTAGTGATGGTGACTATCTTGGTTTGATGTGGTTCAGCCAAGGGGCATAGTGGTTTTCAGTGGTGGTGATTATTCATCTCTCTTCAAGTTGAGGAGGATGGTGTGAAGAGAAGAAAGAGAAAGAAGGGAATTAGGCAGTTGTGAAATAACACAAGTAATTTTGTCTTTTTACCTTTTCCATTACTTTCCATTTTTACACTTCAGTATTTACCACTGGGGGGTTTAATGTCATAAAGTAAATGGGGGGGTTCCATTTTTTGGGCCTAACCACAGGAGGTAAACTGTAATTTACTCAAAAAAATAATTGGACATGTTTGGATGTGTGTATGACACATGTCGGAAAGTGTCCAACAAGAGTGGTGTTTGACATGGACGCACCACCTTCCATATTTATTAGATTGTTACTATAGGAAGCTTGGTAACAATACTGAACAGTCATGAAAGAAAGGTTTGCAAGTCTGCCCCACGGCAAACAAACAAAACCACATTTGGTGACCAGGCAACATGACTTTTACAATGCATGCACCAAGGAACCTGATTCAGGAATTCACAATATCATCTTCAAATGGAAACTTGTTCAAACAAAATGAGGATTCAAGTACTCCAAACAACCATAATTCATTGCACTATTAAAGAATGGATATTTCACTGAATTCAATGCCATGTATAGTTTCTTAATTTTTGAAAGTTTTATATTTATTTATTTATAGGATTCCATGCTTTCATCAATTGATGTTTAGATTGCAAGTGTCTAATGCATCTAATAAAAGAACACTGCAAAATCCCTTAATATTTAAAATGCACCTTGGTTGACACTTGTCCAAACCACATTGATTACAGTTTCAATATTTGTATCAGTGAAGTAATCCACTGTACCTGGAAAATTTAATTATTTTGGCACACATAATAGGAACTGCTTCTTGCTTTATTTGCAAAATTTCATCTCTATCTAAAGCAAAAGATCCATCTCCCTTCTAGAGACGGATGATTAGAAACCAAATCTTTTTGTATTCTGATTGACATGAAAGGACATACTGGGGCAGAATGAGACATAAGCAGAAAACTAATTACATAAGAATAACTAAATTGTAAAACTAGAACAGAGAGGGGTACACGAAGATGCTATAAATTTTTCCACTCAGTCTTTTGGTTGACATTATAGCCACAAGACAACACATGCAAGTCATAGCATACTAATTGCACTGCTACTGGTACGTTGGTAGACTTCATTTTATCTACAAAATTTATTGTCCTCCGACCTTAATTGAAATAACGTCAATCATCAATTGAGAAAAGAACAGCAATCACATTTTAAAACTTATGTAAACTTAAAAGATAGACACAAACATATAGAAATGTTGTTGCAACAAAAAATACAAGAATAAAACGAGTGGGTGCCTAAGCCATATGAGGTTAGGCATGTGTGCTCACTTAATATTCCAACAGCATGACTAAATTCACTTTTGCAAGTTCGTCTAATATTTGTTAAGTAATACGAATGTTCACCTTAAGCATTTTCTATTCTAGAAGCCAAATATGGTTATCTCTTTCAACTACATTTACTCAACAATATTTACACCCTTCCCAAAAGACATTTATGAATGTCATCATCATAGTACTTTCAACATGTTTTTACTTGCACAGGCTGCCTGTGATTGTCTATTGACCAATAGCCTGCAGAGTACATCTACACTGCGTTGCTGTTTTACCCATCAGATACAAGCAAAATGACCAAATAGAGGTAATTTTGTTTGAGCCAACTTGCAATTCTCGGGAGCTAAGTAACATGGACACAAACACATCACATCACATGACACAAACACTAACACAAATTTTAAAAAAATACAAAACAGAAAATGTGGAGGATGCGCAATATATATTTATTATAAGCCACATATATATATATATATATCAATATTTCTTAAAGATAATAAAAATTACAGCATAACCCTAATTTCTAAAATTTTAAAAATAAAAAAATAATAGCTATAAATCTAAATTATTCTTCTTTTATCATTAGATCCCAACCCATTTTATTCAAACTTTTAATCTATTTCATGCGTGTCTAATCGATGAGCACAAGTGCCCAAGTGTCTGAAAAAAATGTGTCAAGATCTAAATTTTTTTAACAATAATAAAACACATTTGGACACATGTCTAACACATTTGATAAGTGTAGGTGACACATGTCTGACAGTGACACAAACAACCACCTTAGAAGTGTTTGTGCTTCAAATGCTTCTTAGCTCAAGAGATACAAAACTATATCATATTTTCTCCATTTGAATTTTTTGAATCAATTATAACTACATACATGAGAATGGAAGATGAAATTCGTTAAAATTCATACTGCTATTTAATTTATTTTTTTTCCTTTCTTTTGGTCATTAGAAATACTTTGGTAGAGTAAGGTTTTCCAATTGTATCTTCGTGAAACACACAGTAGAAGTCACAAAAATAAAGCATCTCATACAATTATGAGCAAACCCAACGACAAAATCCACCGCCAACCCCCAAACGAAACCCATCCACATACAACAACCTACTAGTCAAAAAACTAACACTAAAAAGCACATACCCAATGAACAATAAGCATAAAAATCTGATAACATACAAGAAAGCATTCAAAGGCATTCAATTCAAATCAACAATAACCCACAAATGTATTTAAACACCAAACCCAAAACTACCAGAATGTCAATTATGTTATTACAAATGGAGAGAAAACCAATGAACCAATATCTATATTACCTAGATACCCAGTCCCAGTGAAGTATAAGCATAAACATACAAGACAGCATTCAGAGGATTCAATTCAAATCAACAATAACCTGCTAACCCACAAATGTATTTAAACTCCAAGCCAAAATACTAAGAATGAACTGACATCTAGAATTACCTGAAATGGTAACGACCAAGCCCATGCTTGACGCCCCACTTGAATTCCCCCACATACCGGCTACCATCCTCGCAGGTATGAACTCCACACCCATGACTCTGCCCATTTGACCATTCCCCGGCATAAACGTCTCCAGTATAGAACCTGTAAACCCCAAAACCATGCCTAAGGCCTTGCCTATATTGCCCACGATACCGACTACCTCTTGCCCAAGTCTCGACCCCATAACCATCATACTTTCCATCAATCCAATCTCCTTCATACCTTCCACTCATGTAATAGTAATAAACCCCACTACCCGAACACTTCCCCTTATGAAATTCACCCTCATATACATCCCCATTGCTATAAGCCTGCACCCAACATCCCGAATTCTCCTTTTTCTCCGATTTTGGCCTCGACCCAATTGACCAAAACACCGGCAAAGGCGGTCTAGACCCGTGGGTTGATGATGTGAGCTTAATTGGGAATGATCGAGCAAGGAATAGGCGAATCGAGGGGAGGCGAGGGACAGCGAGATTGAGTGAGAACAAGAGCGCGGCGGAGAAGGCAAAGGCGGAGAGGAAATCAAGCACCAAGGAGTGACTCGGATGGGAAACCAAGAAGTAGAAAAATGGGAGAGACAACAGGAGAATCAATCGGAGGTGGATTCGGAGGCGGCGGAGGTGGTAGAAGCGGCGGAGGAACCGAAAGGCGGCGGCTTTGGTGGAGGAGCGGTTGGAGAAATAGTGGGATTTCAAAGGAGGGGTAGAAGAAAGTGGGTATTGGTGAAGAGAATTAGACAAAGTGGGGGATTTAGAGAGAGAATTGGAAGAAGATGAAGATGGGTTGTTTGTCTGGGTCATGAGAGGGCGCTTGTGAGGAGTAGATTTGGGGGTTGGAGTTGAAGAAGAAGGAGAAGGAGCAATTGGGTCATTGTGGGGGTGTGTTTGGTCGATGAGAAATTGTGGGTTAGGTTCAGAAGAAGAAGACAATGATTGAGGAGGGAGATTCAAATGGAGAGTGGAACTGAAATTGAGATTATGGAATTGTTGTTGTTGTTGTTGTTGTTGTTGTTGTTGTTGTTGTTGGCATTGGGAGTGTTTTTGGTAAATTGAAGGAGGGAAAAGAAGAGGCGGTGTAGGATTGAAATCGGAAGAGACGCCACTGCTTTCTTTTCCGATCTGAACTTCAGATTTCTTCTGATGCATTACATAAATAAAAACCAATCTCTCTCTCTCTCTCTCTCTCTCTGTTCTTGTTACTCTCTGAATCTAGATTGTTGAAGACGATTCTTGGGCATTACACAGTTGTTTTTTTGTTGGTGGGGATTGTGAAATTGATATTGAATTTCGGAGGAGAAGAGAGTTGAGTTGGGTTGGTGATTGTTGAAGAATGGGGGTAATAGAGATGGAAGGATAGGATTGAATGTCTGGAGCGAAGTCTGCGAGGAGATTTGTAATTGCGGAGGAGGAGAGTGAATTTTTTGAAACCAGTGGCGACCGGCCGGGAGCTTCTATTTGCACACACACCTTCTCCTCTTTACACATCTTTTATTGGTTCGGAAGTTGATTTCCGAAAATAAACAATTGGTTCGGAAGTTGATTTCCGAAACTAAATAATTTGTTCGGAAGTTGAGTTCCGAATGTTTTTCAATTTTTCGACAATCAACTTCCGAATGTGTTTATTTTATGTCCAAAATAGTAATTTCACTTAAAAATAAAATTAAAATAAAAATATTTTTTATTTAGTGTGTGTAAAAAGAGGATGAGGGATGTGCAAATAGAAGCTCACCTTCTCCTCTTTACACATCTTTTATTGGTTCGGAAGTTGATTTCCGAAAATAAACAATTGGTTCGGAAGTTGATTTCCGAAACTAAATAATTTGTTCGGAAGTTGAGTTCCGAATGTTTTTCAATTTTTCGACAATCAACTTCCGAATGTGTTTATTTTATGTCCAAAATAGTAATTTCACTTAAAAATAAAATTAAAATAAAAATATTTTTTATTTAGTGTGTGTAAAAAGAGGATGAGGGATGTGCAAATAGAAGCTCCCCGACCGGCCGCAGCCTACAAACCACAATTCTCAATTGCCCTTGTTCTTCTACTTAACTACGAAAATGCCACTCTTATTTTGGCGCTGTTTCTTTTTCTATTTTTCTGGAAAATTAAAAAATAAATAAATAAATCTCAATTTTTAATTTTATAATTTTTATTGGTTTTCGATTTAAATATTTGCAAAAATATTATAAGCTCAAAATTTTCTACCAAATAAACGACTAAATATTTCATATGAGGATGAAATAATTGCCGGTCTCACACTCATCTGGTACCTTTTAGTTATTTATTTAATAAAAAATTTGATATTTCTACCCTTATCCTTTGCCTATTTCCATTATTTACCAACAAAAAAAAAATAGTAGTTTAATTAAAACTTTTTTGTCCTCTCTCTAACACAAGAAGATAATACTATGGTACAAACTCTCATGTAAGTTATGATATTAGTGGATTTGTTTACCACAAATGTTATAATTTAATCTTATGAGATTTATAATTAAAAAAAAAAATTATAACTAAATTTCACTTAAGATATAATTAAAATAATATTATAACTAATATCATAAAATACGTACATAGTAAGTTATAATCAAAAATCACAATCATGAGCAAATCACAGCTAAATTAGTGGTGTGAGGTGACACGACTAAATCTTCAAATTTCTTTGAAATACTTGTATCCTTTTTATTCAAACTATTTGGACTAGTGAAATTGGAAAACATAAAAACGAGTTTATGAATTTCAGCATTGAGTTCTACAAGAGTGGTTGGGATACAAAATTGAGGAATTAAGGGAGTCTGCATTAAGGGCTAAAACATTCTCAAAATATGATTATTACATTATGTAGTTCATGTATAATGATTTTAAATCAAACAAAATAAGATATAATTTTTCTAAATCCATTCTTAATTCAAGACATTTCGATCGTAAGATACATAATCTTAAGATTGATAATCCCAAAACTATTTATCCCACAATTAATAGTCTCATATCCCATGTAATTTAGTCGAAAAAAGTAAACTTATCTAGTCTTGAAAACTAACCCACCAAAATTGTGACAACTATGGTGTAGTATTGTTTTTTTCTCTCTCAAATTTATTTTCCTTTTACCATAGTCCTTATCACATTCTTCAAAACCTCTCCTTAGAAAGATTTGTAAGTTGACTCCACTAGCATTTTGAAATGCTTCCTTTGTCATACCGATTTCAATAGATAAATTTGTGTGCAAGTGTATATTTGTAAAATGATGTATGTATTTGTTCCATTTTTGTTAAAGTAATAGAATTAATCCTGATTTTTATTTTTATAAGTAATTTGACAAACTTAAATTGTTGATGTGATTTAGAATATATAAAATTATAATTCATCATGTAGTAGTTGATTTTTGACACTATAAGG
Source organism: Camellia lanceoleosa (assembly GCA_025200525.1). Taxonomy (NCBI): domain Eukaryota; kingdom Viridiplantae; phylum Streptophyta; class Magnoliopsida; order Ericales; family Theaceae; genus Camellia; species Camellia lanceoleosa. Next base: position 129,103,498 of record CM045763.1, on the reverse strand, counting down.
GTCATAACTAAAGATGCATATGATACAAAGGCAGGGTCCCTGCTGTGGACAACTCACAGCCGTGCCCGCTGTGAGTTAAAATGCCACCGTTTTAACCTCTTTTTTTTTTTTTTTTATTTATATGTAAGGGTTCATTAATTCTTCTTTCATTATAACAAAGAAAACAATGAACCTAGCAGGGACGCTGCCGTCTTCTGGTCGCACAGTCGTGTGAAGTTGAAGGGGTGAGTTTGTGCTAAAAAAAATTTATTTTATAAATAGAAAATATAATAAAATAAAAATTATTCATCAAACAAATCAATTTATCAAACTAAATTGTATTTTTTAAAAAAGATTAATTTTAAAATTAAAATCAAACAAACCATACATGTTTTGACTTTTTCAAAACATATACATATATATAATATATATATAGATACACATAAGTTTGTTGAACAATAATAGTTTGTAAATCCAGTAGAAGGACGATGAAGCAAAGACAGAGAACATTGCTCAATCTGTTTGAGAAGACAAAAATGTTGAAAAAAAAAAACTAACTTTTCACTCCATGTAAATAGAGACGGTTTTGCTTATAGAGAAGACGGCAGCGTCCCTGCTAGGTTGATTGTTTTCCTTGTTATAATGAAAGAAAAATTAATGAACCCTTCCATAAAAAAAATAAAAAAGAAGTTAAAACGATGGTGTTTTAAATCATAACAGGTACAACTATGAGTTGTCCGCAGCAGGGACCTCGCTTCCATATGGTCCACACCCCAACATAGAATTTGCCTATTTTTAATACTACATTTGCCATTCATTCATTGCAAAAAAAAAAAAAAAATACCATCAAAACATATGATTATGATTATCGAATCAATCTCATATTTTTCATAGATCTACACATAATATAACAAAATAAACAATTTAAATCGTCAAATTGAAATCCATAATGAACTTGGCAACACCTCTACTGGAGAGAAGTCTCCTATATTTTTTTTGTCTGCAATCCAAAAAAAAATGTAGTATGCCATGCAATCCACCCTTTGTGGGCCTTGCCCTATGCAACAATTCGGAGTATTTGTTGTTATAAAGTTCATCGAACATATTATTTATGTAAAAAATTAAATTAATTGAATAGTTCACATTATTGGGCAAGATATTTAGTAAGATATTATTTATTTTTATTAGTTTTTAATAATTATTTCAAACAAATAACTAATCATGAGTGTCATGTAAGGCTAACATAAAATGCTGAAATATAAAAAAACATATAACATTTCTAATGTATTTCTCATTTGTTTTTTGGTTTGGTAGGAGGGAAATAGAAGGAGGTGCACATATATTGCACAGTTGATAAACTTAGATTCATGCACTCTGTCAAGTAAAAGAGTGCATTAGGTCAAATTGTCTTATGTTAACCATTACTCTTTTTTGGCCTCTATTTTCATTTAGGCTAATTCTACAAGAAAAATGTCATTCTTACAAAATTTTATACATAATTTTAAATAAAAATACTATGACAACGATATTTTTTAAAATATAAGTTACCATGATGTATCTTTTCCTTTAAAGTCATATTATTTTCATATTATTATTTTTAAATAAAAAAACTGAAGGACAGATATCCAGTAAATAATTTATTTATTTATTTTACAAATACTATTAAGTTTTAATTTTGCTTGTGAAAAATAAAAAGTAGTATTTATCAAGAATTTTTAGGGGTCGTTTGGTTTTTGAGTTGGGCTAAAAAGTCACAAAAAGATCAAAAAAAAAAGTCAAAAAAATCAAAAAGTCAAAAATCACAAAATGACAAAAAAATTTTGCCCAAAACAAAGCTAAAAAGTCAAAAAAAAACCAAACAAACAAAAAAGTCTCAGGTTAAAAAATTCAAAAAGTCAAAAAATCAATTAAAAAAATCATTGCCAAACAAGCACTTAGTATTACATACCCTTACATTTTTTCTATACTACTACCACATATTTTTGTAAATCTTACATCTTGTGAAGAAATATTTGTACATGTGAGCATAAGGACAGACCCAATATTTTAATAAAGAGGAAGCGAATATTTATTAACAAAAAAATTTAAAAATATATATAAAATATAATAATATTTTTTGTCAGTGAAAGAAGAAAAAATAATCAATATATAAATAAACATGTTTTTTTTATCCATTACAAAAGACAAAAACTATAAGACAATATTGGCATGTTTGATTGGAAGGATTAGAGTATGGGATTAGGATTATTAATCAGTGAGTCCAATTATGCTATGTTTGTTTTCCCATTTTGTTTTAGAATTATTAATTCAATGGATAATTAATCCAACAAATTTATAGGATTATTAGTAATAAGGTAGGGGTGGGATTGTAAATACCACACTAATTTGATAGAATTATTAATACTTCACTATTAGTCTCGTGGAATCAAACATGGCCTATATCTACTAAAGTGAGGCATCTCAAGTTGTATTTGTTGTTAAAATCATCTAGGATAGAATCAACATTAAAACTCTGAAAATTAGCTGTCTCAATAAATGTGATCAAGTAAATTCTTGACTCCTCATTCATCTTCTTTTCTTCTATGTAATGTAGACAAGAGCTTATTAATTACTATAAATTTTTTTTTTTTGCATAAATGATATAAGACTAGTTTTGGCAATTCCAAAATAGCATTGACATAAAATTACTTTTTCAATAGTCACCTAATAATTAGGTGACATGTGAGATGAGAGGTTACAAGTAATAGTCCTGTTTGGTGCAGCTTAAAAGCTGCTTATTTCAGCTTTCAGCTTAATTTAAGTTATTTTGATGTGTTTGGTTTAACTTATAGCTTATACCTTATAATTTTTTGGAAGTCAGAAATCAATTTATTCTTTGAGTGGGGCAGGAGATGCTTAATTTATAAGTCAGAAATCAGCTTATGTTCATAGTTATAAGCTATAAACTGTTTAGGCATAAGCTATAAGTACTTTCCCACAGCTCTACCAAACAGGGCCAATATTGGAATCATCACAAAAAAATTGCCTCAGCATAAAGAGCTAACTATATGTATATATGTATATATATATATATATAGAGAGAGAGAGAGAGAGAGAGAGAGAAGGGAAAAAAATGTTTAAAAAGTCTTATTTTTAAAATTCAATTTTCTTCTTCACTAAGGAACAAAGGAAAAGTTTGGTTCTTATATTATTATATTTAATATAATTTGAGTGTCAAAACTCATATTGAGAGGGTAATTTATATCTAAATTGGGCCGAGCTAAAGAGGAGACTTGGAAATTGGGCCGCATAATGGACCGAGGTAAGGATAGATTTACTTCGGTCCAAGAACTAAACGAATATGGGCTCTGAGAAAAGTCTAGCAAGTGGGCCGCGGTCTAAGTGTTAGTTCGGTCCAAGTGTGGTAGGGACTTTTACCTCGGTCCAAGTGTTAGTTCGGGCCAAGTGTGGAGGAAACTTTTTGTGTTACCTCGGTCCAAACGTGATTATAAGTTACCAATCGGAGTAGAGATAGTTATCTCGGCCATGGCACTCGAAGTCGAAGTAATGGCTTCTCTTGGTGGGCTTCGCTCTGGATAGTGCGGTAGAAGCTTACTCCGGTTAGTTCGGTCCAAGAGAAGCCTTGAAGTTAGTTCGGTCCAAGAACGCCTCGGAGTTAGTCCGGTCCGAGAAAAGGTTGAAGTTAGTTCGGTCCAAGAACGCCTCGGAGTTAGTCCGGTCCGAGAAAAGGTTGAAGTTAGACCGGTCTAAAGATGCATGGGAGTTAGACCGGTCGTAACATGTTAGTTCGCCTAACCACGCCATGGGTTATACATGAGAAGCAAGTAAGAGTAGTAGAAGGAGGCGAATTAAGGATGGTTCGGCCTATTCTGTGGCTAAGCATGGTCATGTTTACTTCGGTCATATTGGAGTCCGGCGAGGGAATGTTACTTCGGTTGTATGACGACTTGCCGAAGTAAAACCATCTCACTTGGTTCAAGCAGTGAGGGGGGGTGTTGGAGGATAAGCATTATCCTTCAGGAGTATGAATCCTAGGAGGACTCTGAATGGAGGAGTAAGAGTCCTACTAGGATTGTGCTACGCGGAACCTATATAAGCTCACCAATATCACCTTTGGAGAGGTAATACAATTTTGCTCCCTGACTACATTGAGCTTTGGCCTTCTTGTCTTGTTTACTGACTTAGGCATCGGAGAGGTTTCCGGCACACCCCCGCCGGCCAGCTCACGATTGTGTTTTCAGGTGGTGGAACGACGACGTATAGAGGAACGCAGTCTTGATCAGAGGATTATACGAGAAGGTGAATTTCTTTCCGTACAATTGGCGCCGTCGTGGGAAAACAGACAGAACAACCTCTTGATCAAGCTTTTTCTCGAACATCAATGGCGAACAACGAAGAATTACCTCGGTCGCCATTGGCGGACTAACTCGAAGGAGGTGCAAGCGCGAAAGGCCTTCCCTTGGTCTCTCCATGGCGAACACGGAACCACAGAGACAACAAAATTCCGGGGAGGGATGGAAGGGCGAAGGAGGAATAACAGCCCTCATCCTCTCGTTCACAAAGCCCGAAGGCAAAGGCGCAGGATGGATCCTCAAACTCTGGAGGATCGCGTCGAGAACAAGACGAGTTGATCTGGCGGATGGCGGCGGACATGGAATCTCTCAAGCGCCGGTGAAAAGGAAAGAAGTGGCGGCAGGAGAGGCGCACAAACAAGACGCCTCGCCACTCGGAGGGTCGTGGTAGAATTCTACACCCTCCCAAGCGGAGAACAAAAGCCTCGGGGCGAGGCGTCATAATCAAGATCTTCCGTAACTCGTCCTCCAGTGCGAGAGGCGAGATCGAAAGGTCTTACGGAAGGAAGCACATATTGGCCTTCGCACGCATCAAACAAGGTCCAGAAGCGGAGTTGCCCGGATCGTCCGACCTCTGAACCGTGCTAAAAAGAAAAAGCACGATGCAGGAAGACACCAGAGCACGCGATCCACGTAGAGTTTGACCTTTGGCTCAACGGACGCATGGAAGCGTCGAGGTTGGAATGCCACAACCGCGCGCCCACGAACCAACGGACAAGGCATTGGCGAGGCTGCAGACCTCGCCGTTTGTCCCAAAGAATTGAGAAGCGCCTCTACCATCGGGCTTTCTCTGACCTAAGTTCACTACATCTGAGGAAAAGCGGACCCATACTTGCATAAGCCACTTAGCAGTCATGGTATATCTGCGTGAACGAGGCCTTAATGTGCATCCTATTCCCTCAAGCACAGGTGACCTAGGCTTGACTTGGTTTGAAAAGCTACCAAAAGGCAAAGATAACTTCACAGGCACAATTGGCGAGGCGTTCATTACAAGGTTGAGCGAACACCAAAACACCGGTGGAGATCGATCGGCTACTCTCCATCGACATGACGACGAAGAGGCGTTGAGATCCTACAATGGAAGATATTGGGAAACTTTCAACCGGATAGGAGATTGCCCCACAAATCTCGCCATCGCTTGAGATACAAAAGAGGTCTTCCGGAAACAAGTTGAGGACTCAATTACCATGACGCCACCTCTTACGATGGAAGCCTTGATGGAGAGTACACCAACATATTCGCGTGGAGGAAGGCGGCCGTGCTAAAACGAAATCGGCACAACCGCAATACGGATAAAAGACTACGACAAAAGTCAACACGGTAGAACGTCCAGCGAGGACGGCGAGTAAGAAGGACAACGGTGAGGACCCGGATGAAAGGAGGTGGAGAGTCCGCCGCCATTACCACGGTGTTCAAAAACCGATCTATCGCATCCTCGGCGAGATCGCAATGAACCTTTCGTCCGATGGCTCGCTAAGTTGGGAGAAGCGCCAAAAGACTACGACGAAAGATCGCGGTGCACTTTCCATGATGAGCAGGGGCACCGCTGAAAATTGCACGCGCCATTGAAGCGGCATTTGGAGGAGTTAAGCGGTGGGCACTTGGACCAATACATAAAAGGAAGAACTTGAGAGCAACGAGTGTCATGAGATGTTAGCAAGGCGGTGAGCAAACGATGGAAGACTTAGTACGAAATGATAGATGTAAAGAACCCGAGAGAAAGGCTAGGGCCCAATAGGGAAAGACCATACAAAGTGGTTGGTTTAGTGAAAAGGGCATATCACTTGGAGGATGGAGCCAACAAGGCTATCCCTGCACCATGGAACCTTGCCAATCTCGAGTTATCTGCATTCGATAGAGTAATTGTAATTTACATTTTCCTCAATAAAACAAGTAGTTCCTTTCAAAGATAGATTATTTTCTTCTGTAAAAGTTGTTTTTGTAAGCGAGGGGCATTGAAAGCAGAGTTGGCTGGAAAAACCAACACTTACCTCTCCTAAGCCGAGATAAGGATCCAGGCTAAAGGTGGTTGGCAGGTTTGACCAACAAAACTTTTTTGCACCCTTTAGCCAAGATCAGGATCTAGTTTAAAAGTGGTTGGCAGGTTTGACCAACAAAAAACTTTTTTTGCACCCTTTAAGCCGAGGTAAGGACCTAGGCTAAAGGTGGTTGGCAGGTTTGACCAACAAAACTTTTTTGCACCCTTTAGCCGAAATAAGGACCTAGGCTAAAGGTGGTTGGCAGGTTTGACCAACAAAAAACTTTTTTTTGCACCCTTTAAGCCGAGGTAAGGACCTAGGCTGAAGGTGGTTGGCAGGTTTGACCAAGAAAAAACTTTTTTGCACCCTTTAAGCCGAGGTAAGGAACTAGGCTAAAGGTGGTTGGCAGGTTTGACCAACAAAACTTTTTTGCACCCTTTAGCCGAAATAAGGACCTAGGCTAAAGGTGGTTGGCAGGTTTGACCATCAAAAAACATTTTTGGACACTCTTTTGCCGGGATGATGGTTACCTCGGCCAAAGGAGTTTGGTAGGAATGGCCAAGCATCAAGCTCTTCTTGGTAGAGATAAGGATTCGTCTTTGAGCGTGATTTGCTAGAACAATCAACTTTTAGTACTCTTCCGCCGAGATAAGGATCTAGGTTTGAAAAGTGGTTGGTGGAACAACTTTTAGTGATCTTCACCGAGCTAAAACCTAGGGTCAATAAGAGGTTGGCGGTATGACCGTTAGATTTCAAGGCTAAGACCAAGATAAGTATCTCGCCGAAAGAAGAAAATTGAAGATTTCATTCCAAACTGAAGATTTCAAGAAGAAAGTACAGGATAAAGCAAAAAGGTCATCAAGATCCGTATCAGACACAGCAAGCAAGGGTTAGATGGAGACCACTGGAGTTGGAGAGATGGATTGGCGACCGGGCTGGGCGTTGTCTTCAGGAGCAGCATCCTTGTCCTCCCCTTCTTGAAGAAATTTCTGCTGAATGGCATTTGCATACTCCACCATGGAACTCGGTATAAAATATGGATGAGGGTTTAGGAAGACCTCGGTCTCTTGGCTATGACCGAGTTGCGCTACAGCTGCTTCCCACCCACACTTGACGAAGAGGTCTTTGGCAACCTTACATTGCAGGATATAGCTCGCGCAGTATCTCGGTTAAGCATGCAAAGAGGTGCCTGGCCAACCTAGTTAGTTTGAAAAGTAAAAAGGAAAAGTATTAAGCACGGATCGTTGGACCATGCTAAAAGAAACAAAGGTGAAATAAATGGAGTCCTCGCTCGGCTAAGTGGAACAAAGGATTAAGAGTCTTGGGTTGAAGGCACTGAAGATGAAAGCAGCAACAACGAACACAAGCTTCGCGGAGGCGGAGTTGAGGACTGTTCAAATTTTGTGGAGTACGGAGGCTAAAGTTTAGCTCGGTTGGAAACAAGTAATCCCAAATCATGCATGGCAGATGGAATTAAGGGGCAATTGAGAGGGTAATTTATATCTAAATTGGGCCGAGCTAAAGAGGAGACTTGGAAATTGGGCCGCATAATGGACCGAGGTAAGGATAGATTTACTTCGGTCCAAGAACTAAACGAATATGGGCTACGGTAGAAAAGTCTAGCAAGTGGGCCGCGGTCTAAGTGTTAGTTCGGTCCAAGTGTGGTAGGGACTTTTACCTCGGTCCAAGTGTTAGTTCGGGCCAAGTGTGGAGGAAACTTTTTGTGTTACCTCGGTCCAAACGTGATTATAAGTTACCAATCGGAGTAGAGATAGTTATCTCGGCCATGGCACTCGAAGTCGAAGTAATGGCTTCTCTTGGTGGGCTTCGCTCTGGATAGCGCGGTAGAAGCTTACTCCGGTTAGTTCGGTCCAAGAGAAGCCTTGAAGTTAGTTCGGTCCAAGAACGCCTCGGAGTTAGTCCGGTCCGAGAAAAGGTTGAAGTTAGTTCGGTCCAAGAACGCCTCGGAGTTAGTCCGGTCCGAGAAAAGGTTGAAGTTAGACGGTCTAAAGATGCATGGGAGTTAGGTAGTCGTAACATGTTAGTTGCCTAACCACGCCATGGGTTATACATGAGAAGCCGAAGTAAGAGTAGTAGAAGGAGGAGCCGAATTAAGGATGGTTCGGCCTATTCTGTGGCTAAGCATGGTCATGTTTACTTCGGTCATATTGGAGTCCGGCGAGGGAATGTTACTTCGGTTGTATGACGACTTGCCGAAGTAAAACCATCTCACTTGGTTCAAGCAGTGAGGGGGGGTGTTGGAGGATAAGCATTATCCTTCAGGAGTATGAATCCTAGGAGGACTCTGAATGGAGGAGTAAGAGTCCTACTAGGATTGTGCTACGCGGAACCTATATAAGCTCACCAATATCACCTTTGGAGAGGTAATACAATTTTGCTCCCTGACTACATTGAGCTTTGGCCTTCTTGTCTTGTTTACTGATTTAGGCATCGGAGAGGTTTCCGGCACACCCCCGCCGGCCAGCTCACGATTGTGTTTTCAGGTGGTGGAACGACGACGTATAGAGGAACGCAGACTTGATCAACAGGATTATACGAGAAGGTGAATTTCTTTCCTGTACACATATTACATGGCCAACTAGATTGTTTTGTAGAATCATGATCTAAAATTGATCATGTTTTGAAAGTACATTAAAATGGAATTATAAATAAATAAAAGTTCCTAGAGAAGAGTCTTTCAAGGATTATTAATAATTAGCTCCCCTATAATTGAGGGGGAAAAACAGAAGAAGAAGAAGGTGGAAAAATCGTGATTGATAAGATAGGCTTTGCTTGGTTTGGATTCAGATTTTTTTTTTTTAATAATTAAAAACTAATTTAGTGAGAAAAATTAATAAATAAAAAATGCTCATTATTTTTTACTTTTTTTTATATAGTGAAAACAATTTTAAAAAATTAAAAATTGATTCTAAAAATAAAACCAAACAGATTCTAAAAAAGAATCCCCAAAAAAGAGATAACTTCTGGAATTTTATCCAATTTCATATTAAATCTTTCATTTTTAAATATTGTTGTTTGGTCAATTAAAAGCCTATATTTTTGTGTTGTGTTTGATTCTTTTTGTGTTGTGTTTGATTCTTAGGTTTATATTGAGACTTTTACGAGGCCAAGAAAAGTGAAAAAGAACACTTTTATGCCTCGAATGCAATGATGCGTGACAAAACAAAATGCTTATAGAAAATAAGGAAATTTAATTTATGGACTTATTAATTTATTTATATCACATCATTATCTTTTTTTTTTATATTTCTTTTTATAATAAGTAAAAAAGTCAGTTTATAAATTATACCTAAAATAATTCTAAATTACACTTAGCCCATTTATAGTTAGTTATTTTTTCACTTTGGCCCTTCAATTTTTTGTTTTTCTATTTTGGCCCTTCATATTTCATTTTTTTTTCAATTGACACTAAAAACTAACTTATATCCAAAATTATATAAAATACGGCACATTGACAGTCACGTACATAAAAATATTTTATTATATATAATTCATACTTTTAACACAAACTAAACTTCAATATAAAATATATTTTTTATGTCATGTAACAGCCGTGATATATTTTTATCTAATTTTAAATAAAAATTAGCTTTTCAGTGTAAATTGAAAAAAAAAACTTGAAATATGAAAGGCTAAAGTGAAAAGGAAAAAAAAAAACCTATAAGAATCAAAGTAAAAAAATACCAAACATAAAGGTGGCAAAATATAATTTACTCAACAGTCTTCTGAATTTTTAATTCGTATTTTTATATTTTTAGTGATTTTTTAAAAATATTTTAATCAATTTTTTTAGAACTTTTTAAATTCACTTAATCATGATATAATTAAAAAGTAAAAAATTTGTACAAAAATATTTGAAAAATTCATGGAATACAAGAAGTACAAAAATGTACTAAATTTTCGTAATTTTTGTATATGGTGAATTTTTTAAATTTTATTTCACAAATATTACACTTTTTAAATGTATCTAGATTAGGTGTATCTAAAAAATAAAAAATAAAAATACATATAATATTTTTTTTTTTAAAATGGCAAATTATACTAACAGTCCTTATAATTTGAGACTTGTGTCACTTTGGTTCCTAAATTTTCAATTGTGATACATTTGACTCTAAATTTTGAATATTGTTCCAAATAAGGATAATCAAAGATGTTTCTTTTGCAAATGGTTCATTTTAAGGGCAAAGTTATTATATAATTTATTTTGTGTTAGTTAACTTGTATGTTGTTTGAAATGTAATGGCCTTTTGTTTTAAAATAAATAATGTTGAAACTTTCTTGATTATAAAGTTATGTTTTGTTTGGTTTTTAGAATCTATTTTCAATTTTTTTTAAGAAACTAAAAATTAAATTGGTGAAAAATAATTAAAAACACATTATTTTTATATAATTTTATCTTTTGAGAGGATAGAATAATTTTTTTTTAAACATATTTTTAGAATATTTTTTTATTTTCTCTTTTTTGTTCAATATATTTTACACATATTTCTATACAATGTATGTATGCCCGTAATACACTAGGACATTATGGGCATACATACAATTCCATATTTATATAATAAAGTATGATGATTTTTGAATCTTCAACATATTTTTCTCCTATGAGGACATGTGGATGACTCAGATCTGTTCAAATTATAAAACAATGGTTGAAATATATTTCCTCAAAAAATATCCTACAAATACATTTTCTACTTTCCCGCTTCTCTCTCTCTCTTATTTTTTCTTTTTCTCACCCATCCTTTCATGATCCCATTTTCCTCTCTCTTTTTTTTATTTTTTTTTTATTTTCTCCCGTTTTTATTTTTCTCTCTATTTGTTTATTTTTTTTTATTTTTCCTTTTTGTTCAATATATTTTACACATATTTCCATACAATGTATGTATGCCCGTAATACACTCGGACATTATGGGCATACATATAATTTTTATATAATTATATAAGCAAAAGCAATATTGTATGTATGTCCGTGAAAATTATATGTACGCCAGGCACATCTATCTATCTAGCTATATATTATATAAGCAAAAGTGAGTTTTCGTGAGGAATTTTGTGAGAACTCTAAAATTTTATAATAAATTTGTAATTTTGTCAAATTAAAAAATAAATTTAAATAGTATTAGGATTACAATTATATTATAATCATAACATTATTTACACCGTGCCTTCAGGCATGGGCATACGCTAGTAACCATATATTACATGATGATCATCTAAAAAATCAATAAAAACAATCACCCATTACATGATCATCATCCAAACACATACTAAAAATTAATTTGGTAAAAAGAAATGTAAAAAATTTATCATTTTTAAATAATTCTATCTTTGAAGGTAGAAATAATTTTTTTTTTATATTTATTTTTGTCAAATTAGTTTATCGTTTACCAAATTAATAACTTCGCCCTTGAAATAGAGCAACGATGTCTTCAATTGTCATTATTTGGAATGAGATTCAAAATTCATGGTCAAATATATCATAATTGAAATGTCAATGATCAAAGTGACACAAATTCTAATTAACCATTAAAAAAATCATATAAATAGATAAAAGAACACAAAAATAAAAAATTCAGTTTAAAAAAAACAATGCAAACCAAATAGCGTTATGTCCCACTATGTAAAATTCTTTCTGCACTAACACATTTTATTTTCCCAAAACATCTAACCGACCTTTTTAGAATCAACTTTGATTGATTTCCCAAATGAATGTGGTAACAAAGACAAGATGACAGAGAAAGAAAATGAAAAGGAGAAATAAACAAGAGAAAGAGAGAGAGTAAAAGAAGGGGTATGCATGAAAGGGATGGAAAACAGACCAAGTCATTGATACAAGGGAGTAACCCCAATTTTCCAAATTCATTTCCTTTTCAGAACAGTGGGTGAGTGTGTGTGTATAAGGTCCCTGACGGTGACTAGGATCATTTCATAGTCTGTAATTTGATTTGGCTTCAGTAGACACTATTGACTCTCATCATATCGTCCCCCTCACTGGATTTAACGTATCGGCAATGCTGGGACCCCAGTGGGGTGACCCCAGCACCCTCACCTCCACGTGAAAAATTGCCAATGAAAGAAAAAAAAAAAAAAAAAAAAATTTTTTAAGACCAATCAAAAGGGACCCTAGCACTCCTACTGGGGTCTCATGCGTTTTCCTATATGTATATACACACATTTTGGTATAATATAATATGAGCACTTTGAAAACTAGAACAAATGATGATTGGAGGCTTGTTTGACTTTCTAGTTCTTAACCCAGAGCATATCCCCTACGAATAAAAAAGAAAAGTCAAATTACATTCACCACCCTTAAAATATGAAGAAAATATAATAAGTTTTACATAATTACATTAATTATTTTTAATAAAGTTAAAAGAATAAAAATTAATTAGTATGAAAATATAAAAATAAATACAGTACATAATATATTTTAATATAAAAATAATGATAATATTATTATTTTTTTATTTACATGACTAACATTATGATAAAACGAAAACCAAGTTTCATATAAATTAAAATATTAAAAAAATTTAATGTAATTATATTAAATTTGTAAAACTTATTATATATTTTTTTTAAATATAAATCTCAAGAGATGTCAGCATAACTTAACCCAAAAAATGAAAGAAAATAAAAATGAAAGAATGAATTCCAATTTTTTTAGAATTACATTTAAGCTATATTTAGATCTTAAATTTATGAAGAGAAATAAAAAGGAAAGAAAAATAAATTAATGAATTAAAATTTAAGTCATGCAATAAGCTAAATGAATGAATTAAAATTTAAGGCATGCAATAAGCTATATGAAAATTCTGATTTATTTTAAGATACATAGCATCTATCTAAAAAAAAAAAAATTTGCATTAAAACTGTATTTATATCATGAATTTAAGTAAAGGTTTAAAAAGAAAAATAAAAAAGAGTGAAATGTAGTTGAAATATATATTTCATTTACATTTTACTTCGTCCTTTCTGAATTTATGATTTAAAATCAGCTTAAAGTACAAAAATAAGCACATGTTGACACAATAGAGCCCACAAAAAGTATATCCTCATTTGTAGATATTCTCATTATTTTCACAAAATATGAACCCCTTCATAATCTTAATACTATTAAGTAATTTAATTTAAATTTACTCATTATTTATTGGTGCCTAGGTCCAAATTTGAAGTTTGTAGTTTCTGGTTTTAAGTTTTCAACTCATTCAATCAAATTTTGTGAAAGAAGCATGGAAGGCTAGCCAAATATTATGAGCCCAAAAGAAGTTTATATCACTTCGCTTTATAGTTCCACTTTCTGAAAGTATTTCCAAAAAGTAGTCACAAAGTAATCACTTTATTTGCATGCATAAAAGTGTGTAGGTGGAGATTCTATGACTGTTCCGGTTTAGAATCGATCTTTATGATATTTTTAGATCCGAAATTGTATATCTTTAATTGTTATTTATAACATTTTTGTCTTATTGTTAGTTGAGTTTGGTTGTTTGGGAGTTGTTGGTTGTGTTTGAAACAAGTTGGGAGTTAGTTTTTTAAAAGAGTAGTTGTTCAATTCCTTTCTTGTTCGCTCGAGCGGTGTTTTGGTTGCTCGAGCGGTCTTTAAAATATCTTAATATTTTGCAGGTCTGCAAAACTTCAGAGAGTAGAATGATCTTTGTTCAAATAGTCCTTTCTTTGCTCAAGCGATCTTCTGCAATTTGCAAAACTTCTGGGAGAGGTCATTGTGTGCTCGAGCGGTGGTTTGGTCACTCTAGCGGTCTATGCGTATATCAGATTAGGGAAAGAGAATTTTTAGTTACTTTTTCATTTCTTTCTCCTTCTAAAATATTTCTAAACCTAATTTCTCCCCCCTCTCTCTAATTCTTGCTTAAAACTCTTCCATGCACCATAATCCATTGATTCCACCACCTTGGTGCTTAGGAGTAAACACAGACCTCGCCGAGGAGGTCACTCTAATTGGAGAAGATATTGTTTTCAACTTGTCAAATCTCTACTCTTGTTCTTTTCTTCTTTAAAACTTGAGGTTGAGATTTCTTCGACATTTTAGTATGATTCTTAATTTAGTTATGTTCTCCTTGTCAAGTGTTGAGATTTGGGAGATGGGGATTTTGATTTAAGGTTTGGATTTTGAAATGTAAAAAAAAGGTTTTCAAATAGATTCTTGAGAAAAGTTTTTGGGGTGTAGTTGTTGAGATATGTTAAATATTGAAAATCTCCTCTTTAAATGTGTTTTTGAAAACAAAGGAAGTGTGATTTAAAAATCATTGATATTTGGTTTACGAAAGAATAAGGAATCGTGTTGGGTTTTTGAAGAGAAAAAAAAAATGAATATGTCTATTGATGATGAGGGTCAAGTTGGATATATATTATCATTCCCATTTTGAGATTTTGACATTTATACTTCTTGTTAAAAATTATCTATTGTATAGAGATATCTGTTATAAACTATTGGTGGAGGATAATTTTAATTATTATAATAATTACATGAAGAATAGGTTAATTGAAACTAATTATTCATACATCTTGCATTGAACATTATTTCATACTTAAATATTGGAATATATTTTATTTTGAAAAAAAATAGATGTATATCTTGATAAATCTGATTAAGAGATGTGGTTGTAGTTTATTAGGTTGGTTTGTGTGTTCTTGATGAAAGTCCAAAAACCTATATAGTTAGTTGCCGATCCTTTTTGTTGGTACCAGTAAAATAGCTTTGGTAGTTCTTGTATAGCTTACTAGCAGATACGTAACTAGAGATTTCCAGTGTTTTGTATCTACTATCCTATTTTCTAAACTTGAAAAGTATTGTTTATTGAATTGATATACATACAACTAAAACATTGCATCGTTTTGAAAAAGAAAGCATAATGTTTTGACAAATGGCATGCATTGCATTCATTATATGATTTTGTTAAACTTCATATATTGTGTTCAAATATCTCTACTGGACTTTCAACTCACCCTATGTGAAAAATAACTTTCAGGTACTGATAATATACCTCTTTCAAAGACATAACTTAGGAAGACTTGAAACCGAGAGCTTTTTTTTTTTTTTTTCTTTTTGTGTAATTATTTTGTGCAAGCCTTAAGCTTTCTATATATTGAGTTTAACTCACTTTTGTTGTACTCAAGCAATGACTTAAAAAGATACAACCATTAAGACATAAACTTAATTGTACTACCTTTTATTTCCATTCATTAACACGTCATGTGCTATATATTTTGGATATAAAATTTATGAATGTATATATACATATCATTTTTTGTACACAAAAATAGAATCAATAAAAGGTTAATATCATACAAATTTATACTTTTCCATTTAATATTATGAGGTGGATTTTGATTATTATGAGGTGGAGCGTTACAGATTCAATATCAGAAATTGCTGTAACCATTCAAAAAGTTCATGTATCCAATCATCCAAAATGCCTAAAGCTCAATCTAGTTCCTTTTCTTGGTTAGATCAGACAAATAGGGCTCAAACAAAAATTTTGAGCCCAAAACACCGAGTCCAAATTATTTGACAATTTGAGTTGCAAATAAACCGAGCTACTCAACTCACTCGGCTCGATAAGGACTCCTTATGCATATAAATGAACCCAAGCCAAAATTTTAAACTCGTTTAATAAGGGTGTGTTTGGTAACGTTTACGTTTTCAGTTTATATTTACAAATTTTTTATAAACTGATTTTTGTTTATTTTTAGAAAAACATAAACTATAAACGCGTTTGGTAATTGACAAAATGTTTAAAAAAATTTAAAAATATAAAAAAGAGTGAGAAATAGCAAGTGGCGGTAGAAGACGGTAGTGGAAAGTGATGACGATCGGTGGTGGGTAGCTGGTGGTGGTGGTGGTGGTGGGTGGGGGGGGGGGTGACGGTGGCGGGTGGTAACGAGTGGGTGGTGGTGATGGCAGGTGGGTGGCGGATGGCAGATGGTGGTGGCGGATAGGTGGGTGGGTGGGTAGATGGGTATGTGGCGGGTGGTGGGTGGTAGTGAGTGGGTGGGTGGGTGGGTGGGTGGGTGAGTGGGTGATGGTGGCGGGTGGTGGGTAATGAGTGGGTGGTGGTAGTGGTGGTGGCGAGTGGTGGGTGGTGGTGGCGGTGGCGGTGGGTGGCGGATGGTGGTGGGTGGGTGGTTGGATGGTTGACGATGGCGGTGGCTGGTGGTAGCGGGTGGGTGGTGGTGGTGGGTGGTCGTGGCAGGTGGGTGGAAGGTGATGGTGGTAGTGGGTGGGTGGTTGGTGGCTGGTAATGGCTGATGGTGGCAGGTGGGTGGTGAGTAGTGGTGGCAAGTAGGTGGCGGGCGGTGGATGGTAGTGGTAGGTGGTGGGTGGATGGCAGGTGGGTGATGGGTGGTGGTGGCGAGAGGTGGGTGGTGGTGGCGAGTGGATGGTGGTGGCGGGTGGTGAGTGATGGTGGCAGGTGGTGGTGAGCGGTGAGTGGTGGTGGCGGAAGACGGTGGTAGAAAATGGTGACAGGGAGTGGCTAGTGTTGGGTGGTAAAAATAAAAATAAAAATAAAAACTCAAAGTAGAAATATATTTTTTGTGTTTTCATTTTTTGGCCAAATTTATAAACTGAGACCACTGGTTTATAAATAAAAAAATTTACCAAACAAGTTTTTATTTAAGTTTTTTAATTTTTTATAAATATAAACAGAAAACTGAAAACGTAAGTGTTATCAAACAACACCTAAACAATCCAAGCACAAGTTAGAATCTCATAAAGCAACCCATTTTATTCTATTATTTAAATAAAATCTACATTTAGAATAATATTTAATGAGCTGATCAAGTTTGATTATCGAGCCGAACTTTTTTCTTCATTATAGAGCTTCAATCCAAGCTTTTCATGATTGGTACAAACGAGCCAAACTCAAGTTGGACTAACTTCCGAGCTAATAAGCTGGACTAATTTTCGAGTCTAACAAACGAGCAAAGCTCGTGCCTAGCAAACCTCTGCTCGTTCTATTTGATGCAGAATGCAATTTTTTCAGTAGTCACAATACATTATTGAGTTTTCAATGAAGGCTCGAAACACAGGAGTACAAGACAACAAAACACAGGATCCAAATTTACAGAGATTGCAACTTAAATTGGCATATAATGAATGTGATGCTATTATGAGACCCAAGCACCAGAGGGTTGAAGCATACAAGAACTCCCCAAAAGTTAACGCAAGGCTTAAATCTTCTAACCATTACTTTTCTATGTATGACATTTTAATCTCTACCTTTGAAACCAAATGGCCTCATCAAATTACATCAAGAAACACAGAGCCCTCCAAACAGGGAGACAACCCTGGTCTTGAACCTATATTCTACCTTATCAGTATTCAAACATGAAAATAAAATAAAGATAAACCATTCTTGACTCTGAAAAACAAATCAGATTATACAAGCTCAGTTAAATTCATGGATATATTTAAAGAGAAGTTTGCTGGACAGATAGGCCGGAATTGATTTTTCATCAATTAATCAATTTTGATGTTTCGGAACTAAAACACCTTGCCTCCTTTGTTAGAACCCCTGGTACATTGAGAGAAACAAAGTGAGAACAACCAGTGGTCACAAAATTGAGATCTTGAACAGCAGGGAATTCCAGCCGTCTACTGTCATGGGTTGTGGATCTTGAAGCCAAATACTCTTGGAACATAACTCTGCGTTGCTTTTTGTGGTTTGAGATGCCCGTATGTAATCAAAAACAGGTGAGGAAATGTGGTTCCAAAATAAGCTCCATCAATATCTTGGCAAAGTTAAGGAAATTCATGATTAGACAAAGTAAACCTGAAAAGCACAACCATTTCTAGGTATTCATGTAGGGCACCGATACTCGTCGGACACTTCCAAACATGTCGGTCACACATTCAAAAGTGTACTATTTTTAAACACTTGAGGGACACGTCTCTATTGTTAAGACATACATGAAACACACTACGAGTTCGAACAAAATAGCTTGTAATACATGATAATAAAAAAAATGTAGTGTAATTTATACTTATTAATCCCTCGTCTTTTGAAATTAGTCTTATATTTTATTTTTTTATTACCTTTGAATAAATATTCATATACAATAAACATATAAAATTATATATTTTGAACGTATCCACCATGACTAACCCAAACCAACCTCCTTCCACCTACTCATCTGTCCCTATTAAATTTCTATTTTGAGTTCAACAATAAGAATGGGACAGTAACACTAATTGGGAAAACATAATACATCTATAAAAACAATGCAGTAGATACCAAAGCAAAGGACGGGGAATGGAGAAAGGAAACATAAAGAGCCAAAAGCAAAACAAAAGAAATTGGTGCATTATAAGGATACTGCCTTGAAACTTGGATCGAGGGTAGTAAATATCTTCGCATTTGGGACAGTAAATTTTTACAGTGCTTGAACGCGGAATATCTGATTGACCAACTGGAAGGCAGGGTTGTCCACAACAGTAAACTCTCGGGCATCTCCCAAAGTCAAAGTTCTTGTATTTATCTAACTGTAGATTATCATGACGACTTCTTAACAATGACAATGGGAAATAGGTAAAGAAAAACGACAAAGTAGAAATAACTTCACTCAGAATCTTACCATTGCTGCCATTCCCTTGGTAGACAATATGTATCGAACATGTATCAAACCGTATAGCATTTCTGCTGCTGATTCAACCAATTCATTCTGTTCTTCAGTAAATGAGTCACCTGTGAATGTCCATACCAGGGTAAGAAAACAGTTGTAGCAAATTCCAACGCACACAAACAGAACATATATATGTAGTCCATAGATTTTTATTATATAGGAAAAAAATTACAAACAAAGAAAGGAAACCCCTATGGTTTGACCCTTGTAACAAATCAAAACCTAGGTTTTCAATTTCATCAATTTAAACCTTGAACTTATGATTTGATTTCAATTTCAACTTTCCATTTGTTACTATTAAGTAAATTAAACAGAGTAAGGTCACTTTTGTAATTACATACACCATTTACAAATAAATAAATAAAATTATTACAAATTTGTGCTTAAACAAAATTTCTTTTCACACCCCCCTCTTCTACTCACAGTTTTCCACTGCTGACATCAAAGGTCGCTGCCTCCTGGCAACCCTCCCCCGTTGCTGCTCTCTACCCCTCAAATCCACCCCGTGGCAGCCCTCCTCCCTCAGGTCCAGCATCCCCACCCTCCCCCACTGTCGCGTCCTTTAGATCTACACCGGCAGCCATCCCCCATCATCCCCGCCGTCGCCTCCTTCAGATCCACCCCCAGCTGCCCTCCCCCCAGCTGCCCTCCCCTCCTTCAGGGTTTAAATTGAAGAAATTGAAAACCTAGGGTTTGATTTGTTCTTAGGGTCAAACTCTGGAGTTTTTTTTTTTTTTTTTTTTTTATTTCCCCCAAAAAATACTTGAAGATGCCATGAAATCATTTGAATACAAGATTCATGCCACAGCCTTTCTCCAGGCAGAGTAATATCCATTGCATAAATGTAAAGGTACCAGCAGTTTCTTGGGAAAATTATAAAAAAATTCTATAATTCAAGCAATATCTTGCAACTTAGAGCAGCCTGGAAAAGATATTCACTTGCATTTAATGCTCTATAATTAACCAGAAAATACATGAAATACCAATAGTAATCCAAAAGGCTGTGCAATGATGTTATGTGTTGCATAGAAAAAATAAAGAACTTCCCCATAAGTTGAGCACAATGCCATGAACCAAAACATTGGACTTCACCCACCCCAACACACAACTAAAATCACCCCAACCAAACAGCAACTATCTCAATAGTACAAGGTTATTGGAGGCCTTTCAAGAGAGCTAGTTAGCCATCTGATTCCAACAATGGATTATGAAAGGCAAGAATTTTGGTTCATAAAAAACTGTAAAAAAGGATGCCTACAGCTAGGGGTGTTCATAGATCGGTTATGCGCGGTTCAGATGGCGGGTTGGACCTGCCCAATTGGGTGCGGGTTAGGAAAAAATGAAACCGCGTCCGCCCGCAATGCGGGTTGCACGGGTGGATCATGCGGTTGTGCGGACGGATGCGGGCAATTTGTAAATTAGATTTTTTTTAAAAAATTTTTTTTGGAAAATTTTATTCTTGGGCTTTGCTTTGGGGCCTTCCCCCTTTTCTGAGATATGCTTTTGGGCCACAAAAAAAAAAAAAAAAAAAAAAACATAAAGCAAAACAAAAAAATTCCATGCAAACCAAGCAACCCAGGTACAAAACAAAACTGGGACATACCCTAGGCCATCAAACAAAAGCAAACCAAAGACAGAAAAAACAAGAAAAATATTTTTTTGTGCAATGAAGCAAAGCAAAGCCACAATCAGCAAAACTGGGACATACCCCAGGCCATCACGCAAAGCAAACCCACAATCAGCAAACCCATTTGGGACTCATACTTTGTGCAATGAAACACTTTCTTTTCTTTTCTTTTTTTTTGTGTGTACAGTTTCTACATCTTCTAGATTTGGAAATCTCCAAATCTGGTTTGCAATTGGCGACGGCGACACGGAGAAAAGGAGGGGACGGCAGCGAGTAAGCAACGACATGGCTAGGTTGATGTGTGAGAGGTGATGGAGCGGCGATGGAGCAGGGGCTGATTTGCGAGAGAAGACAGCGTCACGGTGAGAGGAGAGGAGAGGAGAGAGGGCGACGGGGAGGAGAGGAAAGAGACCGCGAGTAAGGAGGCGAGAGATGGTGGTGGTGACGGTGACGGTGACGGGGACGGGGAGGAGAGAAGAGAGGTAGGTGAGATGAGAAAGAGAAAGAAAAGAAAGACAATGGAGAGAGAGAGAGAGAGAGAGGACCAAAAAGGATTTTTTTTGGATCAATCTAGGAGGGGTTCTGTTCAACAAAAAAAAAAAAAACTGCGCATGGGGAATATTTTTTTTTTTTTAAACATAATTTGCAGGCAGATACAGATCTGTGTGGGTAGGGTCGGGTCGAACCCGAACCCGATTTTGGGCAAAAAAATAGACCCGCACCTGTCCTATTTATGAGTGCAAGTAGGACCGGATTTGTGCGGGTAGGGTCAGTTTGGGCGGATTGGGCGGATCGGATAAACCGTTGCCTACCCCTACCTACAGCCAAGCTTATCCAGATTTTGAAGAGATCATCCATTGGAACTAAATTTCAATTTCCTTTGGTCAAGGCATCTGATAAGAAAATATGACAATATAACAACTTACTCCAAAACACATTCTTTTAATTCAAGATATAGTAGATGCCTGAAGAATGTCGAGAAAACAAACTTGCATCACGTCCTTTTCTATATTGGACTATGAAGACAGTGTCCCTGTCCACCCAAATAACCCAAAAAATAGCCAAAAGAACACAAGGCAAAAGACCCTGGATTTTTCATCTTTGCAAAGCCTCAAGTGGAGAATTCTAATGTAGAGTGAACCTTTGCATGAATCATCCAAAGCAAAATACTAGTGAGATTCTCCAGATAAGAAAGCCCAGTAGTCTGAAATGTTCTTTGCAAAAACAAAAATGACAACTGCAGTAAATTTTCTATGCATTGCCAAAGGCCTTTGTGACATTGTGATGAAGCACATGAGATGGGGCAATGCATAGAAAATTTACTGCAGTTGTCATTTTTATTTTTGCAAAGAACATTTCAGACTACTGGCCTTTCTTATCTGGAGAATCTCACTAGTATTGATCCCTTCATTAGGAACTAATTATGATAGGGACTGACAGTTTTAGGGAAGACCATAGTTCCCCTATAAGCAAGCAAGGTCAAGTGTTGTATTCAATGAGAAGCTATGCACAAGCCTCGAGGAATTGAGGCATAAACATTTCAAGTTTTGAATTTTTGGATAAAAGTACATAATAAAGTAGTGTTAAGCAAAAGAGAAAAATTGACTTTGCCCCATTGCACTATCACACTTGTATCACTAACTATCAATTTGAACAAAAATCCCCTTAAACTATTGACATTAGTTCATTTTATCCCAAACTCTTTAACAAGGTTAATCAGAATATCACACATGCCAGCACACACATGTTTAATAGAGGGTACTGATTACACTAAGAAGACAAATAAGGAGACAAATATCTAGATAACATGCAACAAAACACAACCAATTGTTTTGAAAATATTAAATAGAACACAAAATACAACCAAATTAAGCAAATCACGTGCACAAATTTTTTTCAAAAAAAAATTAGCCGGCATATCCAAAAAAATTGTGCACATGATTTGCTTAATTTGGTTGTATCAGCAGACAATAGTTTGCTACATTTGGTTGTATTTTTTTGTATTTGTGAACGTGTTGGCTGCTTAAAGCGCCAAAGTTGCTGTTTGTGCAAGGGATTTTTTGGATTGTTTGTTTGTTGATAGGCTCCCTATCCTTGCGGTTGTGCAAGGCTTTTGCTAGGTCCCTAGTTTGGTGTTACATTGCTAGCCCAGATCTTTAGATCTATTCAAGGTCCCTATATCTTAATGTGGCCCTTGAACAGAATTTAATCTGGTGCTCCTGTATGCTTTGATCTATTTCTATATTCAGTGTTAGTAATCCTTGACGCGAGATGTGCATATTATCGTTTTGTCCTTTGGTTTCTCCATCGTGTGTTCTGGCTGGATTCCTTTTTGGTGTTTCTGTTCAAGACCCCCATATGCTACAGGGGCTGCTCGTCCCAACTAGTTATGTGGTTCTTGCAAAGATTTCTTTTTAACGTGTGATGAGTCTATTAGCTGTGCTGTTTTGTTTTAGCCTAGGGTATACCCCTTGTAATCCTGTACAACTTTTTTGTTTTATTTATGACTTATTCACCCCAACACAAAAAATAACGAAATATTTTTAATAGAATAAGTGGAAAAATATTCAAATTGCTAGTTCAAAGGGAAAAGTGACACAAGCGTGATTTTTTTCCATATACAAAAAGTATCCATATAGAAGTTTCGTTGAGAATGGTGGGACTCCTCTTTATCCATCACTAGAAAATAAAAGGTCCATCAACATGATTCATAAAATACCCCTACCATACCAATCTATGTGATGGTATTTATGTATAACATTCTGTTTGCTTAGAATTTTTCTCCATGCTATAGAACCAATTATTTAAGATGATAGAGACAACAGAGTTTTCTCCCTGGAATGCAAGTCTTTTGATTATGTTTCTATAAATTGAAAGCCTAAAAATTAAATTTAATTGAGAAAAGGAGTATGGTTAATAAGATTCATAATGGGATATAACACAAGGTAAAAGCTTATGTGCTTATGTCACATTCAACCACTAAGTCACATATTGCAAGATGCATTGATGGCCTATCAAAAACATGAAGCCTTCATTCTTCGTTTCTCCAGAATTTCATTCTTTCTTCTCTTCCTCTCTTATCCTCTCATTTTCTTGCAGAATCCATGAATCCATTAAGATTCATTGTGCATTAAACATCATAAACATGGGTTTCTTCAAGCAAAAAGAAGCATGGATACAAACATGGAATACGAATATTGTGATATGGCACTTCCCAAGATTAGCATCAAGTTAGGAAGTATAAGATATGTATCCGCAAGTATCTGCGGTGTATCGGTATCCAATACGGGACAATACAAATATGACTCCTTTTAGAAGTATATGAGCTTCGTAGGGTTCAAAACATGGTCACATTTCAAAGATTCTTCATCGAACAATGACAAAAGACTATGGAAAAAAGTCACATGTTCAGATTTTCACTTTTATCCAAACATGTTTAAAATTTTAAATTTCTATTACTTTTGTTTCAATTTTTTTTTAAATGAATAATCTAGATCCAATCCTTGTTCACCTTTTTAAAAATTTTACAATATATTATTCTCACTATATATTAAATGTTAATTCTACAAGTCTACATCTCATATGTTACCTCATATTCTTTGGAATTTATTAATTTTATACTTTATTTATTTTAGTCTTGTACATAGCTTCCTTTTGCATATTGCTTTACATCATTCCTCTACTTTGCCACTACTAGTACCCCCTAAATCTGTAAGCAATAGCCTAATAATTGGTGCCTAAATGTTACACATTTGACATACTTTATTAGTCTATATATTTATATTATTTCATACTTTTGTGTGATTTTATATATTTGTAAATATTTTGAGTGTTTGTACATAAATTGTTATAAATAATATATTTTAATATTATATTATAATATAAAATAAAATAATAAAAAAATAAAAAAACTCTCGGTGGAGGTGCAAAATCCACCCCACCGTTATCATCATATCCATTATCCCACATCAATTTTTGACACCGTTGCCAGGGGCTAAAAATAGAATTATTTAAATTAGAAATTTATTTATAAAACAAAATAAAAAATTTTAAAAAAAAAAATTGAGTTTAGTTTCTTTTGGCAAGAGAAACATAAACTTGAAGGAAAAAAAAAACCCAAAAAAACAAAATTTTGATACCGTGACACAGAAAGGAGATACCATATTGGACATATAACTTATGGACTATTTACCTTTGTTGGACACTTGGGGATTAATTACCTCTGCTGGACATAAAACTTTGAGGACAAATAAAGACTACAACTACTAGCATTTACTTTATTGCACTTTCTTTTATTTTGTACATTTATTTTCTTTCTAGGAGGTCCTAAACCCCCTTTTATTTTATTGCAATCTAGTTTATCGCATTTTTGTATATTTATTTATACTAATTTGCAGGTTT
The DNA here is from genome assembly GCA_025200525.1 of Camellia lanceoleosa. Classification (NCBI taxonomy): domain Eukaryota; kingdom Viridiplantae; phylum Streptophyta; class Magnoliopsida; order Ericales; family Theaceae; genus Camellia; species Camellia lanceoleosa. Next base: position 129,078,497 of record CM045763.1, on the reverse strand, counting down.
TAGCTTGTTAAAAAAATAAATAAATAAATAATTTTGAGCTCTTTTAACAGGAACAAAGGTTGGAGCTATCTAGTGCTTTGGAGCCTTGTGTATAGTGGAGTTATGGCATATTTTTAAAATAATTTTTGGGATATGAGAGTCAGCATGTTGATTATTTTGAAAACCCTTTTTGATTATTTTCAATATCAATATTATACTCCACCACCTCAATAAAATTCCTATTTTGAAGAGAGTGTTGCAAATTCTTCAAAATATAGAATCCAGTACACAATTGTTACACTCTCAAATCGCACCTCAACAAAATCCAGATTACGAGGACAAAGTGTGAACATTTCTTCAAAGCAACTTAGATTCCACCAATGTGTTGTTGTATATCCAGGGTCAATCAATTGCCAAAATGGAAGCCCATTTAGAGCAAATAGCTAATATTCTCGATAGGTAAGAAGAGAATGTCTCCCATTTTCCAATAGAAAATTCTTTAGGAGAGTCTCTGGCTCGTTTTGATTTTGATGATGGTGATATGGATGAGCCATTGTCTACCCCTTTCAAAGAATCGCATTTTTCTTCCATTGAGGATGATCCACTCTCAACCCCATCTTTTTCACCTTGTGTGGAAGTACTGCATCAAGAGTCGGAGCCTTTGCCCTCAGTTGATGCTGACGAGTTTTAGATAGGGTTGAGACTATCTCCATGGATACTCCTCCACTTGTTTGTTCAGTGTCTGAGAAATAGTGAGTTGAGTGGGTTTGACGGTGATTTGGACTGGGACTTTGTGATTGGCAACAAACTTTCGATTTCTATTCCTAGGGTTTGTTTACATGACTTCCTATTTAAAAATACATACTCTAGATTTTCATATATTACACATGTTTTGTTAAATGATCACTTTTTAACTCACTTTTAGATGGGTCAAATAATTTTTGCTGAGATGACCCATATCTCATAAATTATAAAAAACTGAAAATGTGGAATTGCTACACTATGGTAAAATAGATTAGTTTTTTTGTTTTGTTTTGTTTATTTTATTTTATTTTGTGTGCTGTTAGTGTGGTGTGTCAAGGCAAAATAGATGTATATACACCTTTGAAGGGAACCACTGAGTAGGATCAAAGAATTTTGGTCCAAGACGGGTTACTTAAAGAAGGGTAAAATTTTTAACCCTAAACTGTATTGGAATCTGACAATAAAAGACTAACTTTTATTTTTATTTTATTAGGTTTTATTTTTGTCTATTGTTTTATTTACAACAAAAAATTCATTTTGGGGAAGCCTTTGAAAGCCCTGCCTTAGGTTTTGCAGGGTTTTCAAACGAGATCTGCTCCGCCAAGGATCTAGCAATAGTTGTTGCCCGCCTTTCCAATTCTTTGTTTTGTTTCTTTAGCTAACTAATTTCTCATTGAGCGTCTTGACACATCCGCTAAAAAAGAGAGAGTTGTGCATTCAGCTGCTGCACTTCATTTGTTCTGCTTTGTAATCGGCAAGACAGATTTGGCACTGCAATCACGGCCTCTGCACACATTTTCAGTGTGTGGGAATTAGCATCGATGTCAGATTTGGCTACCAATAGTTGGTCGAGTGACACTATTGGGTCGAGAGTAGGGACTTTGGTGCTCCGAGGAGGATCAGAAGAATCAGTATCATGTACCCCCTCTAAAGTTTCATTGAGATCAGGGAAAATAGTGAGAGCACGAGAGACTGCCATATCAGCAAAGAAAAGTTTCATTTCTAATGGGCTGATCTTTGCAGTTTTTCTCTTTTACTTGCTCTCATCTACTACCTCGTATATAAAGAGGAGGTAAGGGACAAAAACAGAAAGGGTGATGACAAAAAGTGAGCGAAGATCAAGGCCAGCTGTGTCACCGGCGCTATTATTGTTGAATTTGAAGACACAACACAACGGTTGATGCTTCGACAAAGGAAGAAAGGATGAGATGGGGAAAAAAAAAAAAAAAAATAGAGGGAAGGGGAGCAAAGCTATGGGAGAGCTCTAGGCAAGTAGAGGGCTTCAACCAAGAGTGGGCGTGTTCCGTTTGTAAATATTAGAGTGTGATACTTATATGAGTGTTATGAACTAATTTTCTTGTCTTCGGATAGAGATGAAGCCCTGATCAAGTAATTGGGGTAAGTTGTAGTATTTTTAGTTTTGATTTGATTTGGATACATTTGTATAACTCTCAGATCTTTTTGTGCAATAAATGCTTTATTCAAATCCTATTATACAATGGTTTTCACTGTGTATTAAAATTGTTAGACGAGTCATACCTAGTAAGACGAGTGGTGCATCAACAGTAGTTTAGTCTAGTTAAGTGATTATGGTCCGTGTTAAACGAAGATAACTCGGGGCTTTCTAGTTTTAATATACAAATTCTCTTAACGATGTATTTCTAATCAACTTACATCACAATATCCAAATCAATGATTTTCTAAAGACTGAGTACAATGACTCCCAATTATGAGGTTAGTGGTAGATTTGAAATCCTAAGATATTTATCTCATTTTGTTTAATTAATTGCTTAATTTAGTAGTTTAATTTTCACTCAAAAAATTCACAACTCCATCTTAAATTTCTAAATTAAATTAATTTCTCATCTTAATCCCTGTGGAACGACACCTAGTCTTAACTACTATTCTACGCAGTAGTTGCTTTTACTTGGTTTTAAATAAAATATTTTGATGCGCAAACGAGAACATCAATTTTTGTCAAAAATTGATGTTGGATGTTGGATAATGGATATGATGATAACGGCTGCACCACCATCGAGAGATTTTTATTGTTTTATTATTTTATTTTATATTATAATATAATATTAAAATATATTATTTACAACAATTCATGTACAGACACTCAAAATATATACAAACATATAAAATAACACAAAAGTACAAAATAATATAAATAAATAGACTAATAAAGCATATGTTAGCAGGTCAAATATGTAATATTTAGGCACCCGATCACACCCCCAACTTACACTTTGCTAGTCCTTAAGCAAAGCAAAACTAAAAAGAAAAAAAAATAAAATAAAATTTATCTAGACTATTTTCGTAGGGAACACGATTGCATTTAGAGTATGCACTTAGCCTTTGAACCCCTAGTAGACGAGTCGTAATCTCATGAAGGTTTACAGTGAATATACCCACAAAATTCGCATATATTTTTTTTAAAAAGAAAATATTCACAAAAATAATTGTTGATTTTAATATATTAGCAAAAGAACTATCAAAGTTCATAATATTAGCAATTAGTAAAAAAATTTTATCTATCTCTATACTCGGTGTGTGTAAATTATAGCCAACAAAAATATTATTTAATCTCTTAATGAAAGAAGACTTTAGTTCTATCAAAAACATGTTTTGACTCAAATCTCACATATATTGCACTTAACAAATGAATCACTAGATACGGTGCAACTTTGTCCTCTCTCAACATATGCGAGTAGAATTAATATCAACAAATCAAAATATCTCGCATATAAGTGATGAAAGACGCTAGCACTAACGAATCACTAGATAGGCAGTCTAATTTCACAAAATTCAATGATGAGGCACCGTCGATACAACTGGCCTGGAACTTCGCTCACCGTTCGTCGTCACCCTTTCTGTTTTTGTCCCTGACCTCCACTTTATATACAAGGTAGCAAATGAGAGCAACCAAAAGAGAAAAGCTACAAAGATCAGCCCATTATAAATCAAACTTTTCTTTGCTGATATGGTAGCCTCTCGTGCTCTCACCCTTTTCCCTGATTTCAATGAAAATCTAGAGGTAGATAATACTAATTCTTCAAATTATCCTCGGAGTACCTAAGTCCCTACTCTCGACCCAGTAGTGTCACTCGACGAACTATTGGTAGCCAAATCTGAAATTGATGTTAATGCCTACACACTGAAAATATATGTAGAGGCCGTGATTGCGGTGTCAAATTTGTCCTGCCAGTTGTAGAGTAGAACAAATGAAGTGCACCAGTTGAGTGCAAAACTTTCTTAACTTCAGCGCATGTATCAAGACACTCCGTGGGAAATCAGCCAGCTGAAGAAACAAAACAAAAAACTGAAGAGACGGACAACAAACTATGCCAGATCTCTGGCGCCTTGGTGTACCTCCTTCGATGGCCAACGGAGGGCAGATCTCCTTTGAAAATCCTACAAAACTTGAGGCAGGGCCTTCAAAGGCTTCCCTAAAATGATTTTTTTTTTTTTTGGTATTTTGATTTTTTTTTTTTAATAAAACAAATTTTTTTTCTTTATAAATGAAATAAATAAAAAAAATAGACAAAAATAAAACACAATAAAATAAAAATAAAAATTAGTCTTTTATCGTTAGATTCCAAGACGGTTTAGGGCTGAAAATTTTATCCTACTTTAAGTAACCCATCTTGGACCAAATTCCTTTGGTCTTACTCAGCGGTTCCCTTCAAAGGTGTATGCATCTATTTTGCCTTGACAAGCCACACTGACAACCTAAAATAAAACAAAACAAAATAAATTAATCTATTTTATCAGAGTGTATCAATTCCACTTTTTCCGCTTCCTATAATTTATGAGATATGGGTCATCCCAGCAAAAATTATTTGACTTGTCCCAAAGTGGACAAAAGTGAGTTAAGAAAACAAGAGTAATATATGCAAACCTAGGGTACGTATTTTTGAATAGCAAGTCATGTGAACAGACCTTAGGAACAAAAATCAAAAGTTCATTGTCAATCACGAAGTTCCAGTCCAAATCACTATCAAACCCACTCAACTCACTCACTATTTTCTCAGACACTGAATAACAGGTGGAGTATCCATGGAGATAGTCTCAACCCTATCTAAAAACTCATAGTATCAACTGAGGGCAAAGAATCTGACTCTTGATGTGGTACTTCCACACAAGGTGAAAAGATGGGGTTGAGAGTAGATCATCCTCAATGACAGAAAAATGTGTTTCTTTGAAAGGGGTAGACAACGGCTCATCCATATCACTGTCATCAAAATCAAAACGAGATAGACTCTCCTAAAGAATTTTCTATTGGAAAATGGGAGTGTCTCTTCTTACCTATCGAGAATATTAGCTATTTGCTCTAAATGGGCTTCCATTTTGGCAATCGATTGACCTTCGATATGCAACAATACATTGGTGGAATCTAAGTTGCTTTGAAGAAATATCAACATTCTGTTCTCGTAATCTGAATTTTGTTGAGGTGGGATTTGAGAGTGCAACAATTGTGTACTGGATTCCATATTTAGAAGAATTTGTAACCCTCTCTTCAAAATAGGAATTTTGTTGAGATGGCGGAGTATAATATTGAAAATAATCAAAAAGGGGTTTCAAAATAATCGACATGCTGACTCTCATATTCCCAAAAAATATTTTAAAAATACGCCATAACTCCACTACACACAAGGCTCCAAAGCACTAGATAGCTCAAACCTTTGTTCCTGTTAAAAGAGCTCAAAACTCACCTTTCTTTTTCTTTTTTTTTAACAAGCTAAAACCTACAAATTAGTAAAATAAATATACAAAAAATGCGATAAACTAAATTGCAATAAACTAAAAGGGGGTTTAGGACCTCCCAAAAAAGAAAATAAATTTACAAAATAAAAGAGAGTGCAATAAAGTAAATGTTAGTAGTCAGAAGTTAATAGTCATTAGTCTTTATTTGTCCTCAAAAGTTATATATTTTGTGTTTTTTTTTTTTTTTCCAAGTTTATATTTCTCCTACAGAAAGAAACTAAATTCTTTTTTTTTTTTTTGCTTTATAAATAAATATCTAAATTAAATAATTTTATTTTTAGTCCCTGGCAACAGTGCCAAAAATTGATGTTGGATAATGGATATGATAATAACAGTTGGATGGATTCTACACCTCCACCAAGAGATTTTTATTTTTTTATTATTTTAATTTACATTATAATATAATATTATTATATATAACAATTCATGTACAAACACTCAAAATATGTACAAACATATAAAATCACACAAAAATATAAAATAATATAAATAAATAGACCAATAAAGTACATATTAGCGGGTCAAACGTGTAACATTAGGCACCGATCACCTAACTTATAACCTATGAAGTACGGATACTCCGAAATAGGCCACGTATGCGTATTGGATACGTATCGGATACGGATATGCGCCCGATACGCGAGGATACGTATCAGATACGGGAAATTAAGTATCCGATTTTTTTTTTAATTTTTGAATTTCGGATACGTCTCGAATACGCGAGAATACGGTCAGGATACGGTATGGATACGGCGGGGGCAAATAAATAATTTAAAAAACTTAAAATGGAGTGGAATTGTAAAATATGAAAATAAAGATGAAATAAAACAAAAAAAAGAAAAATAATAAACCGAACTCTCTCTTACCTAGGTATTCGACGCAGCCGCAAAGGAGTAGGAGAAGCAGCTCGCCGATCATCTCGAACAGTAACTCGCCGATCGTCGATCAGGTTCGCGATCAGGTTCATCTCTCTCTCTCTCCCTTTCGCTCCCTCTGTCTGCCTCTCACGAACTCTCTCTCTCTCCCTCTCCCTCTCGATCTCGCTCGATCTGTCTGTCTGGTTCGAGATGTCGATCTCATCTCCCCCCCTCTTCGTCAATCTGTCTCTCCCCCTCCCTTACCTATGTCTGTTTGCATATTTATTTGTATTATTTTAATTTTTTTAATTTTTTATTTTTTATATGTAGACTCTGCAAATCCCGTAAGATATTAAAAAAAAAACTTATATATTCGGTTTATTGAATTTGATAAAACAAACAAATAAATAAATAAATAAAATAAGGTAAAAAAAACTTATTAATAAATAAATAAACTTATTAAAAATAAAATTTGTCAACTTATAAAATTATAAACTTTGTAAACTTATTAATAAATCAAATAAGGTAAAAAAAAATTTATTAATAAATAAACAAATAAACTTATTGATAAATAAATAAACTTATTGATATGGAAGCTGTGATATTCACTGATGAAGGGGAACAAGTTGAACCTATTGGCGTTGAAGACTCTTAGTTCATAAGAATCTCTCTTTTTTTATCAAGTTGTCTTTTGTTTTAAGTTTTATTTTTATGTATGCTACATTACTAAAAATTGTTGAAGTTTTATTTTATGTATGTTACATTACTAAAAATTGTTGAAGTTTTATTTTATGTATGTTACATTACTAAAAATTGTTGAAGTTTTATTTTTGTGTATGCTACATTACTAAAAATTGTGAAAAAAAATATTTTTTATGAACGTATCCCCGCTGTATCCATATCCTACTTTTTTGAATTTTGCTGTATCGCCGTATCTGTATCGTATCGTACCCGTATCCCGTATCCGTGCTTCCTAGCTTATAACAATGTTATAAAATTAGTTCAGCTAACCAAAGTTTAGGAAAATTGTATTAGATAGAGGCTTAAGCAAGCCTAAACGAATTTTCAGTCCTCCATTATATCGGAGCTACCAATTTTGAGACTACTAGATGTAGTCTTCCATTATATCTTCCTGACAATGGATTTTCAATCTGTCAAACAGTTTTTTGTGGGCTTGCAATTCCCTAAAAGTTTATCCTCCGCGACTAAATTAGCTAGTTTTAGTAACAAATGAATGTGAATCATCTCATCATTAAGAGCTTCCAAGCCTTTCACTCCTCAAAATTCATCAAATCATCTTTCAACAAGGTGCTTGAAGGCATCCTCACGTAGCAAGAATTCCTAATGTGCATGACAAAATAACATGGTCCCACATAGCACGTGTAAAGAAAGTAAACCACTGCAGGACAATCGAAGTTAGCCATAAACATTTAAAAGAAAAAAGTCTGGAACATGAAGAAGCACCTATTTCTAACCAATTAGCAGTCACAACTTTTAGAACGAGAAGGTTCAAACTAAATGGTTGTTTGGGATGTGCTATATAAGTGCACCTTTTTTACTTTTTGACTAAAAAAGTAGAGGAAAAAAAAGATGTATGTTTGGAATAACTTTTTGACTTTTTACGAAAAGATGTGTCATAAAATATTGTAGCAAAAGGAAAATGACCATTCTACCCTTTTCCCTTTTTGACTTGACTTTTGGGTTGTTGAATTCAAAGGGCAAAATAATATTTTTGCCCTCTAGTCTTCCCCCACAAGCTTCCCCAAATAGTATGGACATTTTGACTTTTTTAGTAACTTTTTGACTTTTATAGTTTATACCAAACCAACCCTTAATTCATCTTTAAGGCTCAGTTATTTGTTTTGATAATCAAGTACTCATTTTCAATGTCTTGGTCGTGATTTCTTAAATTGGTGTGCACCTCAGAAATTTGCATTTTTTGAAAAAAGAAAATGGGTAACTTTAAGATATTTAGTTAATTAACATATATATATATATATATATCTTTTGAAAAGTTGAATATATTTATTCACTTGACATGCCAAAAGGAGACAGCCTTTACACAGGAAGCATACATATAGTAGAATTAATGGTCAAATAGTTGTTTGATTGCATAAAACCATACAATAAATCTTGTGAGCAATGCATCTCTTTGTGGAGTCACATAGATAATAGATCATAATAATATTTCAAAATTTCAAGCTAAGTAGCACAAACATGTACACATAACATGACAAAGACACACTAACACGGCAATTTTCAAAATATGCAAGATACACGACCCATCTAGGACATGATGAAAAATTATTATATGACAAATATATGAATATTTTATTCAAAGGTAGGACACTAATCAAAATTAAAATGCCATATATTCCATAATTTAACATAACAACTGCATTCCAAAGAATGCAATATAGTTGTAAGACATTGAAATACACATTATATATTCATCTTATAAATGTTTCAAAACATATCTAAAGTGCATGAGTTGAATCCCTAATAATGCAGAACATAGTTGTTACTGTAAAAAGATTCATCACATGTCACGTTTGGAGGGTTCAAGAAGTGCCACTAAACTGTACGAGAAGTGTGTATGTAAAGTGTCTGATATTATGAATTTTAAATTTTAGTTAAGACATGTTGAAAAAGTGTCGAACATTCTTTTAAGAGTGCCGCAGAATGTTTTGTCCAACATGAGTCACCGACACTACCCACCTACTTCATATAAGTGTTCATACTTCCTAGATTGCAAGTATAAAAGATGCACTTATAGAACATAGATGATTATAACTACAACTCCAGTATAATCCCTAAGTTGCCTGCTTTAATTATCTGTTATAAAATTGATTTAGATCTAAATATTTATCAAAAGAGGAACCAGAACTGTAGTATTCATATCTCCCAAGAACTATACCAGACCCTGGACATATGTAGTTCATGGTTGTTAAAATCGCGATCCGGATCGTACGATCCTATGATCCTACTTTGCCAAAACGATCCAAATCGTTGTAGGATCGATGTTACAACAGGATCGCAAGTAGGATCGTAGATTTTATGATTTTTCACCTATTTTTAATATGTATCATTTTAATTTTAATTTTTATCTTTTTTTTTAATAGAAAGTAGGATCTTACGATCCTCGATCCGATCCACCAGACCCTCTCACCGATCCTACTTAGGATCCCGATTTTAACAACCTTGATGTAGTTTGAAAGTAATTTGAATTAAATATACTGAACTTACCATGAGAGGACTCAACATCCAGAATTAGATCCAGTGCATAATCATAATATGGAACTTGGCTGCTTAACCCACAAAGATTAAAATCATCTTGGATGTATTCATCATCAACTTCGCAAAAAAATTCATTTCCTCGCAAATTGCAAAACCAAGAAATCCAAGATGTATCATCCCCATCAGAACCACTAACATCAGATTCCTCACTGTCTGTCTCGGATTCCTCTGCAATATAGCAAACATGAGCATATCAATTTCACGGAAGTGGAAGTGATTACATGTATTACAATTATGTGTATTTCCTAAGGAAGCATTTACGCATTTTATATATGAGTAAATTGTAAGAAATACTTTTTCCCTTAGTCGTGTAAATAAGAAGAAAAGGCAAGAGGTTCAGGAAATCTATATTATTCCAATTTATTCTTCATTTTTTACCTTTTGTTAATAAATAAAAATATTATATTCAAGAGGCACTAAGGAGCCGCAATCAATATACAAAAGAAAACATATCACAACTATATGTCGAAAACCTTCAAAAGCTTCTACAAAGCACAAAAATTGGTTCAATGATGGATTAACCACCTCCCAAAAACCAACTACACAAAAAACACAGAAATCTACTCTCTAATTTAAAAATCAGCGCTTTTTTTTCAATCAGAAGTTCTTCCATTCCTTTCTCCCCAAACTAACCACATCAAAGCCAAGGGAACCAAATACCATACCTTCCCCGTCCTCCCACTCGAGCTGCTCTCTAAGAACAAAGCGAATCCCTCATCGTCCTAGGTAACACAATCCACACCAAAGTGTGATTAAAAATAGCAAATTTGTAAATGCCCAAGCTCCCCTCTCTCAACGATGCACACACGGTGTCCAAACTCAACTCAACCTAGCAACTTTGGATGTACTTTCATAAAACGAAGTTTTATATAGCAGGTGAACCAGTCTGTTACGATGGAAAGCCAATAAAATATCCAGTCCAACACAATAGGTACCAGAAATCAGCCAGTTCAACCACAATTTTGGATCCCACTGATAAGCAAGCTGTATCCGAATCGGAAAGCAGAAAAACCAGTTCAAACCAGCTGTTGCAGTACGAACTGGCCAGTTTTTTGAACCATAATCATGATTATAAAAAATGTTCTACCTAGCTAGGTGATATGGGTTTGATTCTCAAATTAAATACAATAATAGAAAAATTGAACCTCGTTTGATATTTAGTGAAGAAAGACCCGTTGTTCTCCGTAATCTAAGAAGTCCATTTTTGCACAGGAGCTGAAAATTTTCCTTTCCAAAAAAAAGGAAATTTGAATTTTAAATGTGAGAAAATAGTGTTCAAAATTAGACTTTTCTAATACTTTTTTTTCTTGATAGTTAGTTCTTTTTCTCTGCTCTGTTTTTTTTTTTTTTTCTTTGTCTTGTTTCTTATGTCCCATAGGCACTTGTTAGCAAGACCCAAAAAATAAATCTCAAGCATCACTGAGTTTTTCATTCTACAACATTTAGATAATATTAATCCTGTGCACGGGTCACCAAGCAAATGGGCAATTCTTCACCAGGTTCTTCCTTCCCATTACCCTAAAATATAATAGATAGTTCCACCAATGCCAACAAACGAAAATGACTAATGTCTTTGCACCCAAAACATTAATCACCTTGATCCTATAACCGACCAAACCTATAACCAATCACAAACTTCTAAGGGCATCTCCAACCCTCAAACCAATATCAAATTTAAATTTGGGCAAAAATCACACAAAAAAACATCTCCACTCCTTCCTCAAACTTATATGAAATCAGTTTTACCCACTTTTCTCACCCAAATCAAGGAGATTCAAATTTTACAAGACCATTTTGTAACTTTCAAATTTACAACTTTACAATTACTAAATCTTTACTCAAACTTATACTTAAATCTGAGTTTATCTGTCCATTGGAGTGTTTCGAACTCAAATTTTTCAACACTTCACACGATACATACATAAACACACAAAATATCCTATATATCACCAGAACAGATTAACATAAAACTCATAAGCATAATTCACTAATGTTCTGTTTGTTTGGGCGGAAAACGTTTTCTAGAAAACATTTTTTGTATTTTATAGTGTTTGGTACAATGAAAAAACGAAAGTCAATCGAAGGTAGAAAATAATTTTCACTTTCAAAAGGCGAAAAAATGTTTTCCGAACTAAGGTTTTACCAATGTCACTACAGTACCACCGCCACTCTCACCTCCACCATCACACCACCACCACCGCGGAGCGTAATACAAGCAGGAAATGGAAAATAATAAGAAAACACAACCAACCATCAGAGCATTTGTTCTTGGCGGAGGGAGTGGAAGACGGCCGAGTATCACGGCCGTCGAGCGGCTGCAACTTTCCGGCAACGGCGACGGCGCTTCCGGCAGCCGTAGAAGTGGACGGCAGAGACACTCTGTCTTTGTCCTTGTTGCTGCTGTTCAAGCCCCTCGAAGCCGACGGTGACGATTTTTGCAACTGCTTATCTAACGCGTCGTTGATACGCTTCCGATCCAACGGCTCACCAACGATCTCCGACTTCGAGGATCCACCTCCGCCTCCTCGATCTCTATACATATCCAACTGTATATATGAATTATATATATTAAATTTCGAGAATTAGAGCTCTGGTTAGAGATTTTGAAGCTTTTCATCGAACATGGTGTGAGTAGTAAACAGAGATCGGAACAAACAAGGGTTTGATTTTTGCAGGGATGATTCAGAAAGTGAGTGTAGATTTCGAGAGACCGTGAAAACTAGGGCAACGTTTGGTTTAATTTTCAAATTAATATTTGGATAAAAAAACGTTTGGTTAATAAATTTTTGGGTAAATAAACCTTTTGATTTTATTAAAATACGCTGTAATTTTAAAACTCACATTATACCTTTAAGATTTCTAATTAATAATTTAGATAATTTTATTATTATATGAGAGAGTAATTATGAATTTTATTTTTTTAATTAATTTTGTTAAATAAAAAATTCTGATAAAAAGGTATTTGTAATTTTTTAAATTACTCCTATAAGAAATAATCTGTACTTAAAACAAATCTTTAGAGATGTATTTATAATTTATCCTAAATTTTTAAGAGTGGTGCTATTAGCCCCTACCAAAATTCTTTGGACCCCATATTTCTTTGGACCCCAACCTTAAACCCTAAATTTTAATAATATTTTTTTAGGCACCCCACTTATTACCAAATCTACCCATATTCATAATATTTTCACAATGAAATGCTCACCCACCTAATTTTTCATCCCTCTCCTTTCCTGGCTCACTCAATCTTTAGAGTTTGGAGCTTTGGTCCAGTATAGAATTCTTGAACCCCAACCCTCCATCACTCTCGTCGCCGTCTCGGCCGTCAACGGAGCATTTCGACGACTCTCATATTCTTTGAATCCTCTCCGTATCGCCGAATCAGTAATCTCTCACATCCTTTCATCATCATCTTCTTAGTTGCTTTTTGTATCTTCGTCATTGTTGAGATCAATTGAAGATACTTCAATTTCTACGGGATTTGCATAACCGTTTACAAGATGAGGAAAAACAGAATCATCGTCTGAATCACCATCAGAATCATCGTCTGAATCACCATCAGAATTCTGAATGTAGCCCAAAATAATTTGTTCACCACTGTGTAGCCGAAAAAATATGTTTTGTTCAGAACTGTTTTGTCAAACAATAATGATCCTGTTAACACTGTACGTCCGAACAAATTTTGTTCATCACTATGTAACTTGAATCCATTTCAATTCACAACTTAAAATAACATGAATTAAATCCATTCAAAATACATAACTTAAATCGATTCCAATTAACTCTTTTCCATTTTAAGTTAGTTTAACAAAAAAAATAACATAACTGACTATCTGCATTAATGTTCGGAACCTATGTATTGAACGAAAGGATTATGTTCAGTACTGTATTGCCGAATATAATTCTAACAGTCGGCAAACCAGTACTAAATAACTTGAACGAAACAAGAACGACCGAAAACGACCGAGAATGTTAATACAAGACAAATAAACTTATTAATGGAACGCCGGTCTCACTAGAATTGTTGTCCTCATCCTCCATTACTCTACACAGTGAAATAAGTGATGAAGTATACGTTATACTTGAAGCAAAACTTTCAAGTTCAATAGTGTTGATGATGGTGATGAAGATGACACATTCAGGATTTAAGATGATTATGAAAAATAATAGATTTAGGGTTTATATTAGTTGGTTATGAAAAATAATAGGTTTAGGGTTTACAAACATGGAATACGTATAGTTGGGGGTGAGGGTGGGGGTGGGTGTCCAATAGTATAGAGTATTAGTTCTTATTAATAGGTGAGTGTTCTATTTAATAATGTATTTTAATATAATTTTACTGTAGGGTATAATTGTAATAAAAAAAAATTATAAAATGAGGGATCCAAAGAATTTTGGCAGGTGCTAATAGTAGCACTCATTTTTAAAACCCATTCTTCTCTCCTTTTTTTTTAGGGAAAATTGGCCTAAGGTCCCTCATCTACTTTTGATAGGAGGAGAGGTCCAAAATAATATGTTTTGATGGCTAAGGTCCCTGAAATTTATTTTAGGTTATAAAGTACCTAAATTACGCTTCCTTTATAACATAAATTTGTTTGAATATTATATTGTTGACTTAACTAATAGATTTTGGAAATCGAATTTGCAGTGGAGCTTTCGTCGGAGTTTTCGTCGAAGATTTCAGTGGAGATTTCATGGTGGAGATTTCGTCGGAGATTTCAGTGGAGTTGACGAGAAAGATTGATACGATCGTGTAGATTTCGTTAGAGATTTCGTTGGAGATTTCGTCGGAGATTTCAGTGGTGTTACAGTGTGTTGATCGCGTAGATTTTCAGTGGAGTTGAATCAGGTTTGTTTTCGATTGAGATACCACATGCATTTTGATTTTTGTTTTGAATTTTTGTTTAGAGAGAGGCCAGTTTGATAGAGTTGATTTTTATTTTTGAAATTAATTTTTGATTCTTTGTTCTTTAATCAATTTCAAATAGTGTTGACAATGTGTTGATCGCATAGATTTTTTAGTGGAGTTAAATCAGGTTTGTTTTCGATTTAGATTCCACATTGATTTTGATTTTTGTTTTGAATTTTTGTTTAGAGAGATGCCAGCTTGATAGAGTTGATTTTTATTTTTGGAATTAATTTTTCATTCTTTGTTTTATGATCAATTTCAAATAGTGTTGACAGTGTAGGTGATTTTGATGTTTAGAGTTCATTTTTCGTGCTCTGTTTTTTATCAACATGCTGATCAATGATAAGTTTTGTTCTATGTTTTTTCAAACCAGAGAAATTTCATTTTCTGCATTTTTGTTTGTGTAATCCAGAGAAAATTATAAGTGCCTATGGACATATTATTAGAAGTTTCTAATGCAGATAGAATGTGAGAAAGTGAATGTAAGTTCATAAATTTCTCTAGACTTGTATTTGTAGTTCAGAGAAAATTGTAAGTTTGTTACTCACTTTCAGTTTGTAATATTGCAGAACGACGCATAGAAAATTGTTAGGTTGTAGTGAGGTGAAAATCATGGAGAAGCCTATAATTTCATAACAGATATTCTGTGTGATTTTTTTCTATGATTGTGTTTAATAGTTAGCAATAAATTTCTCTGTGATTCATTGAGTTTCTGTGATTTTGTTTTTTATCATCTTAAAGGTGAATATCAGTTTGTAGATGTCTATGGACTTTTATTTTAAGTTCAGAGAAAATTATAATTTTTAGAAATTTCTTTGGACTTTTATGTTGTTCTTGTGAAGTGTTTCTATGTTAAACAAATTATTTTTCTTGTTTTTGTTTGATTTCAATGGGCGGTCTTGATGTTATTCTTTGTGCAAATATGGGAATGATACTATTGTCATTAATGTTTCATGTGAATTGAATTTTGAGGAATTGGTTGGCATTTTGTGTAAAACATGGGAGAATTTAAAACTTGAGACTATGTGTATTTCATATTCTATTTTGGGCCATCCGAATTGTATGGTTTGAAATGATATTGATTTTCTGAATATGTTGAGGGTTGTTTGTGCACGCGGTGTTGATATAATTGATGTTTCAGTTACTAGATGTAGTACTTCTGATGAAGAGAATGAAGTGGGGCCTAATTGGGTAGATGTTGTGGATGGTGAGTGTGATAGGCTGGTGGATATTGAAAAGAATTCACTCTCTATGTTTTGTTCTCACCAAAAAAAGGTGTTATTGTCGGCTCATTGGCGGAATAATATTATGAGTGTTGGACAAAAGTTTGAGGGTGGTATGGTTGAGTTCTGTACTTTTTTATGCAAGTATGCTATTGAGGTTGGTTTTCAGTTTACGTATGTTAAAAATGACAAGCTGAGGGTTACGGCAGAATGTGCATATAAGGAATAAAGGGGATGTATGTGGCGTGTACATGCTTCTATTGAAAAAACAAATGGGTTCTTCTACATAAGGACTTTGAACAATGAACATACGTGTGGTGTGGCGGTTTGTATGAGTAAACATTCAAGGATGACTTCCAGCTTAGTTTCTGGGCTGATACTTGAAGAGATAAGTGCAAAACCTTTAACTCATCCAGTGGATGTTGTGAAAGAAATGAAAGACAAGTATGTGGTCTCAATCAGTTATAACTGTGGTTGGTTGGGTGTTGAAAAAGCAAAATATAGTACATATGGGGATTCTTGTTTGTCATTTGATCAATTACGGTGGTATTTTGATGAGGCATTGAAGAACAATCCAGGTAGTCGTTTTGAGTTAGATTTTGAAGATAACAAGCGTTTCAAAAGAGTGTTTGTGGGTTTTCATGCATGCATTGCTGGTTTCAAATATTGTCGGTCATTGCTTTTTCTTGATGGAACATTTTTGAAAGGACGATACAAAGGAGTTATGCTTGCTGCAACGGGAAAAGATGGGAATGAAGGTAATTGTAAATATATAGAATTTTATTTAACTATGTGAATTTTCTATACATGTAGGAATTGAGTGCATGTGATTTTTCTCTGACACTTTGAATTTTCTATGGTTTTGGCCACTGTATGGATTTTCACTGGATTTGTTTTGGTCACTAAGTCAATTTTCTCTGTGTTTTGGTCACTAAGTCAATTTTCTCTGGATGTTACCAATGTGTGAATTTTCTCTGGAGTTGGGCACCAAGTGAATTTTCTCTGGATGTTTGCAGTGTCAAATTTCTCTGGTTGTTTATTGTTCTAATTTTCTCTGCATGTGTATATCTGATGTGCTTGTTCCTATTTGTTTTGTAGATTTTTTCCCTGTAGCTTTTGCTGTTGTTGATGCTGAGAATAAAGACAATTGGTGTTGGTTTCTTGAACATTTATGTGGAGTATTGGGATTAGAAAGGGTTGTAAGTTTCATATCAGATCGACATTGTGGTATTGTGGAGGGAATTGCTAGGTTTTTCCCTAACTGCTTTCATTGATTTTGTCTTGAACATCTAAAGAGAAATCTGAGGGATAAGTTGTCATGTGGAAACACAAATTTGGTTAGGAAGACGATTGTGTCCAAATTTTCATAATGTACATATGCGCCAACAAAGGCATCATTTCATTTCAAGTTAAATGAATTAAAAAGTGAGAGAGGAGACATTGTGATTGCTTTCTTGAGAAGTTTACCATATGAAAATTGGAGTGATGCATATTTTGCGTGGAAACGTTATGGTGAGATGTATTCAAATGTTGCTGAGTCATTCAATTCATGGATACGAGAAGCTCGGCACTTGCCAATAACAAATTTGGTAGACATGATACGGTTGCAAATTATGAATATGAGGTCTGATAGGAGGCTGCTCTCTAGTAAATGGAATAAAGTTCTGTGTCCTCGTATGGATAGTGTATTGGAGAAGTATTTTTTGGATGGAAGGACATGAAATGTGAGTTTGTCATCTGATAATGTCTTTGAAGTGCATTGTTTTCCTTCGGTTATGGTTGATCTTGGGTTGAGAACTTGTTCGTGTTGAAAATGGGAAATAAATGGGTATCCATGTCAACATGCTGTTGCTGCAATTTTTAGGAGTGAAAGGAATTTAAATTCATTTGTTGAACCATTTTTTCATGCTGATATGTATCGTCAAGCGAACTCGTTTTCGATTGGCCCAGTTCTAACTGTTGAAAAACCTCTGTGTAGCATTGAAGATGCTATGATTTTACCTCCATTGAGCAAGAGACCAGCTGGGAAGCCAAAGAATAATAGAATTGCTTCTACTGGGGAGTTTAAAAGGGTGATTAAATGTAGTCAATGTGAGAGTATTGGTCACCATAATAAGAGGACATGCAAGGAACCTTTGTTAAATAGTTGAGGATAATACATTTTATTGATGGAATAATACATTTGATGATTAGTTTGTGTGTTTTGTTTTGTGAAATATATTTTTTAGACAGTGTATATAATAATATCAATCAAATTCATCCAGAGAAATTTTTGCAATATCAGTTGAAGTGTGCATTGTGTTTGTTAATATATACTATAAGTAGTGGGTTTATAATACCTGTCAAATTCATCTAGAGTAATTTTCTATGGCAGAGAAAATTCTGTGTAATGTGTTTTCAAGCTTGAAATTCATCAAATTTATTGCAGTGAGTACAACCAAGAAACAAAATTAAGCTCTTTTGAAATTTCTCTGAGTTTAGAATTTCTCTAGACTAGGGAAGAATTTATCTAGAATGACTTCAACTCAGAAATTTTTCTCAAAGCCAGAGAAATTTTCCTCACCAACCCAGAGAAATTCACAACTCAGAGATTCCATTTTGTGTCACAATTCGAATCCATCAATTTCATCCGGAAAAATTTTCCACTATCAGAGAAAATTATCTGGGCATTATGTTTTGAAATTTTAAATTCATCTAGTAAAATTTTCCTGTAGCAAATAAAATTACTGTGCGCTTTGTGTTTTGTTGAGTTTGATGATTGTTTTGTACCAACAGAAAGTATTAAAGATTACATGATCATATAGGAATCCCCTTGGGACGATACAAGTTAAATTTCTTTGTGAATTTCTGGTAATATCATACCAGAGAAATTTCTGCAGACAATTTTCTCTGTGTGGATTGTGTTGACAATCACAATAAAATATATATATATATATATATATTTAACCATCGATAGGTATGAAATTTACATTAGTCGAAATTAAAAAAAAAAATAAAATTTACATTAGTTAAGAAAGGATGTATATGGATAAGTCAAGCATCATTATTCCTTCAATGTGTCAACAAAAAACTGAATAGTTAATACTGTATGGATATATACATATACGTGAGACAATTTTCTCTGTCTAGCTATGTACATTGTCTTCTTTTCACTAGTTTCACTATTACATTTTTGGTTCTTCTGGAGGTATTTCAATTGATTCAGTCCATGATCGGCCAACTTCGGTCACAAATCTCTTTATGAGTTTTGCCCTCATCAACCTGATCTCTTGTGTGGACAATTTGAAGCTGATAGGTTCATGCTTGTTATATTGTTTCATTATATAGCAGACAAAGAGGCCATAATCCAGACTGCATACAAATTATAGGTATGGTTAGTTTTAAGAAACATGCAAATCAGAGTATCTTATTTATAGATGTATGAAACTTACGAATCACTTTCTTGTTATGGAGCATTGTTGACATACTTAAAGTCGTAACTTGTGTTTTGTGAGTTTATCAATTTGAAAGAGGGTTGTGATTGAGCGTCTCTTTCAAGGCAAGCTTTCAAAAAATTCTCCAGATATTCTTGCTGCAAAAAAATAATTTTTAAATAACAGAGAAATTTACAGACAAATCAATGGGATTGTATGAAAATTATCATCACATAAAGATTATGATGGATCAGAGAAATTTGCACTCGTTACCAATTGTTTTGCATCTTTGACATATTTGTCTTCTGCATCATCCCTCCTTGGCCTCAGTGAGTTGTAGAACCTCCATAAACTGTCTTGTTTGTCGAGGACAAGCAAGGTCTAGTGATTTCCAGTTGTAGACTTCTCATTACCTCCAGTATTTATTGGGAAATAGAAGAACCTGTAGTTCCTCCACACTGTTTCAATATGCTTGTCAAATAAGGACACTCAAAAAGATTGATTTTCTGTCATCTTGAAGAAATTCTGTGTTCAGAGAAAATCTAAAAATGGTTTTGTTCAGAGAAAATCCAAGAAGTATGTTAAGAAGAGAAAGTCGTAAGTAAATTCCAGAGAAAATCAAATAAAATAGTAGTAACATACTAAGCTCATGAATATGAAAAAAAATGAGATTGGTTGTTGTCTTTCTCTCGTTTGGTCAGCCAAAAGTATCTCTCCATAGCCATCAATGACCTGAAAAATATGATTTGTAATTGTAATATTGGTTTATAAAGGCTAATGGAACATTACAGAGAAATTTTGATGAAAGGGAAAGACTTACATTGTTGGCAATTTCTTTTTGCTTTATTAGGTTTCCAATGTCTTCGAAGGTAATGAGGTTTAACTCACTTGTCCAAATTAAAGCCCTACAAGATGAGAAAGAAGGGATTTAATTGTTGTTAATGCAATATAAGTTTGTAATTTGTTGTTTGTTATCTTTTATTTTCTTTGTTGTACTTACTCAAGTCCAGACACATTTGATATGTGCTGTAACATATCTTTTACGTGATCTTTTATCAATCTTGAAATCGGAAGAGTTTGTGGAAAGACCCAAGATTTTCTGATGTTTATAGGTTGAGGCAAGATGTACGCATCAGCATCAAGCACTTCTTTGTCCTTCGTGCTTTGCTCAGCTTGCTTTGCAGCTTGTTTTGAAGCTCTAGTCACTTTCGTAACTTTGGGATATTGAAATTCTGGATCGTGTTGCTTTTCCTTCCTTTCTTTTGCCTTTAAATTTTTGATCATTGACGTCGGATCTTTTTTTACTGTAGACAGTGAAAATATTAATAAAAGTGAAATTTCTCTGAAGTAACAGATGATATTTCAATATGTAAATTTATGTGATTCAATATTTTCCAGTTACCATAGACTTTCGTCTTTTGTTTCGGTTGTTCTTTGTGTGCCATTTCTTCTTGTTGGGTTGTTGGTTGTTGTTCAACTTGGATTCAACTAGACACAGTGAAAATCAAACAAGCCCCAAAAATGGAATAAGAAAATAGACAGAGAAAATGAAATGAGCAGTAGAAATCAATAGAAATAAGCGGCAGAAACTAATGTGTTCAGAGAAATATAATTTCTATAGAAAATTACCAATGACAGAAAATTATAATAAATAGAAATTTCTCTGACTTATGCTGACACAAGGACATAACTTTTTGTGGCTCAAGATTTTCACTGACCTTGTGGTTGAAGTTGTGTTGGTGTTCTGTATGGTTGTGTTGCTAGTTGGACTGACAGTTCTTGAACTTGTTCATGTAATTTAGCATTTTCTGTTTTAAGCTCCGAATTTGAATTCCTCAACTGTTGAATTATTTTCATATTGTCTTCTTTTTCAACCTCCAACATCCTTAGTTTCATTTGGATTGTACTTTCTTTTTCTTGAAGTTCTGAGTTAAGTGATGTCTGGATTCTTATTGAAATATCCTTTTCAGCAAGTAATTTCATCCAATTTCTGTCTTCTTCTTGTTTAGCTTGAGAAAGTGCCTTCAGTCTTTAACGTAGATCAGCAATTTGGGCATCCTTTGATTCCTCAAATTCTTAAGGCTGATGCATTGTTGAGCCAGAAATGCTATCACGTTGTTGGTTGACCGGCTCATTACGTTCTTCTTCATCACTTTCCTTGTTTTCTTCTTGCTGTTCATCTTCTTCATCATCTTCTTATTCATCTTCTTCTTCACTGTCTTCTTTTTTCAATTAATTCTGTTCTTTGTCTTCTACCTCTATGTCTTCACTTTTCTTCTCTGGTTTCTTCTTCTCCACTACTTTCACTTTCTTCTCTGGCTTCTTCTTCTCCATTGTTTGCTTGGGCTTCTTGTCCATTGCTGGCTTCATATTCTTCTATGTTGCCTTCTGCTTCTTCATTGAATTTGACAATTGCTTGACCTTCAGATGAATCTTGTGATGCCTCCTTGAATTTGACAATTGCTTTTTTTGATTCTTTTTTTGTCTTTTTACCAAGACAGAACTCCTCTGATGGGTTTTTAATTAGCTGCTTGTTATCTATCTGTAATAGGAGGTAAGCTTCAGAGAAAATTGTATGGACCAGAGAAAATTACAGACAATGAGTTAATTTTATGAGGTAGAGAAAATTATGAAACGAGCAACATAATTTAGATATCAGAGAAAATCAATCAAGGCATGTAAGTTAATGTTTGACTATAATTGTGTCAGAGAAATTTGGATTCTAGAGAAAATTCATTAGAAGGGCAGAAATAAACAGTGTTTATCAAAGATGCAAGGCAAATAAGTTATGGGCCAGAGAAAATTATGAAACAACCAACATAATTCATATATTAGAGAAAAGCAATTAGGGCATATAAGTTAATGTGTTACAATTGTGGTCAGAGAAATTTGGATTGCAGAGAAAATTGATGACAATGCAGAAATAAACCAATTGGTACCAAAGAAGAAAACATAAATTGATAGTTCAGAGAAAATTGATCTTAATCAATCAATGCACCAGGAGGGAAACAAAGCAGTGGTCAGAGAAATTTTGGAATTTCACTGAGATTTCAGGAGCAATGGGAATCTAACCTGTCGAGGTGCAAGAGAGTGGAGTGGTGTCTTCTGCAGCTGTTTTGTCAAGGTTTGCAGGTTCCACTTCGCACATCTTGGGAAGTCGGTTTATTCTTGTGTTAGAGTAAATGATAGTTGCATGTTCACATAGCCAATACTGTGATGAAAATTAAAGTAAATAAAATTTTCTAAATGCACAAATTTGTAAGTATGATAACTGCAAATTTGAATGGATATTATACTTACCAGCAATGCAATGACACACCCCGTAACTTTTTCTGGAGTTTTGTGCAATGCCATGATAGAATGAATCAATGTTGATGTGATTGCTTCTGGCCAATCATACTTTTTCATTGATTCAAGAGGTTTCACATAAGCCCTGTTTGGTGCAGCTTAAAAGCTGCTTATTTCAGCTTTCAGCTTAATTTAAGCTATTTTGATGTGTTTGGTTTTGCTTATAGCTTATAACTTATAGCTTTTTGGAAGTTAGAAATCAGCTTATTCTTTGAGTGGAGCAGGAGATGCTTAATTTATAAGTCAGAAATCAGCTTATGTTCATAGTTATAAGCTATAAGCTGTTTAGGCATAAGCTATAAGCACTTTCCCACAGTTCTACCAAACAGGACCATACTGTATAAAAACCCATTCTATTGAATTCCCACTTGTTGCAAAAAATAGGGTGAGACACAAGTACAATGTAACAATGATTGCTACATCTTTGAAGTCTGTTGGTTGCTTGCCTTTCATTGCTTTGACCAGGGCATTTTTAAGAATAGGACCAGTGAGCCTTGTGTCCTTTTGGAATCTTCTCTTTAGGAATGCAGATTTTAACTTTTTAGAGTATCTTAATGACATGGCTCATTTACCTCATTCCCAACCAAAAATCAAGGTCATGTCGTTTGTTGTGAAGGTCAGGTTCTTCTTATCAACTGTGAATGATTTTGTTTTTTCATTGTAACATTTGATTATGGCAACTACATCATCATTAGATTTCCTAGTTTTCTTTGGGTCCATCCTTCCATTGGTTAGAGCTTGGATCAAATACTAGAAAGGGGTCTTTTGAAGCTCTAGAAGTTGTTTTGAATTGAATTTAAGTGTTTGAAAAAAGGAGACAACAGATGAAAGGTTAGATCGGAATTGAATGGTGTAGTGAGCTCTCTTTCTGTGGAGTTTAACATGTTTTTTCCCCCTTGAGCTTGAGTCCTTTGAAGTTGGGGTACTCATCTGTATGCTAGTTGCTTCATCACCTTGTGTGATTTGCGCGAGGAGTTTGTGGTGTTTTGCTGCTGGTTTTTTATCTTAGATCATAAGAAGACTGAGAGAGTTGTTTTGTCTTGGTTGATGTTTCCAGTGTTTTGCTGCTGGTTTTTCATCTTAGCCCATAAGAAGACTGAGAGAGTTTTTGTTTTTTGCTTGGTGTTTCCGGTGTTTCGCTACTTTTACGTTTTGCCATTTCTAGACAATGATTAAATCATAAAGATGTCAACATTAAAACCCAGAGAAAATTGAACATGCCAGAGAAAATTGGACATGTCAGAGAAAATTACAGATAAGGGAGAAAATCGCAGGTAAGAGCAAATTGGAAATGTGAGAGAAAATTACAGATAAGGAAAAATTACAGAAAATTGGACATGCCAGAGAAAATTGGACATTAAAAATGAAATGTCAGAGAAAATTAACAAAGCATTATAAACATGGGAGAGAAATTTTCAATTATTGTTAAAATTACATATAGAAGTTAACATACTAGAGAAAATGAATGGCAGAGAAAAGTAAACATGGCAAGCCAAAGAAAATTTTCATTCCACAATTAGCAATATAAAATAAACAAAGTAATGTAAACATGCCACTCAAAATTACACCAAATTGAAACCAAGAATTGAACAAAATAAACATACCAGAGAAAAATACACATTCTTGAGGAAATTTCCATTCCAGAGAAAATTTCAATTCACAATATTAAAATGCCAGAGAAATTTATATACACAACCAGAGAAAATTAACCATGATAGAGACACACAAGGGAGGAAAGTGATGTGTTGTGGTCAGAGAAAATTATAAACGCCAGAGAAACTTAGACAGAGGCAAGAGAGTAATAGACATTCCAGAGAAAGATAAACATTCCAATTAAAAATACATATTACAGAGAAATTTACAGAGCAGGGAAATTTATAGACAAAATTACAGAAACATGTTCAAGAATAAGATAAAAACATAGAAAATTGCTTTTTTCAAAATAAAGATGCCAGAGAAAATTGAAAGAAGAAACATACATCAAGCAAAAATCAGAGAAATTTAAATGCTAGAGAAATTTACAGATAAAATCACACAAACATGTTCAAGAATAAATTCAAAACACATAGAAATAACTGTTTCCAAATTCAGGTAGCTTTTTATTACAAAATTGAAACCCTAATTTATGGAAGGTTAATATAAAATGCTATTAACTTTGTTTCCAGAGAAAATCTAGTTGTATTGCAGAAAAACTTATCAGAGTTAGGATGAAACTTGAATGACGAGCTGATATGGCTTGAGATGAAGATGCGACGTGACGAAGATGGACTGAGATGACGATGAGCAGTGAAAACGAAGCTCTAATGAAGATCAGAGAAATTTGTGAGGAAGGAATGTGAATGATTTTTGCAGAAGAGAACGAAGCTCTAATGCCGATGGTGAAGATGATGTTGAAACCCTAATTCTGTTGTTCTGCTGTTCGTGAAGATGCTGGATGGTTGGAATGGAACTGAGACGTTGGAATAGTTTCGTTTCTATGTTAATTTTGACAAGGGTATTTTGGTCCACAAAAATAATTAAAAACACGCGCCAAGTTGTCCAGGGACCTGATGCATCACTATTTTTTTGGGTGTCCTTTATCCTCTAAATTAGTATTATTATGGAGCTGAAAAAAAATTCCCCTTTTTTTATTATTAATAAATCAATTAATTATTTTTTCTCTCTTCTCACATTTTATATATTAATCAATCAAATTTTCTTATACCTATTTATTCAACTACAAAAGAGAAACAAAATATAAAAATTATAAATTATCTCAGAATGATTTTCAAAACTCATAATTTAATAAATTTTTAATTTTCAAAACTTTTTTTAACAAC
Source organism: Camellia lanceoleosa (assembly GCA_025200525.1). Classification (NCBI taxonomy): domain Eukaryota; kingdom Viridiplantae; phylum Streptophyta; class Magnoliopsida; order Ericales; family Theaceae; genus Camellia; species Camellia lanceoleosa. The sequence goes on along the minus strand of CM045763.1, from coordinate 129,053,138 downwards.
TTGTCTTTCAAAATATAACACAAAATTCAAAACTCTTTTTAAAATTTGAAAAGTAGGTTAAAAACTAGCTTATTTGCTTTTTTGAATTACATCACATTTTTACTTTTTTACACATTTAAAAAAAAAAATTAAAAAATTATCTTCTAACCTACTTTCCAGAGAAAAATGCTTGAGACCTCAAAATTCCGAGACTCAAATGCCTTGCAATTGCTTTTTTTTTTTTTTTTGGGCCATGTTGTTTGATTTTTTTTCTTTTTTTCCTTTCTTATTTTATTATTATTGTTATTATTTTTTTAGCAAGGTGGTTATGTGTAAGGGAGTGCTAAAAAACTAAACATCTCGTACCAACTCAGCCTGTGTAGTTTGATAAGGTGAGTAAGTTGGGTTGGACTAGTTTAGTGATAAAATTGACTGATCAGTTAGGCTGCTGATTAAAATTTATTAATTCTATGTAGTTTTGTATGAGTCCTTACTATTTTTTATTTCAAATTAGAAAGACTCGGATTTTAACATAAAAATATAGTAGGGACTTGTATAAAACTATAGAGAATTAATAAATTTTAACCAATAATCTAACTGATCAGTTAATTTTATCACCAAATCAGTCCAACTTAACTCATTCATCTTATCAAACCACACAGGCTAAAATTAGTGTAAAATGTCTAATTTTTTTAACACACCCTTATATATAGTGGGTGTTTGGGAAGTGAATTTTTTTTGTAGGTTTTTTTAGTTATAAGATATTATTAGAGAAATTTTTTTTTTGTTTGGGAAGATAGTTGGGTTTTTTGTGGTTGGATATGATATTTGTGAGAAAAAAAATAAAATGATTATGAGATTTGATATGATATTTTGTTTAAATTTATTTTTTTGATTTTATAACTAATTTATCTTTTAATGAAAAAAATTAAAAAAACAAAAAATAAACTTCCCAAACACTACCACAACCACTCTTGAAAAAGAAAAGAAAAGAAATAAATAAATAAAACATAACATGATTCAAGACATTCGAGTATCGAAATTTTGTGACGTCTAACACGCTCCCTTATGCGCGCGCGCGCTCTCTCTCTCTCTCTCTCTCTCTCTCTCTCATTTACATTTTTTTCAAACATTTGACACCATTCATGTAAGATTTTAAAAATCAGATCAATAAGCAAAAAAAAAAAAAAAAAAAAAAATAAGTGACGCATCATTGAATCAAAATCAAGTCAATTCAGGTTGAACTATAATGTTATAATTAATTAATAAATGTATTAAAAATTATAATTTACTCAAAATCAAGTCAATTCAGGTTGAACTATAATGTTATAATTAATTAATAAATGTATTAAAAATTATAATTTACTAAAAAAATAAGTATTAAATATATTACATATTTGTATAAATATATTTATGAATTATTTTTAAATTAATATTATTTATAAAAATGTTAATTATACTAATACATGAAAGAAAATGATTTGAATATAATAAATAAAATATATCTACTTAGACCTCGTTTGGGAACATGCTATTTTAGTAACTTTTTGATTTTTTAGCTAAAATATAAGATAAAAAAAATTAGTATGTTTGGAATGACTTTTTAATTTTTTACGAAAAGATGTGCAAAAAGTATAAAGAAAATGAAATCTTTGACTTTTTTGTATAAGTTGTTAGCTTTTTAATTTTTTAGTGACTTTTTGACTAAAATTGCCACTTACCAAACGAGGCCTTAGTGATAACTAACAATAGTCTCGTGCTTAAGATCTGATTTTTTTTTTTTCTTTTTATTTTTCATTATGTTAGTCGTTGCCAATCCTCTTGTCTCTATTCCCAACTTGTCACCGGAAAAACTTTTAGATTTAGGCTCAAATCTGACTCGTGACCAAGATTTAATGTTGTTCAATAGTTGATCCAAAAATCTTAATAAGAGGGTGCCAAAACTCTATATAATCATAAATTGATTATAAATTTTATTTTATCACATTCTTACAAATGTTTTGTATGTACATTGTACTAAAATTATTGTTTTTATAAGCACAAAGTTAAATATTATCATTAAATTTACAAATAAAATTTTTGGCCAATAGACATTTATAAAATAAAAGGATTTAAAACAATATTAAAATTTCTTTTACACATTGTACAAAATGTAAGATTAAAAAAATAGTAAAATATATGTTTTTTCAAGTTGATCATAGTCACATTAAACTGTAATTAACACCAATAAGAATATAATCAAAAGCTCATTTTGATTGTAATCAAAGTCACTACAATGAATTATAACAAATGCCACTTGGAAACATAATCAAAATTATAATTTTGTAGCCTTACCACCATAAGGACCAATAATTAAATAGCACAATAATTTGTAACTAACATCAATTTAAATTATATAACTTGTTGGAAAATTGGTTTACATAGGCTTATTTTGGGTTGACTTTGAACCTAAAATTAAGTGGGCCCCAAACGTCTTTTGGGATGGGTTCGAAGAGGTGAAGTGTTCCTTACCGCGTGGCAAGTCACACGGTGAAGACGGTTCATCAAAACCATTTATGAGTGAATGGAAACATGACGTCGTTTTCGGGTTCGTGGAATAGGAAATTTAAGAAAGTAAATGTGGGTTTCTTTGGAAAATGTCGTCCCACATTGAAACTTTAAGAGAGTTTATTTGTGTATATAAGCTCTAGCCTACAATACTTGGGTTAGGCCCCAAGGGGCACCCCAAGTTTGTAGAAGGGAGGAGTTATGGACAAAGTGAACCTTAACCCAAACCACTACCGCCGACCGTCCGGCCGTGCCGTACCGAGCGCGGGTGTGTGTTGTGGGTCGGTTCTTGTATTAATTTTTTGGACAAAATTCATTTGAATCTTTTCCAAATTTTTTGCGAGAATTTAATTTAAATTTGAATTCAAATTGTTTGTCCAAAATTTGTGCTTCTTCTATATTCCACTACAAATTTTGAACAGGTTTTTTAACTGCCAATCTATTATATTCTTCGGACAGATTCACTATTAAATCTGCCCAGGCAGATTCAAAGAGTGGGTTATAGCAGTTATGGGCAATTAGATAACTGCTACAGTTTGGACATCTGTTCAATTCAAATTGCACATGTTCACTTCTTTTGTGAACCTGTTCGGGTCTATATATTGGAGACTTGTTCCTACAGATTGTGGTTGATAATAATACATCCAAAAATCTGTCTAGAGGTCTGTTGAAATTAGGACAGATTCAAGATCTGTCCAGCTTTCATTTTCAATCTGTCCTAAAATAGTGTCATATCTGTTTGGCGGTTTACATACCCGTTGGGACAGAATTGATTGCCTATAAGTTCAGACCATTACCAGTAGTCTTGGGCACCGAATATCAGTCTGAAAATCCCATCTTTTGTTGTCCAACTTTGTTTTGTTTTGCATTATTCTACATTTTAGTTTTAGAATAAATTTCAGAGAGTTAGAACACATGTTTGGTTCGCCGGACAAATTTGTTAGAAGTGCTTCTACAAATTTGTGAAGATCATTGTATCTTGGGAGATAGACGCCACTCAACCGTAAGTACGGTAGCGGGGCGAATCTGTCTTAAGGACAGAGTGTCACACACTCGACTTGGTCTTTGAATTTTTAATTCAGTTCGATAAATAAATTCGGTACGTTATTTATTTATTTGTTTGACTTTGTTTCCATTTATTTTATTTACACATAAAATTATTCCAACAATCTTAAGACAGATTCGAATTATTCTGTTTACAAAATTTTTTATTTGTTTCCTTTTCTCTTTCTTCTTTTAAGAAAATGATTTTCTGTGGATTTACAAAATAATATTCTGGTTGGAAAAACAAATAGTGATTATATACTATTTGACAGATAGTAGTAATATACTGTCTATTTTTTTTGACAACTAGTAGTACGATACTGGTGTCATTAACAATTCAGAATATATTTTTGTGGAATTTTTTCAGAAATTAATTTTGGTTTTTAAAAATTATTTTTTGAGTTTTCATTAATTAAAATTTTGTTTCAGTATTTTAATTATTGAAGTGTTACAGAAATTTAATTTTCTGTGTGTAATTAATTTGGATAAATAAAATTTTATTTTATTTTCAAATTAATTGGAAAATAAAAATTACATTCTTGTTTCTTTTATTTTTACAGAATTTAATTCTGTGAATTTGGATTAGTTTTCTGTGTGGAATTATTTTGGTTAAATTTTATTTTATTTTATTTCCAAATTAATTGAAAATAAAAGTTACATTTTGTTTTGTTTCTTTTATTTTAACAGAATTTATTTCTGTAGTTTTGGTTTAATTTGTTTAAATAAAATTTTATTTTATTTTCAAATTAATTGGAAATAAAAGTTACAATTCTTGTTTTTTTTATTTTTACAGAATTTAAAACTCTGTGTTTTTTGGTTTAAATTTTCTGTGTAGTATAAAATTCTAATTATAATTTTATTTTATAATTTAGAATTTATGGCTACTAAAACTGGTCAAACTAATGTTTAAACCAGTACTGGTATGGTGATTGCCATTACGCCAACCTCTCTTTATGCTGGGACTGTGCCAGTGAATCATGATGAAAAACCAGAGAAGTTCTTACGAACTGTTTTTAAAAGATTGCAGAAGAGAATGCTATCTAAAGGAGGGGAAACTAAGAAATACAAGTTTAATGGCATGTGTTACATTTGTAACAAAGAGGGACATCGGGCCAAAGATCGCTGTTACAAACGTAAAGGCAAAGGAAGATCAAGTAAGAAGGTTGCTAAAGCCAACCGAAATGGATAAAATTTCCAATGGTGTAGATGTCATAAATCTTTCTGCAGTTGTTTCCGAGGCAAATCTTGTCTGAAATCCTAAAGAATGGTGGGTGGACACTGGTGCTACTTGCCATATCTGTGCCGACAAAAAGATGTTCATATCTTATTCTATAGTGGACAATGGTGAACAACTTTTTATGGGCAACTCCTCAACTTCCAAAGTTGAAGGACAAGGAAAGATTATACTTAAGATGACATTTGGAAAGGAACTCACTCTCAACAATGTGTTGCATGTACCGGACATTCGCAAGAATCTTGTTTCCGGATCTTTGTTGAGTAAGAATGGGTTTAGGCTAGTTTTTGAAAGTGACAAATTTGTACTTACCAAAAACGGGATGTATGTAGAAAAAGGTTACATGTCCGATGGCCTTTTTAAGATAAATGTAATGATCGTTGAACCCTTAGTCATTAATAAAAATACATATTCTTCTTATTTGCTTGAGTCTTCAAATTTATGGCATGGTAGACTAGGACATGTTAATTATGGATCTTTGTGTAGATTAATTAATATGGAATGTTTACTTAAATTTGACATTAATTCAAATCATAAATGTGAAATTTGCGTTGAAGCAAAATTATCTAAAACTCCTTTTCATTCAATTGAAAGAAGTACGGAACCACTTGAATTATTCATAGTGATATTTGTGATTTTAAATCAATTCAAACTAGAGGTGGAAAAAAGTATTTTATCACTTTTATAGACGATTATACTAGATATAGTTATGTTTATTTAATTCGTACTAAGGATGAAGCTTTGGAAACTTTTATTCAATATAAGAATGAAGTTGAAAATCAACTTGGTAAGAAAATCAAGAAACTTAGAAGTGATAGAGGTGGTGAATATGAATCACCTTTTGGTGAATTTTGTAAAGAACATGGAATAATTCATCAAACCACCGCTCCTTACTCACCTCAGCAAAATGGAATTGCTGAAAGGAAAAATAGGACTTTAAAAGATATGATGAATGCTATGTTAATAAGTTCTGGATTACTTCAGAACTTGTGGGGGGGAAGTAATACTTTCTGCTAATTATATACTTAATAAAGTACCCCGAAAGAAAGTGAATCAAACACCTTATGAATTGTAGCATGGAAGAGTACCATCCTACAAATACTTAAAAGTGTGGGGGTGTTTGGCTAAAGTGGCTATTCCTAGTCCTAAAAAAACTAAGATAGGTCCTAAGACCATTGACTGCATTTTCATTGGTTATGCCAAGAATAGTAGTGCGTATCGGTTTTTGATTCATAAATCAGAACATTCCGAAATGCATGTAAATACTATTATTGAATCTCGGAATGCATCTTTCTTGTAACATGTATTTCCAAATAAGACTGAACAAGAGACTAGTAACAATAAAAGATCTCATGATGCCATTACTAGTCAGGATCAAGAACAAGAGTTAGATCAAAATGAGAAAGAGGAACTTAGGCGTAGTAAACGTGCTAGAACCTCAAAATCTTTTGGTCCAGATTTTCTAATATATTTGTTAGAAAATGAGCCTTTAACTTTTAAGAGACTATGTCCAGTCCTGAAGCTCCTTTACGGAAAGAAGCTGTCAACAGTGAAGTTGAATCCATCTTGCAAAATCACACTTGGGAATTAGTGGACTTGCCACCAGGTTGTAAACCTCTTGGGTACAAATGGATTTTCAAAAATGAAAGCAGATGGATCAATTGACAAATACAAGGCAAGACTTGTGGTCAAAGGTTTTAGACAAAAAGAAAGTCTTGATTACTTTGACACATACTTACCGGTTACTAGAAAAACATCAATTAGAATGCTAATTGACATTGTATCTCTATACAATCTAGAAATTCATCAAATGGATGTTAAAACCGCTTTCTTAAATGGTGAGTTAGAGGAAGAAATTTACATGGAACAATCAGAAGGGTTTTCTGTTCCAGGGAAAGAAAAGAAAGTGTGTAAATTGGTTAAATCATTATATGGTTTAAAATAAGCGCCAAAGCAATGGCATGAGAAATTTGACAAGGCAATGATGTCAAATGGATTTAAAATTAATGAGTGTGATAAATGTGTTTATATTAAAAACACAGACAAATGTTATGTCATTGTATGTCTTTATGTAGATGATATGATCATCATAGGTAGTAATAATGACATGATTAAAACTACCAAGAAAATGTTGAATAAACATTTTGACATGAAGGACATGGGCATTGCTGATGTAATTCTTAGTATTAAATTACCAAAACATCAGAAGGATATGCTTTGTCACAATCTCATTACATTGAGAAAATACTTGACGAATTCAGCAAATATGATGATCATCTTGCTAGAACACCTGTAGATGTTAATTTGTATCTTTTTAAGAATGTACAAAAAAGTATTTCTCAATTAGAGTATGCCCAAATTATTGGAAGCTTAATGTACTTGATGAACTGCACTTCTCCAGATATAGCTTATGCAGTAAGTAAATTAAGTAGATATACGAGTAATCCAAGAGTAGAATATTGGAAAGCAATTATAAGGGTTCTAAGATATCTCCGATTCACTCGTAACATTGGGCTGAATTATACTAGATATCCAGCAGTACTTGAAGGATACTGTGATGCAAAATGGATATCGGATACAAGAGACTCAAAGTCCACCAGTGGGTATGTATTTACTCTTGGTGGGGCGGCTGTATCTTGGAAATCTTCCAAACAGACTTGCATTGCTAGGTCTACTATGGACTCAGAATTCATAGCTTTAGACAAAGCAGGGGAAGAGGCAGAATGGCTTCGCCACTTCCTTGAAGATATTCCAATATGGCCAAAACCGGTGCCTGCTATATGCATACATTGTGATAATCAATCTGCAATAGGTAGAGCACAGAGTCATATGTATAACGGTAAGTCTCGACATATTCGTTGTCGACATAATACCATAAGACAACTACTCTCTAATGGAATTATTTTTATTGATTATGTTAAGTCTAAAGACAACATAGCAGATCCACTAACCAAAGGGTTAGCAAGAGAGTTAGTTGAGAATTCATAGAGAGGAATGGGACTAAAGCCTATTAAATAAGAGTAACTACAACGGCAACCCAACCTAGTTGACTGGAGATCCCAAGATCTAGATTCAAAGGGACAACCAAGTTGTGAATGACTCAGAAGGATCACTGGAGAGTCTAACTCCTACCCATTTCTATGATGAAATAGTGATGTCTGCAGCGTTTTAGGTTAAGTAAAACTTTTAATGATTCTTATATCTAGGTAAACCTAGTGGCGTATGGCAGGATACTCTTCATAAGAATCAACTATGTGAGTGTGAACTGGGCCGGTTCTATGAGATTTGTGAAGGGCTACAATTCTCTAAAGCACTCATGAAAGACCAGGTTGTTCAGGGCCAAAATGAACACAATAGTAAGAACTAAAGCGTATGCGGAGATATCTTGTGTGAGTTCTATTGTCTTGGTTTACACAAACGGCTGAACAGTTCAAGACATCATGTTCACTGGTTAGCTAGTAAATCCGATAGTGTCTCACAAGGGAAGGTTCAAAGCCAAAAGCTACCTATCCTTTGCAGAATATTTCCAATTTTTGTACTCTCTATATTTAGATCATGTTGTTGCATTTTTTCTTCGTCAAATTCCATTCATGTGGGGGATTGTTGGAAAATTGGTTTATATAGGCTTATTTGGGGCCGACTTTGAGCTCAAAATTGAGTGGGCCCTGAACGTCTTTTGGGGTGGGTCCGAAGAGGTGAAGTGTTCCTTGCCACGTAGCAAGTCATACGGTGAAGACGATTCGTCAAAACCATTTATGAGTGAATGAAAACATGACGTCATTTTTGGGTTCGTGGAATAGGAAATTTAAGGAAGTAAATGTGGGTTTCTTTCGAAAGGGTTGTCCCACATTGAAACTTTAAGGGAGTTTATTTGTGTATATAAGCTCTAGCCTACAATACTTGGGTTGGGCCCCAAGGGGCACCCCAAGTTTGTAGAAAGGAAGAGTTATGGACAAAGTGAACCTTAGCCCAAACCACCGCCGTCGGCCGTCTGGCCGAGTCGAGCCGAGCCGTGCCGTGCCGGGCGCGGGTGTGGGTTGTGGGTTGGGTCGGTTCTTGTATTAATTTTTTGGACAAAATTCATTTGAATTTTTTCCAAATTTTTTGCGAAAATTTAATTTAAATTTGAATTCAAATTGTTTGTCTAAAATTTGTGCCTCTTCCATATTCCACTACAGATTTTGAATAGGTTTTTTAACTGCCAATCTATTATATTCTTCGGACAGATTCACTATTAAATCGCTTGAGCGATTCAAACAGTGGGATACAAGAGATTCAAGTGCTAGATAACTGCTACAGTTTGGACATCTGTTCAATTCAAATTGCACCTGTTCACTTCTTTTGTGAACCTGTTCGGGTCTATATATTGGAGGCTTGTTCCTACAGATTGTGGTTGATAATAATACATCCAAAAATCTGTCCAGAGGTCTATTGAAATTTGGACAAATTCAAGATCTGTCCAGTTTTTATTTTCAATATGTCTTAAAATAGTGTCATATCTGTTTGGCAGTTTACATACCTGTTGGGACAGAATTGATTGCCTATAAGTTCAGACCATTACCAGCAGTCTTTATCAGTATGAAAATCCCATCTTTTGCTGTACAACTTTGTTTTGTTTTGCATTATTCTACATTTTAGTTTTAGAATAAATTTAAGAGAGTTAGAACACAGGTTTGGTTCGCCGGACAAATTTGTTTGAAGTGTTTCTACAAATTTGTGAAGATCATTATATCCTGGGAGATAGACGCCACTCAACTGTAAGCACCGTAGCAGGGGCGAATCTGTCTTAAGGACAGAGTGTCACGCACTCGACTTGATCTTTGAATTTTTAATTCAGTTCGATAAATAAATTCGGTACGTTATTTATTTATTTGTTTGACTTTGTTTCAATTTATTTTATTTACACAGAAGATTGTTCCAACATAACTTACATATGGAATAATGGAAACAACATGATCCTAGTTAAATGCTTCAAGCCAATTAACACTTCAGAGGGGGAAAAGAGGTAAAATATTAGCCTCCGTTTGTTTTCTTCTATTCACATCCGGATTGTGAATAATGAACAGTGAAAATGTTTCATGTTTGTTTTGATTTTGGAACTCTAGATTTGTAGTCTCCTTTGGACTACGATAAGCCTTGGTGAGGGTATTATTAATTAGGGCGAGGAGGTGATATTAGAAAATAGTCCGTTTGGCTTAGGGTGTTACTGATCGTTCGTTTAGACATTCGGCCGGTTAACCACTCAGCAGCAATTTTATTTTATTTTTTATTTTATTTTATTTTATTTTTTTACATATTGGGCATTTTTTTTGATCACTAATGTTTAATGTTTTTTTTTTGGTTAAGTAAAATCACAATTTAATTTGTTTTGTTATTTTATATTTATTTATATTTAACAATTCCTACGCTAACAACTATCATCAAAACAAACATAATTTTACTAATTCTTTCATTATCAATCTCCTTACTAACAATTTTCTCACTATTAATCTCCTTACTATCAATTCCCTCTATTTTACCTCTAAAAACAAACGGACGCTTACAACTTAGAGGGGTTAATTCCTAAAAAATATAGATTCAACCACAAACATATATAGTAATCTATATTTATATATGTATTAAAGAAAATAGGGTTTTTAATGAGAAGTCTTATGAGAGTTTTAATCTCTCATACTAATTTTCTTGATTTTCTTAATTTTAAATAATTAAGAAAATCTCCATTAGCTAGATTTCATTTAACCATATAAAAATAAAACTCTAATTAGTCAATGATTTATAGTTTTAAAAGAAATACATATATTTTTAATATATATTATATAATATAAGTAAAAACGTTATTCGTTCATTAAGTCTCAAAGTTCTAAAAGCATCTCGATCAAAATAGTCAAATTTTTAGTTAAATTTTAATTAAAAGTCTGTTTTTCTATTTTAGCTACCATTTTTTCAACTACATTCCTTAACAAACTCTCTATTTTTTATTTTATTTGTTGAGTCATCTTACCCTAACTACATGTACCTATTGGTTTGATATTCAACTAAACTAATTAGTCAATATGTAACGTCCCGAAATAATTACTATAAACCATCCACAATATTAACTACAAAATAACATGTGATGAAATAGTTGTCTTCCATTAATTCCAATTGCTTGTAAAAAAGGATAACATATGTAGATATACATTCATAAGTCTAACCCTTAATCTATAACATATGTTACAATAAGAGATAAGATATGAAAATAAAACAGATAATAAATGCCCTAAAGGCTTACAACTTTCCAAGATAGTACTTGATTACAATAAAAGTGGAATTTGAGTCCAATACAGTTAAAGGCCTTTGGCTTGTACAAAACATATACAAAAGATCAACAAAATGAAGCTCTTGCTCTTATTTCTCCCAAACTATTGCCTTGGCGGAGGCATATCATCTGCACTTGAAATGTTTTTCCCAAATAAGGTGAGCCAAAACCTAATAGAAATAATCTAACACAGTATATGAATCTTAACAAAGCTATAAGGTGAATGCATATGCAATGCTCGTGCCAAAACGTTTTACATCTCTTTTCAAAACCATGTAATGCCATATTAATATCATAGTTCACAAATTATTTCCTTCACAATAGAAAATAGGGTAGTGAATCACACTCTGGAAATTTCAGAACCAATACAACCTTTCACAAAAATTTCATCCGCGGGAAACCGTGAATCGGCACCCATGTAAATTGTAGGCTATACAAGCACTACTATTGTCATGTTACAGATATTTTGTAAGCGGGATCGACACCCATGTATACGCACGATTTTTAGGACTTTCATCATGGACACTCAGGCCAACTTATTTCAATAAGACAATACATGTTTCCCAGATTCATCCATTTTTCTCAAAACAATAAACATTTCCAATGTATAAGTGTGAGATAATGCTCAATGCAAATGAATGAAAAAATAGTTTCAATTCCCCTAATTCTCATGCAATTTTTACAACAATCATAAATAGCCCAAAACAGATATCTCTAAACATATAATTAATTTCTATAAAGACAAACTTTTCAAATTCAAGATGTGAGTGGTAATACATACCCAACTCTACCATTTTCATCAAAACCAATCCAATTTCGTATTTCCTACACCAATTCCATAATTTATATAAAATCAACATTTAACATAATTAGGGCAAAACCCTCTTTCTTCCAAAATCAATTTTACATAATGAAACCAACTATTTTATCACAACTAAACCTCATTTCCAATCCCATAACCATTTTTATGAAACCATTAGAAAACCCCTCTTTTGAGTGTTGACCCAAAACCCTAGATTTATTCAAAATCTCCAAAATCACAATATTATTTCAAAACACAAATAGCTAAATTAAAAATCATAAGAAAGTGTAGAGAAATCCATATCTCAAGCTAGAACACGAGAGAGAGAGAGAGAGCATGAGAAACTCAAAGTCACCAAAAACCAACTTTGCTCCAATTAGAACGAAGCCCTCGTCGAGTTCTATCTTTTTAACAAAGGTACAAGTGGTGAAAAGATCGATAGATCTAGGCGGATTTGAGTGAAATTGATGGGTTTTAGAGAGAGAGTGAGAGAAAATGGTGTTTTGAAATGTTTAGAGAGAGAGAGAAGGATGAAAAAAGTGACTTTATGAACTAATATATGCACAGCTCGCTTGAGCGCATGATGTGTCGCTCGAGCTACCAGACACAATAAGTTGTACCGCTCAAGCGCAAGAAGCTTCACACGAATGAAGAATGCCAATTTCCATTATTTTTGCAGACCTGCAAAAATACTGAGAATACATAAGGACTGCTCGAATGCAAGAAGTGTCGCTCGAGTGAAGAAGCAAAGTTCTTGGCAACAATAGTTTGAAAAACATGCTACCAGCCTGTTCCAAACGCAACCAGCACATCCCAATAGCCAACTCAAAGAAAAATAAGGGGAAACAAGACATGAACAACTATATAAGATAATGAAAACCGGATCCAAAACATCAAATGGTTCGGGTCTAAACCAGAATCGATATAACCTCCATCCCTTAAGGAATTTCATCCCTGGAATTTTAAACCAAACATTAAACCATGCTTAAACCACTTACAACAATGATAGTAGTTTAAATTTGTTACCATGACCCATCCACTGGTCATTATTTCTCATCAACATGATAAACAAGTTTTCAATACTAAATATACAATTCACATTCCCAAAACATATAAAATGTTTATATTACATTAGCGCAACAAAGTTTTCAATACATGTTCAAACATCAACAAATAGGTCCAAATACTTCTCACGGACTTTCGGCTCACGTTCCCAAGTGGCTTTTTCAACCCTGTGGTGTCGCCACAATACTTTTACCAAAGGAATCGTCTTGCCTCGCAAGACTTGGTCTCGAGTGTCTAAAACTCTAATCGGTCTCTCCTCATACGAGGCACCCTCTTTTACCTCTAATTCCGTCCAATCCAATATATGTGATGGATCCAGCTCATACTTCCGAAACATACAAATACGAAACACATCATAAATCTCGAAAGCTATGGTTACAAGGCCAAACGATAAGCTACCTCCCAAATCCACTCTAGGATCTTAAGGCTCAATAAACCTAGGGGACAACTTCCCGCCCTTTCCAAACCTTGTCAAACCTCGTCTAGGTGATATCTTCAAGAAAACGTGATCTCCCATCTCAAAGGACAACGATCTCCTCCTACAGTCGGTATAACTCTTCTAACGACTCTGAGCCATAACCAACCTTTTACGGATAAGTGCAACTTTCTTCACTGTTTTTCGGACTAACTCTGGACCTAACATAGGTGCATCACCCACCTCGGCCTAACACATAGGAGATCTACATGGTCGGCCGTACAAGGACTCAAACAGTGCCATATCAATACTCGACTGGAAGCTATTGTTATAAGCAAACTCCACTAAAGGCAAATGCCTCTCCCACGACCCCTTAAAGTCAAGAACACAACCCCGAAGCATATCTTCAAGGATCTGAATGGTACGGTCTGGCTGCCCGTCAGTCTAAGGATGATAGGCGGTACTAAAAGTCAATCTAGTTCCCAAGGCATTCTATAGGCTCTGCCACAACCGAGCCGTGAAACGTAGATCTCTATCTGAAACAATAGTCACAGAGACCCCATGAAGTCGAACAATGTCCCTAATACACAGTTCGACAATGTAGTCTACCGAGTCACTTGTACGCATAGGTACAAAGTGCACTGACTTAGTCAACTAATTAACAACCACCTATACGACATCATTACCCCATTGAGTCCTCGGAAGACCCACAAGGGTTGTAACAAACCCGTTGGCCTTTGATGCTCGGCCTTCACTTGTTAATAAGTAAAACATCTCAACACAAACATGGCTACATCCTTCTTCATTCCCTTCCACCAAAACTAGTAGCTAAGGTCATGATACATCTTTGTGCCTCATGGGTGCACTGCAAAGCGTGAATGGTTAAACTCTCAGAGTACTTCCTTTAGATAAGACTTCGGCACGAAAAGACGGTCAAGGTATCTAACACTCGAGTCAGAATACACGTTCAGGCCTTTCTTTACTTTCCAACTAGAGATCTTCTCCTAGAGGGTTTCTGCTTTAAGATCACCTTTCTATGCTTCTATAACTCGGCTCATAAGTGTAGGTTGTGCAACTACCGAAAACAAAGTTGCTGACTCAATGAACTCGCTAAGACGCAAGTCAAACTCGCCAATAGCACCCAACACCTCCCATTCTCGGATAACAATACTCGCTATATTGCTAAAGGACTTTTTACTCAAGGTATCAGCCACTACATTAGCTTTCCCGGATGATAGTGCAACTCAAAATCGTAATCCTCCATAAACTCCATCCATCTCCTTTGCCTCAAATTCAAATATTTCTGTAAGAATAGATACTTCAAACTTTTATGATTAGAAAACACCTCAAACTTCTCACCATAAAGGTAATGCTTCCAAATTTTCAAAGCAAAGATCACGACTGCTAGTTCTAAGTCATGGGTGGGATAGTTTCTCACATGTGTTTTCAACTGACGTGAGCCATACATCAAAACACAACCCAAACCTTCCCGTGATGTGTCACAATACATTGAATAGCCCAAACCCCTCTCTGGAATAATCAACACTAGAGCAGTGGTAAGTTTAATCTTAAGCTCTTGAAATAACTTCTCACAAGTCTCACTCCACACAAATTTGATTCCCTTCCTCGTCAGTCTAGTCAACAGTGAGGCTAACCTAGAGAAATCCTTCACAAACCGACGACAATACTCGGCCAACCCGAAGAAACTATAGATCTCAAAGGCATTCTTAGGTTGTTCTCAATCTTGTACTGCTTCTATTTTAGATGAATCTATAGCCACTCCTTCCCTGGATACCACATGGCTTAAGAACTTCACTTCTTTCAACCAGAACTCATACTCCCCGAACTTAGTATACAATATGTGGGCTCTAAGTAACTTAAGCACAACTCGCAAGTGTTCCTCGTGCTCCTCCTGAGAGGGTGAGTAAATCAAGATGTCATAATTAAGATGACTACAAAGCGATCTAAGAATTCATGGAAGATTCGATTCATCAAATCCATAAATATGGCCGGTGCATTGGTTAACCCAAAAGGCATCACTAGGAACTCGTAATAGCTATATCGAGTACAGAAGGTTGTCTTCTGGACATCCTCTTCCCTTACCCTCAACTGGTGATAACCTGATCTCAAGTCTATCTTAGAGACATAATAAGACCCTTTCAACTGATCAAACAAGTCATCTATACGAGGCAATAGGTACTTGTTCTTAACAGTTACCTGGTTTAACTTCTGGTTATCAATACAAAGCTACAATGCACCATCTTTCTTCTTGGCAAAAAGAGCCAGTGCTCCCCAAGACGAAGTACTAGGGTGGATAAAACCCTTATCTAACAATTTCTAGATTTAAATCTTCAACTCACTTAATTCGGTAGGTGCAAATCTATACGGTGCCATAAAAATCGATGCTGTGCTAGATACTAAATCAATAGAGAACTCAATCTCACGGTAAGGTGGTAAACCAGTGAGATCCTTGGGAAAGACATTCGGGTATTCACAAACTATCATTGGTAACTTAACTCGGACCACATCACTCTCGACACTCAAGAATGTAGCAAGAAGGAGACTAAGCTCACTTTGACCACGTGGATCACACACAAGCAATAAGGCTCTATCGACTCTGTCCCCCATAAAATGAAAACAATCACTGCTTGAGGTACATACAGTCACCTTCTAACGGTAACAATTTATGACAGTCGAGCCACTTCTAACCCCAATGTCAATGCAAATGTAAAAGAGATAAAAGAATGGAATTCACCCATATTAATCAACACATTGGCAATAAAATTGCATAACAAGAAAGTACCTTTCACAACTGAAGGCATTGGCACTAAGTTTGGCGTGGTAACAGCATACACATGCCTTATAGGTCTTTACTCCACCCGCTCACCCCTTGGAGCATAAGTCTGATACACTGACTAGGCCGAAAAGGCCCTCTAATTGGCCCTCGAGGCCTATGTTGACTGTGCAGGTTGGTGGCTCTGTGTGTGCCACCTGACTGAGGGCAAAACCTCCTCACATACCCTGACTGCCCACACTAATAATAGGTAGGTGGCTGCCCTCTCCCCTGACTCTAGCTCGCCGCATCCACAAGTCGTCTGTAGTCCCAAATCATCGACCCAGCTACTAAGAAAAAAAGCTCGGTCCTCAATTTCTTTTGGAACTCAATACAACGACGTTCCTCAATCGGTACGAGTTTCGGTGCAAATCTAGAGAGGCCAGTGAAAGCTGCCTCAAACTCAGCTATTGGCAAACTAAGCTGCTTGAGCTTCAGAAACTGATCTCTTAACTTCTCCCTAACAGTAAGAGGTAAGAACTTGTCCTAGAAGACATTGACAAAGGCCTCCCAAGTCACTCTAATGCGCCCACACCCATACTTTCACCATTGACCCGCATCTTCCTTCAGTTGGAAGGATACCAAGGTCATTCTCAGTCCATTGTCCTCGATGCCAAGCATCTCGAACGTTTTCACCATTTATTTTAGCCACTCATCTGCTTTAGTGGCTTCTTAGGGTCACCCAAAAACTTACCCAGATTTGATTGGAAGAACTCCCTCTTCAAGAAGGACGACCATGCTTTAGTAACTTATGCCTGGACTTGATTATCAACCCTGAGAAAGTCCATAGATTCCCGTAAAGCTCTGGTCATTTCACGGGCCAAAGCGCCCATGGTCCGCTGACCAACTGGCTTGGCAACATTGGCCTGACCAACCCCTTCTTCTTGTGCTAGAATCTCATCCGGTAACGGCACCTCATGCTGTCTAGGCCTACCACGCCTACCACCACCACATCCACGTCCTAATATCCTAATGAATGTAACAAAAGAGATTAGTACATTTGCAAATGTGCCAAAGCTAACTCACTCACATCCTAAGGCAATGGACAACAGTAATTCATTCCACATAAGCATGTAGTCACATAAGCATATACGAATTTCCTTCCTAGATAATGATCGTCCCACGGCATTGCTAGAGTTCTAATTAGAAATAACAGTGATCAAGTGCTCGTCTAATAGGACTGCTAGAAACTTGTAGACCAAATCAATATCTTAGAAATTAAATCTTATACCCATGTAATCACATAAGCATGTTATCACATAGCATACCATACATATAATATCTCTATCAAGCGAGATAAGCCCATTGTGGTAAGAACCACTTCTTATGTACCCAAAGTATTCAAACCCGGTTCACTCTGATACCAAGTTGTAATGCCCCGAAATAATTACTATAAACCATCCACAATATTAATTACAAAATAACATGTGATGAAATAGTTGTCTTCCATTAATCCCAATTGCTTGTACAAAAGGGTAACATATGTAGATATACATTCATAAGTCTAACTCTGACAGATAATAAATTCCCTAAAGGATTACAACTTTCCAAGATAGTATTTGGTTACAATAAAAGTGGAATTTGAGTCCAATACAGTTAAAGGCCCTTGGCTTGTACAAAACATATACGAAAGATCAACAAAATGAAGCACTTGCTCCAAATCCTCCCAAGCTATTGCCTTAGTGAAGGCATATCATCTGCACTTGAAATGTTTTTGCTACAAACGGTGAGTCAAAACCCAGTAGAAATAATCCAACATAATATATGAATCTTAACAAAGCTATAAGGTGAATGCATATGCAATGCTCGTGCCAAAACGTTTTACATCTCTTTCCAAAACCATGTAATGCTACAGTAATATCATAGTTCACAAATAATTTCCTTTACAATAGAAAATAGGATAGTGAATCACACTCTGGAAATTTCAAAACCAGTACAACCTTTTACAGAAATTTCGTTCGTGGGAAACCGTAAATCGGCACCCATGTAAATTATAGGCAATACAAGCACTACTATTGCCATTTTACAGATATTTCATTCGCGGGATCAGCACCCATATATACGCGCAGTTTTTAGGACTTTCACCATGGACACTTAGGCCAACTTATTTCAACGAGACAATACATGTTTCCTGGATTCACTCATTTTTCTCAAAACGATAAATATTTCCAATGTATAAGTGTGAGATAATGCTCAATGCAAATAAATAAATAAAAAATAGTTTCAATTCCCCTAATTTTCATGCAATTTTTACAACAATCATGGCTTACCTCCACCGATAGCCCAAAACAGATATCTCTAAACATATAATTAATTTCCATGAAGACAAACTTTCCAAATTCAAGATGTGAGTGGTAATACATACTTCACTCTACCATTCTCATAAAAACCAATCCAATTTCATATTTCCAACACTAATTCCATAATTTATATAAAATCAACATTTAACATAATTAAGGCAAAACCCCCTTTCTTCCAAAATCAATTCTACATAATGAAACCAACTATTTTATCACAACTCAACCTCATTTCCAATCCCACAACCATTTTTATGAAACCATTAGAAAACCCCTCTTTTGAGTGTTGACCCAAAATCCTAGATTTATTCAAAATCTCCCAAATCACAACATTGTTTTAAAACACAAATAGCAAGTTAAAAATTATAAGAAAGTGTGGTGAAATCCATACCTCAAGCTAGAACACGAGAGAGAGAGAGAGAGAGAGAGAGAGCGTGGGAAACTCAAAGTCGCCGAAAACCAACTTTGCTCTGATTAGAACGAAGCCCTCGTCAAGGTCTATCTTTTTAACAAAGGCACATGGGTGAAAAGATCGACGGATCTAGGCGAATTTGAGTGAAATTGATGGGTTTTAGAGAGAGCGAGCGAGAGAAAATAGAGTTTTGAAATGTTTAAAGAGAGAGAGGGATGGAAAAGTAACTAAGAAAAGTGACTTTACAAACTAATATACGCACAACTCGTTCGAGCACAAGATGTGTTGCTCGAGCTACCAGACACAATAAGTGTACCACTTGAGCACAAAAAGCTTCGCACGAGCGAAGAATGCCAACTTCCAATATTTTTGCAGACCTGCAAAAATACTGAGAATACGCAAGGATCGCTTGAGTGCAAGAAGTGTCGCTCGAGTGAAGAGGCAAAGTTTTGGGCAACAATAGTTTGAAAAACACGCTACTAACCCGTTCCAAATGCAACCAACACATCCTAATAGCCAACTCAAAGAGAAATAAGGGGAAACAAGACATGAACAACTATATAAGAAAATGAAACCCGGATCCAAAACATCAACTGGTTTAGGTCTAAACCAGAATTGCTATACAATATATGAGTTTGATGGAGTGTGTTTATATGATTTTGTGCTATAAAATAGTCAAGAGAAAACTGTAATAAGTTTAATAATGATGTCTTATCTCTATTTTCATAAATTTTTGAATTAAAAAAATTACAAAAATACACATGTCAATAAACTATTGGTTATTTGATCAATATGGTAATATGTTTAAACATTTAAACTTAACTCTTATGAAACATTCTATGTGAAAATCAAATCGAACTTTTTTATGTTTCAAAATATCATAATCATATCATTTATTGATTAATAAGGTAATATGTTATCTAAAATCATAATGTTTTTAAAAAAATAATTTATTAAAAATTTATAATATGAATATACACATGTTATAAAATTATAAAATTTAATAATATTATATTATAATATTATGAGCTCTTTACTTATAGGGCGAATTACACTAACAGTCCATATAGTTTGGGGCTCGTGTCACTTTGGTCCCTGATTTTTCAATTGTAACATATTTGACCTTAAATTTTGAATTTTGTTCCAAATAAGGACAATTGAAGATACCATTGCTCAATTTCAAGGGCGAAATCTTCAATTTGATAAAATATAAACTAATTTGACAAAAATAAATGTCAAAAAAATATTTTTAAAATTTTGAAAATTATTTCTATCCACCAAAGATAAAATTATATAAAATTAATAAATCTTTTACACATTTATTTATTTATTTATTTTATCAAAATAATTTTTATTATGTGCTTGGATGATAATCATGTAAGAGCATCTCCAACCTGCTAGGCATATAATGTTTGTTAGTCAAAATGCCTAATGTGGCTCACTTTTTTCAACTCCAATGCACTAGGCATATGATTAGGCATTATGGCTCAGCTCACATTCACTAGTTACATGTAGCTAGCCTTCAAAACTAGGCAAAATGTATTTAATCATTTGGATTATTTCCTTCCATCTTTGTTGTTGACATGGCATTCTATAAAGTTAATAGTATTTGGATGAATAGCTAAGATAAAGAGCATGGTTGGAGTAAAAACATAAAACAATTGACAGGCAAAATAAAATATATACTTTATAGTAATATTTAGATAGCTAAAATGCCTACTATGGTTGGAGATGCTGGTGGTTGTTAGGTTTTTAATGTGTAATCGATACACTTAATATATGAAATGTTTTTAGTTAATGGATTGGTTTAATAATGATATCAAAGTTGTTTCCATATTTAACTTTTAAAAAAATAGAAACTAATTTAATGAAAATAAAAATAATCACCCATTACATGATTATCATCCAAACACATAATAAAAATTAATTTGGTAAATAAATAAATAAATAACTGTGTAAAAGATTTATCAATTTTATATAATTTTATCTTGGGGCATTTACACACAAGTCTTAATTTATGAATTTATATTTCATTAAGTCTTAACTAAGATTTTTTGGACTTTCAAATCCAATTAAATTTTTAATAGTCGGAATTGCAATTCAAATAATGATTGTTCATCATTTATGATTATTTATAAATGAATATGATGATTTGATATTTATTTTGATTTTCAAAAGTTTAAAACATCAATTTTCAAATTAAAAAAACTAAAAACCAATTATGTGCAAAAAAAAAAAAAGGTTTTTTTTTGAAAAAATTGAAAGAACTGAATTATTTTTTGTGCAAAACTGAAAATTTTGGGTCTATAAAGGAGCATAATGATGGAACATTGATGTGCGAAACCAAAAGAAATTTAAAAAATGAAAAAACTGATAATATTTTCAGTTTTAAAACGGGAAAAAACTGATAATGTTCTTAATTTTATTGGATAATTGAATCAAACCAATAAATGTAAGGGCAAAAACGTTTAACCTTATGCTATGTTTTTTTTTTCATCAATTAGTGAAACAGTTATCTGGAACATTACTATAAAAAATTGATGATATTCTTAGTTTTAAAAATTGAGAAAAATTGATGATATTCTGTTACGCCCTATATTTTACACGGTCTCGCTCACGTGAGTAAACCACCCAACGATGAACAGTAGATAACAACTCTTATGCAAATGAATATAATATAGGCACACAACATATGTGTTTATTCGATTTAATACATTATAAGATGCAACATCTAAGTCGAATGGATGTTCAGTAACTAAAACATGTACAGATGTTATAAAATCAAATTAAACGCCCTGAGGCTTACATCATATATAAGGGTGTAATCCTTACAAGAATGGCATATGGCCAATAAATAACATAAACAGCCCTTGGCCTACAAAAAATAAAACCACCCTACACAGTTTAGAACACAACTTCACATCACAGTCTACATCCATACATGTACACTTGAAAAACATTTTCAGTCACGCACGGTGAGCATAAAGCCTAGTAGAGAATATTTCAAAAATTAAACATGCTCCACCAGCATAAAAGATCATAATGCTATACATATATACAATATGCCCAAATGCATTCTCAAATCTATTTGATTTCTCAACAAAATCTTTTCTTTCCAATTACCAAAACTTTATGTTTAATCAAAACGTTTTTCGAGTTCAAATCATCCGATTAATATAAAATTCCTTTCTAAAAACCAATTCCGGTACCTCAATACTAACCAGCAAATACATTGCTAAATCAAATGCGAATACATCACTAGATAACAACAAACACATTGTCAAAACCAGTTTCCAAACATCCTATTCCAAAACAACATAACAGTAAATAAATGGGTGAATCTCCAAAACAAACATAACTTTTCATGGAAATTTTGTCCGCGGGAAACCGTAAGCTGGCACCCATGTAAACGTAGGCTATACAAGCGCTACTATTGCCATTTTACGTATATTTCGTCCGCAAGATCGGCACTCATGTGTATGCGCAGTTTTCGGGACTTTCACCCTGGACACACAGGCCAACTTATTTGATGTAACAACAACTTTCTCTCAGATTCACCATTTTATTTACCCTTTTCAATAGTACAATACATATAATTCAAAATATTATTTTTCCAAAACAATGCAAATATTTCAAAGCATAATGTGAGAATTTCCAAAACCTCTTTCCAAAACATACAGTTTCAATTTCCAAAATCTATTACATGTTCCATGATATGAATGATTTCAAATTGCCTATGCCACATGCAATTTCTAACACACGGCAATATTGTCCTCCACCAATAGCCGAAACAATTATTTCTAACGCAATAATGAATATATAACAATACATATATATTTTCCAAGAGAGTAATAACACCCATTTTCAAAATCTCACAACCATATCCTTTCCAACCAAACCATTTACCATAAATCAATCCAACTCCCAAAACAATATCATTTAGGGTTTTTCTACAAATTGGGGCTTTTCTACTTTTAGAAATCCATATGCAGGTTTGATTATAAAAAATAACTATAGTAGCAAAATCATAGCCCAACAATCCCCTAATTTCACAAAACCTCATTTTCTTTCAAAATCACTTTTGAGTAAAAGAAAGTAACCATGTCAACATATCTCAACCATCAATACAACATCATAACCTTGTTCAAGAACTCATAAAAAAAAGAAAAAAAAAAAACCTCTCTTTTACATTTCAAATCGATACTCTAAGTTTTACCCAAAACACCTAAATCTATAGATCTTTTGAGATAACAAACAACTAGGGTTGAAATTATGCCAAATGACTACCAAATATAAATAAGAAAATATGCCACAAATATGCTACCAAACTCATATTGAGTTTATGAAATAGACCTTACCTCTTGAAGCGAATAAGAGAACTCAGAAAAACTCAACGTCGATGAAACCACGAAACTCTTGGATTAAAAGAAAGCCCTTGATGAGATCTACAATCTTTCTCAATGAACTAAGGTGAAAATATGTTTCTAACCAAGTAGATCTAGGGAAAGTTAAGTTTCTAAGAGAGAGAGAGAGAGAGAGAGAGAGAGGGATTCACGGTTTAAAAAGAGAAGAGAGAGAGAGAGAGAGAGAAGAAAAAGTGAATGAGAAAAGTGTGTTTGGAGTCTATTTATAGTGGTAGAATAACGGTCTTAAAGTCAAAGAAAAGAATGAGTCAAACCCCTAAAGAGTAGAGCCCAAAACCGAACCAAAATTTGAAAATTAACTCACAAGGGGTCAACCCTCAAGACAGTGGTGTCGACTTTCAAGAAGAAAAGCTGAGACACTACAGTGTGCAGCAGATAAGGGTTGACTCTAGGAACTTAGGGTGTCAACCCTATTTTCAGTAAACAACCAGAATAAAACAGCAATGGAAAGGTCGACCCTAGGAACTCAACCCCCAAAACCAGCAAAGATACTAAGAGTAAGGCAGCAAGGTGGTGTCGACCCCCAAGAAGACTAGTGTCGACACTAGAACAAGTTTTCCAAGTTCCCAAAGAACTTTTCAACGTAAGCAAGTGCGAACGAACAATTCCAATTAGTTTAAATCGAATTGTACTCCTCCAAAACCAAGATACAACAACTCCAAAAACTTTCAAAAATGAAAGTAAAGGAATTAAATACACTTTCCAATAGTTTGAAGGACATAAGTGCTATATATTCTCAATTTTACTAAATAGGACTTATTGGTTCAAAAAATCTTAGATAGGACGTAAGCTACTATAACATTTGTAAATAAGACTTTTAGATAATTAACTCTTTTATCTTTGGAGGTTAGAAATAATGTTTAAAAATTAAAAAAAAATTGACATTTATTTTTTTCAAATTAATTTATATTTTATCAAATTGATGACTTTGTCCTTGAAATAGAGCAATGGTATCTGTCACGTCCCAAAAATTTCCACAATACATATTCACCAACTCCCATTGTTAATTATAAATTTGAATAAGTATTCAGAGTTCACATCATCTACAAACTCTAACATTAGTATCCATTGATCTTTAAGAGATTTACAAAAGGTATTATGCATGCAAATATTCATTCAACATCCCTAGTATATAAATCCACAACATGTGGCAAAGTAGTTCAAATACAATTAAAACGCCCTCAAGGGCTACAGTTTCTAAGACTTAAGCCCGGTTACACAAAAATGGTTTCAACTCATACACATTAAGCCCTTGGCTTGCCAAAAATAATTTCAGCAAAAAGAAAGAGCCTTGTGCTCTTAAAACATATCTCACGCCTCTAACTCGGCGGAATCACCACATCTTTCCCCGCACAAAATCCCATAGGGGTGAGCACAAAAATCTTAACAAAGTATATACATTTTATACAATCACACGAGATAAATGCACATGCCATGCCATGTTCAAAACAACATATATTGTTATCTTTTGAAAACTTTCATGCACAATGCAATTATGAGAAATCAACATTTTAACAATTTCAATGTAATTAACAAGGGCGGTAATGACTCAGGTAATCCCTAGGTTGGTGTCTGTAAGTAGGCTTAACAAGCACTACCAAATCCCCACTTTATCGGTAGCTAACTAGAAGGTACATGGTACCTCTTTCGTGCGTGTTTTCAATCTTTTACCATGAACACTCATGCCAACTTAACCAATACCACCTACACCCCCTTATCCGGACTTACTAACGTATTTACCTCAAAACAATTTGATATGATCTTATTCCACAAAATAATTCTTTTCTCGAAACAATAGTTTTCAATAGCAATTTAAAATCAATGATAACAAGTGAAATGTTATGGCAATGCGATATGCAACAATGTACTTGAATAATTCTAATATCAATTTCCACCACACAATCTTCCATTGTGATCCAAAATTTCCATACATCTTCACAAGGTAATTTCACAATAATTTCTTCAAGAGGTAGTAACAACACCATTCACATACATCATCCACATGTTAATCAACCATTTCCAATTTAGTCATTTCAAGACAATTCAATGGTATTCTATATGCCAAACCTCCAAAATCAAACATTTCTCATCTTTGCAAGAATTTCCTCATTAAACACAAACATAGTAATCCTCCACAATTTATTCACCATAATACTCTATAAATCACGGATTTCATAATATCATAACACCATGACATTTCTCAAAAAAAAAATCCAAAATTTCTAGGGTTTCCACCAAAAACTAGGTTTTTCATCATTTTTGAAAAGATTTTCCAAAACAACTTCCTTTCTCTAAAAATATAGTTCATACTCCCAAGAGTTTTTAGAAAATATTGAGAAAACCCCTTTTTAAATCACCAAGAACTCATGAATCAAAAATTAAGTTCCATACCACAAGAGGAAGTTTCAAAATCAACATAAACTTACAACATTGTATATATAACTCAAAGATTTTCCCTACCTCAAGTTTTTGGAGAAAAAGAGAGAAGAAACCCTCCAAAATCAATGGTGTTGAAACTCGATCTCCACCACACAAAAACGTAGCCTTCGAAGAGTTCTTCAACTTTGATGAAGGGACTAGGGTCAAAACTTTAATAGATTTAGAGAAATCAAGAGTTTAGTGTAATTTGGTGAGAGAAAAGTAGAGAGAAGGGGGAGAAATGTGTTTTAGAGAGAGAGATGAGAGAAAAGTGAGATGGGTGTTCAGCCCAAGAGAAGAAAAGGCAAAAATTCTTGGACTCAGTGTACTTCCGCACGTGCGGCACATCCTTCCGCATGTACGGCACTCTCCCCTGCACGTATGGCTTATTCTTCTGCACCTGCCATCCGCTCCTGCAATTAAAGCAGTACTGCACCATCGACAACCCCGTCTTATCGCACGTGCAGCCTCACCTCTCGTACGTGCAGCCCTACTTCCACACGTACTACTCAAGCCCTCGCATGTGCGGTCCTGCCTTCTCCCTAGGAATTTCACTAGCTGAAACTAAGACAGCCTTGATCTAATTTCACGCCTTTCAAAACAAGTGAACAAGTGAAATTCAACTCCGGAGCAAAATAAAGGCAAGAATCTGAAGAAGGTTTCAAGAACGATGAACCCAAACGATCGACAAGATCTCAAATTAATCCTTGACACTCTTAACACGAGTGGGCTAATCACAAAAAAAAAAAAAAAAAGGGAAACAAGATGGGTTATGTACCTAGTTATCACAACCTCCCCACCTTAGGAAATTTAGTCATCGAAATTTAGAGACCAATCAAAAGGAACACCGATGGTATAACAAAAGACAATGATCAACCTAGACTTTACTCAACAATCACAATCATACTGGAAAACATAGAATTTACGTAACCATCTCGATACTTCAAAATTCACAACCATCCCAACCATGGGGAGTCAACGACACCATGCCCAACTTTTACAATAACGATTCAATAATCACATGGAGATTTCAATCTTGACAACACTCTATTACTACTATCATAGTTTCTTGGGCCATAGCCATGATGCCAACCATAACTAATACGATAAACACAAGCATGAGGTTCAACAACAATAGTGGAAATTTTACCACAATTCTCATGCTTGAAAACAACAACAATCATAATGGCAAGTAGTGAGCAATTCAAATACTTTGTTCCAAATACCAAGAGAATTTTAAAATTTAGAACAAATTAAGCGTTCTCAAACAAATCTGGATACTTGGAGCAGGCTTCCGCCTCTCGTTCCCACGTTGCTTCCTTAATCCCATGGTGCCTCCACAACACCTTCACTAATGGTATAGTCTTGCCTCTTAACACTTGTTCTCGGGTGTCTAAAATTTGAATCGGTCGTTCTTCGTATGAGGCATCCTTATCTACCTCCAAGTCAATCCAATCGAGCACATGTGAAGGGTCGGGCTCATATTTTCTAAGCATGGACACACGGAACACATCATAAACCCTTAAAAGCTGTGGCAGTAAGGCTAAACAGTATGCTACCTCCCCAACTTGCTCCAATATCTCAAAAGGCCCAATAAACCTTGGCGACAATTTTTCACTCTTACCAAATCTCATCATACCTTGCCTCTGTGAGATTTTAAGAAACACACGATCGCTAACCTCGAAAGATAGAGGTCATTTTCTCTTATCGGCATAACTATTTTGTCGGTTTTGAGCCGTAGCTAACCTCTTTCGAATGAGAGCAACTTTCTCAGTCGTCTCTCTAACAATCTTCGGGCCTAACATCGGTGCATCACCCATCTCGGCCCAACAAACTGGTGATCTACAAGGACGGCCATACAAGGCCTCAAACGGTGCCATCCCGATACTAGCCTGATAACTATTGCTATGGGCGAATTCAATCAATGGTAGGTGCCTCTCCCAAGACACCTTGAAATCAAGGACACAAACTCTAAGCATGTCCTCCAAAATCTGACTGGTACACTCCAATTGCCCATCGATTTGAGGATGATAAGCGGTGCTAAAGGTCAACTTAGTTCCCAACGCCTCTTGAAGGCTTTGCCATAACCGGGTGGTGAAACGTGGATCTCTATCCGAGACAATGGTCACAGGGACCCCATGAAGTCAAACTATCTCCCTGATGTACAACTCTACCGAATGCTCAACTAAGTCACCGGTGCCTATTAGAATGAAGTGTGTAGACTTAGTCAACCTATCAATAATCACCCAAATGACATCATTGCCCCGTTGTGTTCTAGGAAGCCCAACTACAAAATCCATGGTGACATTCTCCCATTTCCACTCGGCTATCTGTAAGGCTTGTAGCAAACCTGCTGGCTTTTGGTATTCGGCCTTCACTTGTTGACAAGTAAGGCATTTCGAAACAAGTAAAGCGACATCTCGCTTCATACCCCTCCACTAAAGTGGCGACTAAGATCATGATACATTTTTGTGCCTTCTCGATGTACCACAAGGCTTGAATAATGAAATTCTCAGAGAACCTCCTGTCTACAAGATTTCGGCACAAACACACGGTCTAGATATCTCACACTCAAATCTGAGTGTATGTTCAAACCCTTCTATTTCTTCCCGTTGGAGATCCTAACATGGATTGTCTCCACCTCATGGTCACCCTGTTGCACCTCTATGACTCTATTAATCAAGGTAGGTTGAGCAATCAAAGTAAACAAGGTAGCACCCTCGCTGGACTCCCCCAAATGCAAGTTAAACTCACTAATATCGCCTAGTATATCCCATTCCCGATGGCCATACTTGCTAAACTACTCACAGATTTTTGACTCAAAGCATCGACCATTACATTGGGTTTCCTCGGGTGATAGTGTAACTCAAAGTCATAATCTTTCATAAACTTTGTCCATCTTCGCTGGCGTAAATTCAAGTCTTTTTGAAAAAACAAGTATTTTAAGCTCTTATGGTCGGAGAAAACATCAAACTTCTCACCATACAAATAATGTCTCCAAATTTACAAGGAAAAAATTACCGCCACTAACTCTAAATCATGAGTGGGGTAGTTCTTCTCACGAGTTTTCAATTGTCGTGAGCCATAGGTCACGACCTTTCCCTCTTGCATCAATACACAACCAAGTCTATCTTGGGATGCATCACAATACACGGTATAACCCAAACCCCTTTCTGGAATTATCAAGACCAGTGCGCTAGTCAATCTAGTCTTAAGCTCTTGGAATGACTTCTCTCAAGTCTCGTCTCACTTAAATTTAACACCCTTCCTTGTCAACTTTGTCAAAGGTGTGGCTAGTTTAGAAAAGTCTCTTACAAAATGGCGATAATACCCGACTAACCCTAAGAAACTCTGGATCGCAAAAACATTTTTAGGTTGTTCCCAATCTTGCACGACATATATCTTAGAAGAGTCTACAGTTACTTCTTGTCTCGATACAACATGTCCCAAGAACTTTACTTTAGTCAACCAAAACTCGCATTTCTTAAATTTAGCAAACAATTGATGTACTTTAAGCAAGTTAAGCACTATTCGCAAGTGTTCCTTCTCGAAGGTTGAATAAATCAAGATGTCGTTCACAAATACGACCACGAAGCGATCTAAGAATTCACGAAAGACTCGGTTCACCAAGTTCATAAAGGGAGGAGCGTTGGTTAAACCGAAAGGCATCACAAGGAATTCATAGTGGCCATAACATGTGTAAAAGGCCATTTTCTGGATATCCTCTTCCCAGACTCTCAACTGATGGTACCTCAACCTCAAGATGATCTTCAAATAGCAATGAGACCGTTAAGTTGGTCAAACAGATCATCTATTCTGGGTAAAGGGTATTTGTTCTTAATAGTAACTCGATTCAACTTGCGGTAATCAATACATAACCACAAAGACCCATCCTTCCTCTTAGCAAAGAGAGCTGGAGCTTCCCAAGGCGATGTACTAGGGCAAATGAAGCCCTTATCTAAGAGTTCTTGGAGTTGAATTTTTAACTCATGCAATTCTGCGGATGCAAATCAATATGATGCCATGGAAATCGGTGTCGTGCCAGGCACTAAGTCAATGGAGAACTTGATCTCTCAGTGGGGTAGCAAACTAGTGAGATCCTCAGGAAAAACATTTGGCTATTCAATAACTACCATTGGCAATTCTACTGGAATCCAATCACTCTCACTATCCTAGAGAGTTGCAAGAAGACAACTAAATCCACATTTACCTTGAGGGTCATAGACTGGCGATAACACTCTATCGACCCGGTGTAGACATCCCATTTTTGATGGCCTTTTAAGACTTGGATGTTTTTGCAGGTACGTCCGATGATGAGTCTGTTTGATTGCCGAACGCTTGAAGTCTCTAGCGGAATGCCACAACTTTGAGTATTTCAAACCCTGCATCCACTTTGTCTTATCTTTGGACCATGCCTGGGTCTTTTCAGCCTGAAGTTCCTGATGGCTTGCCAGCCATCCTTGGAGGCTATCGGCCACCACTTCTCTTTTGCCGGCCATTGATGTGCATTGCCTGCCATCAATGAAGCCTTGCCGGCTACCACTGATGGCCAGTCGGCCACCATTGTGTGTTGCACATATTTTGTGATATTTTGTACCAATTGTTTGCACAGGTTCATGCAATTTTCTACACGTGTGGCTGGATGTTTGTGAAGGAAATTTGTGTTTTCTATATATAGGACCCCTCTCTCTTATGAGGAGTTAGAAAAATTTGAGACATAAATTTTTCTCTCTCTCTCTTTCTATCTCTCTCTTGCAAAATTATGTGTGTATGCTTAGTTTCTCTACACTTTTGCCTACTTCTCCTAAACCAAATCCTCTCACCTTTGAGCTGAGGTTCCTTGGGGCCTTCTTGGAGCTCTTGAAGGTGGTTTTGGCTTGAACTTGTGCCTAAAGTGTTCTTTGCTTCAAGAGGTAGAATACTAGTCTTGTTACCTTGTTTTCAATACTTGTTTTTCTATCTTTTTCAATTGTTTTTGGGGCTGGTTTTGAATTGTAAAAAGCTCTATTTTGGTGGCTTAAAAATGGTGGTTTGAGCCCTTCTTTAGTTAGGGGGTGGTTCACTTTTCTTGTTTCTTAGTTTATAAAGCTTTTGTGCCTTTATCCATCACTTTGAAACCAACCTTTTTAGCCCTTTTAACCATTGAATTTTAGAGGTTTTTCAGTGGCAAAAATCTCATTTTGAAGTCCAAAATTGGAGGGGTTAGCCTCCCCGCCTTGTGTCTTGTTTACATGCTTTGTTAGCCTTACATGTTTGCATGTTTTTCTAGCTTAGCTTAAGTCCAGTATGTTTTAGCCTCTGAAACAGCCTATTTTAGCTCTGTTTTGGGCTATTTGGTTCATTTGAACTTTGTTTTGTGTAGTTGTAGTGTAAATCCTTGCACTAGCTTGTTGTTTTAAAGCTTTAAACATCATTAGTGTGACTTGGTTGCATGTTTTTAGTGCTTTTATCACTCAATTTCAGCACCTAAATCTTTGCAACCTCCCTCTTTGCTTCACTCTTTTAGTTGTTTTTTTTAGAGTTGTTTCAAACTTGGGATCCTTTAAGCTTGAGATTGAGGTCATGCTCAATAGTTTAATCCTCTTTAAGGGTTCATTATCAAAGGCATGATCTCCCTCTTGCCTTATACTATCGCTTGGTTGACACTTCCTTCACTTTAGAGGACACTCACCATTTGGACTTAATGTGATTAAAGGATGGTTGGTAACTAAAATGTGTAAACAAAATTGACAAGTAAAAGTGACAAGATAAGCATGTGTTTGTGGTGCATTGCATGTGTTCAAATCAGACGTTAATTTGAACACAAGGAAAATGGGACATTTCATACTCACAAGTGATGAAATGTGCCACTTTCCTAGGTCTCCATTGCCCTTGATCATGCATGATAAGGTGGTGGTCTTGTTGGTTATATTTGTGCATTTATCAAAATTGTACAACTTGGATCTTTGGCCATCATGCAATGAACTTGTTTGATTGGTGGTTTTTGGATCAAAATGTGTCACTCCTTTGAGATGTTGAGATGATAAGGAGGGATACAGTACAAACAAATCCTTGGAAAAACCTTCTTTTTGCTTTGTTTGTGCTCTGTTGCAGCATGGTGACCCAATGCATCAGTGGCCGGCAGGCTACTATTTATGGCTGGCAGTGCATCATTTATGGCCGGTAGGACACCTCCTTGGCCGAAAGATGGCCAGCAGCACCCGTCCATGGCCGGCAAGCCACTGATGTAAATCTCAGCAAATATTTGGTAAGATGGAGCAGGAAGGTTTTGGAAATTCTCAACCCTAAAAACAAAGGCTTTCGAGAGCAAAACGGAGGTCTTTTCAGGCCAAAACTGAGCATGTGCATCTTGCACTTCCCGAGGCGGAGCAGTGGCAGCATAGTTTAATATCTTAATTGCTTAGTTTGTTTGCATTTGTGTTGTAAATTAATTAATTAGTTTTCTAGTTAGTTAAAGTGTTGTAATAATTAGTAATTAGCTTGGCTAGTTATTCATTTGATTTGTAATAATTAGCCTAATTAGCTTAATTAGATTAGGTTAGCTCTTATTTATTCAGACCCTCCTTCACGAGGGGGTAATGTTGTAATAAGTGTGCATGCGTGTGTATATGTTTTCCAACCCCACGTTTATCTCATTTTTATTTAATCGCTTTTGATGGTTAGATTAAGGACATCATATTTCAATTAGCATATCGCATGTTTGCATACATTCATCTTGTCTTGTATGCACCGAGGCTCGGCGCATCATTCAAACTGCATTGTCATTTCAATATCTTATTTGAATACGTGTTTAATCACATGTTGTTCAAATTGATCCATATGCCATATTAGTAGCCGAGCCTATTAATTGCATTCTTCGCATGTATTGCATTAGACATCTTGTATAGTTAGGATCATGCATCTTTCTAACTAGTTTTTGTTTTAGCTTGGAGTACTAGGTGAGTTTTTATGTTTTAGCATACTTGTATAAGTGTGAATGTTGCCATGGTTAGCATGTTTGCCATGAGGCTATGTGCTTAAATGCTAAACTGCATGAATGCTTATGGATGAAGGCTTGTTCTTTGAATTGGAATGATTCAATGAATGTAAGTTTTGAGCCCACTTTGTTGAGTGGCAAATCATGTTTTAAGCCCACTATGTTTGGTGGCAAATCCGCATCTTTAAGCCCACTTGAGGTGGCAAATTCAAACAATTTTTACAAACAAACACGAGTTGAATTGTTCCAAATTGAACAAACTAGTCTATATTTGCTTGTGTCTATCACATAGTAAAGCTAGCGTAATAATTGGAATAAGAACGCATAATGTTTATAAAAAATGATATCATGATTAGTAGAGGCCAATCTTTGATCGAGAGAGCGGAGGGTGCTCAATTCATGACCTTTCCCCCTCGTACCCAAGTTCCCGAGCTGAGGCAACTTTGGTGATGATGGACACGTGGCCTTTGGCACGAGTCAGGGTTTCCTAAATTTTCCCAAAATAAAAAATATTTAGGTGGCGACTCTATATTTGGCAAAGCAGTCCAATTTTGGCATTATTTGATTTAAAATCGATTTTCCAAAAAGATTTGCCGGATTTGGATTCTTTGGTGTTTATCAGTTTCACATTGCACTTGTGAAACTAGATTCAGAACCGCGGGAGTCCAAACTGTGAGGTCTTCTTTCAAACCTTCCGAAAGGGGGCGCGAAAAAAGGCGAGTCCACAATTTCTAGCGATTCTGCTGGGGATTCAGAGAACTTGACTCGAACTCATGATATGATATTTTATCTACACTTATGTGTTTCTTTGCATTTGCATTTGCATCGGTGCGCCTAAGTCACAGTGTTTGCCATCTGCTATTCTTGAGCGGTTTGCCGGAGGCTTGCTTAAAAAAGCTTGCCAAAAGGCTGACTAGCTGCGGGCTTTGCCACGATGGGAACACAACCCTTGGATCTGGACTACTATTGTACTGTTTGATCCTCCTTTCACTTCTCGGTGTTAGGTTTGAGAGGTCTATTAGGTAGTATTGCCGAGGTACCCTTTTTGACCAATCGACTTAGTTGCATATCGGAAACCATAGAGACTATTCCAAACTAGGATAGGTTGCTTACCCAAATGCAGGAATTGTATGAAACCGCTTGTTTTGCGTAGTGAATCCCTAGCTCCTGACGAAATTAGGACAGGGTAACCCTATCCTATCATAGGGGTGTTTTGGCTCTCACTTGCTTGATATGTGCTTTTAGAGTGATCTGGATCCGCGTCTGGTCCAGATCGGGTCCGCGTTGTCTTCGGAGGAGCGCGAGCACTTAGTCGCTTTATTAAAAGATTTTAAAGATGTTTTCGTGTGGTCCTACGAAGACATGCCTGGAATCGATCTGGAGATTGTACAGCATCGGATCCCTGTTGACCTCGAGGCCTGACCCAGCAAACAAAAGTTACGGAGAATACGCCCAGATTGGGCTTTGAAGATTAACGAAAAGGTCACCAAGTAGATAGACGCAGGGTTTTCGCTAGTATCTGAGTATCCGACTTGGTTAGCCAACATTGTTTCGGTGCCAAAGAAAGGCGGCAAAATTCGGGTGTGTGTGGATTTCGAAGATCTGAACAGAGCCAGTCCGAAGGATGACTTTTCTTTGTTGTACATTGATAAACTGGTGGACTTCACCGTAGGCCATGCGCTGCTCTCTTTCATGGATGAATTTTTCAGGTATAACCATATTCTGATGGCATCCGAAGACAGAGAGAAAACCGCTTTCACCACGCCGTGGGGAACCTACTGCTATATAGTGATGCCGTTTGGGTTGAAGAATGCGGGAGCTACCTATCAAAGGGCTACAACTACAATTCTACATGACATGATCCATAAAGAGGTCGAGGTGTACGTGGATGACATGATTGTCAAGTCCAAGGAAAGAGAGAGCCACTACACCACCTTGAAGAAATTCTTCCAACGGATCAGAGAATACAGATTGAGGTTGAATCCACAGAAGTGTACTTTTGGCGTAACAATAGGAAAAATGCTAGGTTTCTTGATCACATAGAGGGGCATCAAGGTAGATCCTTCCAAAATCAAGGTCATCCTAGAAATGCCACCACCAAGGACTGAAAAACAAGGTGCGAGGCTTTTTGGGTAAAGTGCAATTCATAAGACAGTTTATTTCAAAATTAACCTTGACTTGTGAACCACTATTTGGTCTCCTGAAGAAAGGAAAGAAATTTTGGTGGGATGACCGATGTTAGTTTGCTTTTGAGCAAATCAAGCAATACCTTCAGAATCCACCTATGTTGTCGCTGCTAGAGCCGGGGAAGCCGTTGATTCTATATCTGTCAGTAACGAACACAACAATGAGATGCATGCTTGCTCAGAAATCTGAGGATAGGGTAGAGAAAGCCATCTACTATTTGAGCAAGAAAATGTTGGACTATGAGACCCGTTACACCTCGCTGAAGAAGGCTTGCTTAGCCTTAGTATGGGCTACTAGGAAGTTGAGGCACTACTTGTTAGCTTACTCTGTAATTCTGGTTTCAAGATTAGATCCCATCTAATATCTCTTTGAGAAACTAGCACTTACGGGTAGGCTAGCTCGTTGGTTGCTTTTTCTCTCCAAATTTGATCTGAAGTATGTCACTCGCAAGTCTGTCAAGGGGAGAACAGTAGCTGAGTTCCTAGCAGATCACCCAGTGGAAGAGAATGAAGCGATAGAATATCTATTCCCAGATGAAGCTATTTTGCAAATCGAGGAAAAAATGTAGACAATGTACTTTGACGGAGCGTCTAATCAATACGGTTATGGGATAGGGGTGTTGCTGATAGCACTCGACAATTCCCATATACCCTTAGCCTTCAAACTTCAGTTCAAGGTGTCCAACAACGAAGCAGAATATAAGGCGTGTATCGCTGGTTTGGAAGTCGCCCTAGAACTAAGGGCAAAAAGGTTGGACGTCATCGGGGACTTGAACCTAGTTGTGTCTCAAGCAAATGGAGACTGGAAGGTCAAACAAGAAAAGATGAAGATCTATCACCAGACCCTGGACATTTTGATTCCTAGGTTTGAGAAGCTAACCTTCACTCATCTTCTAAGAGAGAACAACAGGTTCGTTGACACTTTATCAACTCTATCTTCTATGATAGACATCCCGTTTGGAGTCCGGATGCGTCTGATCATCATTGAACAGAGATATATGCCGGCCTACGAGACTATCACCGCGATAGATGAAGTGCAAGATCAAAACCCCTGGTATTATGATATCTGGAATTTTCTTGGAAAAGGAGGTTTATTCACTAGGGGCAAATGCCAAAGATAAAAGGGCAATACGGCGGATGGCCGTTCAATTTATCATCTGCGGGGGTAAGTTGTATAAGAGGGGTCATCTGAGAATGCATAAGTTATGTGTCAACACAGAGGAATCGAAGTGCCTAATGGAGGCCATCTATGGGGAAGAGTTTGGAGCACACATGAGCAGAGTAATGTTAGCCCGGAAGATTCTCAAGTAAGGTTATTACTGGTCTACCATGGAGGAGGATTGTATTGGTTTTGTTCGGCGATGCCAAAAATGCCAAATCCATGCAAAATCGCATGAATATCCCGTCATCGAAGCTGTACAACATGACTTCACCATGGCCTTTCTTAGTCTGGGGAATTGACGTCATTGGGGCAGTTACACCTAAAGAGTCAAATGGGCACGAATACATTATGGTGGCAATTGATTATTTCACGAAGTGGGTGGAAGCTCAGTCTTATGCAGTGTTGAAAGCATCGCATGTGGCTAAGTTCATTCGAAACAACATCATTGGCCGTTATGGAGTCCCGAATGAGATCATTTCAGATAATGGCTCCCATTTCAAGAAAGAAGCGATCGACTTGTTGGAGAAATACAACATGGCTTTTCATAAGTTATCCATATACCGGCCACAAACTAACGGAGCTGTTGAGGCCGCCAACAAGAACATCAAGCATATTTTGTAGAAAATGGTTGAGACCTACAGGGACTGGCCAGACAAATTGCCATTTGCTCTTTGGGGCTACAGAACTTCAATTTGGACATCTACTGGGGCAATTCCGTACTCTCTTGTTTATGGGATGGAAGCTGTTCTGGCGATTGAAATAGAGGTTCCGTCGCTGCGGGTTATGGCTGAGTACCAGATAGGTAAGCGGCAAAGCGAGTTCAAAGAACGTCTTTTGACGAGAGAAGGTTGAAAGCACTGTACCATGTTCAAGGATATCAACGTAGGATTGCCAGGGCTTTTAACAAGAAAGTTAAGTCTTGAAATCTTAAGGAAAGGGAATTGGTATTGAAAGACAACCGAGCTCCTATCCATGACCCTAAAGGCAAGTTCAGACCCAATTGGACTGGTCCTTACATTATCAAAACTATTTGGTCGGGTGGAGCTGTTATTCTCATGGACTTGGATGGCTTAGAATTTTCCCAACCAATGAACATGGACAAGTTGAAGAAATATTACCCTTGAGAGGCTCGCTAGGCCAAAAACTCGGAAAGGCGATCTAGGCAAAAGTTAGAGTACAAAAAATTGGAAAAAAGAAAAACTGAGCTCGCAAGGTTGAAAATCCAGAAAGGGCGGCCTTGGAAAAGGTTAGAGCGTAAAAGGAGAGAGTTAATACTCGAGTGAACCCGAATCGAACTACGTAAGGCCTGATTCCCATCTTTGGGATACGTAGGCAACTTCATTCTGAAGCTCGACCGTAAACACCTCTAAATCAACTGTGTCCATGTGTTTGATCAAGACATCCTTGTCTGTTTGTTATTTGAAAGTTCGGTTGTGATCCTTACTCTGAGAGAAGAGCTAGTTACAACACTGAGCAATGCTATTCAAACAAGGGGCAATTTTCAATTTTTTGGATTCGAGGTTGTATGTCTCGAGGATAGATTCCATGTGTGTCAAGTTATGATCCTTATCGAAAATGGTTTTGAAAAGTTTTAATAAAAGTTTATTTTTGTTCAAATTAATCTTTTTACAACTTAGACCATTTTTGGACCAAAAGGAAAATTTTCAGTGCCCACAACTTCAATTTCATTGATTTCAATACAAAGTTTTCTAACTCTCGATACAAATTAAAGTTGCTTTTATTACATTCAAAAAGAAAACTTGAAAAGTAAGATCAAAGCAATAAACTTGGGGCATAGATGAGTTAGGTGTTCTTGTGTCCCCCGCTTGTGCTTGTGGAAGCTTCTGATGTAAAGTGGGCTCAGATCGTGTCTCATTGTAGACACCCCATTTTTTACCGCCCTTAAGACTTGGGTGCCACTGATTGTTTACTTGGTAGTGAAAGTCGTGCAGTGCAAAGGTTCGATTTCTTTGGCAAGGAGAGCGTCAAATCCCAACCTTACACCCCATTTTTGGACCAAAATGATTTTGACCAAAATGATTTTAGACCTTAAAACCCTCTCTTTCAAAATATTTTTGAAAACAAAGTTCCTACAATGTTCTGAGGCTTGCATTTCGTTAAATGTTACGCTTTTTGGTAAACCGAGCAAGGACAAAGTGGAAATGAATGAAAGAGAGGTGAAATCTCTGAAAAATCTTTCAAAACACCTTATTTAGGGGTTTGGGGTTGAAGAAAAGAGGAGAGGAGGGAAGAAAACTAGTTGAGGGGAAGTTAGGCATGAATCTGGTTGGATCGAAACTGAGCAATCTTCACTAAAAGAGGGATATCTCTTAGCACACTTACAATTTCGATGTGAGGCTTCCACCTTTGGAAAGAAGACTTCCGGGGCTTCAATTTAGGCACAAGAATGACCTGAAAAGGAGTCTAGACGTAGGAGATATTCCCATTTGAAGTTGGACTTGGAGGGCAAATTTTTGCTGTCGGCCACAAATGTGGGCTGTCGGCCACCAGGGGTGGCCGGTCAGCCAGAAAAGTGGGCGGTCGGCCACCAACATTGGGCGGTCGGCCATTAATGTCCAAAACTCAGATATTTTGCATATATTTCCCCTCCAGCTGTTTTCACAATGTGCCAGCTGTCTTAATTCAGATATTTCGACCTGAAGCTTGCATTTGTCTACATATAGAGAGCCTTCTCTATGGTTTTGAGGGTTAGAACATTTGAGGAAGAAAGTTTGGGAGCCTCTCTCTCTAAAACCTCTCTCTTTACAATTCTCTCTCTCTCTCTCTAGAATTCTCTCTCTCCTCTTGTTTATGCTTGAAAGTTAGAATTCTCTCCATATTTGCATACAACCCCTTAACCAAATTGGACAACCTTGGAGCTGAGGGATCTTGGGACTTATTTTGGACTGTTGGAAGGTCATTTGAGCCTAGAAAGTGGCAGTTTAAATGCTGTGCTTCAAAGGTATAAGACTTACCTCATTTATGCTCTTTGTACACTCTTGTCTTGCCATCTTTTTATGCTATTTTGAGCCTAGTTTTCAACTACAAAAAGTTCTGATTTTTGGGCCTTAACATGTTGGTTTGAAGCCATTTTGTGCTAAGGGGTTGTTTACCCTTTTTATTGCATATTTGTATGAGCCTTTGCACCATCTTTTAGCATATTAAAGTCAAACTTTTTGGGCCTTTAAACCATTGAAATTCAGAGTTATTTCAGTAGTAAAAAGTATGTTTTGAAGTCCAAAAGTGGAGGGGTTAGCCTCTCCTCCTTGTGTCTCTCTTCTATGCCTAGTTAGCATTACATAGTAGCATGTTTTTGTGGCTTGTGTTAGCTTATTTCAAGAATGATTTAGGCTCTGTTTTGGCATGTCTCAGCTCTATTTTTGGTTGGTTGGAGCATTTGTTGCTTGCCTTTTGTACTTGTAGTGCAATTGTGCTTACTAGTCTAGCATGCTTAATGATTTAGCCTATTATTCTAGCTTGTGTTAGCTCAACTCTAGCATGTTTTTGCTACTATTTTCACATGCTTTAACTCTATTTTGAGCTAGTTTGGTCACTTGAGGCTTGCTTTGCATGCTTGTAGTGCAATGGTGCTTAATAGTCTAGTTTGTGCTATGTGTTGGCCTCTCATTCTAGCTATTTTTAGCTTACTTCAAGCATGTTTTATGACTTCTTTTAAGTTGTTTTAGGACTATTTGTCCCTTTTGAGATTTGTATTGTATGGCTATAGTGTAAT
Source organism: Camellia lanceoleosa (assembly GCA_025200525.1). Taxonomy (NCBI): domain Eukaryota; kingdom Viridiplantae; phylum Streptophyta; class Magnoliopsida; order Ericales; family Theaceae; genus Camellia; species Camellia lanceoleosa. The sequence goes on along the minus strand of CM045763.1, from coordinate 129,013,313 downwards.
GCTCTTCACTAGCTTAATGAGTTAGGCTTTTAAACATGTTGTGCATGAGTTACTTGCATGCTGTAGCATCATCTTGCATGTAATTTCAGTGTATATAGCTCTATCACATGCTCATTTACTTCACTCTTTTATTGCTTTTTAGAGTTTCTTTTGAGTCTTGTTTGTAGCCTAACATGAGAGTATGTTTTTCTAGCCTTTTGTGCTTTAATCTCAGCAAGTTTTAGCTCTTGTTTTGGCATGTTTAAGCTCTGTTTTGAGCTGGATTGGTCAGTTGAGTTTTGTATTGCATGCCTCTAGTGTAGTGCTCTTCACTAGTTTAGTGTTTTTGGCTTTTGAACATGTTGTGCATGAGTTGCTTGCATGTTGTAGTATCATTTTGCATGCCATTTCAGCACTAAAATATCTGCAACCTCTCTCATTTCTTCAGTTTTTCATTTGCTTTGAGGTTGGTTAGCCTTAAGGGTGTGTTTAAGCTTGAGATTGAGACTTGTGCTTAATGGTTTTAATCCTCTTTTGAGGGTTTCTACTAACCAACGGTATGATCTCTCTCATGTCTTAAATCATCCATTGGTTGACCCCTCTCTTATTAGAGGACTTTCACATTGGACTTAATCGGTTAAAGGATTAATCGGTAATCTAAAATGTGTAAATAAAATGAACCAAGTAAAATTTGAGCAAGATAAACATATTTGTGTTGCATTGCTTGTGTTTGGATCAGACGTTAATCCAAACACAAGAAATGTGGGACGTTTCATACTCAAAGTGATGGAACGTGTCACGTTTCTTGGTCGCCGTCACCCTTGATCATGCATGATAGGGTGGTGGCCCTTCGAGTCTTATTTGTGCATTCATTAAGCTTGTACAAGCTTGACTCTTTGGCCATCATGCATTGAAAATGCTTGATTGGTGGTTTGAAAGCCAAGTGTCATACTCCTTTGAGTTTGAGAAATGATATGGAGAGTGGCAGTACACACATTCCTTAAAAAATGCATTGCTTTGCCTCTGTTGCTCTCTGTTGCAACAAAAACAGAAGTCTGGAAAAAGAGGTGGCCGACCGGCCACTTGAGGTAGCCGATTGGCCACTTAAACTAGCCGACCGGCCACCAGTCAATTTTTGTGCAAAAGTGTTCCTGTGTTGGAGCAGAAGTAGTCTGGAAGTTGGTGCAATGTTCAGAGATCACAACAAGTGCAAACAAAGGCAACCGATGGCAAGGCGATGGATTCTTGGGAAGAAGCCAACTGAGCATGCATGTCTCCCTCACCTTCGAGGCCATTTGCTTGCTTTATTTAAATTGCTCTAGTTAGTTAGCGTAGCTAATTGTTCAATTCAAGTGTTGTAATTAATCAGTTTAATTTGGTTTGTAATATTTTAGCTAGCTTAGAATAGTTAGTTGATTTATTTCAATTGTTATAATTAATTAGCAAGAATAGTTAATTAGTTTGTTTTGTAATAATTAGCTAGAAGAGTTGATTAATTCGTTTTGTAATAATTAGCTTAGCTTATTCATTCAGACCCTCCTTCGCAAGGGTGTAATGTTGTAATAAGTGTGCGTGCGTGTGTGCATGTCTTTCAACCCCACGTCTTTCTCCCTTTTATTTACCTGTTTTGAATGGTTAGATTAGGGCACGTTTTGATTAGCATACCTTATGCTTGCATGTTTGCATCATTCATTTGTCTTGCATGCACCGAGGCTCGGCGCATCATTCAAATTGCATCGCAATTTCAATACACTTATTTGAATACGTGTTTTCAAAGCATGTTATCAAAGTGTTGCATATTCCATGATTAAGTAGCCGAGCCTATTTAGTCGCATTATTGCATGTGTTGCATTAGACATCTTAACATAGTTAGGAATTATGCATTTTTCTAACTTTGTTTTCTTTCTTGGCTTGCAATACACTGTAAGCTTTTTACGCTTTAGCATACTTGCATGAGTGTGAGTGTTTCCATGATAGCATGCTTGTCATGAGGCTATTTGCTTAAGTGATTAACTGTATGAATGCCTGTGGATGAAGGCTTTATTGCTTGAATTGGAACAATTTGATAAATGCGAGTTTTAAGCCCACTTTGCGAAGTAGCAAAATCATGTTTTCTAAGCCCACTTGAGGGTGGCAAATCCGCGTTTTAGCCCACTTGAGAGTGGCAACTTCAAACCATTTTCGAAAAAAAACATGAGTTGTTCTGTTCCAATTCTTGCGATGTAGTCTATACTTGTGTGTGCATCACATAGTAAAGTTAGCTAATAACCGGAATAAGAACACATGAGGTTTATAAAAGAAACATATCATGCTTAGTAGAGGCTGATCCTTTGATCGGGCGAACGGGGGTGCTCATTTCAGGACCTTCCCCTTTTGTACCCAAGTTCCCGAGCCAAGGCAACTTTGGTGATGACAGACACATGGCCTTTGGCATGAGTCAAGGTTTCCTAAATTTCCCAAAAACAAAATATTTAGATGGCGACTCTGTAACCTGGAAAAGCAGTCTAGTTTTGGCATTATTTGATTCAAAATCGATTTTCCAAAATGATTTGCCGGATTGGATTCTTTGGTGTTTATCAGTTTCACATTGCACTTTGTGAAATTAGATTCAGAACCGTGACAGGAGTCCGAACTATAGGACCAATTTGAGCTCTCCGAAAGGGGGCGCGAAGAAAGTCGAGTCTACACTCATCTTCAAGCCAAGTCAGGCACTCACCAGAAAGTCTGCAGTTAAAACTAGGGGTAGGAGCCAGAAGCTCTGTCGTCCTCCAAGCAGCGGGATATCTAGCCAATTGTGAACCTCGGATGGGAAATGAAGCCGGGTACTCTACCCCCTCTTCTGGGCAAGTCTGGTTGTGTCCGAACTGATGCCTAAACCGGAACGGAAAGTAGAATACATAGTGTGTCAAGCCAATTAGCTGAATGCCAGGTTGCCGAGTCATGCTGTAGCTCATCTGAGGCAGATCAAACTAGGGGCAACGCCAAACAATGTCAACAACAGACCTGTTGCACATCCAATGGCACCACCATCCCTCATTCGGGAAATCCATTAGCCGTTGACAGACGAAATAGCCCCTTGCTGAGTATGCAGAGTAAGAGTCCATTACTTGCAAGAGTCCATTACTTTCAACCTGTCCATGAGCCATATTTGGAGAGGGATGAACGAAAAGAGAGATTAAAGAATAAAGAGTTATGTGTTGAGAAAAAATTGAGAAAAAATTGAGAAACACATATGAGAAAAGTGGGAAACATTACCTGAAGAAGTAGTGGACTCCCTGCGAATTTGGTGGTCTCTCGCCGATGAAAGGCATCTAAACACATCAAAGTCTCGGCCAGTACCAAGCCCATTCAGCTCTTGCCTTCATTCAAGCCTTGCGCCGCTTCAACTAGCCAAATGCTAGACCCTCCAAAACTAGGGGCAAGGAGGAAATGTGCCAACATACACAAACAAAGGGCGTGTTGTCGAAAACCCCGCCAAAAAAGATTGCCTTGGTCACCGGCATCAGAAAATCGATGAATTAAACTAGGGATGTCCAGCTCTCCATTGTGAACCAAGGATCGAGTGTCATGCAAAGTGAGCGCACACATCTTTTCCAAAGCTTGGATGTGACCAAAACGGGGCTGAGGCAGAATTTCCTCATCGCGTCGGAATTCCATTAGCGCCTGAAATTCTTTGACTGTCGGGCATATCTCTTGTCCCCCGAAGCTAAAAACATGCGTGATCGGGTCTCAACATCTAGCCGCATCATGAAGGAACGGAAAACAAAGTGGAGAACGACTCAGCGGGAATAGTGCATTTATGCCGAAACCCTAGAAATTCACCTTTTCCGAGCCATCCAAAGTTGCAATCCAATCGGAGAGTTTTCGGCAAAAAATGGCTCAATTTGTGAAGAATTTGTAGTTGAAATGAAGAAATCAAGAAGTTCAGCCTTTTGTGGAAGATAAGTCAGTAAGTGGAAGCCACGTGTCAACAATGTGGAGGTCTTGTACATTGATGGCCGGCAAGCCACCTTTCATGGTCGGCATGTGTCCGGCATTCACCGCTTATGGCCGGCAACCTTCCTCTCATACCTGTTGTCCTCATTTGTGAAGAATGATGTTGGATGCATGTGCTTTGCTCTGCTGTTTGTGTGTCTTGAGGTTTTTTGTTGAGTCCTTTTTGTTTCTTTTTTAACAAGTTTATCTAGTTGTATTTGTTGTTTATTGAGTTATTTTGCTTATCGAGTTGTACAGTGCTTTGTTTGTATGTCAGTTGTTGGTTGGTTCGTTACCTGATTTAGACTGTTGTGACAATGCAAGTATTCGGTTCTCGTTATCAAATTCAATTTATTTTTTTTTTTCGTGCAATGCGGTACTTATGATGCAAAATACAACACTCTTTCAAAACACTTGGTTTTCATTCTGATCATGGTTGTTTTTACAAAAGGTGTAGTACAAATTTTTAAAGAAAATAAAACCTGTCCGAAGTTGTACAATGTGCTAACGCTACTAACAAAAGAAGCTAAGCAAAAAAAAAAAAAAAAAAAACTACAAAAAATCAGCGCTGATCACCTCAGGCTCAAGAAGTCCTCTTCGTCCTCTTCTTTGGAGGAGAGGACTCTGTAGCACTGTCTTCATTAGCGCCACTGTCTGAATCTGGATTAGAGTTTGAACTGGACTCATCTCCACTCTACGCCTCGGAGCCCTCCTCAGCATCAGCATCCCTACTCTCAGAACCCGAGCCAGCGTCATCGTCTTCGCTCTCGAATGACTCAGCATGCTGACTCGTCGCCTCCTCGGCCTCGCTAGTCTCAGCATCATCATCACTTAGAATAAGCTTTGAAAGGCCACTCTCAGCTCGGGTGCCCCTAGCTTGGCCTCGGCTGCGTGCTGGAGCCTATCTCTCTCTCTCTCCTTGCCGCTGGAGTAGGCACGGCCGGTCTTGCTGCTGCTGCTGCTCCTGTTGGCGCACCCCGTATGGGTGTGACCTGAAAAGACAGTTGTCATATGTCAGCCACAGTATGCGTATCAGATGCAAGTATGGGGTAGAATGAGTATATGCTGAAGTCAGGAATAGAGTATGAATACAATATGGAAGTGCAGTATTTTAGATGCAGTGTATCAGTGTAGTGTGGGGAAGTTCTCATGTCAGTTTCAGTGTCTCAGTGGAAATTTGATGACTGGAATTTAAGAAAACTGAAGAAATTACTTGAATGCCATGGAATCTCATCTACAGGCTTTGGGGTAAGAGTCGAGAAGTATGCGTACACCCATAGCTGCAAGGAGAATGCAGACGTATGTAATCAACACAGTATAAATAGATACAGAAAGTGCAAAGCAGAAAGCTTACAGTATAAACAGATATAGAAAGTGCAAAGTAGAAAGCATATGTGTTGAACAGATGTAAAGCAAGAAATGCTGAGCCGAAAATGTAAAGTGTAAAGAGGGAACTGAGAAGTTTACCTCCCAGGCTCGCCAGTAGCCTCCAACCAAGTTCCCTCGCAGACGGGAGAAATAACTCATATATCCGTATAATGTGGTGAGGCCAGCTCTGCCCCAATCATAAAACTGAACTTGAGGAAGAATCACCAAGGCACTCAGCAAATACAGGCCCACGGTGTTCCACCTGTTTGAAAATAGGGTGGTACTGAAGATGAACATCAGGAAGCCCCTGGCATACTGCTCTATCTCCTTTATCATCTCGGGCTCGATTTCCCTGAATTGCTCATTGAACCAGGTGTATTGCACAATGCTCGTCCGATATATTGGTAGATGTGCCCCCCAAGCAGCTTGAGCCAGGCCGTCTCCTACTCCTCCATATTTGGGTTAAGAGGGATCGGATCACTCCCTACGCCTAAGCTGGTGATCATGGCAAAGTTACAAAGAGTCATTGTCATCTCCCCTGTGGTGGAAAAGTGGAATGAGTTGGTGGTGTCCCACCACCTCTCCACCAGTGCTCCTAAGAGAGGACGACTCGTAGTAACCCGAGTCAAGCTAGAGCAGAAGAGGTCAAAGCTTGCCTCATCAACAATGTCACGAACTCTAGCTGGGAGCTCGTCATACCAATCTCGAGCAGTCGTCGCCCCATAGCCCCTAAAGGCGCGAGACTCACCCTGTGGCAGTGCATGAGATGTAATCAGATCAAGACAGTGCATGAGATGCAATCAGATCAAGGCAGTGTATGAGACACAGTCAGATGAAAGCAATGCAAGAAATGCAAATAATTAAAGGCAGAAATGCATAGAAACGGAGTTCGTACCTCAATGGCAATGGCTGATAAATGAGACTCTAGCTCCCTCAACAGGAGGTCCTCTGGTGCGTCGTCAGTGAAATCAATAAAACATCTGATGCCTCTAGTAGTGGGCAATATGTGTGTCTGAGGATGATACCTCACTGGATCAAAAGGTCGTACACTCAAAGGTAACGGCTTTGGCTCGGCCTCGATGTCCGCCTTGAAGTCTACTAAGGAAAGCTCGGGAGGAGCCCCATCATGAGGAAAATCGTCCGCCATCTGAAAATAGGTGCGAGATGGGTGAAAAGTGAACAAAAGTGAAGAAAAATGGGTAAACTTGGAAAAAGTCAACCCTAAGAGAGAGAAAATGAAGGAAAAAGTCAAAGCCGGGAAAAGTGCACAGAACTCGAGAGAAACTCAAGGGGAATAAGCCTAGAATGGTGGAAATGAGGAAAAAAGCGTCGAAATCAAATTCCAATCGGTTCAAAGTGAAGAGAACTAGGAGGATTTAGCGAATAAAGTTTGTATAGGGCGTTGGAAAATGCGTAAAAGGCTCAGATCTAGAGAGGGAAAACACCTAAAGAGAGAGAGAGCATTTTCAATCAAGAAGGTGTGAGGAAATGAGCCCTAGTGGCTTGTATTTAAAGGCCCGTGCATGAAAAAACAGTTTTGCCTCGAACTGCCATCGATGGCCGGTAAGGCACACTAGTGGCCGGCAAGGCACACCAGTGGCCAGCGGCCCCCTCTTGTGGCCGGTGGGTTTCCAAAGGTCTTTTCTGTGTCCCTGGTTCTGTTTTGTGTCCTTGGATTTCAAAATTGAAGGAATTGTTCATTATTGAGTTCAGAACTGCATTTCCAGTTCGCGATGTTCGTCACTCATTAACATAAGCAAGGTATATCCTTTTTAACATATTGCAACTTTTTCGAGAAGTAAATCGGAAATTGTTCTTGACGAATATGCTTTTGTTATTGCATAGAATATGTGTCTCTTTGTTGTTGCATGGAATGTACATTCCACTTATACCGTCGCATAGAACGTGCTCTTACTCTAGTTGCATAGAATGTGCTTCCACTCTTGCATTATGCATAGAACATGCTTATTGCTTTCACTCTTGAATCATGCATGGAATATATGCATTTGTTTTTGAATCATGTGTAGAATATGCTCCCGTTACCAATCATGCATGGAATATGCTCTCCAATTGTTTGGTTCGCATAGAACATGCCATTATATCTCAGTTGTTGTCTTGCATAGAATATGCGTTGACTATTCGCTACACGTGCATAGAATTTGCGCTTCTCCATTATTGCATAGAATATGCACTTTTCTATTGTTGCATATAATATGCTTCAATTCTTGTTTCATGCATAGAAAATGCATTGTCGTTACATAACACGCTTTTGTACACAGGCACGATATTGTATGTACGGTTCATTCAGCGGAGCCAGCATAGACAAACGATATTGTATGTACAGTCCATTTCCAGGTAAAATCATTCGTGCCCTTCGAATCATATCCTTTTACCTTCCTTCCTCTCGCGTGCAATGCGTTAGGATAAATACTTCGGTTACCGTCCTTTGGTTAAAAACATTTGAGTGCGTCCTGATGTTCATATCATCATTCGGTTACCGCCCTTTGGTTAAAAACATTCGGGTGCGTCCTGGTGTTCACACCACTTCTTTAGTTAAAAACATTTGAGTGCGTCTTGATGTTCATACCATCGTTCGGTTACCCTCCTTCGGTTAAAAACATTCGGGTGCATCCTGGTGTTCACACCACTCCTTCGGTTAAAAACATTTGAGTGCGTCCTGATGTTCATGCCATCCTTTGGTTACCCTCCTTCGGTTAAAAACATTTGAGTGCGTCCTGATGTTTATACCATCCTTCGGTCACCACTCTTTCGGTTAAAAACATTTGAGTGCGTCCTAATGTTCATACCATCTTTTGGCTAAAAACATTTGAGTGCGTCTTGATGTTCATATCATCCTTCGGTTACCGTCTTTTGGTTAAAAAAACATTTGGGTGCGTCCCGGTGTTCACACCATCCTTGTTTTCTTCCGCGTGCAATGCGTTAGGATTTTGTTTGACATCTGGGGTACGCCCGATGATTCTGTTGCTCTTCGTCTTTTCTACGCGTCTCATAGTTAAGTTTGCATAATTTTCTTACATCCTTTATGCATAAAATGTGGTTTGGCTCGTAATTCCCACGCGTGGTGTGTTTGCTTACTCCTTCTTGTGATTGAGATTGCTGTGCCCTATTTCGGTTTGTTTAACTGTGGCATTTTCATTGCATTGCGTTTGCATTTAAATGTTTCATTGCACAGTCTCATTGCATGATTATAAGTTATGTTCTTGTATCATGCATATCATTTGCATCTTGCCCCAGAACTACGCTGGTTTGATTCCTTGCAAAGTGATACGTAGGCAGCCTGTGGACGCAACCATTTGTTTTCTGTCTTAATTGTTTGTCCAAGTATTACGGCCTCGTCAAAATGGGTCGTCTTTGGGCTTTGACATTTACTCACGTCATCTCATGACTCCAAGTTCTGTCAAAGAAGGGCACCTGTAGACATCTCATTTTGACGGCCCTTTAAGACTTGGATGTTCTTGCAGGTACGTCCGATGATGAGTCTGTTTGATTGCCGAACGCTCGAAGTCTTTAGCGGAATGCCACAACTTTGAGCATTTCAAACCCTGCATCTACTTTGTCTCATCTTTGAACCATGCCTGGGTTTTTTTAGCCTAAAGTTCCTGATGGCCTGCCGGCCATCCTTGGAGGCTGCCGGCCACCATTTCTCCTTTACCGGCCATTGATGTGCATTGCCTGCCATCAATGAAGCCTTGCCGACCACCACTGATGGCCGGCCGGCCACCATTGTGTACTGCAGATATTTTGTGATATTTTGTGCCAGCTGTTTGCACAGGTTCATGCATCTTCCTACACGTGTGTGGCTGGATGTTTGTGAGGGAAATTTGTGTTTTCTATATATAGGACCCCTCTCTTTCATGAGGACGAATTAGAAAATTTGAGACATAAAAATTTTCTCTCTCTAGATTTTCTCTCTCTCTCTCTCTCTCTCTCTCTCTTGCAAAATTGTGTGTGTATGCCTAGTTTCTCTACACTTTTGCCTACTTCTCCTAAACCAAATCCTCTCACCTTTGAGCTGAGGTTCCTTGGGGCCTTCTTGGAGCTCTTGAAGGTGGTTTTGGCTTGAACTTGTGCCTAAAGTGTTCTTTGCTTCAAGAGGTAGAATACTAGTTTTGTTATCTTGTTTTCAATACTTGTTTTTCTATCTTTTTCAATTGTTTTTGGGGCTGGTTTTGAATTGTAAAAAGCTCTATTTTGGTGGCTTAAAAATGGTGGTTTAAGCCCTTCTTTAGTTAGGGGGTGGTTCACCCTTCTTGTTTCTTAGTTTATAAAGCTTTTGTGCTTTTATCCATCACTTTTAAACCAACCGTATTGGCCCTTTTAACCATTGCATTTCAGAGGTTTTTCAGTGGCAAAAATCTCATTTTGAAGTCCAAAATTAGAGGGGTTAGCATCCTCTCCTTGTGTCTTGTTTGCATGCTTAGTTAGCCTTATATGTTTGCATGTTTTTCTAGCTTAACTTAGCTTAAGTCCAGTATGTTTTAGCCTCTGAAATAGCCTGTTTTAGCTCTATTTTGGGCTGTTTGATTCATTTGAATTTTGTTTTGTATAGTTGTAGTGTAAATCCTTGCACTAGCTTGTTGTTTTAAGGCTTTAAACATTATTGGTGTGACTTGGTTGCATGTTTTAGTGCTTTTATCACTCAATTTTAGCACCTAAATCTCTGCAACCTCCTTCTTTGCTTCACTTTTTTATTTGTTTTTTTGAAGGTTGTTTCAAACTTGGGATCCTTTAAGCTTGAGATTGAGGTCATGCTCAATGGTTTAATCCTCTTTGAGGGTTCATTATCAAAGGCATGATCTCCCTCTTTCCTTACACTATCCCTTGGTTGACACTTTCTTTACCTTAGGGGACACTTACCATTTGGACTTAATGTGATTAAAGGATGGTTGGTAACTAAAATGTGCAAACAAACTTGACAGGTAAAAGTGACAAGATAAGCATGTCTTTGTGTTGCATTGCATGTGTTCAAATCAGACGTTAATTTGAACACAAGGAAAATGGGACATTTCATACTCACAAGTGATGAAATGTGCCACTTTTCTAGGTCTAACACTCAAGTCAGAGTACACATTCAAGCCTCTTTCTACTTTCCCATTGGAAATCTTCTCCCAGAGAGATTCCACCTCAAGGTCACCCCTCTGTGCTTCTATCACTCGGTTTACAAGTGTAGGTTGTGCAACTACTGAAAACAAGGATGTAAACTCAACAGAGTTGCCAAGATGCAAGTCAAACTCCCTAATAACGCCTAACATCTCCCATTCTTGGATGGCAATACAAGCTACACTACTAATAGATTTCCTACTCAAGTCATCCGCCACAACATTGGCCTTCCCCGGATGATAATGTAACTTAAAATCATAATCTTCTATAAACTCCATCCACCTCCTCTGCCTCAGATTTAAGTCTTTCTGTGTAAACAGATATTTCAGACTCTTGTGATCAGAAAACACTTCAAACTTCTCATTATACAGGTAATGCCTCCAAATCTTTAAAGCAAAGATCATTGCCACTAACTCTAGGTCATGAGTAGGGTACTTCCTCTTATGTGTTTTCAATTACCGCGAACCATAAGCCACTACCTTCCTCTGTTGCATCAAAACACAATCCAAACCTTCTCGTGAGGCATCATAGTACATTGAATAGCCCAAACCGCTCTTTGGAATAATCAAAGCTGGAGCAGTGGTAAGTCCAACCTTAAGTTCTTGAAAAGACTTCTCACAGGTCTCACTCCACATAAATTTGATCCCTTTCCTCGTCAATCTAGTCAATGGTGAGGGTAGCCTAGAGAAATCCTTCACAAATCTATGGTAGTACCCGACCAACCTGAAGAAACTACAGATCTCAAAAGCATTCTTAGGTGGTTCCTAACCTTGCACTACCTTTATCTTGGATGAATCTACAGTCACCCCTTCCCTGAATACCACATGGCCTAAGAACTTAACTTCTCTTAGCCAGAATTCACACTTCCCAAACTTAGCATACAGTTTATGGGTTCTGAGTAACTCAAGCACCACTCACAAGTGTTCCTCGTGCTTCTTCTTAGATGGTGAGTAAATCAAGATGTCGTTCACAAAGACGACCACAAAACGGTCTAGGAACTCATGGAAGATCTGGTTCATCAAATACATAAACATAGCTGGTGCATTGGTTAGCCCAAAGGGCATCACTAGAAACTCATAATGGCCATACCACGTATGGAATGCCATCTTCTGGATATCCTCTTCCCTTACTCTCAATTGGCGATAACCCGATCTCAGGTCCATCTTAGAAAAGCTACAAGACCCCTTTATCTAATCAAACAAATCATCTATATGAGGCATTGGGTACTTGTTCTCAATAGTTACCCAGTTCAACTTCCAATAATCTACACAGAGTCGTAATGCACCATTCTTCTTTTTGGAAAAAAGAGCCGGTGCTCCCCAAGGCAAAGTACTAAGGCATATAAAACCCTTATCTAACTATTTGTAGAGTTGAATCTTCAACTCACTCAACTCGGTAGGTGCAAATCTATATAGTGCCATAGAAATCGGTGCCATGCCAGGCACTAAGTCAATAAAGAACTCAATCTCTTGATGAGATGGTAAACTGGTAAGATTCTCCGGAAAAATATTCGGATATTTACAAACTACCCTTGGTAACTCAACTTGGACTTCATCACACTCAGTACTTAAGAAGTTGGCAAGAAGGCAACTAAGCTCACTCCACCTACGCGGATCATACACCTGTGATAAGACTCTATTCATCCGGTTCCCCAAGAAATACAAGTAATCACTGCTCAAGGTACATACAGTAACCCTCTGACGGTAGCAATCTATAACAGCCCGATAGGATGATAACCAGTCCATACCCAACATAACATCAAAACTAAACATATCAATCAGCACAAATGCAAAAGAAAGTCGGCGACCAGCAACCTCTATGTCACAACCCTAACACCCCTACTTCAAAATAACCTCACTACTAATAGGTGATTCTACATAGATAGGAGATGCTAACTGAGTCAACTCTAAACCCAAAACCAATACAAATGCAAACAAGATAAATAAATGGGATGCACTCGTATTAATCAACACATTAGCAACTGAATTGCAAAACAAGAAGGTACCTCTCACTACTGAAGGCGCTGGTACAAGATCTGGCGTGGTAACAACATACACATGCCCTGTTGGTTGTTGCACAACCTGCTCCCCCTTGGAGCATAAGCCTGATGTACTGACTGAGCCGAAGAGGCTCCTTGATTGGCTTTCAAGGCCTATGTTAACTATGTAAAGGTGACACATGCGATATACATTAATAAATCGTTCATCCTGAATCTATAGCATGTGTTACAAGACGTAATAAAGAATGAAAGCTATAACGATATTCATATGCCTTAAAGGCTCACACCTTTCCAAGATCGTGCTTGGTTACAACAAAATGAGTAATAAGCTCCACACAAATAAAGCCCTAGGCTCAAAAAGTAAATACAAACTAAATAGAAATTGAGCCTTCAGCTCCACAGTCCTCCCAAGCTAAGTCTTTGGTGGAGGCATATCACTAGTACCTGAAAATGGTTTTTCCCAAGTAAGGTGAGCCAAAGCCCAGTAGAAACAATCTAGCACAGTATATGAATCTTAACAAAGATATAAGTATGATATGCATATACAATGCCCATAATAAAATCATTCATACTTTTACAAAATTATCTTATGCCAAGTTTCATATCTTAGTCCATTTTATCTTAATTCATTTCATTAAAATTCATTTCACCTCAGTTTCATGAGTCAAGTCCATTGTTATCCAGAAAACCCAACTGAGGCTACAACTCAGTGGTTCTCTAACCAATACAATCATTACACAAACATTCTAAATTTGTCATTTTACGAAAATTTCGTTCGCGGGAATTGGCATCCATGAATATACGTGCGGTTTTCGGAACTTTCACCTTGGACACACAAGCCAACTTAGTTCAATGAAGTTCATCCATTTTTTTCTTCCAAACATGGAGTACATCCCCTTTTTCCTCCCAAACTTCATACATATACAATGTATTAAAAACACAATCATATTCAATGACAACTGATAAGAGATTAGTGTCAATTCACCTAATTCTCATGCAATTTCTATAACAATCATAGTTATCTTCCACCAATAGCCCAAAACAAATATTTCTAAACATATATACAATCTCCAAAATAGATAAACTATCCAAATTTCCATAGGCAAGAGATAACAAGCATGCAACTCCACCATTTATATGAACATCTAACCAATTTCACATTCACATTCCCATTACCAATTCCATTATTTATACAAAACAATTATTTGAAACATTTTAGGGCAAAACTCCATTCCCTTCCAAATCCAATCCATGTGTTAAAATCAACAAATTTAACATTTCACATCCTCATATCTACACCCACAACCATTTTCAATACCTTCATTTGAAAACTCCTCTTTTGATTTAAACCAAAACCCTAGATTTGTTTAAAATCCTCCACATCCCAACATTATTTACACAATCAACAAATAACTAAGTTAAAAATCATAGGAGAGTGTAGAAAGTATCTACCTCAAAGTTAAGAGACGTGCAAAGCAAGGAGAAAACTTTAAAGATGTCGAAATCGACTTTTGTTCAGATCAAAATGGAGCTCTTGAGATGCTTTACCTTTTTTCCAAAGACACTAGGGTAGAGAAAACGGATCTAGGTGAAAATGTAGAGAGAAGGTGAGTTTTAGATAGAGAGGCTCTAGATCTAGGATTTTGGGAGAAAAAGAGATGAAAAGTGATGTAGAAGGAGGCTGCTACGAACTGATATACGCACAGTCCGCTTGAGTGCAAGAAGTGACGCTTGAGCGTCAGACTCAATAAGTTGTTTGAGGGTTGAATATTTTGGAGTAAAATTATTTCTCTCTCTCTCTACAATTCTCTCTCTCCTGCAAATTCTTAAGCCTTTGCCTATGCACTCTAAACCAAACCTTGAGGTATCGGAGTTGAGGTACTTTTGAGCTTACTTTAAGCTCTTGAGAGTGTGCAAGTGTTGTTTTATCACTTAGAAAGGGTTCTCCTCTTCAAGAGGTATAATCCTTGGCTTGTTCCTTTGCTTTATTTGCTATTTTGCCTACTATTTTGGACTATTTTTGGGCTGCTTAAACTCTATATTTTTTGGTTGAAACTTGTGGTTTAAGGCCATTAGGGGTGGAAGAGTGGATCACCCTTATTTGCACCTCATTTCTTAGGCCTTTGCCCTTGTGTTTCCCACCTCTTTGTCAACTCTTTTTGCGATTTTTAATACTGAATCTCAGAGGTTTTTTAGAGGCTAAAACAATGTTTTGAAGTCCCAAAAATGAAGGGGGTAGCCTCCCCTCCTTGTGCTTGTTTACTAGTTTAACTTGCTCCATGTTTTAGCTTATTGTTATAGCTATTTTTGTCTTAATTCCAGCATGTTTTAGGACTGTTTTAGTACTGTTTTAGGAGTGTTTTTAGTTCCTTGTTGCTTTGTATTGCATGTATCTAGTGTAATAGTCCTCCTAAGTTGGTGGTTTAGGCCTTAGCCACCAACCTATTTGAGTTGATAGCATTTGTTTATAGCTTTCCATACTTGTTTTCACCCCTAATCACTTCTGCAACCTCCCTCATTTCTTAGCTTTTTATTTGCTTTGAAAGTTGGTTCAAACTAGTTGCTTGTTTAAAGTATGAGATTGAGGTCTTGTGCTTAATGGTTTAATCTCTTTGGGGGTTCATTACCAACGGCATGACACTTCTCTCATGCCCAAAACAACTCTTGGTTTGGTACTCCTTTCCATTAGAGGATTTAAAGCTCACTTTTGGACTTAATTGATTAAGGAATGGTTGGTAATGAAAATGAAGTAATAAAATTGAAACTAAAATGATGCAAGATAATAAGCAATTTGGTGTTCAATTGGACATTAATTGAACACATGGAAGCTTGAGGCATTTCATACTTGATAGTAATAAAATGGTTCAAGTTTCTAAGGTCAACCACTTCCCTTGATCAATCCATGATAGAGAGGAGGTTTGGGAGTCTTTTATGTTGCATTTATTGAAATTGTACACCTTGGTTCATAGGCCGTCATGCAATGAAATTGCATCGATTGATGGCTTGTGAATTAAGCTTGCCACTCCTTTGAGCTGTTGGATGATAAGGAGGGGTAAGGCGTACAAACATACCCTGGGAATACTCTGTTTGTGATCTGTATGCTTTTTGTTGCAGTAGGAGGAACCAAGCTTTAGTGGCCGGCAGACCACTTCTTTTGGACGACAGGCTACTATTTATGGCCGATCAGCCCCTACTCCTGGCCTGCCGGCCACTTTTGTCAAATTTAGCAGTGACTTTCTGGAGCAGAACAGAGCAAAATTTGAGGTGAAAAGATGTTCTACTGTGCAATAGAGGCATTCTAGCAGTAGAACAGTGGGCTTTTCGGATGGAAATTCGTACATGCATAAGCATTTCCCTTACTTATTGAGGCCTATTCGCTTGTGGACTTTTAATAACTAGGTAGCCAGTTAATTTGTGTTGTAATTGATTAGTCAGATAGCTAGTTAATTTGTTATAATTAATTAATTAGTTAGATTGATTAATGTTGTGTTGTAAATTCTTTAACCAACTAGCATAGTTAGTTTATTTGGTTTGTAATAATTAGTTAATTCGTTTTGTAATAGCTAGTTAATTAGCCTAACTAGTTAGTTTATTCAGACTCTCCTACGCGAGGGCACAGTTGTAATAATGTATATGTCTTCCAACCCCATGTCTTTCTCCCTTTTATTTACCTGCTTATGATGGTTAGTTTAGGACATCATGTTTTGTTTAGCATTACTCATGCTTGCATCCATTTGTCTTGCATGCATCGAGGCTCGGTGCATCATTCTAACTTGCACTGTTAGTTAAAACTTCATTGAATACGTGCTTAGACTACATGCTGTCAAATTGATTCATGTGCCGTAGTAGTAGCTGAGCCTAGTAATTGCATATCGCATGCATTGCATTAGTCATATTGCATAGTTAGGATCATGCATTATTCTAACTTGGTCATTTTTTTTGGGCTTGGAGTACTAGGTGAGCATTTTGTGCTTTAACATATTGTATGTTAGTGTTACCATGTCTAGTATGCTTGCCATGAGGCTAAATACTTAATTGATAAACTGTTTGAATGCCTATGGATGAAGGCTATTTGCTTGAATTGGGATAGTTTGATTAATGTACATTGGAGCCCACTTTTTCAAGTGGCACACTCATAAACTCTTTTAAAAAACAAACATGAAATCAAATATTCCAATTTTGGCAAATTAGCCTATACCTTGCGTGCGCATCACATAGTAATGTTAGTCTATAACCGGAACAAGAGCATATAATGTAAATAAAAATCACACCATGATTAGTAGAGGCCAATCTTTGACCGGCGAGCGGGGGTGCACAATTCATGACCTTCCCCTCTTGTACCTAAGTTCCCGAGCCGAGACAATCTTGATGATGATGGACACGTGGCCTTTGGCACGAGTCATGGGTTTCTTAAATTTCCCAAAAATATTTAGGTGGCGACTCTGTATTTGGCAAAGTAGTCCATTTTTGGCATTTTGATTCAAAATCGATTTTCTAAAAGATTTGCCGGATTTGAACTCTTTGGTGTTTATCTATTTCACATTGCACTTGTGAGATCAGATTCAGAACCGTAGGAGTCCAAATTATAGGGCTAGTCATTTTTCGAAAGGAGCACGAAAAGTTGAGCTACACCGGCTTATTCGTTGTTCATCCAGGTGATACATAAATCAGTAGGCCAGTAGCCAGTCGGCAAATTTATGAACCCAGAATGGAAAACTACAAAAGTTGCGTAGGCTAAATGGTTTATCTTTTAAAGTCTTGTTTTGAGTGTCTTCCATTCTAACAAGTGTAAATAAGTGTGTTTGGATTGCTTTTGCTTTGTTTTTCTTTCATTGAGTTGTTTTTTGATTTCTGGTAAGTTGAGGATTCAATGTCCAATTCAATATTCATTAAAATTCAATCATTCTCAGATTCAAGTTCGAAAAAAAAAAATGTTTTCATGCTCAAGTGCAAAGCCGTTCATGTGATGATGTGAAAACAAAGAAACTCATTTTATTAAATTTCAGGGTGAAGCCCCGATCAGCATTACAAAGCAAAAAAAAAAAAGGAAAAAAAAAAGAGAAGAAAATTCTGAAACAAAAAAAGGAATTTTGAAGGAGTGGTGCTTAATTCAAAACAAAAACATAAAAGAAGAGAAGAAAAGGAAAATAGAACAAAAAACAAAAATTTGAAAAATAAAAAAAGAAAAAAAAAAGAAAGAGGGACCATTTTCTTGGATTTCCGGCAGTAGCCCGGCAACGAAGATAAAAATCGACTTCATTCGTGAACAACTTCATTGCTTGACTTTACCGACGATAGCCTAACTGCATTTTTTACTCTCGGGAATCCTTTGAAGACTCTGCCTCAATGTTGTCTTGAAAAAAATCACTCATCGCCGGCCATCAAAGGGAGAGTATGAAGGACCTTCGAATCGAGCCGCAGCTCAAGCATCCATGTAGATACTTTGGAGCAAAGAGAGTTGGACATTTAATCGGTGCAACTCATTTGTCTTGTTCTATAGCCGGTGGGACAAATTGGAGACTGCGGTCACCGTCTCCACACAGGACTTCAATGTGAAGTGGTTAGCATCAATATCAGACTGCACTGCCATTGTTTGCTTGATTGACAGTGCAGGAAAATTAAGAACAGTGGCAGGGGCCCTTTTGCCAAGGTTCAGAGGAGCTGGCCTTAGCATCTTCAATTAGGGGAGTTATGGTCAGGAAAGAGAACAAGAGTATGGTGAGAAGATGCCATATCAGGGGAGTGTACTACCTTCGAAGGGAAATTTGTAGAGTAATGGCAGGGGGCGTTTTGTAGCTCTCTGCTCTGTCTCTCATAGGCCTCGTTTTAGAAGACGACGGAAGAGAAGAAGAAGCCAAAGTAGAGCAGATTGCCGAGGCAAGCTTTGACAAACGAAGGCTTGTCTAGCTACTATTGGTCAAGCGCGCTGTGATTGTTGAAATCGCGCGCCAGACACGACACTCGACGAAGACAAACGGGACAGAGAGGGAGATAGAAACAGAGGAGAGAGGGAGGTCTGTCTATATATATTTGTATATAGTCTGTATATATATGTATGTATATACCGTATTAGTATATATATGTATATAATTTGTATATGTTTCGTCTATGTATCCGTATGTATGCCTGTGTATCCATATGTCTAGGTACCCATATATATATATGTGTCAATATATATGTTTATATATTGTATACCGTATTTGTATATATATATATGTCACGACCCAAACTCGCCCCTATAGGTTTAGCGTCATAACCGGTCAGTAATTTGAAGATTACCTACGGCCTCAAAGACAAAATTCAAAATTTTTAAATATAATTGGGGCTTGAAGCGGAAGTAAAACAAAAATAATAATGTCTATTGAGCTATGCGTACATGATCAATTGTAATAATTAAAACATCTTTAACACACGTATATATACATGTATGAAGACATATTTTATAACATATCTCATACACTACATGAAGGACTTTTAACAAAATATAAAAATTAACTCGATCCTGACAAAATAAAATAAAGCCTCTGCACAGAGGTACTTCTTA
This sequence comes from Camellia lanceoleosa, assembly GCA_025200525.1. Classification (NCBI taxonomy): domain Eukaryota; kingdom Viridiplantae; phylum Streptophyta; class Magnoliopsida; order Ericales; family Theaceae; genus Camellia; species Camellia lanceoleosa. Next base: position 128,994,327 of record CM045763.1, on the reverse strand, counting down.
GGTGGCTTGACAAAGAGGCAGACTCTGGGACAAACTCTAATGTTGATCCTTCAATTGCTCACCTACATATGTGTATATATATATAAAGCGTGAGCTAATGCCTAGTGAATAATACCAAAGCAAAGAGGTTGTACGAATGAGATTCTTAATTAAGTAAATCACATTAATACATATTACATGTAAATCAAAATCAGAATGACCTTAGATCCAATCCATCATGCTCAAGGCATATCAGAGGAGACAAAATGACCTCAAGTCCAAAATACTTGTCTAAACATATTACAAAACGGCCCTGGGTCCATCATTTCCATATTCATATCTATGCATATATTCATATTCGTGATCATGATCACCTTTTTATTCAAACGGCCTTTGGCCCATTACATTCATATTCAAACGGCCTTTGGCCCATCATAATATTCAAACAGCCTCTAGCCCATCATAATATTCAAATGGTCTCTGGCCCATTACATTCGTACTCAGACAGTCTTTGGCCCACCACATTCATATTCAAACGGCCTCTGGCCCATTATAATATTCAAACGTATCAAACGGAAAACGACCTTAGGCCCAATTCAGGCATGTCAAACGTATCAAACGGCTCCAGGCCCAATTCATACTCTTATCAGACGTATCAAACGGTCTCAGGCCCAATTCAAACATATCAAACGTATCAAACGTCCTCAGCCCCACTACATACTCTTATTAGATGTATCAAATGGCCTCAGGCCCAAATTATACATATCAAACGGCCTTGGGCCCAAATCATGTTCTTCACAGAGCCTTATACAAAAATTAAGTATATAGAATACTCATTCATAATTCAAATCAACAAATCCATGAATCTTATCTAGAAGTAGCATTTGGAAAATAACATACTTGAAAATATTTTTACTAAGATATTACTCACAGTGTTCGGAGTGTTGATTCGTCGTTGTGGATACCCCTGTACAATTCATAAACATACACAAATTGGATCACAATGCCATTCATTTTGTTCTTTACTAAGATACTACTCACAAGGTTCTTCGCTCGAGCGCAACATTGGTCGCTTGAGCGGATCCTTGGTTTGCAAAAATACTGGTTGCTTGCTTTCTACACTTGAACGACAACTTCTCCGCTCGAATGATGATGACGAATTCTGGGTTTTCCATAATGTTGTTTAAACTTCAAAACACATTATCAATGCTCCAAATTCATGCACGACTCACTCGAATATGCAAAAACATTCCCAATTACATATATTTAAAATTAATTCCACTTATACTTTAAAATTCCATGATTTTAATCCAAATTTTCATGTTCTTCATATCAAGCCCAATTCCAAACCCACAAATTCTAAAACATGAATTGAACTTTTAAAATAATTTCAAGACTTGGGTTCATACATGGCTTGTCTAAAAACACACAAACTCTTAAATAATCAAGAAAATATGATCAATTTTAAATCATTTATATCAAAACTTCTTTAATTTAAAAATTAAACTCATTTGTTCACAAACTCATAATTTGCCAAAGCTTAGTTCTTATTTCATCAAAACATGAAATCAATTCTAAGAAATTTATTATGCATGTAAATAAAGACTCAAATACTTATAGAATTCCCTCATGCATGTAACAATGGAACTTGATTTCATGCAAGATTATAAAAATCAAACTCGAAATAATTAATTTCTAAATTTAACTTCTATAGCTTGAATCTAATTTCATTTCTTCATCTCCTTACTAATATCTTTCTAATTATATGAAATTGAACCCACTCATTTCTTAATTTCAGCTGTTAAGTAAATTATCTACAAGATTTAAACTTTAATTTTTACCTAGAGCTTTGGATGGTTGGATTCTTGAGTTTAATTGTTCCAATTTTCCAGCACAAAACCTGAGCTTTTTTTCTTCTTCAACTATCTAATTTCCTTCTAATTCCATAAATATAATTCCAAACCCTTCTCAATCTCAAGCATAATAAGGAGATTCCACATAAATCAAGCATAAATCTTATACCTTAAACTTTAATTTCAGCAAATTGGGTTTTTCTTTGATTCCCCTTGTTCTTCCTTCAACTTCCATCACAAAGTGGGTTTCTCTCTCTACACCTTTGAGCTCTCAATCTCACTTTCTTTCTAAACTTCTTCCAGCAGAAATGAGGGACTTAAGAATGAGCTCCCTCTCTTCTTCTGGACTCACATATAACACACTTCATATTAATGCCCCACGTGTGCACACACTTGCACCTCTTTTTTGAGCTCCAGCACAACAATGACATGCACACACATACAGAATTTCTCTGCACACACACCCACATACACCCTCAAATTTTAGACCATTCAATTTATGATTAAAATTAACTTAATTAGGCAACACTTGATCTTAATACATCTTGATCAACACAACTTAATTAATCATAACAAATCATAAATCCTACATAATTTAATTTGTCTAATTTAACTTCCATTAGAGTCCAATTAATTATATTTAAATTTATCATTCTGAATTAGATTTTTAATCAAACTACCAAAAGACTCAAAATATTAAATTAAACTGATTCAACTCATCAATTTCACCTCTTTAAACCATTTAGGTTTTAAATTTCTAATTCCAAAATAAATCCTTAATCAAATCATATACAAACCAGATTTCATAATTCTCATAAATCTGAAATTAAATCAAAATAATGACTAATTAAAATCCAAATCTCTTTAATTAATTAAATGTAAAAATATTACTTGTGGTGGGATCGTCACAATATATGTCTGTGTATTTGTATCCGTATATCCGTATCCGTATGTCAGTGTCCATATACATGTATGTATATATTATTTCCGTATATATAGCTCGTATGTGTGTATGTATGTATATATATATATATATGTAAATCTGTATATGTATATAGCTTGTTTGTGTGTATGTATATGTGTGTGTATGTCGTATATGTATCTGTATTTTGTATTTTGTATCCGTATATGTATATATGATATTTTCAAAAAAAAAATGAAAAAGAAAAATTCAAAAAAAATTTTGAAAGAAAAATGCAAAAAAAGAGAAAATTTCGAAAACAAGGAATTTTTTTTTTCTTGTTCATCTGTTTTGCATCCATCATCTTATTTTTACATCCAACATATTATATGTTTCACATTGCCCCTTCGTGTTTTTGCATTCACCATCACACTTGCACTATCTATTATATTTGTTATGCATGATTACAATCCGTTCACATCACTTCAAACTTTTTTTATTTTTTTATTTTGTATACCCTTTCATCCTTTACCTGGTTGAAACCATTGCCCTATTTCGTATCGAGGTACGGTTTAAGTCTCGTACGTTGGTTAAGACCCCTTTCTCCTTTACCCGATTGAAAACCATTGCCCTATTTCATATCGTGGTACGGTTTAGGTCTCGTACATCGGTTAAGACCCTTTTTCTCTTTACCTGGTTGAAATCAATCCCCTATTTCGTATTAAGGTACGGTTTAGGTCTCGCTGTTTGATTAAAACCCTTTTATTCCGTCCTCTCATGTGAGGGTGTTTGGATTATATCCCTTTGTTCGTTTCATTTGCATGAGGCTTGCCTCACCACCTATTGCATTGCATTGCATTGCATAAGTCATGAAAAAAATAATAATTTAATTTTCAATTGCATTAGCATATCATTTGCATGGTTACAATTGTCACTATTGCATTACTTGGCTACAATCTTTGCACATCAACATTTGGTTACAACCAATTTTCATTAGTTTATGCTGGCCCCCTTCTTTTGGGTTATATGATGAAATTACTCACTTTATACTGGCCCTTTTTAGAGATGACGAAACTATCCCTTTCTCGGGTTGGCAGTCCAAACCACCTTCGGTTAATATATCCATTTTCTTGGGTTGTTAGTTGAGACTATACATGGGTTAATACCTCCCTAGTGTTAGGTTGTAGGCTAAAACTATTCTTTGGTTACATTTCGTTCTCTTATATGAATGCATTTGGATTGTATCCCTTGTTATGCTCCATATTACTTGTTGCATTGCATTGATCATGAATTTTCAAAAAAATGGCTTCGTGCATCGTGTAAGTCCAGCTTTCAAATTGTATTTCAATTGCATATCATTTGCATCCTATCCCCGAACTCCACTGGTTTGATTCCTTGCTAAGGGATATGTAGGCAACCTTCAGGTTCAACCAACTTGCATTGCATCTTGTTTGTTTGTCCAAGTTTTACGGCCTTGTCAAATGGGTCGTCTTGAGCTTTGACATTCACTCATGTTAAGAAATTACTTCGAGCTCTATCAAAGAGAGGCAACTGTAAACACCCCATTTTGACCAGCCCCTAAGACCTGGGCTCGTCCTTTTGATTACTCGATGATGAAAATAAGATTATGTTTCTCACATAATTCTTAGTAAGAAAGATGGAATTTGTGCTTCATTTCCAAACTTAAGCCTGTTTTGGCTAAGTGTATAAATCCCGTTCAAAACTCTATTTCGAACCTTTCTTTTTGTGCTTTATTCCGAATATTTTTGTAGTGTTCCAAGGCTTGCTTTTAAACTTCAAAATGAAACTTTTTCTGACAGGATGGTAATAGGAGGAAAGGACGAGTATTCTATCGAAAAACCTTGTTTCATGCAAAACAGTCAGCCCTAGCCATTATTTTGGCCGATCGGCCAGCCATTCTTTTGGCTAAGTGGATCATCTTTTGGTTGGGCAAGCTAGAATTTTGGCTAGCTAGCCAAGCAATTGGCCAGCCGGCTAATTTGCCCAGAAGTAGGGCAGTTGCGGCAGAATTCTTGCTAGAAGAGTGTGGAACTTGCCATTCTAGATATTTCTTGGTACATACATTCGTGAGATACACCCTCCCTCATCCTCCATTATCTCCCTTTGGCCTCCATTGTCAAAAAGAGGTTTGTCCTCTTCCATAATCCTTTCAATCACCCATTAACCTTGTCCCTTCACCTTGTCTCCCACCTCCTTGACTTAGCAATCCTCTTTGATTACTTATAGAGATAGGGAGGATCATAATATGGAAGAAAAGAATTGAATTGAGAGAGTTAGAGAGAAAAAGAGATAAGATTAGTTTTGAGCCAAAACTTCAAACACAAATTGATATACACTGATTTTTCATCTTCCATATACCAAAACCATCTCCAAAATTCCATCATAGCCATATTCAAGAGCCTTGATCAAAAAGAGAGAGTGAGTGTTGTTGAAAGAGAGAAAAACAGAGAGTTGTAACTCTCTTCCCCACACACACTGTTAAACCAACCAAAAACACCATTCTAACTAGAATTTTGAATTTTCAACTAGAGAATTGAGAACACACTTCCATAAGCTTGAAGGTAATCAAAAGGAAGTTTGGAAATCAAATCTTTTTCTTGGAAGGTAAATTTTGCACACTTTTCTATTTCTTGCATTTTCTTTCTTGTATTGCTTTTCTTGCTTAAATTCCATGTTATAAACCTGTTGTAAGCTAACTAGTTGAGCCACTTGCATATTTCCCGCTTATTTTTCTGGTGTTTGAACAAAACAAAGTTTTCAGCCTAGCCTTATTGGCCAGTCGACAAATTTATTGGTTAGTCGGCCAATTAATTAGCCGGCCGGCCAACCAACTTTTTGGCCAGCCAGCTCATCGTTTGGCTGGCCAGCTAGTATACTCTTGGACAGAACCTAGCAGCCTCCGATGATGAGCAGAACAATTTTCAACGGTCTCTGAGGTGCCTTGCAGCTTCTGTTTTTATTATTTTTAGTTTAATTTGGGAGTGATTGTGAGGATTTAATTTTGTTGTAATTATTTTTCTCTCTCCTTCCTATTCGGATATGTAATATTCAAACGATAAAATAATTCCCCGCCTCGCTTCTTTTGATCCTATTCTTTATTTTGCTTTCCATATTCTGTAAATATGCATGTTATTTTGCTGGTCATCATATCTATGCCTTGCATCCAAGTCTTATGCCTTAAGATCCGACTAAATTTGTATTTGTGAATTTTATCGATTATTATGTGATTTTGTGCGCTACCTCATGTCTTGAGATGTTTCACATGTCATATACAAGAAGCTGGATCTGTAATTGCATTTCATGAGTGAATTGCATTTGGATCTTGTATATAAGATCATGCATGTTTACTAATTTGTTTTTGTTCCTATTTGCAGGACACTAGTAAATATGTAGCATCCCACCTATGTGTGATTTTCGTACTATGTTTAGCATTCTATCATGTGGCTATGTGCTCATTTGATATAACTCTATGTATGCTAGTTGGTGAAAGTTATGTTTTGTAAGTTGGAATAAAATTGATTTTCATGATTTTACTATTCAAAACATTTTCAAAATAATGAAATCAAATCGCTCCAAAATGAACGACATAATCTATATTTGTTCGTTTCACATAGTAAATTTTAAGATTTATTATTAATAATTAGAATATGAACATATAAAGTTAATAAAAATCATATCATGGTTAGTAAAGACCGATCTTTTGATTGGGTGAGCGAGGGTGCTCAATTAATGACCCTCTCCCTTCATGCCTAATGTTCCGAGCCAAGCATCCTTGGTTATGACAAATAGTGACATTGGTACGAGTCACGGGTTTCCTAATTCTCTCAAAATAAATATTAGGTGGCGACTCTGAGATCTGATGACATAGTCCATTTCTGGTAAATATTTTTGCAATAAAATGGATTTTCTAAAAGTTTCCAAATGTGGAGTCTCACCTATGTTTCACATTGCACTCGCGAGACTAGATCAAAGAGACTGAGGGTCCGAACTGTTAACACGCATGGGTACCCCTCGGGCGATGTTATAGTGTCTACAAGTAGGCATATCAAGCACTACCAAATCTTACCTTACCGGCTTCTAACCTGAGGGCTTAGGCACCCACACAGGCGTGTTTCTGGTCCTACAACATGGATACTCATGCCAACTTAATTCTCAAACTACACCCTCTAATCAGATTTCCCACTGTGTTTACCTCAAAACATTACAATAGTAACAATTGGTTTTCTTAATAACATAACCATTTTCAAGGCATAACCATAGTTAAATCATACTTTGAAACCATGTACATGAATGAATTGAAATGTAATGATTTAGTTCCGATATGCACGATTTCTCCACAATTCCCAATGTTTGCTCAAAGAACAAAGATAAGATATTCAATATCTATATGTGTTCATACTCCAAAAAAATTCATATCAATTCTATACCCATGTGACAAATGACATTCTCTCATATTTACAATCAATCATTCATTTCCACTCTAAACAAATGCACAACATGTTACCATAATTTTTCAATCCCTGTCATGAGTATCTCAACAACACAACAACATGAGGAAGATTTCTTCAGTTTCTCAAAGGATTTAGCAACAATTTCATTGATATTTCACAAATTTCACTTTTCCCAATTTCCCCCAAAACCTAGGGTTCGATCAAAAGAGTGTGTAGACACCCAATTTTTGACCGTCCTCAAGACTTGGACGTCATCGTTTGAACACTCGATGATTGTGCTCGCTCATGTTTGTTTTGAGTCCCTGAAGGTCTCAGCTGAGTGCCTTGCTTTGGAGCCTCTAATCTTGTCTGTTTTGTGCTTGGTTGTGGGCCAAGAGCTTGTTGCTTCACTTCTGGAGGAGAGGGTGACCTGTCGGCCATCCCCCTAGCCTGTTGGCCATGACTTGTGCCTGCCGGCCACCAGTGGTGGTCGGTCGGCTACATTGATTGCCGATGGCCATTTTCTCTTTTTTCAGATATTTATTTACCAACTGTGCCAGCTGTTGTTCACTGATGCTCATCTCCATACATGTGTATGGAGGGATGAATACAAGACTTTGGCTTGTTATTTTCTATATAATGGGAGGTCTCTCCCCCATTTGAGAGGTTAGAAAATTTTGTGAGCAAATTTCCACTCTCTCTCTCTCTCTCTCTCTCTCTCTCTCCCTATTTTGTGCTTGAAAGTGAGAATTCTCTACACATTTGCACTAAGACCTTTGACCAAACATCTTCATCTTGGAGCTGAGGTTCTTTGAGGCTTAGTTTGAGTTTTTAAGGTTGGTTTTGGCTCAGAATTGTGGCTGTTTGTTGCTATGCTTCAAAGGTATAAGGCTTACCTCTTTTAAGCTTTGTTTTAATCAATTGATTGGCCATCTTTTTGCATTGTTTTGACCTGGTTTTTCAACCATAAAAAACTCTATTTTTAAGGTTTCAAAATGGTGGTTTAAGTCTTGTTGAGTTAGGGGGTTGTCTCATCTTTTTGCTCTTTGGCTTGTAAAGCCTTTTGTGCCATCTTTCAAAACTTTTTGAAACAACTTTTTGGGCTCTTTTAACCATTGAATTCCAAGGAAATTTCAGTGTTAAAAACTTGGTTTTGAGGTTCAAAATAGGAGGGATTGGCCTCCCTTCCTTGTGTCTTGTTTGCAAGTGTAGATAGCCTAGTATGTGAGCATGTTTTTCTACCTTTTTGTGACTTGATCTCAACATGTTTTAGGCTCTGATTTGGCATGATTTAACTCTATTTTGAGTTGTCTTGGTCATATGAGCCTTGTCTTGCATGGTTGTAGTACAAATGCCTTCACTAGCTTAGTGTTTCAAGGCCTCTAACATGTTTTGCTTGAGATGATTGCATGTTGTAGCATCATTTTACATATGATTTCAGTGTATATAGCTCTGTCATACTCTCACTTATTTCACTCTTTCGTTGCTTTTGAGAGTTGTGCTTTGAGTCTTGTTTGCAAGCTAGCATGTGAGCATGTTTTTCTAGCCTTTTATGCTTCAATCTCAGCATGTTTTAGTCACTGTTTTGGCATGCTTTAGCTCTATTTTGAGCTGGTTTGGTCAGTTGAGCTTGGTATTGAATGCCTCTAGTGTAGTGCTCTTCACTAGCTTAATGTTTTAGGCTCTTAACATGTCTTGCATGTGTTGCTTGCATGATTTAGTATCTCTTTGTATGCCATATCAGCACTGAAAAGTTTGCAACCTCTCTCTATTTTTCACTTTTCAATTTGTTTTGAAAGTGGCCTCGAGCCTTTTGTTGGCTTGAGTGTGAAATTGAGACTCTCATGCCTAATGGTTTTAACCCTTTCTTGAGGGTTCCTTCTAACCAACAGCATGAGACCTCTTTCATGCTCAAGGTACTTGTGGCTCAAACCCTCTTTCCAATTAGAGGACTCTCACTTTGGGACTTAACCGGTTAAAAGACTAATCGGTGTAACATGCCCGAGGGGTACCCATGCGCGTTAAACAGTTCGGACCCTCGGTCTCTTTGATTTAGTCTCACTAGTGCAATGTGAAACGTAGACGAGAGTTCAGATTTGACAACTTTTAGAGAATCCATTTTATTGCAAAACCTTTTGCTAGAAATGGACTGCATCATCAGATCTCAGAGTCGCCACCTAATATTTTGGAAAATTAGGAAACCTATGACTCGTGCCAAGGCCATTGTTCATCATAACCAAAGTTGTTTTGGTTCGGAACCTTAGGTATGAGAGGGGAAGGTCATTAATTGAGCACCCCCGCTCACCCGATCAAAAGATCGGCCTTTACTAACCATGATATGAATTTTAGTTTCTTTATATGTTCATGTTTTGATTATTTAATAAATCCTAAAATTTACTATGTGAAGCATACAAGTATAGGCTATGTCACCCACTTTGGAACAACTTGATTTCATGTAGTTTTGAAAGAATTTTGAAGATGCACAACCCAAATAAATTGAGTTTACCAACATGTAAATCAACATTATTCCAAATTAAGCAACACAACCTCCATCCATTAGCATCCATAGAGTTATATCACATAAGCAAATAGCCTCATGGTAGAATGCTAAACCTATTAAAAAAAACACACACAAACGTTATGCTAAAGCATAAAAACTTACATGTTTGACGTCCGGCAAATAAGCTACAAAACAAAGTTAGTAAAACATGCATAATCTTATATACAAAATCCTAATGCATTCACTCATGAGATGTAACTAAAGATTCAGCTTCTAAGATATGACATGTGAATCATCTCAAGAGCATTAGGTAGCGCACATAATCACATAGGAATTGATTAAATCCACAAATGCAAACTTAGTCGAATCAAGATGTATGAAACATGGATGCAAAGCATGGATATAACGAAAAACAAAATATGATGCATATTCACAAATAAAGAAGGCGAGTAAAAGAACAGGATAGAAAGAAGCGGGGCGGGAAATTATTACAACACTTGAAAGAATAATTACAAACCAAATTAGAGAGGGATGAGGAGAATATTACAACAAAATAAATAAAAAAACCTCACAAAACACTCAAAATAAAATAAATAAAAGAAAAAGCTTCATGTGCCTTGGAAACCACCAGAAGTTGGTTAACATTGGAAGACAATACCGCCTTGTCCAAAAGAAGCTAACCGGCCGACCAAATAGGCCGGCCGGTCAACTGGGCCTAGCAAAACCTATCTTGTTGCAAAACCAAGAAAATGAACAAACAAGAAATATGTAGTTGGGTTGACTAACTACTACCAGTTAGATTAAAACAAGGAAACAAAAATAGAAAGTGCAAAATTATAACAAAACTAACATGAACCTAAATTAAGAAAATAAATATAAGATAGAACATGTAAGATTACAACAAAACTAATATGAAACTAATATAAGAAGATAACTTTAAGCTAGGAAATGGAAGATTACTACACAACTACTATGAAACTAGAACAAGAAAACAAATATTAAGATAGAACATGCAAGATTACAACAAAACTAATATGAACCTAAAACGAGAAAACAAATATAAGATTGAACATGCAAGATTACAACAACACTAACATGGACCTAAAACAAGAAAAACAAATATAAAATAAAACATGCAAGATTACAACAAAACTAATGTGAAACTAAAATAAGAAAACAAAGAATACAACTACTACCAAACTAAAACAAGAAAATAAATATAAGATAGAATATGCAAGATTACAACAAAACCAACATGAACCTAAAACAAGAAAACAAATATAAGATAGAACATGCAAGATTACAACAATACTAACATGGACCTAAAACAAGAAAACAAATATAAAATAGAACATGCAAGATTACAACAATACTAACATGGACCTAAAACAAGAAAACAAATATAAAATAGAACATGCAAGATTACAACAAAACTAATGTGAAACTAAAATAAGAAAACAAATAACACAACTACTACAAAACTAAAACAAGAAAATAAATATAGGATAGAATATGCAAGATTACAACAAAAGTAATATGAAACTAAAATGAGAAAATAAATATAAGATAGAACATAATATGAAACTAACATAAGAAAATAAATATAAGATAAAACATACAAGAAAAATGAAAGAATTGAAAATTTACCTTGCAAAGAAAGATTGAACTTTTTGATTTTCAAACTTCCTCTTGATCACCCTCAAGGTTGTGAATTATGATCTTAATCCTCAATTCAAAAGCTTGGAATTTGAGCTTAAAATGACGGTTTTGAACAAGTGTATGATCACTCTTTTCTTGGCAAGAATACTCTCTCTTTGGTTAAGGCTTTGAGTGATTTTTGACAAGGGGAGATGAGATGTAAGAGGCTATGTAACTTCACTAGTTTGGCAAAACAACTCTCTTGTTTTTAAGACTTCTTTTCTCTCAAATTCTAACACAATTTTAGCATTCTCTCCCTACCCTTCTCTTCTTCAAAAATCCTCCTCCTATTCAAGACTAGAGCTCTCATTATATAGCCAATGCAAGTAGGCAATGGTGGAAGACAAAGTGGAGTTAATGGGGGACAATGTATAATGGAGGTGAATGATGAATGGTGATGGTGGTGTGTGCTTTAGGAAAATGGATTATGACTTGAGATGGTGGGATGTGATTATGAAAGTAGATAGTGAGTGGGGATGGTGAGATGTGATTATGAAAGTAGGTAGTGAGTGGGGATGGTGGGGTGTAATTATGAAAGTGGATGGTGAGTGGGGATGATGGGATGTGATCATGAAAGTAGATGGTAAATGGAGATGGTGGAGTGTAATTATGAAAGTGGATGATGAGTGGAGATGGTGGGATGTGTAGATGATGAGTAGGGATATTGGGGGATGAGTGGGCGCACTTAAATGGATAAAAAAATGGCTCAATGGGGTGTCTCAACCGAACTAAAACCAAGAAAAAACGGGGCTGCTGCTGTTTTGGGCTGAGTTAACAAAATCTGCTATTAAGCCCAACTTCAAATGGGCATATCTCCCTCATCTGGACTTGGGTTTAGGTGGTTCTTGGGTCTAAATTGAAGCTCCAGAAATCTACTTTCCAATGGTGGTGGTCTCACAATTAAATTCCAAGTTTACAAAGAGATATGCCTAATTTATTAAAGGCTGTTCACTTCCTTTTTAATGATTTGATGCTCATTCTTTTCCTAAACTAGTTTTCTTTCATCCCCTCCTATTTCCTTCAAATCCAAACCTATAAAGAATATGTTTTTAAATATTTTTTTCAAAGAGTTCACCTCCCTTTCATTTATTTCCACTTTGTCCTTACTCAATTTACTGAAAAGTGTAATATTTTAATTGAAATGGGAGCCTCGGAACATCGTAGAAATATTTTTAAAAAAATTATTTTGAAAAGAGGGTTTTAAGGTCTATAATAGTTTGGCCAAAAAAATGTGTAAAGGTTGGGATTAAAGCTCAAATTCCATTTTTTGTTGAGGATTCTGTGAGAAACACATTCTAATTGTCATCATCGGGTAATCAACAGAAAGCGCCTAAGTCTTAGGGCTGGTCAAAATGAGGTGTCTACAATCGGTAATCTAAAATGTGTAAACAAAAATGAACCAAGTAAAACTTGAGCAAGATAAGCATGTTGTGTTGCATTGCATGTGTTTGGATCGGACGTTAATCCAAACACAAGAAAAATGGGACGTTTCATACTCAAAGTGATGAAACGTGCCACTTTTCTTCGTCACCGACACCCTTGATCATGTATGATAGGGTGGAGGTCCTTCGAGTCTTATTTGTGCATTCATTAAGCTTGTACAAGCTTGGTTATTTAGCCATCATGCATTGAAAATGCTTGGTTGGTGGCTTGAAAGTCAAGTGCCATACTCCTTTGAGCTTGAGAAATGATAAGGAGGGTAGCAGTATACACATTCCTTGAAAAATGCATTGCTTTGCCTCTGTTGCTCTCTGTTGCAGCAAAAATAGAAGTCTGGAAAAAGGGGTGGCCGACCGGCCACTTGAGGTAGCCGACCGGCCACTTAAACTAGCCGATCGTGGCCAACCACCTTAAGGTGTCACCACCTTTTAGTCCACCGATACCAATTTTTGTGCAAAAGTGTTCCTATGTTGGAGCAGAAGCAGTCTAAAAGTTGGTGCAATTTTCAGAGAGCAAAGCGAGTGCAAACAGAGGCAACCGATGGCAAGGCGATGAATTTTTGGGAAGAAGCCAACCGAGCATGCATGTCTCCCTCGCTTCCGAGGCCATTTACTTGCTTTATTTAAATGTTAGTTAGCGTAGCTAATTGTTTAATTCAAGTGTTGTAATTAATAAGTTTAATTTGGTTTGTAATATTTTAGCTAGCTAAGAATAGTTAGTTAATTTATTTCCATTGTTGTAATTAATTAGCTAGAATAGTTAATTAGTTGGTTTGTAATAATTAGCTTAGCTTAGTGTAGCTTAGCTTATTTATTCGGACCCTCCTTCGCGAGGGCGTAATATTGTAATAAGTGTGCGTGCGTGTGTGCATGTCTTCTAACCCCATGTCTTTCTCTCTTTTATTTATCCACTTTTGATGATTAGATTAGGGATCATGTTTCAATTAGCATACCTTATGCTTACATGTTTGCATCATTCATTTGTCTTGCATGCACCGAGGCTCGGCGTATCATTCAAACTGCATCGTATTTCAATACTTATTTGAATACTTGTTTCAAAGCATGTTATCAAATTGTTGCATTCATATGCCATATTTAGTAGCCGAGCCTATTAATTACATTATTGCATGTGTTGCATTAGGCGTTCTGTATAGTTAGAATCATGCATTTTTCTAACTAGCTTTTGTTTTGGCTTGGAGTACTCGGTGAGCTTTATGCTTTAGCATGCTTGCATGAGTGTGAGTGTTGTCATGATAGCATGCTTTCCATGAGGCTATGTGCTTACTTGATTAACTGCATGAATGCCTGTGGATAAAGGCTTTGTTGTTTGAATTGGAACAATTCGATGATTGTGAGGTTTAAGCCCACTTTGTGAAGTGGCAAATCATGTTTTAAACCCACCTGAGGGTGGCAAATCCGCGTTTTAGCCCACTTGAGAGTGGCACCTTCAAAGCATTTTCGAAAACAAACATGAGTTGTTTTGTTCCAATTCTCACGATTTAGTCTATACTTGTGTGTGCGTCACATAGTAAAGTTAGCTAATAATCGGATAAGAACACATGAGGTTTATAAAACAACATATTATGCTTAGTAGATGCCGATCTTTGATCGGGCGAGCAAGGGTGCTCATTTCAGGACCTTCCCATCTCGTACCCAAGTTCTTGAGTGGAGGCAACTTTGGTGATGACGGACACATGGCCTTTGGCACGAGTCAGGGTTTCCTAAATTTTCCAAAAATAAAACATTTAGGTAGCGACTCTGTAATCTAGCAAAGCAGTCCATGTTTGGCGCTTTTTTATTCAAAATCGATTTTCCAAAATGATTTGCCAGATTGGACTCTTTGGTGTTTATCAGTCTCACATTGCACTTTGTGAGATTAGATTCAGAACCGTGACAGGAGTCCGAACTGTAGGACCAATTTAAGCTCTTCGAAAGGGGGGGTGTGAAGAAAGTCGAGTCTACAGAGGGGTTTTTACTACATTTTCAAAATATCTTCTTGCAAACATCCCCCAAGTGGTTCATAGTTCACAAAATGATCTATCTTGGACCAAAATCATAAGAAAGAAATAATTTCTCTAACATTTCCTAGATTCAACATTTTAAAACTCAAAAACCCAAACTTGAAATTTTGGTAAAATGGACAAGACATGTTAAAATCATATATATGACTCAAAGAAACTCCCTACCTCAAGACTTAAGAAAAAAAGATGAAAAGCTTCGAAATCAACGACGTCGAAATCTGATCTCCACCAAACACAACGTAGCCCTAAGTGAGCTTTCCAAAATTAAAGAAGGTAGTAGGGTCAAAATCTTAATAAATATGGAGAGATTAAGGAAGTAAATGGGGGTGGGTGAAGGGTTTCTAGAGAGAGATGAGAGAAAAGAGAGTGAGAGTTAATGTAGAGAGAGAGAGAGAGAGAGAGAGAGAGAGAGAAATGAAAAGTGAAATAAAAGCATGTAAGGGCTCAACTTTTAAGTGATTAGACATATTTTTTGGAGCAGACTGTGGATAGACCGCTCAAGCAACCAAACCTGTGCTCGAGTGAACAATTCAAATTCCCAGAATCTCTCTCCTCTTTGCAAAAGATTGCTTGAGCAACAAAACCTTTGCTTGAGCAAAGAATACAAACTTCCAGAAGTTCAGACTGCAAAACAAGATACTGGATGATTGACGTTATCGCTCGAGCAATGAAAAAACCGCTCGAGCAGTCTCAACTTAAAAGTGAGACAAAACAATCTCAAAACATTCCCACCATTCCCGAATTCACTCCAACAGTCAAAGATGCAAAATAATATCTCGGAACACACTAGAATATACACAAAGACGACAACAAGGAAACGAATAGGTAACAACACTAGTCCTAAAGGTTTCAACAGTGACAGGGCAATTAAAATAAGACAGGAATTTCAAATTAATATATATTCAAAATGCTTTAAAAGGATTTGGGACATCACATGCAGTGTGATTTAAGGTTAAAATAGAAACCACACGGCGGGTAATGGATTGATAGATTTGTCATTAGAAACTACCATATTTCCATCAAAAATTGGTGGATTAGTTGGCAAATAATGACGGTTTCAACTTGGTAGTTCAAGCTGATTGGCAGATCATAAAAAAAATATAATTCAAATTACAAAACTTAAATCAAAGATTAAAAATACCTAATTTATGAATTAACTAAAATAGTCAAAATTAAAATAGATGTTCATGCATCTAACATTTAATATTGACAAACTAGTACACTAAAAGTCTAACAATCTAAACAAAATTATACAATAACAATCTAATAAAACTAATAATAAACCTTACCTAAACATCAGGGAAAAAAAAATCTACTTTATAGAATATGGAAAAAAAAAAAAAAACCAAAACATATATATATATACTTTTTACACTCCGTTTGTTTCGACGTAAAATATATATATTTAAATTCTTTTTTTAAATTGATTTTACACAGAAAAAATATTTTTGTTTTTGTTTTTGTTTTTGTTTTTTGGCGTTTGGTTGACACTTGAAACAAAAATATTTTATTGCCTAATGGAGAAATTTTGATTCAATAAAGTGTCATTTATGACTTTTTAGTGAAATAAGATATTTATTTGAAAAGGCTCAATGTGTTGACAAGTTAATGAGTGATAGTTAACTTTGTAAAAATTGAGTTATGAAAATTTTAAAGATAATTCATTTTTGGGAAAATGATACAAAAATATTTTACTTATTTTTTGTTCAACTAAACAATGGAAAATGAGTAAACTATTTTTGACAAAAATATTTTATGTGAAAACAAACGGAGCCAAATAAAAATTTAGAGAAAAGGTAAATAAAGAAAAAGAGTTTAAAATTTTCAATGGTTTAAACTCAAATCAGATGACAGATATATGAGAGATTTTTATTGGATTTTGATAAAACAAAATTACAACTACAAATTAAAAAAAAAAAAAACCTCTTTTATTCATTAATTCACTGAAAGAACAGAGCATTGTTGTTAACTTCGTGAGACCTTTTCATCTATCATCACAACACCACCATCAAACAAAAGAAGAAAGAGCAAAGACAGAGAGAGCAAAAAAAAAAGAGAAAAAAGAATAGAGAAAGAGAGAGAAAGAGAGAGAAAACTTTCTTTACCAATCTGATGAATGAGATGAGATGTTGGGAGTGTGAATATGGTCTAGTTGAGAATTGAGTATGTGTGCGAGAGAGAATATGTAAATCTAGTTTGATAGATATATAAAAATTAAAATTAAAAAAATTAATTTGATGGAGGGTTAGGTTCGTTACACAGACGGGTTGACTTTTTGCAAACCGCACCAACCCGCCTCATCTAGGCCCTGCCCTGCCCTGCCCTGCCAGAATTGAAAAAATGCACAATTTGACGTGATTCAAACAGTTTTGACTATATTTTTCACAATCCTTCTAATGATTGAGCCAAATGGCTTGTTAAAGTAAAAAATGACTAGACCTTGCAAAGACACTCCTCTAATGGTGAGCTAAAATTATTGCCATAAAATGAAAACGCCAAATCCTGAGCCAAATTTGACTCAAAGTTTGGCAAAGTCATTTTGTTGCCACATAATATTTCTTATCAAAACTTAAACTCTTTTTTTTCATAATTTTCACAAATCTAAACTCTACCAAAAATTTAAAACTATAGAAATTTATAAATTATAAAAAGTCAATAATATTAAAAATTATAATTACAATTTGTTGGCACCATAAAATTAAAATTCTCTGTCGACAGGCATGAAGAAGAGTGTGGAGATAAGCAATAAAGGTCCAAGCATTGTAGGCATGAAGATAGTGTCTTAGAGGGATAGATCAAAGGCAATACACATAGCATTTCCATGAGGAAACGAAGTTGAAAGCAATTACAGCAGTTGCAAATCACGGGCAAGTGAAAGTGTGAGGTCTTGAGTTTCGGGCTTGAATAATATTGTCTAGTGGAGTAGTGTGTAATTCTTTCCATGTTTTGTTCATCTCTTTGAGTCATTGAAGGTTTGTTCTACTCTTACTTAACCTCTCATAACTTTTCCAAATTGTAAACTTTGAGTTTTGGGCATTGGAACTTGCCTTGGTTTGCAAAATCACCTTCTGAATTTCTGGGCAAAACCACTCGTGTGGAATTGAAAA
The DNA here is from genome assembly GCA_025200525.1 of Camellia lanceoleosa. Classification (NCBI taxonomy): domain Eukaryota; kingdom Viridiplantae; phylum Streptophyta; class Magnoliopsida; order Ericales; family Theaceae; genus Camellia; species Camellia lanceoleosa. Next base: position 128,976,378 of record CM045763.1, on the reverse strand, counting down.
CCGCCCAAGCGGATCCTCACAGGGATTTTCAAAATTTTCAAAGTTTTCTGGGCAGAAAATCGTTAGATTTCTAGGCAGCTCTTTGGAGCAATCCACCCGTGAAGGAAAAACTTTTCGCTCGTGCAGATTGGGAATTCCGCTCATGCGGAATTTAGACCGCTTGGGTGAATTTTGGCGCGTCTGTCTCGAATTTTGTGCTCTTTTTCTCAAAACTAATGCCAAAAGGATGTTTGGGCCACTTTTTTAGCTCTCTCTCTCTCTCTCTTTATATCTATCTTTGTTCTTCATTCTCTCTACAAACCCATCAAATTTCAATCTTCTTTCTAAGATTTAGCAAGATTTACCAAGAATTTGGGAGGGCTTTTTACACCAAATCGAAGAGGGCGAAGAGGGCTATGTTCTCACCGATCGAATCAAGTTTTCATCAACATCCATTTTTAAGGTTTTGTTCTCCTTCCTCTTCTAAGCTTGAGGTAGGGATTCTCTTGGAGTTATATATACATTTTTGTAAGTTTATGTTGATTTTAGAACTTCCTCTTATAGTATTGAACTTTGATTTTGGCTCATGAGTTCTTAATGACTTTAAAAGTGGGTCTTCTCAATGTGTTCAAAAAAAAAAAAAAAAAGAAGCTCTTGAGGATGTGAACTATAGTGTTAATAAGGGATGTTGTCTTGGAAAAACCCTTTCAAAAATGAGAAAAAACCTAGTTTTATGGAAACCCTAGAAGTTGGGGATTTATTTTGGGAAAAATGATAAGATGTTATGAAATCTATGGTTGTCTAGTATTATGGTGAATATGTGACTGAGCTATTCCAATGATTATGTTTAAAGAGGAAATTCCATGGAAAGAAAATGAGAAATGATTAAATTGAAGCTTGTTGTATAGCTTATTATTGGTTGGTCTTGAAATGACCAAGTGGAAGAGAATACATGAAAATTGAAGTTGTTATATCATTCTTTAGAATTATATTATGATGATTAATGTATGAAAAATGCTTGAAGGTTAGTGTTTTATTATTTTATCTCTTGTAATGATTATGATGTTGCATTGATAACAGATGTGGAATTTGATTACAATGGAGGATTGTGTTGATATATTGAAAAATTTCAAGTCATGGATACAGAAGTGTATAGCATTGATATTGTTGAGATGTTTAAATGGAACCTTATTATTGCATTGGGCATTTGCATAGTCATTCCATTTTGTTATTGATACAATTGATTTCGAATATTGCATTGGAAAAAAATGTATTATTTTGAGGAAGGAAATTATTTTGTGAAACAAGGTCATATTGTTTTGTTTTGCGGGTAAATATGTTGGTAAGTCCGGATAGGGAATGTAGTTGGAATTAGTTAAGTTGGCCTGAGTGTTCATGGTGAAAGTCCAAAAACATGCACGGAGGAGATATCACGTGCCTTCTAGTTAGTTACCTGTAAAGTGGGGATTTGGTAATGCTTGTTATAACTACTTGCAGAAACCAACCTAGGGATTACTTGAGTCGTATTTACCGCCTTGTTGAACTACATTGAGATTATTGAATTGTTAAATTTTCAAGATTTCATTGTGCACAAAGTTTTTCAAAAGATAAAGATATATCTTTTTTGAACATGGTTTGGTATATGCATTCATTCCATGAAATTGTATAAAATGTATATACTTTGTTAATGTTTTCCTACTGGGCTTTGTGCTCATCCCTATGGGATTTTGTGCAGGAAAGGATGTGGTGATCCCGCTAAGTCAGAGGTGTGGAGACATGTTTTGAGAGAACAAGGCTCTTTTCTTTTATTGTAATTATTTTTGACAAGACAATGGCTTTATTGTGTATGGGTTTGAAATCACTTTTGTGTAACCGAGCTTAAGCCTTGAAATTTGTAGCCCTTGAGGGCATTAATTCGTACTAAACTTCCTTGTTACATGCTATAGATTCATATTCTAGGAATGTTGAATATATAACCGCATGTGGGGCATTCCTTTGTAAATCTCTTGATGGTTAATGAATTACAAATGTTGGAGATTTAATGATGATGTTAATATTGTGATTGACCTACGTTTACATTAAACAATGGAAGTTGGTGAATCTTTATTGTGTAAATTTTCGGAGTGTGACAGAAAGTTACCAACAGAGGGGGCACATGGCTATTTGGCATGGCCAGTGAAACAATATAAAAGCTGGAAATTCAACGAAAAATGTCCTTTAACTAAATTCACAACACTTGTGAAATCTAA